>CAMGYJ010000002.1:58123250-59323250 GCA_946122785.1 Linum tenue
ATTCATCAACATAAACTCCCTCTCCTTGCCACCAATCGGCCATTTTTTCAGCAAATTCGGACAGAGATTCGGCTTGGTGGATTTTGAGGAAAAAACCTAAGAAACGTTTTCTGATGGCAGATCGGACTTAGCCGCAACCAACAGACCACTATTTCCTAGGCTTTTGGGAGGGGAGGGTTTAGAGAGATAAATTCTAGAGAGAGAAGGAAGAATGGGTTGTGGTGTGAAGAAATGAGAGGGGAAGGGGGTATTATACTTATCAGACCGCACCCTTAGGGGCGGTCTGGTAATTTTGCAAGAGCAGAAACCGCTCCCTTCCGATGCGGTGTCCGCGTCCCGAGGCGCTGACCGCTCCTTCACGGTGCGTTCCGTGATCCACGCTGCCAAACCGCTCCTCCTTGCTGCGTTCTGCGATACACGGTGTGGATCGCTGACGTGGCGTTGCTCCTGCCCGCTAGATCGCCACACAATCTTGCGGTCTGCAAGGCCGCTGCCCACCATACACAGACCGCACCTTGGAGGTGCGGTTCCCATTCTGACGTGGCGCAAAACGCACCTTAGAGGTGCGGTCCATAAAAAAGGGTGCTATTTGTGTAAATTTTTTTGGCTGGGTGCTATTTTGTAATTTTTTTAAAAATGTGCTATTTCTGGAAAAATCCCTTATTTGCAGATTCTTAGGTGATGATGTTCGTAGGGTTGATTGCTTCTATTGGTGCAGGAATATTGTTGGACTTTGCTGGAAAGAGCGTTGTTGCAGAGTCTTCAATGTTAGGGGTAGATATATAAGTTGTTGCACCTCTGTGTCAGTTCAGACAAAGAGGCTCACTTCTTAACGTTGGGTCATTAATTAAGGCTTCAGAGCTTATTTATACACTATAGATACTTTGAGAGTTTACTAGATTAATTTGACAAGAATGAATTTTAGGATACATAAATTTACCATACCTTTTGGTATAAATGAATTTCATAAATTTTAAAAAATTTATTTTGAAATGAAATCTTTTTGTGTTTGGTATTTAAAAGAAGGGCTAATACCACTACAACACCCGAACTATCCGAAAAATGTCACTTGTGTCCTACTGTATCAAATATTCCATTTGTGTCTTGAACTATTTTTCCTTTAGTATTGGCCGATGTTACCATTAGTACTTAACAGAAAATCCAATGGAATTTTTTTAATCTAATTTTTTTTTTCCACAAAAAGATAACTAAAAAAAATAATAATCCCACCCACCCCATCTCCGCCTCGTGACATCCCTACCACCATCACCTCTCCTCCCCAAATTGAATTCCGGCCGCCATCTCCAATTCCTTTTCCTCTTCCACCAGTACCCAAACTCACATTTTCAGCAATGGCGGAATCTTTCCCTCCATTGTCGTGCTTTGCCATCTCTTCTCCAGCGTCGATCTAGTGTTGCGGTCACCACCCGCTACGACAGCGGCGGAAGCGAGCGCTTCGGCGAGAGAGACGATTGGAGTTGGGGGAGTGAGGAAAATGGTTGCGGTTGTGGTTAGGTGAGGCGTCGACGGATTGGAGCATGACAGAGGAGGTTCGGGTGAATTTGGGACTGCGGATTCAAGCTACAACACGACAACGGCTGCTCAGAATCAGAACTCGAATCCAGAATCCAGATCTACAATCCATCTCAATCGGGCTCTTCAGATAAGGGGGCATTATTAATGATGAATGATGATTGACGAGAGATGGAGGGAGGGGAGGCGGCAGGTCTGGGAAAGGAGAGGAGAGGAGAATCAATTCCCCTGCCCAGTCGAAGTCGGTGAGGGTCCTTGTTGGATGAACCGGAGTGGGAGGAGCTGGAGTATCGCGTGAGGGAGATGAACTTATTTTTTGTTTTTGTCAATTTTGGATGTTTAAAGTATTGTTTAGTAATATTGTTAAATTTAAAAGTTATCATTTTTTTATTTGCATAATTTAATTTAATTATAGTTTTGAGTAAAAATGATGTGGCAATGACATAGCGCTTATGTGGATGTCACATACTTTGCCACGTCAGCAAAAGTCAACAACAGTTTGACCTCCGTTTGGTCAACCGTTATCTTTAATGGTCAACAAAATCGGGAGAATACAAATGACAAAAAAGAACATAAGAAAGGACATAAATGGAATATTTAAAAGAATAGGACACAAGTAGCATTTTTTGGATAGTTCGGGTGTTGTAGTGGTATTAGCCCTTAAAAGAATTCATTTGCAATTTGCAATTTTGAATTCTACGGAATTGGAACTAGTTATAGCAATTCCGAAGAATTGAGATGGAATTTGCAAATGAATTCCACAAGTATTTACTAATTATAATAGAATGACATAATTATCCTCATTTATTTACGAAATTACTTCTACATATATTATTTGGCGCCAATTGATAGGGGTGGACAACGGGACGGGACGGGATACCCGTCCCGTTTGAAACGGGTACCCAGTCCCATTTGTAGACCAAAGTCCTTCCCATATCCCAAACCCATATGGAAAACGGGTACCCATTACCCGTACGGGACGGATAACGGGTACCCATACTATCCATAAATACCCAAAGTTTAAACCACTAAAATTTTAACAAAAGTTTAAACTTAACTTGTACTTGCTTAACAATCACAAGACACAAAATCCATTCCAATCACAAATATTTGGTTTGCAAATTTTTACACATTCAGTTATGAAGAACCCTGCCAACCTCGCGAAGCACCAATCAAACCCAAAGGTGGCTTCCGTAATCGCGAAAATGATGAGAAAATTTGCCGGACCGAAGTGAACAGTTGTTGCTCTTGAGTTTCTTGATCGTTGTCCTTGTTCATATCATACCTTGAGCTTTGGTGTTGAACCCATTATATATCTGTTTTTGGGAAGTTTGAACTGAAGCAACTGTACATGGAAACATCTCTCGTGCCATGGAGTTGTGGTTGTCACTCTGACCCCTTACAGTGAAGGAACAATTCGACCGAATCGTCTATAAGTTCTGCTTGTAGCTCTTAGAACTATGGTTGTTGCTCGTTTCGATTCACTCACTTCTGATTAGCTCCATTGATCGCTCTCGCGGTGCTCCTGGCTGGCTGTTGCTGGTCTGCTATTGAAAGGAGGCGGTGCAGCAGAGTGAGACGGCGCCGCGTGCCTCCGTCGGATGTCGCGATGACGCGATGAGAGGGTGAATGAAGGAAGTCGCGGAGGTGAATGAATGAGGAAGTCGAGCTAGGTCTCTCGCTTCGAAGACGCTGACTCGCTGAGTCTCACTGAAAGTGAAAGGGTAAGGGCCCGAAATGGAATTGAAAGGGTAAGGGCCGAAATGGCCAATGGGTTCTGAATTAGTGAATTGGGCTGGGCTGAAATGAATTTCTGCCTTTGTACTGAATGGGTATGACAGGTACCCATATTACCCAAACGGGTATTTGCGGGTAACCCGCGGGTACCCATATTAGAAATGTACAATCCCAAGTCCCATCCGTTTATAATATTACGGGTAATATGGGTACCCGTAACCCTTAAAAAACGGGACGGGTACAGGTATACCTAAATACCCGTTTCCCGTTGCCCACCCCTACCAATTGATGCGGTATGAGAAACGTCACCAAGAATTTGATTGCAACGCTAGTAGTATATGATAGTTATTTTATATTCTTGCTTCAAGTGTATCAGTACTTTGAGAAGGCACAACTAGATTGTAGGGTTCATACACAAAATATTAGAAAAGAACTAATTAATAGAATATAAACACACAAGAACACTTTTGATATTCTACGTATGGGACCAAAGACGTTTTTTAGAATATGAATTTTCAATGAATATGGTTTTTTCGAAAATTAATAAGGGTGTAGTTGGAGAAACTTTTAATTTAATTCAATTCTAAACATATACCAAACATGGTTTAGGAATTCAATTCATTTATTTCTAAAGATTGAATATGATTACCAAACACAGGAATTCATTTGACAATGAATTCTACATAGTAATTCATTTCAAAATGAAATGAATTCTCAATTCATTTGGTACCAAACGGTCTGTACATGAATTGCAAAAATTGTAATCATAGGAGTTCGGCTTCTGATGACGGGGTCACGAGTTCGAGCTACCATTCCGCCTTTTGGGTGTTCCTGGAGGTAGACTACCCCCGGCTTCGGCCGTGTAATCGAGTAGGCAGCCTCGTGGTTTGGCCCCGACTTTGACATCACTCAAGTGGTGATCGGGATTAAGGGTGTGCCACGTTACAAAAAAAAATCACGTAGGGACCACATAAATTGATTGAATTCACGAATCTCCGATGATATGATGCCCCAAAACTATAATATTGGTTCCAAAATAAAGGGCAATAAAATATTAAATAAAGTGACATATAATGTATTCTAGAAATGTCATAAAATATTTTTTTACATAAATTTTATATAATTACCAAGCCAAGCCAAGCCATCCTTTCCTTTTCTGTTTAGTCATGGAGTTTTCTTTGTTTCTGCAAATACAGTGCCTACTGTACTTAGGGGAACGGATCATATCAGTAATTTTATGGTGAGTAACCATGAGTAAGTGGTCCACATCAGTATGACATCAGCATCCCTTTATCTCCTGGAAAGCCTTTAATTTTCCCCTCCTTAATATTTGACGGACGAATTCTCACTCTTTTTAAGTCGAATTTTTGTCAGTTAGATCAGATTAATTGTACTCTTCAAAATGATATCCATTTTGATATATTTTTTAAACAAAAAAACTGAGCCATTTTTTACTAGTCTATACCATATGGTATTAACTGGTAATGAAAATAAGAGCATACATATGGTTTGAAAAGCGTACCATGATGGTATGAACAAACAAAGACTGTAGGATGGTTGAATACATGATAGTAGAAGTATATTAATTGTCATTTACGGCTTTTAACATTGTGTACCACAAGATACCACCCCGTACCAAGGTGATATTTTGTGGTATTGTGTGGCATTTTTTGGTCCTATAATTTGTTCACCCAGAAATTTGTAGATCCAATAGATCATGATGAACTCGTTCATTATGTGCAAACGTTTTAAAAAACGAATTAAGAACGAAGAAGATACCATATGGTATGCAGTTGGTACCGAGAGGCAACAAACTCGTTCCATCTGTGCAAAAAAAAAATAGAAATCCGAATTAAAACGAAGAAGATATGAGCCGATTAAGAAAACAAGGGAAAATAAAAATGACATTTAATTCTCCATCCTTAGATCTGAATTTTCTGAATGAAGGATCTAGATTTAGTTATTGATGGGTGCATGGTTATGCACCCTATCTTGAGCCGTACGTAGGGGTGTTCAAATGGTTACTGTGGTAATAACCAAATCAATTAAGCCTAAATTTCATTAACCATGGAATAAAATGTCTTAACCAAACCGTCCAAATTAACATGAAAACCAAATTAACCAAACCAGAGTTTAATTAGTTTGGTTAATCGGATAATCAGATTAACCAAATAACATAACATTACATGAAAATAATTATCATGTTAATGAATAAAACATAACCACATGTTATTACTATCATAAACTATCATTATATATAAGCAGTATTAATAAGACTAACCATCCATGATTATCATCATCGTTCGAGTTAATACATCATTCATCATCTCTGCACCTAATATAGTTAGCTTACAACAACCCCTTAACATAAATATTAAATACATACCAATACCACTCACCAGGAAGTTAAAGTTCTCCTACAAAACACTTAAACTATACATAGTTTGAGGTGACAGTCATGATATTGTACGTAATCATAAAGTCTAGTAGCGGTCCAAAATATTTTGGTTTAATAAATAGGCAGGCCCATTTAATTTTTGACACATAAATCATAATGCTTTGGTTTTTTGTGCACATAGAAATAAATTAGGGAATCACGAAAGTTTGGTTTGGTTGGACGCATGAAAATATAAATAATTTTGTATATTACGTGTATCATTGGTTAGCAGTGTTGAAACCAAACCAAACCACTAAACCAAATAAGTTAAATTGTTTAACCAAACTAAATCAATTATCCAAATTAACCAAACCAAATCAACCGAATGCTACCGATTAATATGGTTACCACGGTAACCAATCCATTTGAACACCTAACTGTACTGAGTTTGCTCATATAAGCATAAAGCTGTATTCAAATCAAAATAGGCAGGAACCATACCAAAAATGCATCATACAAGCATAAAGCCATGGATGAGGAATATTTGCTCAAAATGAAATTCCAAAATTTATTTACATGATTAATATCTACTTAAGTAGGTAAGGCAGCCCTATAATAAATGACTAAATGAGTAAGGGATTGATTTGAACGACAAATCACGTGGGTTATTTGATGTGGGGCAGGCAAGGCAGTGTTTGTATTTTAAATACAAGCAAGTATTCCGAAACTAAAATTGCAGAAAGCAGAATAAAAGACTATTTTGGGCAAGCATCATGGACGGGTACAGGTCTTTGACTGGACTGCCCTCTGCACTCTGCAGAAGCAGGAGGATTCAGCAACCACAAGATTTTACCCCCTAAGTAAGAATATATTTACCGATTATTTCTATTAAGCAGTACTTTTTACTTTTAGAAATTATTTGTATGAGTCGATTGTTCAAGAAATATATTGTTTGAAAATGTAGATACTTGAAAATATATTGTTTGTTCAAATTTTTTAAATGAATCTTCATTTGTGTAGTCTTATTATTACATTTAATATGTATTTTTATTCTAATAAAACCAAAACTAACCACATAAACAAAATCATTTTGCAACCAACAAAATATATTATTTTAGGTACGTGCCATGTATAATTTTTTTATGATTTTAAATAATATTTTTGTTAACTTTCTTTATAAATGGTAACGACTTCAACCGTCTCAAATTCAGTTTAATTGCAAGGAATCATGGAGAATGCGTTGCAAATGGTTGTGTTTGTTCATATAATAGATGTGTCGCTAAGTAGACGACCGGTGTGAGCGAGGCGTCAATATGAGTTAGTGTGCATGGCGAAAAGAAAATTCCAATTTCTTCGGAAGTTGCAATTCATTCTTAAAGGCGACAACTTTGGTGATAGTAGGGGTGGGTGTGTGAGTTATAAATAATCAGAACCATAGTGGGCGGGTGATTGATGTGGATGGATTGGTGACTTGCTAAAATTATGCGCGCCTGTTGTCTTGTTATAGTCCCCAATGCCACAAGCTTGTTTCTTCTCACACATAACTCTCTTTAACAGTATCTCAATGATTAGTGGGCGCCCTAATATGAATTTAGCTGCGTGAGCTTAGCTAACTATTTGTATTTTTTAGCTCGTGTGGAAACGCGCTAGCTTGTTTTTCTTCCCACAACATTTATGTAAAACTTTTTTCCTGCTGTATTTGTTGTAATATATTTTATTTTAACAATATTTACCTAAATCACTCAAAGGATAAAAATATTAGCAATTAATAATATCACCATTTATATATGGCTCCACTCAAAAGAAAATGAAGTGAACCGACCCTGAAGTGAAACTTCTCTCTTACTTTAATTTGAAAAGCTCTCCCTTCTCTTTAAAAGAGGTCCCTTTTTCCCCTTCTCTTCAGGGCTGCCGTTGGCTCCCTTTGGCGACTGGCGGTGGCTCCATGCCCTTTCCTTCTATTTGTTTTCTTTCTTGCTTCCTTGCATCTGGTATGACAATTTTCAATCGGATTTTCCAGCTTTTTAGCTTCTCCAGCCTTTATGGCCTTTCCTTGCCTTGTTCTAGGGTTCCTTTTTTGGATTTGCTCTCCTTGGGGTTGGGTTATGCATCTAGGGGTCTCCTCTCTAGATGGTGGGTTCATCAACATGCATGGTGAATCGATTCATCGATTTCCCCTCCGTTCTCCCTGTTGGTAGTTATCAGCCTCTGGGTAGGTGTCGGTGGAAGGAAGGTGGTGTCTGGCCCTTCTGGTTGCAGTAATAGATCTTGAATTTTGGGGTTTGGTTCCTCTTCTCCCTTAACCAAGTTATTGGTGCCTCGTCTCCCTCTGCCTTTTCAGCTCAGAGCATTTTGATCCTCTTCCCTTTCCACCGCCATGTAATCCCTCACAAGAGATTCACTGTGTTGAGCGTCTCCAAGCGACTCCCAGGAGGCGGCCTATGGCGTTGTGTTCAATTGCCATGGACTCGGTTGGATCGGACGAGTTGATTGTGCTTGGCGCTCTTTGATTGCAAGCGAGCTTTCAATGTCTTCTGGATCTGATTCAAGTGGCAGATTTTTTTTGGGTTGATCTTTTATGTGTTTTGTTCTTCTCTTGTTCTATTTAGTAAGCACAGATTGTTCAACTGCGTGCTTGAATTTGTTTGGTTTTGATCTTTTCTAGGCTTCTTTGTTGGCTTGCCTTGTAACCTATCTTTCAAAGAGCAATACATGTAAATCTTTTGTAAAAAAAAAAAAAAAAAAACCCTACATCAACATATTTTGAAAGCTTAAATGAACGAGAATTTGGGTTCATAATGTATATTGTCAATGAGAGCGGATCTGGTGACTAAGGGGGGGTCCTTAGTCACTTGACTAAGCCCCTCCTAGCCATTAGATCTGGACACTTCAATCCAATGGTTAAAAAGTGGGAAGGGCTATTTAATTAATAGCAGGGGTAGTTTGGGTATTATGAAAAATTACGAAGTATACAAACCGGATTTACAATCAGTACAAACCATACAAACATACGAACAATACAAACTAGAGCGACAAAACATACAAACATTACAAACGTATGAACTGTACAAACAATACAAACTAGACTGACAAACAATACAAACCATACAAACATACGAACAGTACAAACTAGAGCGACAAAACATACAAACATTACAAATGTATGAACTGTACAAACAATACAAACTAGACTGACAAACAATACAAACCATACAAAAAGAAAAAACACCCGGGTTGACTTTGGAGGCTCCATCCCTATATAGAGGGGCTCCTTCCCAAAGTCAACCGGGTGTTTTTTAGACATACAAACAGTACGAACATGGTGGACAAAAATGACAAACTAGACCGACAATTCATACGAATGGGAAAAAACAACCGGGTTGACTTTCGAGGCTCCATCCCTATATAGAGGGGCTCCTTCCCAAAGTCAACCCGGGTGTTTTTTAGACATACAAACAGTACGAACATGGTGGACAAAAATGACAAACTAGACCGACAATCCATACGAACTGGAAAAAACACCCGGGTTGACTTTGGAGGCTCCATCCCTATATAGAGGAGGTTCATCCAAAAGTCAACCAGGTTGTTTTTTAGACATAAAAAACATTACAAACATGGTGCACAAAAATAACAAAGTTTACAAACATGGTGCACAAAAATAACAAAGTTTACAAACATTACAAAAAAAACCGACAAACATTACAAAATAACAAAGCATACAAACATTACAAAATATGTCAACAAACATCACAAAAGTAGCACTGTCGCCGGGAAATTCTTCTCCGGCGACGATGTTCGTCGGAAAAAAATTTCCGACCAGAAAATCTCTCTCTCTCTCTCTCTCTCTCTCTCTCTCTCTCTCTCTCTCTCTCTCTCTCTCTCTCTCTCTCTCTCTCTCTCTCTCTCTCCGCACCAAAAATGGTGGCCTGGGACTCAAAAATGGTGGCTGGGGTTTTTATTGTTGGTCTCTCTCTCTCTGTGTCTACCTACCACATTGGGACACAAAAATGGTGGTCTGGTGGGACAGAAAAAAAAAAAGTTGCACAAAAATGGTGGTCTGGTGGGACACAAAAAAAAACAGCTGCCGGCGCCCAAAAACGGACCGACGCGGGAGAGGTACAGACGGTGATTTTTATTAATTTAATTATTAAATAAATAAATTATGCAATTACCACATTACCCTTTATTAAATGAGATCAATCTGAACCGTTGGATTTTAATGAAGTGGAATGGCTGAGATTTACTTAGTCATGTGACCTCTCTCTCCGCACCAAAAATGGTGGCCTGGGACTCAAAAATGGTGGCTGGGGTTTTTATTGTTGGTCTCTCTCTCTCTGTGTCTACCACACTGGGACACAAAAATGGTGGTCTGGTGGGACAGAAAAAAAAAAGTTGCACAAAAATGGTGGTCTGGTGGGACACAAAAAAAAAAACAGCTGCCGGCGCCCAAAAACGGACCATCGCGGGAGAGGTACAGACGGTGATTTTTATTAATTTAATTATTAAATAAATAAATTATGCAATTACCACATTACCCTTTATTAAATGAGATCAATCTGAACCGTTGGATTTTAATGAAGTGGAATGGCTGAGATTTACTTAGTCATGTGACTAAGGGACCCCCTAGTCACCTGATCTTAGCCCTATTGTCAATATCTCTGCCCAGTGCGCAGACCATAAAGAGATACTGGGAGTAATAAGTACACTTGCCTCTAGGAAATTGGTATTTACTATTTAGGACGGCAAATGTGTAGCTTTGCAGGTTTAAGTAGGTTATGGATAGGGTTAGCAACTCTATGGTGCATAACCTTTAATAATTAAATATGTGTTTTTATTTTAAGTGGGTCTCATATCTAAAAGGTGATAATTAATGGTTTTTTTAATATATATATTTTTAGTTTTTTTAATTGGTTCTTATCTTCGTTTTAATCTGAATTTCAATTTCTTTGCACAAATAGAACAAGTTAGTTGTTCTCTACAATATGAGAGAAATTTTCAAATATATTTCAAGAAAAAAGATTTCATACCACTCGTTATCAGTGGCGTAACCAAACTTTAAACTGACTGGGTCCTTAAGAAATTAGCAATCTATAATCTATATATCTAATAAATTTTGAGTTAATTGGGGTCCTAGTTATAGTATGTATAAGAAAGTATGATGTCCAATATCTGTAGAATCAAACCAAAACCTGTTCATTTAATGAATTTTTCTTTCAAAATTTTGCCAAGTGGGGTCCCAGCCTCCCAGGACCCTTCTCCTCATGCCTTTCCTCCGCCACTGCTCGTTACCATCTCATACCATATGATATCTTCGCTTTTAAGTCGAGTTTGATTTTTTTTTTTTTTGCACCGGAGAAACGAGTTCATCATGATCTATTATATCTACAAATTTCTGAAAAAAAATACAGACATAAAAATACCACCCAATACCACCTTGGTTTGGATTAGAGGTGGTATCTTGTGGTACACAATATTGAAAGTTGTATATGACAATTAGTATATTCCTATTATCATGTATTCAACCATTCTACAGTCTCGTATGTTCATACCATCATGATACACTTCCATACTATTTGGTATGCTCTTATGTAGTACCAAACAATACCACCATAGCATAGACCGATACTAAATGTCTCAAAAAAAATTTATTCCAAAAATAAATCAAAGAGTATATCATTTTGAATAACAAAATTAATTTGATTTATATGTGAAAAAATTAAACCCTGGCTTAAAAAGAAAGAGATATATCCCGTAAAAATTTAGAGTAAGAAACACAATACAGATCGACTTAAATGTAGTAACCTGTCCCCATTCATTAACTGCTGATTTCCCCATGCCTACGGTATGGCTCTACACTATTATAGGCTGCAAATAAAATCCCCAAACACTTGACATTAATAGCACCCTGTCAAAACATTTAATGAGCAATGTCCCGTTAACATTTATTCACCAACTTCCTCATCAAGTCATCCACTCATAAATCACAACTACTTGTGATGCAAGGATATGCATGATTAAGTCATCCAACACACTGAATATGGATGAAGATTGCTCTTACTCTATGAGATATGACAACAAAGCTAGCTTCGGTCCAGTTAGACTTCTAATGCACATCAGAGTTGGTACATTCTAGCACGATACTCTGCCTCAATGGAATGCAGAACACTCAATTCAACTGTCAAGCACCATGTTAGAACGCCCCTAATCTCAATGTCACTAGCACCAGTTATGATCCCTGCATCCTCCGAAACAAACAGTACGCTAGGGAAGCCAACAAAGAGATAGGGATAGAGGATTTTGGAGGACTTTTCAATGTTACACAGTACTACTATTAAATACAGCCCCCACCCATATAACTATTGCAATCCCACGCCCCCAGCAACAGTTAGAAGGAATAATGTCATCTAGTATCCCTTTCAATTCATAAGGTGGTTTGCAAACATAAATGGTGTCTATGATAGGATCCGCAATAATTGTTTCTGATTCACCAAAGCAATCTTCCGTCAGAAAGGCTACAGCTGACCTGTGTGTACAGTTTTTTCCACCAGGCGTTCAGGAGATAACTGGGATGAACAAGTCTTTTGATACGTGAGCTTGCATACGAGGGCTTAAACTCTCCATTCATGCCACCTTCCGCTAGAATCTTCAGGCCTTTATGCGAACCACGAAAGAACCTGATTACGGGTTCACAAGCATGACAAACATAGCAATGATCAGAATGCAGTGCTTTGACTAAGAAGAGTACTGGGTAAAAACTAAAAAAGTTTTTTGAGTTAAAGGGCAAGCATCTCTCATGCTCTGCCTGAGTACATATTGTGACTTGTGATTAAAGATGGGAAGAACATGTCGATCAGGAAAGTCAGGATGACTTGTACAATGGCTTAGAGGTTACATATTGGTGTGGGAGCAATATCACAAAATGGATCACGCACATAAGGGTCTTGAAAGGGTTAAATACCATATCTAAACTCAAATTCCATCGAATAGAAAGCCTAAGTACACACTACATGTAGCAGTAAGTGACCTATAGCTGACACATTGTAGGTTCAAGTAATATCAAGAGCCACTTGGAACTATGAGAACCAGAGTATAACTCATATCCAAGCAGATCACAAATGATAAGTCAAACAAATGATCCATCGACATTATGGATAGGAGAATGCAGTGGGTTCTGACAAGATAAAAGACATTTGGGTTGCAACCAAAGAACTGTATCTATCCAAACTTCAGTAGAGAATTCGACATTCACCAGGCTGTAAAATCAATCTTCTAATAAGGCTTTATGGGAGGAAACATAATTTGCTGAAAGAGAAGCAATTGAAGGACAAACATGCTACGATAAGAATAAAAGACATTCGGTTTTCCTTAAACAGAATATCAACAAAGTCTTGACGAACTCACAACTGACCATGGCAATGACCATTTGAGCACAGAGAACAAGCATGCATAACTACGCAAAGTACATATGATTCAGGATACTCACAAGCTGGAAGGTTCGATATATCAGCAGAAACCGCACAAGGGATCCCGAGATTCGAAAGAGCCCCTCTAATAATCCCACAAGGGAAATAGAGATACATGCTCATTGCTTGAGCAGCCTTACTTTCAGCCAAAGCAGCAGGATCCTGAGGAACTCCTTCCTCAGCCGTGGGATCCAATGACATCCTTGCAAGCCAACGAAACCGATTGTCTTGCAAAACAAACGTTCCCTACAATGCAAAATCACAAAGATAGGAAGTAGCTCGTCTCACACTTCCAACAACAACAACCAAAATTCACATGGAAACCAAAGCCAACTATGAAAGAAGACGAATTCAAATCTCACTCTATGGTTCGTCTTCAAGTTATCGATCTGCTTCTTGAAAAGCTCAGACCAAAAGTCCTTGCAGATGAACTTAATTGCCTCAAGATGATCGCTAAACCGAGGCCTCTCCATCGTATACCTAACACAAACACCAAACTACCAGAAAAATTATCACCTCTCACTCAGCACTATGTTCTCTATCCAATTCACTCGAACCACAACCCAAATGACATGAAACAAAACGAGATCTGAAGAATCAAAGTTTCCTCCACACTCTCCCAGGCCAAGCAGAGTAAGGAAAATCGCGAAGTAACCGTAAGCTAAACACATACAAACGGGAAAGAACGGTTGGAGCTCCGATCCGATGTTCTAAGCACAGACAGTGATCGGAATTGACAGCTTACCGCTCGGAGAGCTGGTGACCGACTTGATAACCGATGGCCTCAATCCTGCGGGCGGCGAGCTCAGGCTTATTGGCATAGAAACGGTTGCAGTACGACGACACCATCTCGGTGAGTAAACTGTCGATGCAACTCTCCGACACTTCTCTCCCCATTTCTCCTCGGGTTTTCCGATCTCACTCCGCCGGTAAATGGGTTTCCGGTCACACGGCTTTGGTGTGGGAACAGGATAGGATAGGATGCTCTTTCTCAATGAGCCCTTCTAGTGTGCTCTATAGCACCCATGCTATAAAAACAAAAAAAAAAGGTGACCTGTTAAGGAGGTAAACCCACTAAATGACTGGTCCCACATCATTAATGGCAATCTTGTAAATAATGAATCAATGTATACAAGTGTAGGTACAACTTAAAGTTGTACCATTAGTATAGGTACAAGTTTCAGCTGTACCATTGAAGAATTTGTTTCACAAAGTGTAGGTACAACTTAAAGTTGTACCATTAGTATAGGTACAATTTTGAGTTGTACCATGAAGGGATTTATTAGAAAGTGTAGGTACAACTTAAAATTGTACCATATTATAGGTACAAGTTTGGGTTGTACCATTAAAGAATTTTGAGAAAGTGTAGGTACAACTTAAGGTTGTACCATTAGTATAGGTACAATTTTTAGTTGTACATGAAGGGATTTGTTAGAAAGTGTAGGTACAACTTAAATTTGTACTATGGTATAGGTACAATTTTGGGTTGTACCATAGAAGGATTTTTAGAAAGTGTAGGTACAACTTAAAGTAGTACCATGGTATAGGTACAAGTTTGGGTTGTACCATAGAAGGATTTTGAAAAAGTGTAGGTACAACTAAAAGTTGTACCATTAGTATAGGTACAATTTTGAGTTGTACCATAAAGAGATTTATTAGAAAGTGTAGGTACAACTTAAAGTTGTACCATTAGTATAGGTACAATTTTGAGTTGTACCATAAAGGGATTATTAGAAAGTGTAGGTACAACTTAAAATTGTACCATATTATAGGTACAAGTTTGGGTTGTACCATAGAAGGATTTTGAAAAAGTGTAGGTACAACTTAAGGTTGTACCATTAGTATAGGTACAATTTTTAGTTGTACCATAAAGGGATTTGTTAGAAAGTGTAGGTACAACTTAAGGTTGTACCATTCGTATAGGTACAATTTTTAGTTGTACCTTAAAGGGATTTGTTAGAAAGTGTAGGTACAACCCAAACTTGTACCTATTTAAAGTTGTACCATAGTATAGGTACAAGTTTGGGTTGTACCATAGAAGGATTTTGAAAAAGTCTAGGTACAACTAAAAGTTGTACCATTAGTATAGGTACAATTTTGAGTTGTACCATAAAGAGATTTATTAGAAAGTGTAGGTACAACTTAAAGTTGTACCATTAGTATAGGTACAATTTTGAGTTGTACCATAAAAGAATTTTGAGAAAGTGTAGGTACAACTTAAGGTTGTACCATTAGTATAGGTACAAGTTTGGGTTGTACCATAGAAGGATTTTGAAAAAGTGTAGGTACAACTTAAAGTTGTACCATGGTATAGGTACAAGTTTGGGTTGTACCATAGAACGATTTTTAGAAAGTGTAGGTACAAGTTTGGGTTGTACCATAGAAGGATTTTGAGAAAGTGTAGGTACAACTAAAAGTTGTACCATTATTATAGATACAATTTTGAGTTGTACCATAGAGGGATTTGTTAGAAAGTGTAGGTACAACATTAAGTTGTACTATAGTGTATAGGTACAATTTTTAATTGTACCATAGAAGATTTTTAGGAAAGTGTAGGTACAACTTTAAATTTAGTGTAAAGGTACAACTCTAGAAAGTGTAGGTACAATTTTTAGGAAACAAGGCTCATCTCACGGCCGTGACATGACCCGTGACAAGCAAAGAGTAGTTTTCATATGTCCAGACAATCTCCAGACAATCACACGGCTTATTCTCACGACCGTGAGAATTTACAAAGGGGCCGTGAGATGCCCATCATCCATATCCAAAAACACGGCTCATCTCACGGCCGTGATACTGTCGAAGGGAACCCGTGAAAACCTCTGGGAAACTGAGAAGTGCGTTTTTACATCCACTGTCACTCTCACGGCCTATCTCACGGCCGTGATATAATTCTCGCAACTCCATGTGTATAATTCTTCCCCTTTCATCCATGAGAGACCTGTTTCAAGTTACATTATAGAGGTTGAGAGTTGAGACCCAGAATTCTAACAAGCACACAGTGAAAGTGTTGTTTTGCATGTACATTACCAAAAACATTCTACTAACTTATCAGAGGGAAAAGAACATTGAACAAATGAGCAACCCTGCTGTATTCCTAATTCCAAATCTGCTATGAAAACGAGTTCTATAATGAACATTGAGAACAAAGAATGCTAACTGGCCGTTTATTGAAAGTAATAATCAATGTCCTAGCGAAAAGAAGATCAGCTTCACAATCTTGGCTGTTTCATCATTTACAAGGGCTTGTTCCACAGTTGACCACAATCGCCTTTCACTGCAGCAGCCACACTCGATTCGGGAATGAGTAGTGGTGGTGCTAAAAGCATAAACAACAGATAGCATGCACGCCAGTTTCCCCTAACTATATATAGTTATATACACTGGACAGGATGTAACAGCCGGTCCATCTGGTTCTGTGTTTCTTCTCTGTACAGGGGCCTAAGTGCTCTATAATGTGGGATGATACCCGAGGTTCACATTCGCATCAACCCTGTGAACTGCTCTCCTGAAACTCCATTCATGGCAGAATTCCAGAGCCAACCGAAGTGCTGTTCCAAGTCCAAGCAGAACAATCACTCCTGCATGTATAACCATAGCTTATGAAAAAGTTCCATAGTTCAGCAACCCTGCAAATTAATCACACCGAACTGTTCTTCTTACCAATTATTACGTTGACAGGTAGAGCAGAAACTCCAAGAGTGAAGGAGATCAGCACATCCAACATGAGGCCACCGATAAGAATCGAGAATGCCACCCAAAGAGGACTAAAACAACCCTGTTCCCAAAACGATATCACTGCAATTTCATACTGAAAGAATGAATGAGCACCGAATGCAGAAAGAACGAAAGAAGAGAGGAGATTAACCCCCCACCACATACCCTTTCCCTGTCTCGAGGTCTGTAACTTGGATCAAGTCTCCACACCCAGTAGTTTGTCTGCTGCAAACAACACAACCTTCAGTTTCTTTGTAACGTAGTTTTTTAGGCTACACAAAACTAAACGAACTGGGAATCTTAGGCATTAGCAGAAAGAGCACAATGACTACCAATGGACGCTTTTGACAGACTCCAGACTTATGTCTACTTTTAGCGGTTGTAAAGTTCACTCTATGAACTTTGGCATAGTTAAGTAAGCTACACACAATCAGTGGCCAATGAAACAAATCCAAGGGATGTATATGCACATTTCAGCCCGAGAAACAGTGCTACTCTACACAAAGGAAATCCACATTACAGGCTTTATCAATTGCAGGGGGCATCGAATACCTACACTTGGTTGAGATTCTGGAGGGGGCACATTGACTGCAATATCTCTGTAACATAAAATAAAAGGAGAACATCATGGGTGACACCGTTGCATAGGAATTTGTTTGTTCACTTCAATCGAGAAATGGATTGAGATCAGAGAATTATCGACTTACTGGCATATCTCGCACTTATTTGATCCCCTCGTCCGGAACCAAGCATCGATGCATGAACGGTGGGATTTAGCAAGCCCCCCTTTACATTTGCACCCCAAATCAATGAGAACTTCTTCCTTCTCTTGCTGACACACTCTTTGAGGTAAAGCAATTTCAAAAAAGAATTTCAGTCAGCTACAGGCAGTGCAAACTGCAAACCGCTTTGCTCTTATCAAACTAGGCTTGTTGCAGTTATCGTGCAAAAACAGGCAATCAAAAGAAGCTACATTAAGGACATATATATACCTGCACTGTTCATGAGAACTTGGATCCCTAGAGAGAGAGGGCTTCGTGGGAGGCTCCGGAGCAGAGGGCAAAGGCGACTCATCCTCCTCATTAACTACCACCACCACACAGCTAGGTTGAGAAGCGGCAACAGAGGGCGCAGAGCAAAATGCCGGCTTTGCTTCTTCCTTTACTTCTACAGTAGAGTTGGAATGGAGATCAACGTCTTGCACCTCCAGATGGAGGTCTGCGGCAGGTTGAAGCGGACAATTAGCAGAGCGCTGCTCATCTTCAATCTTGTTAGGCAAATGCTTCTGCATCTGATCCATCACAGTAAAATTACAAGAACGGAATCAGAATTCAGCAACGAAATGAAGGAACTTGGTTTCATGGAAAGGAAAAGAGAAACCCTAGAACTCAGTGACAGAGGAAGACGAGTGGTAGCTGGATATCAGCCGGGCTTCCAAGGCCAAGGCGGCAGAATAACACCTGGCGGGGAGAGAAAACCAGACCTCGGAGCTAGTTTGTCGGCAATTCGATGGAAGAAATTACAGGGACTTTTTGCGGCGGAATTGAGAGGAGGGGTTTGGTGGATGTTGTTTTGAACTGCCTGGTTGAGTAATCCGGCGGCAATATCGGTTGTGCATTTGGATTACAGTGAATGCAAAAGCGGATGAAGCAAACAGGAGAATCGAAACGCAATGGAAAATAATAATACGAGCTAGCAAGAAGGCAATAGAAGAAGCAAGCTAGGTTTTGTATGAACCCGCCATCATCGCCCATGGCGAGTGGAGAAGGGCTAAAACTGGAAACCCCAGTACAGAACAGAACGGAAGAGGGGAAAATACAGAACAGAACAGAACCCGCCATCATTGCCCTCAATCAAGCAGCTCTGAATCTTGTTCCAATTCTTCCATCTGGTGACTCGCTAATCAACCCCTTCACTATTGACGAAGAGACCCACCGCGAAAGAGCACAACCAGAAGAGACCCGCCGTGAAACCCAATCTCACAGTTCCCGTCGCCGATGCTCAACCACTTCAATATCGTCAAAGAGACCCACCGCGGAAGAGCATAGTCCACAATCGCGGAAGAGGAAATTTGAAACCCCCAATCTCCTTCTTCTCACAGCGTCGCCGTCGCAATTGCCCCTTGATGCAGGTTCGTTGTCGTCGTCGCCCTAATTCAGATGCAGTTTCGTCATCGTCGTCGCCTCCAATCAACCCCATCACTATCTACGACGCTCTGAAATCCCACCATGGAAGAGAGGCTCTGAGATTCGACGAGCTCAATCGCTTTACCTGACTGGATTTTATTTTTTTTAATTATTATGCAACGAACCGGTGCAATAGGTTACCATTCCAACGGGTGAAAAAAAATTTTTAAATAACTTTAATCCAATGGCTGATATTTTATAACAAAATCTAAGGGCTATAAACATAATAAAGCACCCATACTATATAGCATACTAAAACACCTCCTTTCTCAATCTCTGAACTATTACGACGAGCGTAGAAAGGAGAACGCTGCTTGTTTTTTGAATGGGCCTGGCAGGATTTGGGCTAGAATTCCAGCCCATATGTAACATATGTTGATTGACACAGGTTATTTGGGTGAATACTAAATACAATTGATTTGGGCGATAAATTTAGGCAAAATACACTTTTATAGTCACAACTTGCATATTTGGGACAAATATAGTCACAAATTTTGGAAAATACAAAATAGTCATTTCCGTCCATCCCTTTAACGGTATGACTGGAATGACAACTGAGTTGGCGATATATTATCTCCACCAATCCACATGGATTAAGAGAAGCAAAATTAAAATTAAAAGGAAAATCACTAATCCCCCCACCCCCACCCTCCTACCTTCCTCTGTTGATTCCCTCAACCCATCCATCCTCCCAAATCGCTAAACCATTGTCAGCTCATATACAGATCTTGAAGAATCCCTCTTCTGAGAAAAGATCGGAGATCCATTGTCAATCCGTCCCTCATCGCAGCTTTTGTGCCACCATCAATGCATCTGTCGTTGCCGCCTTGTCGGGGAGTGATCGATTCATTTTGTGCAAGTCATTGTCAATAGTTAGCACGTTTCAATAACTAACCCATCTGGGGCGTAGTCAGGATTTTCGATTAGGATGGATCCACTTCAAAAACATATATAAGAAAAATTAGTTTTTGTTAAATTTCTTATTATTCATAGTATGACCTTATATTTAAATTTTTCTGATAAATTGAAATACATTAGTAGTCAAAACTATGAAGGATATCACTCTCTCTGTGTACCAAACATTTATTCATAAAATAGTTAGTCGTTCGCTTTCAAATGACGTTTTTGTCAATAACCGTAGTATCAATAACTAGAGTAGTTGAGTGATGTTCAATAATATATCATATACCATTTACTAAAACACCTCCTTATAAGAAAGTCAAATTATATGGAATTGAAGTTTGCACAAAGCTGAATATTGTATGTACTTAACAAATGAGGTCGCCAAAATTCGAATACAAGACATTTCGATCAACTATTATCAATTAGACACAACCTAATTTTCATTATCAATTAACAATTGTACCTAATTTAATTATTTTCCTCCCGAGGTAGGGTGTGTCCCCGAAACTATTCCTCACCCTAGCCTATGTCTACTATGCAATGTCTAAATAAGTTGGGTTTAGCGAATGTGGTGAGTGAGCTCTTTTTCGTGGGCTTTCGTGGTTATCCACATGCCTCCGAGTACGCCTCCCCTAAACCCATGTCAGTCACCACGATCTAGCCTATCGTATGTGGGGCATTAAGACGATAGCTCATTTCAATGGGTACTACCCACCGTCCACACCGAGGTTTCATCTCGGGTTCTATCTAGGAAGGCATTCCTATGATAGGGATACGGTGGCCTCGTCCACCCTAGGATCCTATTCATACATCTAACCCTAATTTGCTTGATCACGCATACCCGTCTAACCCGAAAACTCCATACCCAGCATAGAAGCTCAAGTAGGCTAGTAGAGAAGATTAGGGCGACTTACCCAAACACAATTAAAGCTAGAGAAACATTAAAATCAACTAGATGAACACTTTCATTTAGGAATCATCAACTGCCCACATGCCAAAAAACAGGTTGTCTAGATAATGGCCGAGTTTAAGTAGCCTACGGTATTGTAACCCTTGGAATATGACCGAGCCGCTTTATTGCATCCCTAGCTAGGTTAAACTTGGCCTTGTTAAGATTGACTAGTGTGTGAGTTTTGACTTATAAATTTAAAGCTTGCACCCAACAAGTTTTTGGCGTCGCTGCCGAGGAATTACGATAACTAGTTGAAAGAGTTAGGTTGTTAGTTTAGTCTTTATTTCTTGTCTTTACTATTTGTAATATTAAATAATACGTTGTTCCTTTTTCTGCTTCGTTTTTACCCACTCTTCTCTCTGAAGGGTGGTTTGTGTGTGTTTGATCTTCTTTTAAGTGTTTTTATTGTTTATACCTTTTGAATAATGGATCCTTATGACTTCACCAAAGTGTGGGGGTGTTCACCAAAACCCAAGGGTGGTTACCCCGAAGCTTCATAGAACAATCAAGATTGGGGAAGTCAAGGGTTCAGGTTCTTTTATGAACCCCCTTCCAAGGAGAACAACAATACCATTGGGAACTACAAGAAGCTTCCAAATATCACGAAGAAAATCTTCCACACTCGGAGCCAAAAAGCCAAATGGAGCTTTTGATGGAAAGATTCACTCATAACACCGAAGCATGATCCGATGTGGTGTCCTCAACACCACTCCTATCGACTATTCTTTACTACGAACAACATAGGAGACATTCTGAAGAACAGAGAGACTAGGTGAGATTGTCAAGCAAGCGTGTGCACAACTTGCTTGCAATCATCCCCTACCTTTTGAAGAGAAAAAAAATCGAAGTGGCTAGCCAAGAAGACTTGAAGAAACAAAATGGACTCATCTTGGAGAGCTCCCGAGATACTAATGAGCAAGCAAGTTCTTTGGGAATGGACCACATTTTGGAAGAAAAAAAGAGCGTCGAGAAAGGGGAAGATCATTCCTACATGGAGCCACAATTCGAAGAAAAAGGAAGGTAGGTTCCAAGTGCATTTGTTGTCCAACTCGACTTTTACGCTCTCTTAGAATAGGATCCATTTGCGACCATTTGCCAAACCTAGGCCACATCGTTGTACATCCCCCTTGGTGGATTTAAGGGCGGTCGACCAAGATTATACTACATGGTGTGCGGATAACCATGAAAGCCCACGAAAAAGAGCTCACTCACGACATTCGATAAACTCTATTTATCAGACATTGCATAGTAGACCTAGGCTAGGGTGAGGGAATACCCTGAGTACCTCTTCTTATCTATTGATCTTTCATTTAGGAATAGTCAACTGCCCACCTGCCAAACAACATGTTGACTAGATAATGACTGAGCCTAAGTAGCCTAGGATACCGTGATCCTTGGAATACGTCCTAGCCGCTTTACTGCATCCCTAGCTAGGTTATACTTGGCCTTGTTAGGATTGACTAGCGAGTGCGCTTCGACTTATAAATTTAAAGCTTGCACCCATAAGAAACAAACGAAAAAATGAGTTCCGTTATATGGTTTGAAAAAAGTCTAATAAGAATGCAAGTATTCCCCTCATGTGATTCATTTGTTCCTTTAGCCTTCAGACTTAAATTTTTTAATATTATTATTTTAGACCTATAATCAACATCTAATTCATAAATTTTATATCATTCTAAATTCATAATTGAAACCCAATAGTCCGTAATAGTAATTAATCATATACACGATGGAGGTTCGGAGGGCTCCATAATTTGGAGGGCTGGTCCTGGGTGTCGAAGCAATGATTTAGCTTGAGGGAGCTTCTCCACACCTGGACGTGGATCGAGCTTGGGTATGCTAGCAAGACTCTAGGTAGAGAGCTCTGCGATAAGCAGAGCGCAATTGTTCTGTCGCCTCTCCAGAGCTCTAAAGCGAGGAAGTATGGGGTGGTGGGATGCAACAATAGTTTATGAAGTCAGAGCAGCGGCTGAAGAGCAATGGCACATCTGATGTTTAGCATCAGGGTGAAAAGAGAGTCGTGGATACATGAGATTTTACAGTGGGTGCTCTCGATCCTGAAGATGATTTCGGGGAGAAAGCGACCAACTGATGTGGTTGATGATCTCCTTCCAGAACCCATAACAGTAAATAAAGCAAGAGTGGCAGAAAATGAGACAACAAAGACTCTGGTTGATTCGGTGGAGATCACAAGCCGTGAATGGGTTCAAGATTCCAAATGAAGATGATTGCTTGGAATATAAGAGGAATAAGACCTTCTCTTACATCCATTATATTGTAGGTCTTTTTAGGTCAAATAATCCAGACTTGGTTTTCTTTTCAGAGACTAGGTCGGGTAGGAGAGTAGTGTCCCGTTGTATGCAAGGGTTTAGGCTTTAATTATTGTTTGTTTATTGATGTTGTGAACTCCGCAGGGGGTTTGGTTGTAGGCTTGGTTCTGAGTTCGGATCTCACTTTTTTGGCGCATTCTAGCCTTTTTGTTGCTTGTCGTATTTGGATAATGAAATGGACATTGAGTATGTTGTGTTGTGTGTGGATTTGGATAGTGCATTAGCAATTTGTGCGCAACAGCTTCACGTTGTGAATCTCTATTGCCGGTATATTAACGTCCCTATTGTAATGCTAGATGATATGAATTTACCCTAAAATATGATGGGAAAGGTGGGGACACCCTTGGAATCTACCTTCCTCATATGTCCTTTGTAACTCCATATCGGCTAGACCCATATCTTCATAGAGTGGAGGTGGTAGGATGTTGATGCTAGAACCAAGATCCACTAATCATTGTTCTAAATAATGGTCATCTATGAGACAATTGATTGTGCAATCATCTATGAGACAATTGATTGTGCAATGACCAGGATCCTCCTTCTCTTCTTATACTCTGATGAGTTCTTTATGTACACAAAGAGTTGAGTTGATACTATGAGACATTCAGCTCTCAATCTTCTCTTTCTCCAGAAGTTGCTCAAGCTTCTCCCTTGGGCTCTCCATATATATAAGCAATGCTCTCCAAAAGTGGCATGACACTCTTTTCTCCTCCTCCTAAAGCTTCTACCAATCTCTACACCATTGGAGGAATTTGAGATGCTTCTTCATGGATGGTCATCTCCTTCGCCAAGGTTGTGTCATCGTCTTTGTCCTCCTCAGTGAACTGCCCTTCTTCGTCTCTTAGCTTTCTAGTATTTTTTCTTCCTTTCACGACCGTCGCTGGTACCTTTCTCTTCCGTCGTTGCCGTTTGTTTTAATGTCCATGACCATGAAAGACAGAAGCAGGAATAGCACTGCTCCCATTTTCATCTCTATGCCTCATAACCCGTTAAATCGTGGCTAGACAGGAAATAAAATAAAAGCCAATCAGAAGGGAGAGAAGCGGAAGCTAGCGAAGTAAACATGATAGTAAAGAAAAGAAGGGAAGTCAGTTGTCCTCCCCTAACAACAATGGTTGTTTGTTGGTGGTGGGCTTATCCTTTGTGAATGGAGAAGCAAACCAATAAAGCGAAAGCACATAAAAAACATTAGGGTATCAATCATCCATTCCGACACCTCAACAAACCCACTCTTGACGGGCTCTCCAACGACAACGCGATTCGAATATCTCTGCTAGCAAAATCCAATTGAGCCAGGCAACCATCGAGCGAGACCTACAAGGTTAAGCAAGGTAAAAAGTTGTTGCGTGGAATATGAGGATCTGGGTCTTGTAATGTGGATGGAGTCGAAGGTTGCAATGTAGTGGGATGTACGATACGCCGGTTAGGGTTAGCAGAGTTGGAGTCTTTGATTGGGAAAATAATTAAATTAATTTTTATTTAAATAATTATAGAATAAATGGAAATAGAGGGACGATATGGTTATTTTTAGTTACTGAACTGGCTAAGTAACATATCAAGCAGATAACAACCGAGCATAAGTAGCCTAGGATACCGTGACCCTTGGAATACAAACTCAGTCACCACTATACTACTTTGCCGATCTAGGGTGGACTTGTCCTAGATTAGGATAGTTAGTATTGTCGACGATCGAGTTTATAAATGTAAAGCCTTATGTGTGATGCATCAGAACTCGTGATAGGTTCTCAAATCTAGTAGTCATTCCACATAAGGCTATGATATAGTTAATTAGTCATGCACACCTCATAAAAACTCAGGATTCTTATTTGAAGACTAAAACAACAACAAAATTTGGAGAGCACCAAAAAATTTCTTTTCTTTTCACAAAAAATTGAGTAATTTACTATGGTGACTTGCAAGTCACCACGACTTGGAAAAAATGATCGAGCTCTTCACTAATATGGTCGACTTATTTGGAGAAAATGGTTGACATCTTTGTTAGAATGGTCGACCAAATGTACTATTTTCTATTTTTCTATGTTCAACAAACGATCGACCTCTTTCACTAAAAGGTCAGCCACTTTACGAGCAAACGGTCTACCACTTCCATCAAGTGGTCTACCTCTTTCACCAAGTGGTCCACAATTTCATTAACCGGTCGACCTGATGAACCATTGCTAGTGATATAATCATGCATATTAGAGTCCAATGATAATAAATATGCTTGCTAGCAAGAGATTTAAAATTAGTACAAAGGCTGCAAGCATATATGACAAGTTTCTCAAGTGATTGTTCTCTCATAGATTTGAAAAATATTCTACATATTTATTTCTTATATTTGACTTACTCTATAGAGACTTTCATCTTTCCTTCAAATTCTAATTTTGCTTGTTTTTTATCCTATCATTGTCTTGTGACCAGTTGCCTCAAGTGGTAGACAAATTGGTGGAAGTGGTAGACCATTTTATTGAAAATTGGTCGACCACTTAGGGGAAGAGGTATACCACTTGAAGGTAAGTGTATCTTCAAGTCGACCCATTTCCGGAAGTGGTAGACCGGTTGACTCAAGTGGTAGACCATTTTTTTGGAAAGTGGTCGACCATTTGGTAGAAGAGGTCAACCACTTGAAAGTAAGTGTGTCATCAGGTCGACCTATTTCCGGAAGCGGTAGACCGGTTGACTCAAGTGGTAGACCACTTGGTGGAAGAGGCCGACCATTTTCTTTAAAAGTAGTCGACCACTTAATGGAAGAGGTCGACCGTTTTCTCCAAGTTACGGTGACTTGCAAGTCATCATAGGCATACCCAAAAATTGAAAACACCACAAATTTCCTCCTTGTTTCTCTTCCCATAAATAAAAAGCGCCCAAGTTTCACTCTTTTTTCTCTTCCAAAAATTTTAAAGAAAAAAATGTTCTCCTTCTTTCCTGCCCAAAAAAGTTGAAAAGTACAAAATTTCTCGCTTATTTCTCTTTTCATAAATCAAACTCAAAAAATTTCTCATTTATTTCTCTTTCCATAAACCAAAAGCACCCAAATTCTCCGTTTTTATTTTTCTAAAAATCAAAGCACCAAATTTAACTCTTTTTCTTTTCAAAAAGTTGAAAACACTAAAATTTGTCACTTCTTTTAAAATAACCCAATTACTATACTCTATTTATATTTAATTGATAACTTTATTGAATATTGAAATTAACAAGAATTTTAATGTGTATATACTATATTAATGTTCAAGTGAATTTCAATATATTTTTTAGTTTATCTTTTCAAGTGAATTTCATATTTTGAACTTTCTTTTACTAAATGAAATAATAGTTTTACTTAGGTTTAGAACCAAAAATTTCATTATGAAAGACTACATATTATATAATACAATAATTATTCAGGTCAATGGGGCGGGTCACGGGCTATTCAGGTCAATCAAGTTATATGTTTAATCGAGTTGCCGATCAATTAGGTTTGTGTTAATCAGGTTGCGGGCCAATAAGGTTACCGATTAATCGAGTTGCGGGTCAATTGAATTACGGGTCGGGCGGGTTGCGGGTCATTGATTTTTAGTCAATTCGGGTTGGGATAAGACAGATTACTCGAGTTGGGTTCTGTTTTGACACCTCTTACTACAACGGGTGGCAAAGAAAATTTTGTTTGATGTAAGGGGATGTCACTGAAGGAATGTATGATTAATGATTGGATGTGGAGTACTTGGAGGAATACGTTAATAAAGTGGTTCGGTGGTACTCGAGTCCTCAAAATTGCTCTTTTGGCTTACTACTACTGGACCACCATTTAAGAGCAGTTATAGGAACAAAACTTGCAGCAACATTATTCTGGAGTGATGATTCACGCATGCAGTAAAAGATGATCAGTGGATGAAATCGAAATGAGTATTGATGGTTTTCTTTATGGGGCTGAGAAATTATATGGGATGTTTTGACTTTTGAGATTATATATGTAGTAAATATTTTGTCCAAAAACTATATTATGACTCAAATGGTTATTGGTTTGATATACATTTTGGATATGGATATGGATTTTAAGGTAGTTTCGTATTCTAGAGCTACCACCAATCCATCATGATATATATTGTTCATTTACCTTCTTGGTAATTCACTATGTGGGAATGTGATTTAAATTCACATTTTATATAAGTTTCCTTGTAGTGGTATATCAAATTGTCATAACATTAATTAAAAATAATATCAATCCTTTTGTGTTAGGGATATACCAAAAAATTTGGCTTTCACTTATAAAAAGAAGAAAAATATACTACAATATTCCAATTTTGTACAATCATATATACCCTTTATGCTAGTGAGATGTATCAAATTATCATAACGGTTGTTGTAAAAAAAAAGAAGAAATTTTTTATCATAACGGATTACAATCATGCCCTATTAATAGTTAGGGATATGAGAACAATGCCTATGTTTGGTATGACTTTTAGAAGTGATTTTCGGCATCAAAAGCTGAAGAATGATCAAACACCTCTAAAAGCTCAGCTTTTAAAATGCTGAAAAGTGCTTTTGTATAACATAAAAGCAGAAGCTCCATTTTGAAGCTTCTGCGAAAAGCTGTTTTGAAAATACAAGATTATCCTTACCATATTTTAATTTTATTTCATTTATATAATTTTAAAGTAAATCATAAAATCTTTTTATATAATATAAAAGAAATAACAAGATCTAATTTGACTGCTTTTTATTGTTTAGAATTTTTATTCATATTTTATATTATAAATTTTTTTTATTCATTTTACATAACCACTTATATTAAAAATCACTTATAATATTTTTTCAGTCAAACACTCAATTGATTTTTTTGAAAAGTACTTCTCTAAAAACTACAGTCAGAAGCTGCTTCTGCAAAAGCTACAACAGGGTCAAACTAGTCCAATATAAATTTTATTGTTGTTTGGATATGAAAGTTTTTAAATTAGTAAACTTTTTTTTTATATTATAGAATTATGAATATGCAATATGGATGCTGTTGGTTGTTGTTTTGAGGATTTGTTTCCATTTTACCAAACTTCTAAAAAGCATTCTCACAATATCACACGTACACTAAATTTTTTCAAAATACACAAGTTTGGGATGGTTCGCTTCAGTATCCATTCGCTAGAGACCGAAGCGAGTTTACGTATATTGCATTCAACTAAACCAATCAACATAAATTGCGGCCAACAAATCCAATTTAGCTACAAAATCGCTACCAACTCCAGTGTTTGCATCTTACATACGCTCAAACTTGGAACGACTTTAATTTTGAACTTGGTTATCCAATTGACGTAATTTTAATTATTATTTCTCATATTATACCTATATGTTGTCACACTTAACATGAAAGAGGAGCTATCATATTACAGTTCACCAACACAAGGTATTGCTACTTGTGGGTTTGGCCCTCTACGGCCGATAACACAGTAGCACCTTTCCTCCGCACTATAGACTCTCTTACACTTCATTCCTTTGCATTCCACATCTCTGCAGTATGCCTCATCAAAATTTGGAACCATCATGTTGCTTTTCTTCATCTCTTCTTTCCCCGACTCCACCATTGTACCTAGAAAATACATATACTTTTAAGGATGATTTCATCAAGAAGATGTACCAAATTAAATTCAAGAATAATATATAAGTCTTGTATTGAAGAACTTATGTGTTGCTTCCAAAATTCGTATGCACGCTTCTGCAAGTTTTGTACGAAAACCTTGTAAATTTGTTACCTTATAATCCTTCATCCGAAATACTTATTTGTTATGCGTTTATATATGATATCTCACCATAATTAGTCCAAATATGTCTAATTTTTGTTTGCGATTACCATCGTGTTTACAGAAATGAATTTCCTTTGCTAAATATATGTGAGTTTCAAATTTGAGACCAACGACAAAAAATAGGAGAATATTCTAGTTAATTATATGAAAGAGGACATACACAAAGAAACGGCCAGAAGAGTCATGAAGAAGAAGGCAAGTAGCTTCACTAAGATTTGCATCCTCATATCTTTAAACTTTTCCTTCTAAGAGTTTTTTTTAATGTTAGTTTTTTATTTGAATGGATATTGAGCTTTGCTTTGTTATTTATACAGTTATTGAAGATGGTTGGTGAGATTGTATGCTTTAATTTTCAGATTTCAATTATTATCAAGAAGGAAAGTGTTTCTAAATAATAATGAAACTTACTAATATGTAAAATAAGCTTAATGGATATGTCATAATAGCGCCTAAATAAAATTTTTGAAATCCTAATAGAATTTCTAATCATGCCATTTCTTTTTTCCCCAGACTAGAACAGAGGGCATAGTACAGAAACACAATTGTAAAACCTATGCAACTAAACTTGATAGCACGTACGCAATCAGACTGCCGATGAAAGAAACTCTTATGCCACAACATTGTCAGCTTTGTTGACAAAATCCTCCAACATCAAGTCCATGCAATGTGCTGCACATGGTGTCCAAAACATATGCTTGATGACACATAAAAGTATATATTCTAGACCCCTGTATTTTGACCCAAAGTGCATACATTTCACATTATTAGCATCCTAATACCTTGAATTTATGCCATGATTGCTTCAAGTGTGTTCTAGCAAGTCTAGGATTGCTTTTGTACGATTGATACGCTTTTTGTAGCGTTTTGTGCATGTATCGGAGAAAGCAGACTAGTGGACCACAATTGGAAGCCATAAGGGACATCATTTCTTGATCGTTGTGAGTAGACGAGAACTAATAACACTGTGTTTGAACATATTTTCCCCATAATTTCTTGATCGTTAGAGATCTCTTTCTCTCTCTCGTGACATATTTTGTGCTAAGTTGTGTTGGTTTATGATGTTTCAGGTCCTAGTACGTGAATAGGTGCGAAGGAGCGAGTTTTGGGACGTTTTGGAGCGAACGGGCAGAGAGTAGGGAAAAGTTACGGTCTGGACCGTAAATTCCCCATGCAAACCGTAACTTTGGAGGAGCAGAGGCAAGGAATCCAGAAGAACTTTTAAAGTTACGACCATACCTTGGAGTTACGGTCTAGACCGTAACTTCTCCTCAGCCCCCGTAACTCTGAGGAAGCGATGCAAAAGGTTCCGGGAGCGTTTTTAAAGTTACGGCCTCCTCCTCAAAGTTCCTTTGGAGCCTTAACTCTTGGTTTACGGAGTGCTTGAAGTGTCGTTTTACGGGAAGTTACGGGCTGGGCAAGAGAGTTACGACCGTAACTCGCGAATCTCCATCCTTTAAAAGCCTAACTCGGGCAGATTGCAAAGTATCAAGATTCTTGAGTTCTAAAGAGCAGAACCATAAAGAGAGAAAGTGACGAAGAACAACCATGGGAGCGGATTGGAGTGATCTAAGGACATTGGAGCTCGATCTTTCACCCTCGGAGTGCCGATTTCTAGCTTGGAGAAGATTTTCATTCCTCACATGATGATTTCACTTCCAAGCTTGTTGTTTTCCCTTCTCTCCATGGAGTAAACTCCCTTTTCATATGGGTAGGAATAACCCTAGTTTTGTATGTTAGGAATGGTTGTATGAACCCTGTTTGTGAATGATTGATTCGATATATTCAATTGAGGCATTAATCAGAATTGCATGAGTCTAGATTCAACTTTTGTGATTCTTGCTTTAAACTAGAATGATAGTCTCTACATAGGTTAATAGAGCAACCTTAAATTGGAAGTGGTGAATCGATTGCTTTAGTCGATACATCAATTCACTGCTGTACTGGAATTAAAGCCAGTAGAGGAAGTTTGGTGTGTTATTGCCTTGGTTAGTTTATGCCGGTGGAGGTTAGTCGCTCGCCGAGTATTTAAACTGAGAGGGTCTGGATTACTTTAGTCAAGATTCTAGACTTGTTAAGAACTTTTCGCAGAGTATCTATCAATCAGAGCAAATTGGGAACATATAATATGAACTAACTGCATACTAGGGGGACTCATATCTGGATGACCTTTAGCATTCTTGAAAACCAGAACACTTCCTGCTTTTTGTTTACTTTGCTTTTAAACAATTCACTCAACTTTTCCTGCTAGATAATCACAGAGTAGGCAGTACATCTACTCCTCGGGTTGATAAGTAAAACTGATCCACTATTTTGCATTTCCATTCTATGATTACACTTGGTCATAGTTTGGAGTTGTGTTTTACAGAGTCAAGAGCCTATCAAGGAAAACCCCACTATTGCTCCTTATTCTTGTGATGATGTGAAGCAAGGACCTAAGACGGGTACTAATCCTGTAGGGAGCAAAGGAAAGAATGGTGGGAGAAAATGAACCATGTTTTGCCCAAAAAGAAGGAGAAGGTCAAGGCAAAGGTGAATGGCCAAGAGGACCACCCTTCTGAGTTGGAGATTAGAGGTAATGAGCCTTGCCCCGATATAGTGGCAGATCCACTCTTGGTGGCCTCATGTTCGCAAGTATGATGATCCACAATGTCTAGCTAAGGATGTAAAACAAGTGCTTGTTGGGACGCAACGTAACACAACGCTTGGTGTGGATGGTGGGTAGTACCCATTGAAAGAAGCTACGAGCTTAATGACCCAGATACGATAGCCTAGATCGAGGTGACTTTATATGGGTCGAGGGGAGGCATACTCGGAGGCGTGTGGATAACCATGAAAGCACACGGAAAAGAGCTAACTCACCACATTTGATAAACCCTAAGTATCTAGACATTACATAGTAGACCTATACTAGGGCGAGGGAATTACCCCGACCACCTCTTTTCTTCTATCGATCTTTAGTTTAGGAATCGTCAACTGCCCACCTGCCAAACAATAGGTTGACTAGATAATGACCGAGCCTAAGTAGCCTAATATGTCGTGACCCTTGGAATATGAACGAGCCGCTTTACTACATCCCTAGCTTGGTTATACTTGGCGTTGTTAGGATGGACTAGTAAGTGCGCTTCGACTCTATAAATTTAAAGCTCGATCGAAGTAGTGATCAAGCTTTTTGGCGCCATTGCCGGGGAATCTTGGTAACTAGTAGAAAACCATTAAGTTGTTAGTTTAGTGTTTATTTTATTTTATTTTATTTTGCGTTTTTGTTTTTGTTTGTTTCGTTATGTGCTTTGTTTTCATCCACTCTTCTCTTTGTAGAGTGGGTTCTGGTTGTTTGATCTTTTCTTTAGAGTTTTGTTGTATATAGCTTTCAAATCATGGAACCCTATGACTTCAACAAAGTCTGGGGGTATTCACCAATGTTCAAGGGTGACTACCCCGAAGTTTCTTGGAACGATCAAGATGAAGGAAGTCAAGGATTCAGATTCTTTTATGCACCTTCCTTCCAAGAAGAACAAGTTTACCAGTGGGAATTACAAGACGCCTCCCATTTAAAAGAATTTAGTCTCACACAAACGGAACAAAAAATCCATTTGGAGCTTTTGATGGAGCGATTCACTTAGGATAGCGAAGCATGCTTCATTGTGGAATCGTCAACCACACCCTCGATTGACTATTCCTTATTAAGGACAACGGAGGAGAAGCTCTAAAAGATGGACAGACTAAGTGAGATTGTCAAGCAAGCGTGTGCACAACTTGCTAGTGTTTCTCCCTCACCAAATGAAATGAAGAAGAAGGATGTAGAGGCCAGCCAAGAACTTGGAGAAGCAAAACAGACTTATCTCGGAGAACTCCCGAGATATTGTCAAGCAAACACATTCTCTATAAATGGACAACACTCGGGAAGAAGGAAAGAGTGTCGAAAATGGAAAGGTCTTGTTCATTCCTACACGAAGACACAATTCAAGGAGGAAGGAAGAGCAATTCCAAGTGCATTTGGTGTCCAACTTGACTTTTACACTCTCTTAAAAAGGACCCATTTGCGACTCTTTGCCAAAACGAGGCCACATCGTCTAATATCCCTCTTGGTGGATTTAATGACGTTCAACTAGGATTTTATTACATGGCGTGGGACACGGAGAAGAAGAGGGAAAAGACGCATTAGTTGGGAGGTACCCAACAACCAGTTTGCATTTTCTTACCTTTTTCAAAATAAAAACTTGCATGTTTTAACTTGTTTTAGATATTTTCTATAGTTTTTGTTAATGAATTAATCCCTTTAATGTCAATTAGTATATGAATGATTGTTGGAGACTATCTAGTTGCTTAAGGAATGGTTGCAAATGTTGTTGTTAAGCAAGAGTACTAGCCTACCACTTAAGCTACTTGGGGTAATAGAATGGCTTGGCTAGCGCAATAGGATCATAGAATGCATGCTTATAATTGTGTATGTGTGTTTGGAGGCCTTGTTGGTCTTTATCTTTATGAATTTGTGGAGCTTGCATGCCTCCAACCAAGTGCTCGATGAAATGCCCGAACCACATAAAATTTGTTTTTCTTGATCCATTGCTTTTCAATTAAACTTGTTTGACTAAGATAGACCCTTAGAAGTGTATTTATGAGTTAGGATTGAATCCTTGATGCATGTTATTTGAGTTTTAAATTTTGGCTCACTTTGATGTTGTGCTTCGTTTATGCTTTTAGAGCCAAGAGTTCAAGCTTTGATTGTTGTCTAATGAGTTGATTCTAGGCTTCGGTCGGGGTTTAGAAACCTCTTGAAAGATATGGAGCCCTTGTGTTCATGCATCTAGACCTTGACCCTAGTCAATACAACATGCATTTCTACCTATGCACCTCTAGTTTCTACATTGTAACACTTAAGTGCTGGGGTGTATAGAGTGAACCTACAGATGGATTTTGTTGATAAATTAATCTAGTGAGTTGCCTAATGGTTTGTTTGAATATGTTTTATGATTTTTATCGTCTAATGGCGATCCAACTGAGGATGAGAGTGCTAGTTCTTAGCACTCAACAACGAAGGAACCAGAACCACCCATGATGAGAAGAACCACATTTTCCAAGAGAAGTACCATAACCTCAAATCGAGGAGCAACCACAACAAGCACAACAAAGCAACCAATGGAGGCGAATACGAGCTATGATGGACCATCTTTGCAAAAAAGAACCTTCGATTTGCAACTGCCATATGCTCCAACCGTACATCAAAGACATCTTGGCATGTAGGGGCCGATTTCTATATTTTATATCCTTTTCTTTTTAAATACTTAGTAGGTTTAATAAAATCGGTGATTGTGGTAGATTAGTTTTTATATTTTGTTTATGGATAACCCATTTTCCCTCTCTTATTTGAGCGCTTAAATGTTAATCCCCTAGATCAATGAAGACCTACACTTGTGCACCCTACTCAACCCACAAACACCGATGGTAACGCTTCTTGAACTCTACCTTTAGTTCCCACATTAAGGACAATGTGTCTCTTAAGTGTGGGGGGAATGCATTGCATGCTTTAAAAAGTTCATGATGAATATGCAATGAATCGTTAGTAGCCTCCCTTAATTATGAATGTAAGACGTTTTTTTAGCGGTAATGTAAGACGTTGATGATTGCTTATGGGAGTAAATGCTATCGATTGATCGTGTTCTGTGGTGTTTAATGGCTTACAAATAGTGTTTTGTAACCTTGAATGCATACCAAAAAAATTCAAATTTGAGGGTTCCAAATCACCTTGTTCCTTGCCACTCCCTACTCGATATGCTTTGATTTGATAGATGATTGATGTGTTGTGCTCGCTAGGTGATAGTTGCATGATTAGATTACCAATGTATGAGGAATTTTAGTATCTTCTTCCTCTTTTGTGAGTCGATAAAGTTTGTTATTTTAGGAAGAACATGCGTGCGGGATTCTCTTTTGTTTGTTTTGTGAAATTGAAGCTTTTACAAATTTTTGTGAATTAGACAGAAAGAAAAGAGAGAAAAATATTTTGAAAATGAGGTTCTCACTTGAGAGGCAACCAATCCACACGAATTCGGAGTGCCCTTTGAGGATATGCTTGGGGATCGGATAGCCTTACCGCGTCCCGACCATCTTTCGCTACTTAACATCCCCCAAGCATCCTTCCTCACGGAATCGTATGCCAAAGTACAAAGTAATTTTTAGCGATTCATGAGACCTCAAAGTTCTCGTTTGTACCCAACATGTGTGGCAACCCAATGTGGAGTGTAGGCTGGGAAATGGTGCTCGAGCTAAGACGAATCCGCCCATCAACTTCCCGACATGTGACCTGGAAAGGGAAGGCTATGATTCATCTGTTCTTGGTCATGAGGGAGAGATGCGTGTTTCCAAAATCTTGGTGCAATTCGCGTCAACGTTGAAAAAGGAGACCAATAAACGAAAACTCCTAATCGTAAGAAAGAATAAAGAGCACCTTCGAGAGTTCATATGCTTTTTATTTTTTTTTTGAGAAATCCCCCGGTGCGCACCTTGAATGTCGAGAGTTTGTGCTTGCACAGTGAGATGATAGTAACGTTTATTCGTCTCTGTCTACTCTTCTTTATGCAATGAAGAACTAGAGTGCATTCTTCATTAATTTTTCTATCATTTTGAATTAGGTTTGAGTAGGTTTGCTTGGGGACAATCAAACACCAAAGAGTGGGGGAGTTTCATAACACCCGAATTGGTGTTATTTGTCCTTCCTATTTATGTTTATTTCGTACTAATTAGTGTGCATAATCATTAGAATAGTGTCGATTGCATCTCTATTTCATTCCTATTTGATCAGGATGTGATTTTAGGATGCTTTAGAAGATACATGTGAATTAGGTATGAAAAAGGTGTGCAAGTGTAGAAAAGGGGCAAAAACGGAGATCATAGACGGAGGATCAAAGATCCCATCCCAGCCTTCAGAGCCAATATCCCGGCCGTTAAGATAGGGAATGAACTAGAACACAAGATCGCAGCCTGTAGTGCAAAGATCTCGGTGGCAATCTTTTGCCTCCAGCCTGTGAACTTGACCTGAAAATCGCACCCTCAAGTTCATGGGCGCGAACTTTGGAGCCAAGAATGTGAACTTCAGAAGAGGCCAACTCAGGAGAAGCAGAAAGTTTCCCCAGTCGAATCACGACCTATGGCTTTTGTGCCCGCGATAAGGATTGCGGCCGTGACACACTGGATCGCGACCGGGATGTTAGGCCGCGATCTCCACATTTAGCAAATCCAAAATGGTGACCCTCAAAGATCGCAGCCTCTACCCCCAAAGATCCTGGTCGTGATCTTCTGCCTCTCGCCCGAAAACTTGACCTTAAGATCGCAGTCTTAAGTTCATGGGCGCGATTTTTGGGCTCTTGCCCGCGAACTTGTCCTTAAGATCGCAGCGTCTAGTTCATGGGCGCGATCTTTAGCCCCTTGCCCCGGAACTTGTCTATGTCGGTTGAAATCTATAAATAGGGGACTCATCCCCCTTTAGAAGATGCCTTTTGGCAGAGTTCTAATTCTGGAGAGAGATTAGAGAGAGAAGTTGAAGTAAGGATAAGAAGAGAAGGAGAAGTGGAGGAGAGCTTGGAAGAGGATTTCCATCACTTGAAGACCTTTTCTTCATGATTTCTACACCCCTCCATGGGGTGATCTCCCAAGGTACTAGGGGTTCTAAACTCCAAACCCTAGTTTTAGATTTGCTATGTATGTATGTACGAATATTTTAGGGTTTGAATGTGTTTATCTAGTTGATTTTTTTTGCTATTCTAGCCTTGATTGTGTTTGGGTAAGTCGCTCTAATCTTCTCTACTAGCCTACTTTATGCATCTACGTTGGGTATGGAGTTTTAGGGTTAGATGGGTATGCGACAAGAAAATTAAGGCTGGATGTATGAATAGGGATCTATGGCGGTCGAGGCGACCGAACCCCTACCATAGGTAGCCTTCCTAGATAGGACTCAAGTTGAAACCTCGGTGTGGACGGTGGGTAGTACCCATTGAAAGGAGCTACGAGTTTAATGCCCCAGATACGATAGCCTAGATCGAGGTGACTTTATATGGGTCTAGGGGAGGTGTACTCGGAGGCTTTTTGATAACCACGAAAGCCAACGAAAAATAGCTCACTCACCACATTCGATAAACCCTAAGTATCTAGACGTTACATAGTAGACCTAGACTAGAGGGAATTACCCCGAGTACCTCTTTTCTTCTATCGATCTTTAGTTTAGGAATCGTCAACTGCCCACTTTCCAAACAATAGGTTGACTAGATAATGATTGAGTCTAAGTAGCCTAGGATACCGTGACCCCTGGAATACGACGGAGCCGCTTTACTACATCCCTAGCTTGGTTATACTTGGCCTTGGCAGGATTGACTAGTAAGTGCGCTTTGACTATAAATTTAATTCTCGATCGAAGCAGCGATCATATATCCCGGTGAGGGCCTAGATTGCACAGTCTTGATTATGATGTCTTGATCGCTTTGCATCATTGACTATTTTGAATGAGTGGTTGATTCGTGTCTGTGTTGGTTGATGGACAGAAGGGAGACTCTTCCTCTACCCAATTTTGTTGCACTCGAATGTCATTTATGGTGGTTGTCCAGTTTCTATTGTTGTTGTTCATTTGTTGATGTATAATACCCATTATGGTTCACATATTTTCCGCCTCTATGTTATGTTCCCAAATTTTGTATGCTTCAAATGTTTTAAGTTTACCTTGTGTCTGACTTAGTTTGCTTGAGGACAAGCAAACGGTTAAGTGTGGGGCGATTTGATAGCATTATATTTGCACTTATTTACACCCTCATTTCTTGATCATTTTGGCTCGAATTTGTGGTTTCTTGGCCCATTTTATGATTGGTTGTGCTCTTATGTCACATTTTAGGTCCTAGCAGGTGGTAGGAGGCTTAGGCGCAAATTTCTGGTCATTTGAAGATCATTTGGAGACTCGGGAGGCAAAACACCGATGTCCCCTACCAAAATCACAATCGTATTTCACCTTGCAGTCGCTCGTGCTTTTTATGTCGAGAGCTTAGGCGATCAAGGATCAAAGCTCGAGCGGGGAAGACAAAATGATGGTAGTGTTCATCAAAGCACGATCGTGTTTCATTGGAACGCGACTGCGAGTCAGCCCCCATACATGGTCTTACGACTTTGCGGAGACCTGTGTTTTTGGTAAACAGTCGCTCAGACCTGGTCACTGCAACCCCCCTTTGTTAGGAGGCACCCCTTCTCCCGAAGTTACGGGCCTGTTTTGCTGAGTTCTTTAGAGAGAGTTGTCTCGCGCCCCTAGGTATTCTCTACCTACCCACCTGTGTGGGTTTCGGGTACATGCACCCTTTTGTTTTCCCCATCTCGGATTTAAGTGAAGCGCGTGAATTGGTCAAATCATGGTCGGCGGAGCCAACACGATGCGTTTTCGACCGTGTTTCGCCCATTCGGGTTAAATTGGCAGATTCGAGCCAAATGAAGGGGATTCAACATTTTGGAGCAAAACATAGGTCTAGAGAGAGAAAGTGAGGAAGAACAAGACATAGGAGCTATTTGGAGCTGATTTCTCACCACTGAAGACTGGATTTTATCCTAAAGAGTGAAGATTGAAAACCCAGATCAGATTATACACATCTCCATGAGTATGACTGCTTTGGATTTGGTTTTTCTCTCTCTCGCTCTCTCTCTCTCTCTATGGAGTAAACCTCCTTCTCACTTGGGTATGAAGAACCCTAGTTCCATGTGTTAGGGATCTTACTTGTAAAGTTGTAATGACTTTTGGATGTTATACTGATTTTAATTTATTGAGGCATCATTTGTTGAGTCAATTGAATCCTGATCATATTCTCTTGATTTCTTGCTTAAACCTATGCTAGATAGAATCTGGTTAGGTTAAGAGATCTTCCTTGATTGATAGTAGTGACTTGATTAGGCGAGAGTCATTCAATTCACTGCTTTGCACTGGAATTTGTTCCAAGTAGTGAATTGCCTTAGCATTCTAGCCAAGTGAAGGATAGTTGTTTGTCGGGTATTGAGGAGCTAGGGGGCGCATACCTGAATGACTCTTCTCTTGCTTTAGAAACCGATCAATTCGCTTGCTTTGTTTTTGTTCTAGTTTAGAATCACTTTCTCCCAATTTCGACCGCTAGATAATATACATTCATGGAGGAGACAATATACCTAGGACCCGGGTTGATAATTTAAGCTGAACCCACTTTACTGCAGTCTTCCGCAATGGTTATACTTGGCCATTGTGGAAGTGTTGTGTTTCTGTGAGTCAATTACTCATTGACCACAATTGCTATGCATTGAAATTTGGAAGCTGGAATGAATGTGTGAGCATCTAGGTAGCCATGTGAGACTTGTGCCACTCGTTTCATTCTTGTGTGATAGATCCCTTTTACCATGATGTGTAACATTCACGTTGTCACTGGCGAGGCAGATGGAGGCATATGATCAGTCCACTACCCAAAAAATGACTTGTCTCAATTGCATTATCTCCTAGTCAAACCTTTTGAGTTGTGTGTCTAGGGATCACTCTCATGTTGTGTAGCTCGTGCTTTGTGAGCTTGATTGAGATTTGGAAGAGCGACCCTTACTTTCTTCGTGTATACACCTTTATCGAGTCACCCTTGTGCTTGGATGCTCCCATCAATTGAGCTTCATTGAGGTTCCACTATGTGTGTCTTGAATAGTTTCCTACTAAAGAATGAAAGTGAGTGTTGGAGGCAATTTAGTCAAAGCGCGATTCCACCTAGAAGCGGAAAAGGGATAAAATCGTAAAGCGTAGAATCGAAGCGTAAAAGCGTAAGTTTTTTACGCATACTGTAAAATAGCTTAAAATGTTTTAAGTACAACATATACTACGTAAAATATGAGTGCACACAATTTAGATAAGTTAATAAATACCTGCAATTATGTCTAAAGTAGAGCAACTCATAACATATTAACAATAAGTTCCTAAACATATATCTTAACCATAAGCCACCTTCCCTTCTATGCTAATGGGTTTGGGAAGGGCCTATTTGGTGAATTAGATTATTCTATAGAATCCAAGAATGCATCTAAGTACCTAGTATGTATCTTTTAATCTCAAATGTAGCATGTTGTTGGCGATTTACCTTTAAATATACTTTTTATAATTAATGTCATGAATAGACATCTAGTGAAGAGAAGTGTAAAAGCGTAAAGCGTTTTAATCTTTAAAGCACAATTTAGTCTGATTTTATACACTTAAAATTTTATTTGAAAACGAAAGCATTTTTGTGAAGTAGAAGCGTTAAACCGTAAGCTTTTAAGTTTTAAAACACGATTTTGACAGCATTGGTTGGAGGTAGTGCTTAAGAAGTGAGCATGTGTTTAAAATTCTAAAGAATGTGGCATGTTGACACGCTAAAACACAACACCTAACAATGGCCAAGTGTAACCAATGAAAGGGACTGCAGTATAGTGGCACAAGTAATAAATATCGAATCCACGGGTCTCTAGAGTTACTATTACTCAGCTTCAGTTCATTATCTAGCAAACTAGATTAAAGATTGATTAACTAAACTACTCTACTAACTAAACTAAGTAAAACTACTAATTACAGTTTGGGAACTCACTTAGGTATGATTCCCCCTAGCTCCTCAATTAGGTCCAAGTTGCAATTACCTTTGGTTGATCTACTGATGATTAAACTGCGGAAGATCCTAAATTAGCTTGGAATCTCTTAAACTGACCAAGCCCTCTCAGTCAAACTACCCGGCAGACGACTAGTCTTCACCAGGATAGAAAGCTGAGGCTATGAACACAGAACTCCACTACTGGAATGAATTCCAGTACAAAGCAGTGAATTGATTGACTCTCGCACAACCAATTCACCACTATCAATCAAGGAAGCTCTCTTAACCTAATCAGATTCTATCTATCATAGGTTAAAGCAGAAATCAAGAGAATTTGATCAAGATTCAATTGACTCAATAAATCATGCCTCAATCGATTATAATCAAACAATCTAGCATCCAAAACTTCATACAAGAAAGATCCTAACACATGGAACTAGGGTGGAACTAGGGTTCCTCAAAACCTAAGTGAAGGGAAGTTACTCCATAGAGAAGAGAGAGACTGCAGAAATCTGATCTAGATCTTCAATCTCCATCTCCAAGCTTGATTCCCGAGCTCCAATGGCGAAGAAATCCTCCAAAATAGCTCCAAGAATGTTCCCAAGTCGCGCTCTCTCTCTAGGGTTCGTCCCTTGGGTGTTTGGGAACCAAAACCCAGCTCTCCCTTTCCTTTGGCTCAAATCTGCCTCAAAAACCCGATTCTGGGCGAATTACGGTCTGAATTACGGTCGTAATTCTTCCATGCCCGTAATTTGCCCAAAACACGCGTTTTGGTTATGTTTCAGCACACCCAAAGCTCCTCTCGGCGGTGAAATTACGGGCATGGGAGGCCAAATTACGGTCGTAATTCTCCTGCCCGTAATTCTTCCTCCTCTCCTGTTCAAAGCTTCGTTTCTCCCTCGTTCGGACTCCAAATCAGTCGCCGTTTGAACCCAGACGCTCGTAATCTCATCCTCTTTCTTTTCATAACAAGCTTGCCTGATTATTTGTCCATAAAGTGAGGTAGAAATCCATTCTTCTTCAGGTCATGACCGAGTTTCTTCTCCCTAATCGCCAATTGATCTCTGATTGACTTGAAACTTGCGCCTATGCTTCACTTTATGTGCTAGGTCCTGAAATGTGACAAAGGAACACAACCTAGCGTAAAATAGGCCAAAGAAGCGATAATGCAAGCTTAAACGATCAAGAAACAAAGGGGAAAACATGAGCAAATATCGAGTCATCAAATCCCCCCACACTTAACTGTTTGGTTGTCCCCAAGCAAACCTGACTCAAACCAATGCAGCTCTCCAGACCTCTATAGAAACAAACAACCCCGATCGTCGGTAGAGGATTTCCTAGATCATATAGCAGCTTACGAGGTCAACTGGTCTTCTAAGACGTCCCCTATCTCTCTCAATGCGAGTACTAGACTCAAGCTAGGATCATGAGAAGAAGTGGAAGTAAGACAGCCAGTTCATGGATAAAGGGACTCACACCATTCACAACCAAGGACTCGTTGTACCGGGGTGCTCTTTCACTTCATTTCACCGTTGGAACCCCTTTTTCTCACTTTCATTTACATTTTTTTTTCTTTCATTTGGTGGGGTTCCAACTGCAGTCTTTTGCACGGTCGACCCTTATTAGTCGAGCAAGAGCAATTTCTATACATCTGGCGCTCGCCAGAGTACTTCTTTTAACTCCTTTCCCTCAACTCGTGTGGAGGGTCAATGAAATTAAGGGGGGTCGGAAGCTCTATCCGTGCCCTTAAAAACACATCCTCAAGTAGGCAAACCGTTCAACGGGTGGAAGTTTTACTTGTACTAGAGACAGCTTAGCTTCACCTTGTAGGAGTACCCCACTAAGGATCACTAAAATCTCCTCCAAAACCCGAATTTGTGCAATGAACGGTGCCACACACGTTGGGCTTACCCCATTTTAAAGATTTTTGATGATTTCGACATGGAGGACCAACTGCTTTTCATTTTCCACATGAGCACCCTGTTCAATATACGAGTCCATAACACAATTCAAACAGAGTCCACATTACCACATGAATTCAACGGTCTTAGCTCCACTAATTCACAAAATCAACTGACACAGCAGAGAGCTAGATAGGAAAAATCTTATACTTCAACATCCTCCATAGTGCTACACTACCTCCCTAGGTTGCACATTACTACAGAGACTGTCAATTCAAAGCATACTGAGCAAACAATTTGCATGGAGACACGTACTTGGAGCCCTCAAATTTAAAAATTTGGACAGTGAACTAGGCTCCAAGCACACAAACAGCCAAACATTCACCCGCATACATAATCGAACACCCCCCCCACACTTAAGCACGACATTATCCTCAATGGAGGAAAGATAAGGAGGGTAGAACGAAGTTACCAGATCAAGGGTGAATGATGGTGGATGGGGCAGGCGGTGCATTCCAGGAAGAGAGAGTAATCAGAAGACAAACACCACACAAAATCTCACAAAGGTTGAGTTATTGACTCTAAAATCAAATAACAAAACTGACTCAACCGAGGAGAAATAGAGAAAGAAATGCAAACCGACTGGTTGGGTTGCCTCCCAACAAGCGCTTCTTTCACGTCGTGAGCCGGACGATGGCTCCTAAATTTCGATCCACCCCAGAACCTCTTTGAAGTTGAGGTTCTCGTCGATGAGGTGGAGTCTCAAGTCACGAGCATGTGGTGTGGCAGGTGATGAAGGCTCATGCACTTGATGCAGATGAAGTCTCCACCCTCGAGACCTCTTCTTCTCTTCTCTCGTCTCATTGCCCCAAACCAGATATGACAGCATCGATTGGCCACCATCACGTCCACCAAGAGGGACCGATGTCGATGTGGCCTTGGTCTGGCAAAGAGACACTGCAAATGGGTCCTTGCTAAGTAGTTCCTCGAAGTTTGGTGGAGATATCAAATGTAACTCATGGCCGGTGCAGGCCTCTTCCACCTCAACTCCGTCCTCAGCCTGGACACCAATTGCTTCTTCAACCCCCCTTTCTTCTTCATGTGGTATCACCCTTGGGAAATGATCAAGAACTCCTTCTGCTTCACTTTCGTCATCCTCCACAACTTCTTTTTGCACCCTTTCTTGCTCTTCTTCTTCTAGCACGGATTGGAGAGCAAGTTGCCAAGCAATTTCTTTCATGAGATCTTCTTGCATCTCCTCACTCATGCCCACCTCTTCAAAGCTCGGTGTGGGATGTGGGAAGGGGTGGTCGGCTACGACAGGACATTCTTGATCATGATCTTCACGGGAGCTCTCCGTGATAACTTCTGTTTGCTCCACAATGTCCTTGTAGCCTTCTACTTCCTCCTCCTCCTCTAGTATGGTAGCAAAAGGGTGATCTGGAGCAGGTTGTGCACAAGATCGCTCAAGATCATCGACGCTCTTCTTAAGGCTCAGGAGGATCTCCTCTGTTTCACGATAGGCCTGAGTACAAAGATCCATCCTGTCACATGATCTCACACTGTCTCGAGCAAACTGCTCAATGAGAAGCCTCAATTCACAGTTTGGATCTGGCTGTGGAGTGTAGCATGGCTCTGCAGAATGGCCTGTGAAGGCCGCCATGGGTAACTCCAGCTCCGATAGCCCTTCTGGTTGTGGGAGAAATTCTTCTTGGTAATGAGGTTGGTCTTGATATGCCCAGGGGTCCGGTTGTTCTCCGTAGTAAGGGGGTTGGTACTGGAACCCGAATCCATAGTCTTCTCCTCCTTGATTGCTCCAGGGAGTCTCAGGGTAATACCACTCGGATGGTGGTGGATACCCCCAATGATTGGAGAAGCCATGAGGATCCATGATTCAAATCTGCACCAACAGAAACAAAAACACCCAAGTGAAAAGCAAGGGTGGAAAAGAAAAGAAAAGAAAAAACGCTAAAGTAACAAACTTCTGCCTTTCCTAATAATCTAGAAAGTCCCCGGCAACGGCGCCAAAAACTTGACACGCTAAAACACAACACCTAACAATGGCCAAGTGTAACCAATGAAAGGGACTGCATTATAGTGGCACAAGTAATAAATATCGAATCCACGGGTCTCTAGAGTTACTATTACTCAGCTTCAGTTCATTATCTAGCAAACTAGATTAAGGATTGATTAACTAAACTACTCTACTAACTAAACTAAGTAAAACTACTAATTACAGTTTGGGAACTCACTTAGGTATGATTCCCCCTAGCTCCTCAATTAGGTCCAAGTTGCAATTACCTTTGGTTGATCTACTGATGATTAAACTGCGGAAGATCCTAAATTAGCTTGGAATCTCTTAAACTGACCAAGCCCTCTCAGTCAAACTACCCGGCAGACGACTAGTCTTCACCAGGATAGAAAGCTGAGGCTATGAACACAGAACTCCACTACTGGAATGAATTCCAGTACAAAGCAGTGAATTGATTGACTCTCGCACAACCAATTCACCACTATCAATCAAGGAAGCTCTCTTAACCTAATCAGATTCTATCTATCATAGGTTAAAGCAGAAATCAAGAGAATTTGATCAAGATTCAATTGACTCAATAAATCATGCCTCAATCGATTATAATCAAACAATATAGCATCCAAAACTTCATACAAGAAAGATCCTAACACATGGAACTAGGGTGGAACTAGGGTTCCTCAAAACCTAAGTGAAGGGAAGTTACTCCATAGAGAAGAGAGAGACTGCAGAAATCTGATCTAGATCTTCAATCTCCATCTCCAAGCTTGATTCCCGAGCTCCAATGGCGAAGAAATCCTCCAAAATAGCTCCAAGAATGTTCCCAAGTCGCGCTCTCTCTCTAGGGTTCGTCCCTTGGGTGTTTGGGAACCAAAACCCAGCTCTCCCTTTCCTTTGGCTCAAATCTGCCTCAAAAACCCGATTCTGGGCGAATTACGGTCTGAATTACGGTCGTAATTCTTCCATGCCCGTAATTTGCCCAAAACACGCGTTTTGGTTATGTTTCAGCGCACCCAAAGCTCCTCTCGGCAGTGAAATTACGGGCATGGGAGGCCAAATTACGGTCGTAATTCTCCTGCCCGTAATTCTTCCTCCTCTCCTGTTCAAAGCTTCGTTTCTCCCTCGTTCGGACTCCAAATCAGTCGCCGTTTGAACCCAGACGCTCTTAGTCTCATCCTCTTTCTTTTCATAACAAGCTTGCCTGATTATTTGTCCATAAAGTGAGTTAGAAATCCATTCTTCTTCAGGTCATGACCGAGTTTCTTCTCCCTAATCGCCAATTGATCTCTGATTGACTTGAAACTTGCGCCTATGCTTCACTTTATGTGCTAGGGCCTGAAATGTGACAAAGGAACACAACCTAGCGTAAAATAGGCCAAAGAAGCGATAATGCAAGCTTAAACGATCAAGAAACAAAGGGGAAAACATGTGCAAATATCGAGTCATCACATGTGTTTCTATCTCTCTAATACCCCCCCCCCCCCAAGAAAAATAAAAGAGAAACAAAATGAAAGGAAGAAAAAGAAAAGAAAAGGAAGGCAATAAAAGGGGGGCAAATAAGAATAGAGAGTGTCGCAAAATATTGTTTATGCTCTAGAAAGATGTTTCTTGGCAGTCAAGTCATTGAGACACATACATGTTGTTTACCTCCTTCACTCTTGTGCTTGAAAGATTAAATAGCAGGAGTAGCAAAGAAAGTGTGCTTCAAATGTTGTTCATGATTGGTTGTGGTTTAGAGTCGTGAGAAGTGTGTTTTTGGCCGATGCTAGTGGTCGTTGCTTGTAGAGGAAGGTTATAGTCGAAGCCGTAGAACCTTCTGTTGGTTTTAGGTTGAAACTTTGAGTCTCATGCTATGTCTGCCACCACATAAAAAGGATTAGGGTTTGCTCAAAGCTAAAGGAGTGAATTTTTTTTATCTCTCAAGGGTGTTTTCAACAACAAGGAAGGAAGACAAACATCCCACCATGGTTCTTTCTCTCCTCTTTGTTGTAATCCCTAGCCTAGCTATGGAGTAGTTATCCTTCTCACTTAGCGATCCTTAGTCGATTGGCCAAGAGAGCTAGTTTCCTTGCTTAATTTGATATTCCTTGGCCTATTATCTGAGATATTGGAGTTTCTCGACTAGTTGCAACCTCCTTACGGTGTATGAACACACCTTTACACATTTGCATTCCATTCGGTCAATCTTGATACACGGCTAGGGGGAGCAATAGTCGGGTGAATTCTTCTCTTATTGAAACAACATCAATTTACTGTTTTTGCTATTTGCAGATGTAGTTCTTGAGCTTTTAAACTCCAAATCGTTAGCTAGAAAACAATTTAAGCGATTGAAGTAGGAGTACATGGACCACCTTGGGTTGACAATTAAAACGCTTGCCCTATACTACACCCCTCTAGAGTTTTCACTTGGGCTATAGTTGGGAATTAATTGTGCAGTTAGGAATGAGTCAATTTTCCAGGTACAATAGTGGAGTCAGGGAAGGAAGAGATGAAGAAAAACATAATGATGGTCCCAAATTTTGACTAGGCATAATGTAGAGATGTGGAACGCAAAGGAATGAAGTGCAAGAGAGTGTATGGTGCGGGTGAAAGGTGCTAGCTCCTGTCTTCTGAGACTCATATGGCGACACCAACAAGTAGCAATACCCTGCATGGTCAACCGTAATATTATAGCTCCTCCTTAATGTGAAGTGTGACAGCATATAGGTATAATATGCGAAATAAAAAAAATATTTACATTGATTGGATAATCGAGTTCAAAATTAAGGTCGTTTGAAGTATTGACGTATGTAAGACGCAAACACTGGAGTTGGTCACGATTTATCTAGCGAATGGATATTAAATCATATCACATGTGATATTGTGTAAATGTTTTTTAATTTAAGTTTGGAAAAATGGAAACAAATCTTCATAACATTCATATCGCATCTTCATAGTTCATTCATGTAAAAAAATTACACTAATTTCAAAATTTCACATCCCAAAAACATGTAAATTTATATTGTTCTAGTATCCCTAATTGTTAAAAGGGCATGATTGTAAATTTATTATGATAATTTGGTGCATCTCACTAGCACAAATGATCGATATGATTTTACATAATTGGAATATTGTAGTATATATTTCTTATTTTTATTTTATGAAAGCTAAACATTTTGGTATATCCCTTGCAAAAAAGGAAAAATATGATTTTTTATTAATACTATGAGAATTTGGTATACCACTATAAGGAAACTAGTATGAAATGTGCAAGGAAACTAATATGACATGTGCTCACGAATGAAGTTATAGAAAAAAATTTAAAGACCATTCACAAATGGCGAATGAAAAAGAAGGTAAATGAAAAATATATATCATGGTGGTAGCTATAGAATAGGAAACTGCCATAAACTCCATATCCAAAACATATATCAAACCAACAACTATTTGAATCATTACGTAGTAGCTGGACATTATTTGTACCACATATATAATCTCAAAACATCGTATATATAACCCATAAAGCAAACCAACAACACTCATTTTGATTTCATCCACTGATTATCTTTTTACCGCACGCATGGATCATCACTCAAGAATAATGTTGCTGCTAGTTTTATTCCTGTCAGTGCTCACGAATGGTAGTGCAGTAGTAGTAAGCCAAAAGACCAGTTATGAGGACTCAAGTACCACCAAACCGCTTTACAAGCGTATTCCTCCAAGTGCCCCACATCCAATCATTAATCCTCCACTCCTTCGGCGACCTCCCAAGTCCTTACATAAAAAAAATTTGCCTTTGCCACCCGTTGCAGTTTCAGGTAATGAATGTTCTTAAACTTCAATTTTGGAACTTATGAAGTTGGATCGATGCATGGTTCTCACACAAAATACTAGAGTTGATATTGATAATTTTTTAATATGTTGTCAGGTAAAGCAACAACAACAAAGAATGTTGAAGATGTGAAGAACCATAATGATCATCTTGTCTCAAATGACAAACATTGACGCCAAGTGCATTGGATATCTCATTGAGGAAGGAATGTATCGGGTAGGGTCTAAAGTGTTATGTCTTGTAATTACGAGGTGGGGTCAAAAGTAAATAATACCTCATGGAAATCAAGTAGTTGTCGACAATGAAGCCCTTTCCATTGAAAATTTCCTATAAGCAGTAAGCACTAGTAAAATTATCGCCGAGATTTGAACATCGGATCTCTAAATTTAAAACCAAGTATGAAATCATTTGATCTAGTGCTTATCAGCTTAATTTCACATTTTGAGATATGGAATATTGCATATAACATAAAAGGTGGGTACAAGGTAGGTGCACAAACACCAATGGGTTTAATAAAACACCCCTTTGAGGCTATATGATCATATGAGTTTTACTAAATCAACCAACATTTATTAATCGTATCTTCAATCAATCCTAGTATTAGTTCAAAATAGTTTATAAAAGTATCCTAGTTATTTCATTGAGAAATGAAGGTGTTAGTATCTAAACGATAAATTTCTAACAATGCATGTGTAGCATGTAGAAAAGGACCAATAAAATTAATATATGGATATGTACTTTTTTTTGGAATAAATGCACTTCTTTTTTTATGAAACCCTTTTTTTCCCCATGAATAAGCATTTTTATTCATCAAGTGAGAGCAGCAGAAAGCTACCCTAACTGGTACCACAATCCACACATATACATCACTACTATACAAACCTGGCAGCCAGAACATTTTCACTATACTACTAGCATTACAGTAAACACAACTCACACTAAGCAACTAATATCATGATCAGACACACAAGTTGCCACCTGAACATTACAGGCTTTTAACAAGATAAAAAACTTCCTAACTTTCTCCAGCAGCTACCCAACACTAAGGTTGGTTCCACCATATAGTTTTTGACATTGTTCACGCCATAGTTCACTGACAGCAAGCATCCAAAGCAGGCGAACCCTATGCCAGATCAGGCTATCTGCCTTAAACCGAGACACTACCCTTGATAGAGAAGTGGACCAGTTCCCAGCGGCCACATACAATGACTTAAGCACTGAATTCAGAAACTCAGTAGTGAAAGAACAGGAGAAGAAAAGATGGTCTCCAGACTCAGCTGCACAACAACAAAGAGGGAAAATATTATGAACAGAAGAGTTCCACCTTTGCACTTTATCCAAAGTAGTGCTCATATTATGAAGGATTAGCCACACTATCCACTGGTCACGAGGAGGACACCCTGATTTCCAAACCAAATCGTACCAGGGCACTTGAGCTTGCTTTGGTCTAATGGTTCCCAAACTGTCTTTACAGAATAGGTTCCCAACCTCACTTCATCCCAGAAAACCCCACCAGACCTAACTCGAAGATGCTCTGCTGCCACATCTCGAGACTTCATAACTTTTCTCCAGGCCCACGAGCAAGAAATGGAGGAAGATATATCCCAAATGGAACTGTAGTGGAGTTGATAGCTTCTGACCCAAGCAGCCCAAAGAGATGATGGGTTGGAGCAAATAGCTCACAGATGACATATAAGACAAGCCATATTCCAACTTCTTAAATCACGGAATCCCGGTCCTCCTTCTTTCTTTGGTAAAGCAACAACTGCCCACTTTATTTTTGCTTTCTTTCCCTCCTCTCTACACTCCACAAGAGATCAGAACAGGCTCGCTCCACCATCTTTATCACCTTCACAGGCAAATGGATTATGCTCATCCAGTACTGGGTGATGCTAGAAATGACAGAGGTAATTAGCTGCAGCTTCCCTGCATAGGATAGGGCTCGCAGCCCCAGTCTCTAATCCTAGTAGTGACTTTATCTAATAACACCTGATAATCCTTTGAATTAAGTTTTCCAGCAACCAGAGGTATCCCTAGGTACCTAACTGGAAGTTGCCCAATACGAATCTTGTGTTTGATTCAATAAGACCCTGCACCTTTCTATTCACACCAGCACAGAAAACCTCAGTTTTCTCAGGGTTACACCTCAACCCAGAAACTTCATAGAATAGGTCAAGGATCTTCTTTGTCACTTCCACAGCCTCACAAGTCCCCTTTGTGAATATTAGCATATCACCAACAAAACAAAGATGGGACAGACCTATTCGATGAGTTTGAGGATGTGGAGGAAGAGCTTTTAGTAACACTGCCCTATTTAACATACAAGAAATAGTTTCCCTGACAATGGCAAAGAGGTAAGGGGACAGGGATCCCCTTGCCTCAGTCCTTTCTTTGCTGAAAAATACCCACAGAGACCCCATTGAATTTGACACTTAACTTCGTACTGACCAGGCATGCTCTGATCCAACCTAAAAACTTAGAAGGGAAACCCATGACAGCCATAACAGATTCCAGAAATCTCCAGTCTACACTATCAAACGCCTTCATGACATATACTTTCAAAGCACACCTCGGGGAAACATTCTTTCTGTTATACAACTTAACCATCTCATGAGCAAGCAAATTATCATCACTTATTAACCCTCATTTAATAAAGGCAGATTGATTAGAACTGATAACCAAAGGTAAAACCTCCCTTAATCGGTTTGCCAAGATCTTAGCTACACATTTATATAGGATGTTACTGCAGAAAATTGGCCTATATTGCTTCATATGTTCAGCATTTAGTACATTTGGGACAAGAGCAAGGTAAGTAGCATTCATCACCAACAATTTCCCAGTTATATTGAAAGAAACCTGTTGTAAACCCATCTTGCCCTGGGGATTTATCCCCCTTCATAGAAAACATAGCATTCTTTTGCCTCCTCCCTGGTTACAAGAAGATAGAGAGGACTAGCTTGATCTTTCGAGATCTTATGAAACAACATACGTGATAGCAAGCCTGAATCCACTTTTTTACATCAGAATTTACAGTCCCTAGTAACTTCAGGTAGAACTTTACAGCCTCTCTACTAATATCCTCCACCCCATTCAGTTCAACTCCATCTTCTTGTACAAGCCTCTTGATGGTTTGGCGAGCTTGCCTTGCTTTAACAGATTGTGGAAAAACTTAGTATTGAGGTCCCCGTGTTGTACCCAAATAAGCCTGAAATTATGCCTGTGGAAGGATTCTCCAGCCTTCATGAGAGATAACAAGTTTTCTTGACATTCTTGAACTACTCGAAAACTCACTTGGGATGGAAAGTTAATAGCTAGTAGCTGCTTCTCCTCCAGCCTATTTTTCTCCTCCTTAAGTCTTTCAGAACTCTCAGAATATGCCTTCTTATTCAATAGCTTTAGCTGCTTCTTTACTTTCCTAAGCTTCTGACACACTTTAAACATAGCAGTACCGACTATTGTCTTGCTCCATGCCATTCTAATAATATCTTTGAACTGTGGGTGAGTTTGCTAGCAACTAAAATATTTGAAAGGTTTAGGGAAGGTTTTAGTTTGTGAGTCAGAGTGCACTAGCATCTCATAGTGGTCAGTGAGACCATGCACAAGCATCTTTACAGTGTAGTTGGGAAAAGAGACCAACCAGCTTGAATTTATCAGAACCCTGTCAATCCTTATCGCTATTAGGTTTCCACTTTGTCTGTTCATCCAAGAGAACCATGGACCTTGAAACTGAATATCTTTTAGTTCCATACCTTCTATCCACGCTTCAAAATCCTCCATGCTCATTAACTTTCCCGAATTATTTGAAGCTTCAGAGGGGCTTCGTATAGCATTATAATTCCCATGACTAGCCAAGGCTCCCTATCAGGAACTAGAGTAGGATGACGATACAACTTCCTTCTGTCTGCCTCATCATTCAGACCATACACAAACGTTACCTTCGAATACAACTCCCCACAAACTTCACCATGAATGAATTAATCAGACTTTTCCAAAACCACAAAATTCAGCTCCTTCATCCAGAACACCAAAATCCTACCCATATAAGAATACTCATAGTTATGAGCAAAATCCTAGTCACTAAACTCCGCACTAAATTTCTTTTGTCTTTTCTTCTTTAACTCTAGTTTCTATAACAGCAAAAAGATCAACCTTGAAATGAGACACTACTTTTAGTATTTGTCTATGCTTTTTGGGGTGATTAAATCCCCTCATATTCCCAGCAAGTACTATCATCTTTTAGTTTTACCTTTAGCTGGCCTACTCGGCCTCTTCTTACCTTGATTACACTGCTCAATCAGTTCACCAGAACCACCCTTATCATGATGCCCATTATGCACCTGAGGACTAGATACTATTATCTCTCCCACAGCAAACTAGTCTGTCGTCTCCAGAGCTTGAAACTTATTTGGATTGGTGTTTTTGTTTATGAACTTCCCTTACCCACAATCACATTCTGAAACTCTTTATCCGAAGGCAACTGAACAATAGGATCAGACACAAACTGAAGAGGGCCCCAAGATGATGTGCTAGGGTCCTGCCTAGGCTCCAAAGAAGAGACTAGGTTTGCAACAGCCCTATCAAGGTTCCTACATGCCCCTTCTAACATTCCAGAAGTCCCAACCTCTTTTGCCAAACCTAAAACCCTGCTCGAACTTCCCACCAGAGAAGCTTCCCCCAACATTGGATCAACTTCAGCCTCCTCCTTATCCTGTACTGAGTTTCCTGCCACCTCCTCTACCACTTCTGGGATATCCTCACATTCATGTCCAAAAACTCTACATTTCCTGCAACCCCTAGGCCGGTTACAATACTCAACATCCACAAAAAAATGTTGGTTTGTGGTCTGGCACCAACTTTAGAGTTTCAGGAAAACTAGAATCAATGCTCATCTCAACACAGAATTTGGGAAATCCCATTCGTCGACCTAAACATGTAGACTGATCAAACCAAAGAGGAGTCCCAATCATACTAGCTAGTCATGTAAGAACCCTTCTCGTGACATATTCCACTGGCATGTCCTTAAAGTAGACCCAAATTGGAATCACCGAACTACAAGTCACCCCTCGGATGCCAGGAGCCCACTGGCGAAGAAAACACATGTCATCCATAAATTCCAGGGGCCCCTGGTGAATACCCTATTTGCAGAGGCCTCTGTTGGGAAGTGAAACACAATAAGACGATCACTGAGCCAGGAAACCCTAATTCTCCCGTCTTTTCCCCACAATTTGTTTGCCCAGGTCCGGAGTTGGCGAATATGCGGGGATGAGTGCAGAAATTGCCCTACCAGGCAATTCTTCCAGCAAGAAACCCCTTTCTCAATCAGCTCCTAAGCGATTCGGAGCCCACCATGAACAATTTCCAGAGGGATGTAGACCAGCCTGTTTGCTTTCGCGATCCCAAAGAGATTAGCCCAAGATTGCTCCACTGAGCCCTCTATCATGGCGAAGAAATGAAACACAAAGAGAAGAAGAAAATAAAAGTGATAACATTTACGGAGAGGAGCTCCGCAGCCTGACCCGGGTGCAGGAGGCGCTCACCGGAAAAGGAGATCGGGGAAGAGGATCGTCACGAGAAAACTGCTAACAGAAAACGCTAACAGCTTAGAGAGAGAAAAAAGGAGAGAGAGAGAGTTTCACCATGTGAAAACGATGAAACCCTTTTCTTGATAATGTTTTGCAGACTAATCAATATGCATAAAAAGATTGATGCTTTAATAAAAAAATTTAATTTAGCCCTAATCAATTAAAGACTTGAAATATGCTTTCATGTATTTTTTTTCTTGTTAAAGATCAATATTTCGATGGATTGAGATAGAGAAGAAAGCTACAATGTCTATGGATAACTAGTTCTATGGAGTATTTGACATATAAGTAATGATTCAATAAAATAATGGAGATGAAATTAAATACTCTATACTATTTGTAAAATGACACCATGCACTCACTACACATGATACTTTCTCCTCATTAATCTATGAAATTACAACCCCTGAATTGCCCTTTTCTATGACATTAGTCATTTGAAAACGATCACAAAAGTCACGAAGTAATAAAATCTATGAACCTAACTCATTGAAGCACAACCAGAGGCAACAGTTGGAATAAGACTCGCCCGTCAAAGTTGATTTTGAGGTGTATGTGCCCCTATCCGGGGAAAGTGTTAGAAACCCAATTTCTAACTATTTTGGGGTCTTGGACTTATTTGTCGGTTTATTATTGTTTGAGGAATTTTGATGTTATTTTGGGCATTTTTTTCAGATTATTGGGGGTAAAGGGTTATTCGGTAATGTTTGGGTAGTTATAGGGAATTGATCGGGTTATATATTCTATAATCGTGGGATTAGTGGGATTAAACAATTATAGAACATAATTCCCTAAACCTAATCTCCCTCTCTCTCCCTCACAAACTCGGCCAACTCCCTCTCTCTTCTCCTTTGTTGTCGTCGACCCCTACCCTAGGGGAGACACCTTGTTGCTTCCTTCCTGTAATCTCAAATCTTCCATTCACAATCCTTCTGTTTCCAATCCCAAAATCCTATATCATCCATAATTACATCGCAATTTTCAGTTCTGCGAACCCTAGACGTACACGCCTAGATCAAGGTTTCTAACAGTGGTATTGACACGCTACGACACAACACCTAACAATGGCCAAGTGTAACCAGTGAAAGGGACTGCATTATAGTGGCATAAGTAATAAATATCAAATCCACGGGCCTCTAGAGTTACTATTACTCAGCTTCAGTTCATTATCTATCAAACTAGATTAAGGATTGATTTATAAACTACTCTACTGAGTACTCTACTAATTACAAGTTGGGAACTCACTTAGGTATGATTTCCCCTAGCTCCTCAATTATGTCCAAGTTGCAATTACCTTTGGTTGATCTACTGTTGATTAAACTGCGGAAGATCCTAAATTAGCTTGGAATCTCTTAAGCTGACCAAGCCCTCTCAGAAAGAATACCCGGCAGGCGACTAGCCTTCACTGGGATAGACTGCTAAGGCGATTCACACATATCTCCACTACTGGAATGAATTCCAGTACAAAGCAGTGAATTGTTTGACTCTCGCACAACCAATTCACCACTATCAATCAAGGAAGCTCTTTTAACCTAATCAGATCCTACACGGACACGACCCACACGGCTGTGTGGAGTTCCAGGATGCCCGTGTGGGATTTACTGAGCCTTCACACGGCCACAAGGGGTCCTCTACACGGCCCGTGTGACTTTGCCCGTGCAATTTGGTGCCACACGGCCAGGTCACACGGCCGCGTAGGTTTTAGGAGTGCCCGTGTGGCTCCATCAGCTTCACGCAAAATGTCCAATCTTCGTCCAATCGACCCCGAACTCGTTCGCAAGCCTTCATTCATGTGCTAAGACCTGAAATATCACAAACAAGAACAACCTAGCGTGAAATCTGCCTAAAACACGAGAATCAACATCTCAAACGGTGGAAGAATAGGGGTAAAACATGTGCAATTAACGGTCTATCAAACTCCCCCATACTTAACTGTTTGCTTGTCCCCAAGCAAACCTAACTCAAACCAATGCAGCTCTCCAGACCTCTATAGCAACAAGAACAACCCCGATCGTCGGTAGAGGATTTTCTAGATCATAAAGCAGCTTACGAGGTCAACTGGTCTTCTAAGACGTTCCCTATCTCTCTCAATGCGAGTACTAGACTCAAGCCAGGATCATGAGAAGAAGTAGAAGTAAGACAGTTAGTTCATGGATAAAGGGACTCTTATAAATCACAACCAAGGACTCGTTGTACCGGGGTGATCTTTCACTTCATTTCACCGTTGGAACCTCTTTTTCGCTTTCATTTTACTTTATTTTTCTTTTTTCATTCACTTGGCGGGGGTTCCAACTGCAGTCTTTTGCACGGTCGACCCTTATTAGTCGAGCAAGAGCAATTTTTGTACATCTAGCGCTCGCCAGAGTACTTTTTTAACTCCTTTTCCTCAACTCGTGTGGAGGGTCAATGAAATCAAGGGGGTCGGAAGCTCTATCCGTGCCCTTAAAAACACATCCTCAAGTAGGCAAACCGTTCAACGGGTGGAAGTTTTACTTGTACTAGAGACAAACTAGCTTCACCTTGTAGGCCTACCCCACCAAGGATCACTAAAATCTATTCCAAAACCCGATTTTTGTGCAATGAACGGTGCCACACACGCTGGGCTTACCCCATGCTTAAGATTTTTGACATGGAAGACCAACTGCTTCCCATTTTCCACATGAGCACCCTGTTCGATACACGAATCCATAACACAATCCAAACAGAGTCACCATTACCACATGAATTCAACGGTCTTAGCTCCACTAATTCACAAAATCAACTGGCACAGCAGAGAGCTAGATAGGAAAAATCTTATACTTCAACATCCTCCATAGTGCTACACTACCTCCCTAGGTTGCACATTACTATAGAGACTGTCGATTCAAAGCATACTGAGCAGGCAATTTGCAAGGAAACAAGTACTTGGAGCCCTCAAATTTAAAAATTTGGACAGTGGACTAGGCTCCAAGCACACAAACAACCAAACATTCACCCGCATACATAATCGAACCCCCCCCCCCCCCCCACACTTAAGCACGACATTGTCCTCAATGGAGGAAAGATAAGGAGGGTAGAACGAAGTTACCAGATCAAGGGTGAATGATGATGGACGGGTCAGGCGGTGCATTCCAGGAAGAGAGAGTAATCAGAACACAAACACCACACAAAATTACACAAAGGTTGAGTTATTGACTCTAAAATCAAATAACAAAATTGACTCAACCGAGGAGAAATAGAGAAAGAAATGCAAACCGACTGGTTGGGTTGCCTCCCAACAAGCGCTTCTTTCACGTCGTGAGCCGGACGATGGCTCCTAAGTTTCGGTCCATGCTAGAACCTCCTTGAAGTTGAGGTTCTCTTCGGCGAGGCGGAATCTCAATTCACGAGCATGTGGTATGACTGGTGATGTAGGCTTGTGTACTTGATGAATATGAAGTCTCCACCCGCGAGACCTCTTCTTTTCTTCCTCTCTCGTCTCATTGCCCCAAACCAGATATTACAGCATTGACTGACCACCATCGTGTCCACCAAGAGGGGCCGATGTCGATGTGGCCTTGGTCAGGCAAAGAGACACTGCAAATGGGTCCTTGCTAAGCAGTTCCTCGAAGTTTGGTGGGGATATTACTTGTATTATAGGGCCGGTGCAAGCCTCTTCCGCCTCAACTTGATCCTCAGCCTGGACACCACTCGCTTCTTCAACCCCCCTTCCTTCTTCAAAATGTGGTCTCTGTCCTCGAAAAAGATCAAGAACTACCTCTTCTTTGCTTTCTTCCTCATCCACCACAACTTCTTTCCTCACCCTTTCTCTCTCTTCTTCTTCCATAACTGATTGGAGAGCAAGTCACCATGCAAGGTTCTCACTAAGTTCAGCTTGCATCTCCTCGCTCGGGCCCAGCATGTCAGAGCGGAAATGAGGAAAGTTGTGATCTACCACCAGAGGATACACTTGATCATGATTATCATGGGAGCTTTCCTTGACAACTTCTGTATGCTCCTCAGCATCCTCACGATTGCCTTCTTTTCCTCCACCTCTACTTGTATGGTAGCATAAAGGTTGTCTTGAGAAAACTGTGAACATGCTTTCTCAATGACCTCTATGTGCTTCTTTATGCTCCGAAGGGTATCCTCTGTTTCACGGGGAAAGGAGAAGTCAGTTTGGGCAATGGCCTGGATATGAGGATCCGTTTCGGGAAAGGATCTCTCAGGTACTCGAGCAATCTGCTCCACGAGAAGCCTCAAGTGATAGTTTGGATCTGGCTGTGGAGTGTAGCATGGCTCTGCCGGATCGCCCGTGAAGGCTGCGGCGAACTCAAGATCTGATGGCCCTTCTTGTTGTTGGAGGAATTCTTCTTGATAAGGAGATTGTTCTTGAAATACACAGGGGTCTGATTGTTCTTCGTAGTAGGGGGGTTGGTACTGAAACCCGACTCCATAGTCTTCTCCTCCTTGGTTACTCCAGGGAGTCTCGGGGTAATACCACTCGGATGGTGGTGGATACCCCCAATGAGTGGAGAAGCCATGAGGGTCCATGATTCAGATCTGCACCAACAAAAACAAAAAAAAAAACCCAAGTGAAAAGCAAGGGCGGAAAACAAAAGAAAAATGCTAAAGTAACAAACTTCTGCCTTTCCTAATAATCTAGAAAGTCCCCGGCAACGGCGCCAAAAACTTGACACGCTACGACACAACACCTAACAATGGCCAAGTGTAACCAATGAAAGGGACTGCAGTATAGTGCCACAAGTAATAAATATCGAATCCACGGGTCTCTAGAGTTACTATTACTCAGCTTCAGTTCATTATCTAGCAAACTAGATTAACGATTGATTTATAAACTACTCTACTGACTACTCTACTAATTACAAGTTGGGAACTCACTTAGGTATGATTCCCCTAGCTCCTCAATTAGGTCCAAGTTGCAATTACCTTTGGTTGATCTACTGTTGATTAAACTGCGGAAGATCCTAAATTAGCTTGGAATCTCTTAAGCTGACCAAGCCCTCTCAGACAGAATACCCGGCAGTCGACTAGCCTTCACTGGGATAGACTGCTAAGGTGATTCACACAGATCTCCACTACTGGAATGAATTCCAGTACAAAGCAGTGAATTTTTGGACTCTCGCACAACCAATTCACCACTATCAATCAAGGAAGCTCTTTTAACCTAATCAGATTCTATCTATCATAGGTTAAAGCAGAAATCAAGAGAATTTGATCAGACTTTAATTGACTCAATAAATCATGCCTCAATCGATTATAATCAAACAATATAGCATCCAAAACTTCATACAAGAAAATCCTAACACATGGAACTAGGGTTCCTCAAAACCTAAGTGAAGGGAAGTTACTCCATAGAGAAGAGAGAGACTGCAGAAATCTGATCTAGATCTTCAATCTCCATCTCCAAGCTTGATTCCCGAGCTCCAATGGCGAAGAAATCCTCCAAAATAGCTCCAAGAATGTTCCCAAGTCGCTCTCTCTCTAGGGTTCGTCCCTTGGGTGTTTGCGAACCAAAAACCCAGCTCTCCCATTTCCTTTTGCTGAAAATCGGGTTTTAACCAGAAATTCCTGATCACACGGCCGTGTGACTTCCCCAGCTGCCCGTGTAACTTTTTGCAAACCGCGGTGTTTTGATAAGTGGCTCAGAATTCCTACACGGCCACGACCCACACGGCCGTGTGGAGTTCCAGGATGCCCGTGTGGGATTTACCGGGCATTCACATGGCCACAAGGGGTCCTCTACACGGCCCGTGTGACTTTGCCCGTGCTATTTGGTGCCACATGGCTAGGTCACACGGCCGTGTAGGTTTTAGGCGTGCCCGTGTGGCTCCATCAGCTTCCCGCGAAATGTCCAATCTTCGTCCAATCGACCCTGAACTCATTCCCAAGCCTTCATTCACGTGCTAGGACCTGAAATATCACAAACAAGAACAACCTAGCATGAAATCGGCCTAAAACACGAGAATCAACATCTCAAACGGTGTAAGAATAGGGGTAAAAACATGTGCAATTAACGGTCTATCCGGTATCAGAGCCTTGTTGGCGTGGGGTTCGGAGAAGATGTTGGCATCAACTGATAAATCGTAGAAGACACAAAATTTGACCTTTGTCGTGAAGGATTATACCAAGTACGAGGTGCTACTGGGATTCATGAACAAGATCACAGACAACCAGATGGAGGCACGCGATCAGTTGCAAACCGTCGGAGTGCGCATCGAGGATTCCTCCCAACGGATCGGGGCAGAGCTGGGCGAGTTCCGCACCATGATGGAGAAGATGTTAGAAAAGATGGTATAGCACCAAACTGAAGAACCAAAACAGCAGGCTGCGGCAACGGTGACGATGCAGGCGCTAGAGACGGCGGTGCCGACAAACCCAATAGTGGGTGACGGCGGAGCGGCTGAGACAACAACCACATCGGCTACAACAAAGACACGGGGAGCCGAGACGGTGGTAGAGATGGGAGGATTTACACGGCGGTGGTGTCGATCGAGGCGACAGGGGAGGCTAAGGAAGGTCGCCGGATGGGCCTGGGAAACCCTAACTGTGTGAGCCAAGGCTCTAGTTGGTCCGCCACGGGAACGAGTCTGCTTTCGAGGCCCATGGCCCAAGAAATTGTGGTGACCCGAAGAAAAGGGAAAATGTCGAGTTACGAGTTGTCTGGCTGCGAGTACAGAATGGAGCCCATGGAAACAGGGTGGGGCGGACACAAGTCAGAACGGGGATGGGCCAGCTAGGCCTAAATTGTGATCGACAGGATGAGGATATAAGCCTGGCGGGCTACGACAGAAGCTGGGCCAATCCCGGCCCACCTGGGGCTGGGTTGGGCTAGAAAGCAAGCCCAAACGGCGATGGGCTGCTGGGTCGGGCGCTGAACTGTCATACCGGGTTAGGTCAAACCAAATCGAAATGGTTTGAACCGGTTCGAACCAATCTCTTCATGGCGGACAACAATAGTGGTGTCCGAGTAGGAGCTGGAGGCGTGTACATGCGCGATTCAGAGTTCACATACCCACCTCTCGTGACTCCCTAGATGGAGCAGGGAGGACTCGGGCGGGTATCAAAGATGGGCCAAGGGTCCGGAATGAAGCCAGGGAACTATGACGAGCAGGTGGATGGAGATGATGGCTGGTCCTTTCCAATGTACCCTTGGGGCGACTTCGGACTAGACAGAAGTGGAGGGCATGGATTCCCGCACTTAAGCATGGGCAGGTATGGGGGATATAAGCCCATGTATGAAGGTAATGATGACCTAGTATTTCGTATTAAACCGCGTGTTATTGAGTTACCCAAGTTTAATGGTCATGGAGATATGAGATTATGGTTGTATGTTGTTGAGAGGTGCTTCAGGAACCACTCGACACTGGAAGAATGGAAGGGCACACTGGCATCCTTTTATCTGGAAGGGGATTCACTTGAGTGGTGGTAATGGATGGAGAGGTCATATGTTGCAGCTGGAACTATGATCACCTGGCCGAAATTCCATGAGGAGCTCAAGTACCAGTTCGGAAAGACAGACGGATGGGCACCGGAGCAACTAGCCAAGTTGAAGCAGAAGGGTACTATCATAGAGTACCGATCGGAGTTCCTGAAACTGGGAAACCAGTGCTAGGAAACAGGGGAAGAGATGTTGGTAGGGCTGTGCATGGCAGGACTACGACCATAGTTTGCGGTAGCGGTAAAGGTGTTTGAACTTGACTCTCTGCGAGTTGTCTTTAGGCTTGCAGGTCATAAAGAAGAGGAGCTTTCCAGTTGGAAGGGAGGCGCAGGACGAGTGACAAGGATGACAGGAGGTTCGGCCGGATGAAAGAACGGAGGCACAGGGCCTGGACTAGCGACTGTGCTGGCGCCAGGAGCTACAAACATGGTAAGCACTAGTTTTCCACAGGGAGGCTGAATCCCAGCTCGGTTGCGGGCGAAGGGGTTCATGAAGATAAAACCAACGGAGATGGAGCAGAAGCACAGGGAGGGACGCTGCTTCAACTGTGATGAGCGGTACACAGTGGGCCACCAGTGTGCCAAGGGGTACCTGATGCTGCTGGTGGGAAACTGGGAAGATGAAGCAGAGGAGCTGGCGACCAAGAAAGTTAACGAGGAGAAGGACGCGAGAAGAAAGAAGGCCAATCTTGAGGGAAGGATTGTTAGAGGAAACTAGTTTCTAACTGTTTTGGGGTATTGGGCTTATTTTTCGGTTTATTATTGTTTGAGGATTTTGGATGTTATTTTGTGGGCATTTTTTGGATGATTGGTGGTAAAGGGTTATTCGGTAATGTTTGAGACTTTGAGTAGTTATAAGGAATTGATCGGGTTATATATTCCATAATTGTCGGATAAAGAAATTACAAAACAGAATTTCCTAAACCTAATCTCCCTCTCTCTCCCTCTCAAACTCGGCTAACTCCCTCTCTCTTCTCCTTTGCTTCTGTCGACCCCTACCCTAGGGGAGACACCTTCTTGCTTCCTTCCTCTAATACAAACTCCTTCATTATCAAATTCCCAATACTTCTGTTTCCAATCCCTAAATCCTATATCGTCCATAATTACATCGCAATTCTCGATTCTATGAACCATATACGTACACGCCTAGATCAAGGTTTCTAACAGAAAGGTTAAATGATTGTAAGTTCTAACAATAAGTATGTGTATGTATATATATGTCGGTGATTGTGATATTGTATCGTAATAGTAAATCACATGTATTAATGATTAAATCGGTACAATCGAATCATGTATTTATAACAAGAATTTCACTAAATTTGTAGTGAAACTGAGAGCATCACATAAAATTATCTTCCTTCCTTGCTTATTTGTACTATATACATTTTATTAAGCTACATTCTTCTTTATCAATTTCACTAATACAAAAGCAGAATTGACAACATCACAAAAAGCAATGTCTTTAGGCTTTCGAGTCCTTGTAAAGCTGTAACTACATGAAGAAAATCAACCACGATTTCTCAATATTTCTTACTCCTTGAATGTGAAGCCTTTTTCTCCCCAAAAGTGTGCAACGACTTACTTTCTCTTTTTACTAAGCTTTGTCTAAAGTTCAACTTCTTAGGTGCAATTCGCGTAGGTTCAAATGGACTTAAAATATTCATCTATTTGTGCACATCTTTGACCTCATTGGTAGGTGTTGAGAGCAAGTACAAAGCAATTTTTGCTCGTTAATATTCACGGTCGAAAGGGTAGTGCTTGTTGGAATATCCATATGGGTCAAACATATATTTGATAACAACTACTCCACAATCAAATTTGTGACATAACAAATAATTAATGTTCATTGTGAATAAATAAAATATCAAATATAATTCAAATATTACACAAGTGAACAACCAATTAACTTACTAATTTGGTTGAACAACGATACCTTTGCGAAATTTAACCATGAACTCTCCAAATGAAAACCTTTGGATATCCTTGTCAAGTAACATGTTTATACCGATAACCTTAAAAAGACAAAGTATCAAATTCAGGGAGGGGAACTATCACTTTAATGGTTCACGATCAAATTCAATTATAATCGGTCATCTAGTTACCCTGGTTATCATAATATATAACTAGAACAAAGCAATTTGTGAAGAAAAAAACGAAAAGTACTCAACAAAACAATAATATTGACAAAAAAAAACGATAAAGTACTCAACAAAACAATAATATTGGAAAGCATGAAGCACTTTGAGGCAAATCATGAAAGGAACTATGATAAATAATACCAACATAAGATAAACCAAATCATTAAGTAAATGACCGATGGATACATTAAACCAACCACAACCCCTACAAGTTGTATTACTCCACTACTGTTGATTAATCTATGAAAGATTTGAAAATAGCTTGAAATCTATTAAGTTGACCAAGCCATCTTAGACAAAATACTCAGCAGGCGACTAACCTTCATCGGAATAGAATGCTAACGCAATTCACATAGATCTCCCCAACTTGCAATTCACTATCAATCGAAGAAGCTCTCTTAACCCTAATCAGATTCTATCTATCATAGTCAAAGCAAATATCAAGAGAATGTGATCAAGATTCAATTGACTCTGCAAACATGCTTCAATTTATTAAAACCAACCAGTATAGCATTCAAAGGTTATTATAAGCAAGATCCACAGAGAGAGATGGAGGTTTACTCCATAGAGGGAGAGAGAGAGAGGAAAACCAAATACGAAGCAGTCATACTCATGGAGATGGGTGTAATATGGTCTAGGATGACAATATTCACTCATTGGAACGAAATCTAGGCTTCAATGGTGATAAATCAGCTCCAAATAGCTCCTAGGTCTTGTTCTTCGTCACTTTCTCTCTCTAAAACTATGTTTTTGCTCTCAAAAGTCAAATCCCTCCTTATTACTTGAATCTACCAATTTAAATATGGGAAGGGGGAAAACATTGGGGTGTTCTGATGAAACACGACCGTGTTTTCAAGAAACGTGGTCGTGCTTTTCCCCTTACCTCACGCCTGTATTTTCATCCTTCGCAAATCCTCTCGACAACAAAAGCATAAGCAGTTGCAAAGGGAAACATCAGCAATTTTAAGCAGGGGTTGCAATGAACAGTGCCACACACGTTGGGCTTACCCCATGCTTCAAATTTTGACATGGAGGACCAACAGACTATTATTAAGCACAATGTGAGCACCCAATCATGATACATGAGTTCAAAACATAGGGGGAGTCATCAATACCACATGAATCAAAGGTTCTAAAACCACTAGTTCATACAATCGACCGACACATCATGGAAAAAAGATAAGAAATATCGTATACTTCAACGTCTTTCATAGTGATACAATACCTCCCTAGGTTGCATATCACTCTCTAAAGACTAACAATTCAAAGCATACTAAGTAGGCAATTGCAAGGAACAAGTACTTGGAGCCCCCAAATCGAAAAATTTGAACAATGGACTAGGCTCCAAGCATAGAAACATATCCAAAAAGTTAAGGGAAAACCCTGATAAGCACTAAACACCCCCACACACTTAAGTTCGACATTTCCCTCCATGTAATATAGGGAAGGATAAGGGGAAGGATGTTACTGAGGACTGATGATTGTAGGCGGCGGCTGGAGAGTGGACTGAGCAGGCAATACGAGACTAGAAGGGAACCAATCTAAAGGCACAAAGCTAGAACATCAAAAACACACCGGGTGATAGGCAAAGCAAACCATAGTTCCAAGCTCACAATCAAAAAGAAAAGAAAAAATCTGAGGCTGCACGAGGCGGACAGAAACACGTTCATGTTTCTTGGCTAAGTGCCCGTAGTTTTTTTTGTCAAGCGCAGAACATATTAGGGAGCAAAGAGGGATTTCAAACACGATCGTGTTTTGCCTCCCTGTGTTCGTGTTTATTTTGTTGCGGCCAGCTCTGCTTAAACTCAACACTGCAATTTCAAATAATCAACCCCCAGTCGTGCCCTGGCTCCAAAAACCACACAACCACAGACGAAAATATGCCACCCAGGGTCATAAAGAGGTTCCAGACATATTCAAAATAGATACAACGACTCAAATACCAAAAATCAAAAGAAAAAGGGAAAAAATGCAAAGCGTGCTAGGGTTGCCTCCCCACGAGCGCTTTTTTACCATCTTTTAGCTGGACGCAGATGGTGAATGCTCATAGTGGTTCACGAACAGGTACTTCCAAGAGCGGATCCACATTGCTCTTGAGGTACAACTTCAAATGGTGGCCATGCACATGGAGGGTGTGGCCATCAGCAAGGGCTAACTCGACCTGGCCATCTGGTACGATGCAAGCGAGTGAATACTCAAATGGTTCCAATGGTCGTGGCTCAAGGGATTTCTTTTTGTAAGGCTTGGCTTCCTTCAGCTTTGGCTGCCACTCTTCCTTGAACATTTCTTTTGGCAATTTGGGGAATGGGAATAGCGGAGAAAGGTGGTTTAAGAGTCCTGCAAAATGGGAGACACAAAAAGATATACGACAGACTCATGCACCTGGTGAGATAAAGCATGCATAGGCAAGAGGGCATTCATGTTATTAGCAATGGAAAAATTTATCTACTCCTCACCATCTTTCAAAACCAAGGTCTCGTCATGCACATCAATGAGAGCCTTGGCGGTGGCCAGGAAAGGCCTACCTAGTATAAGGGCACTTCTACATCTTCATTGATCTCAAAGACAATAAAATCCACAAGATAAAAAAAAACTTCCAACCTTAACTTGGAGGTCTTCCACTATTCCTCTAGGATGAACTATGGATCAGTCATCTAATTGGGTACTCATTCTAGCTGTTGTGGGTTCACCTAGGCCTAGTTTCTTGAACAATTTACATGGTATACCATTGATACTAGCACCTAAGTCCGCCAAGGACCTCTCAACATGCAGTTTACCAATAAAGCACAAGATAGTAAAACTACCTGGGTCCTTCTGCTTCTGCGAAAACTTGTTTTGCAGAATGTTTCGACTAACCTAGACTCCTCCATCCCTCGGGACCAAGAAGGGGTAGTACATGAATATTCACATGTTGTCCATCGAATACGCCTTTCGGTCTGATCTTAGGCCCTGAATCACCCTCCATGGACGAACCTTGCAGAGGAACCCCGAACACTCCTCATTGAGCTCCACAATGGACAGATCACTTAACTTTTTTATTTTGAGAGGAGGTCTTTCAGGAACTGCACACATTTGGGCATATGAGACAATGCCTCCAGGAATGGTATTTGAAGATGCAACTTCTTCAACATTGCCATGAAGTTCCCGAATTCAGCCTCAACCGATCCTTGTGAAACCAGGTAGGAAAGGGAAGCTGAGGATTATACTCACCCACTACTACCCGAGATGGTGGAGGGAGAACTTCAGGTTCCTTTTCCTACATCGGGTCTTTTTCTGGCTTTGAAAGTGGTCGTCTCTGCCTCCTTTGCACGCCTTGATGGCTCCTTGTCAACCACCTTCCCACTTCTCAATACAATGGCATACAAACCATGTCTTTGGTTTCTAGGGTTGGCCAATGGTTTCCCTAGAAGTGTGCTAGCTGGTCGGGAGGCAAGAGCATCTACGAGGTGCTCGATGTTTGTGTCCATGTCCTTCAGAAGTGCATGTTGGTTCCTTTGACCAGCTTCAAGCTCCATGAACTTCATAGTTGCCAGTTCCATGAATTGATACATCTTACTGAACTTCTGGGTACTGGTGTTGGCCAGGGTGCTCTCTATTTCCCTCGGTTTTGGCATAAGGTCGCTCTGTGTTGGGGTCGATGAAGGTGCACCAAGCTGCTGCAGAAATTTTTGCCCCTTTCTGGGATGGTAAAGTGGTTGTTGCTATACTGTTGCTTCTGGTGATGGTACCCACCCGTAAGAGCCTGAAAGCCTGGTGGCTTGGTGTTGTTGTTGCCACCCCAAGAGAAGTTTAGATGTTGGCTCCATCCCTCATTGTAGGTGCTGCTATAGGGGGTCTATGTGCCTAGCATTGCTAATAAAGTCTATCTGCTCCTGAGGTGAGGTAGACTCCCTCATTTCTTGAAAGTACTCCACCATGTGGTTAGTGCTCTCGCGCCACTAAAAATACATCACTTGTGGCTGTCCTGCACCTGGAACCGTCCTTTTATGGTCAATTGTCGTAACCAGCTTAGAAACCATGTCCAGCAATGCAGATGACTGAGTATCCACAAAATGAACACCACGACCCTGGGCTCGACAAGATCTCTTTGTAGACCCTTAGCCATAACCATGTTCTTCCATATCTTCAAATATCTAGTTCAACTGCGGGGGCGTCTTGGTCATCATATTCTTGTTGCAGACCGAATCAATCAGTTGTCGGTCTTCCGGGAAAAGAGCACGGTAGAAGGTGCTCACTAAAGGCATCACTTAATCCGTGGTTTGTGCACTGCAGGAAGACACTTGAGTGCCTCTCCCATGCATCTTTGATTATCTCATCTTCCTCCTATGCAAAATGAGTGATTTCCTTATGCAGATCTGTTGTCTTCGATGGGGGATGGTAGTAGTTCAGAAATTTGTTGGCCATATCAGTCCACGTGGTGATCGATCCTGGTGCACGAGTATCCAACCATGACTTGGCCACTCCCTGCAAGGTGAATGGAAAGTAACAGAGTCGAATTGCATCTTGAGGTACTCCGTTCACTTTAATCCCTTCGATCAACTCGTAGAAGCGCAACAGGTGCTCTTGAGGGCACTCGCTTATTTTCCCATTGAAGACCATAGAGCCCTTCAGCATTTGAATGACAGTTGTCTTCACCTCAAAGTTGTTGGCAGCAACTTAAGGGTGTTGAATACTTGATTGCAGACCCTCGGCTCTAAGGGTAAGGTAGTACCCTATAGTCTGCTCCTCGGGCGGAGGTAGAGCCCTATTTGGATTTACAGGATCCTGCAATATCTTCTTCTTTGCTATCCAATCCTTTAGTGACAACGACCTTTTCTAAAGCCTCCTTCGCAGCCAGTTCGCTTTAAGGGCCTTGTTTAACTGACAACAAGTCTGTTCAAGTTCGTGATCCAAAGGCAGTAGTTTCCTGATTGGCAACAGTACATGCACTACCTGCACACAGACTAGAAACACAACCCGTGAAGGAAAACAAGTGGAAGAGAGAAAATGAAAAAAATTAAATGCTAGAGTAACAGTTTTCACGTTTCTTCAATAACATAGTCGTCCCCGGCAATGGCGCCAAAAACCTTAATAAAAAAACACAACACTTCCACAATGGTCAAGTATAACCATTGCGGAAGACTACAACAAAGTGGGTTCTGTTTATTTTATCAACCTGGTTCCTAGGTATATTGTCTACTCCGTGAATGTCTATTATCTTGGGGTCGAAATTGGGTGAAATTGATTCTAAACTCGAACAGAAACAACGCAATCAAATTGATCGATTTTTAAAGCAAGAGAAGAGTCACTCGGTTATGCGCCCCCTATCTCCTCAATTAGGTCCAAGTTGTAATTCCCTTTGGTTGTTTTACTGTTGAATAAACTGCGGAGATCTGAAAATAGATTGGAATCTCTTAAGCTGACCAAGCCCTCTTAGACACAATACCTGGCAGGCGACTAACCTTCACCGGAATAGAATGCTAAGCAATTCATACAGATCTCACTACTTAAAATAAATTTTGGTACAGAGCGGTGAATTGATCAAACCTCACACAAATAATTCACTACTATCTATCGAAGAAGCTCTCTTCACCTAATCATATTCTATCTATCATAGGTCAGAGCAAATATCAAGAGAATGTGATCAAGATTCAATTGACTCCACATAACATGCTTCAATTTATTAAAACCAACCAATATAGCATTCAAATGTCATTACAAGAAAGATCCCTAACACATGGAACTAGGGTTCTACCTACCCAAGTGAGAAGGAGGTTTATTCCAGAGAGAGAGAGAGAGGAAAGCCAAATACAAAGCATCCATATTCATGGAGATGGGTATAATCTGGTATGGGATGACAATCTTCACTCCTTGGGATGAAATCTGGGCTTCAATTGTGAGAAATAAGCTCCAAATAGCTCCTAGGTCTTGTTCTTTTTCACTTTCTCTCTCAAGAACTTTGTTTTTTCTCTAAAAAGTTGAATCCCCTCCCTTTGGCTGGAATCTGCCAATTTAAATCTGGGAAGGGGAAAAACACCAGCCGTGTTTTCCAGAAACGCGGTTGTGCTTTCCCCTTCCCTCACGCCTTTATTTTCCTCCTTCGCCAATGCCCTTGACAATAGAAGCACAACCGGTTGCAAAGGGAAAGGTCGGCGGAATTTCAGCAGGGGTTTTCAGTGTTTTGCCTCTCGAGTGCCCAAACGATCACCAAACAACCTAAAACTTGTGCCCAAGCCTCCTTCTACCTGCTAGAAACATAAATGGGACATAAGAGCACAATCTAGCATAAACTGGGCTAAAAAAGCACAAATTCAAGCCAAAACGATCATGAAACGAGGGTGCAAACATGTGAAAACATGATGCTATCATATACATATGCACATGTGGGTAATTTGTTGGTGCCTGGTGTGCCTTGGATGATGTTAGGGGACTTCAGTGCTATTTTCTCAGCTGATGATGCATTGAACGACACCCCTGAGGAGCAAGTGAGATAGAGTTTCAAGACTAACTAAATTGTATGCAGTTGTTAGAGCATACAACATTTGGAGAGAGATTCACTTGGATTAATAAGCATCAAGCCAACCCCATTGCAAGGAAAAATAGGTCGAGTTTTTGTGAATGGATAGTAATTAATTAGTTTATCACAAAGTATTTAAGCACTACTCCTCCTGGTACTATGTCAGATCATTGTGGTCTCTTAGAGGACACTTTTCATATGCATAAGTCTTTAGCTAAACCTTTCAAATATTTCAATTTGTGGGCTCAACATCCCTGGTTTAAAGAAATAGTGCAGGAAGTATGGAGTGTTCATATTGCATCATATCTATTCTATAGGGTCTGATAGAAGCTGAAAAATCTTAAATGAAGTTAAAGGAATTAAATAGAGATTTTATGTTGACATCTATATAAGGAATTAAAAAGAACTGGAAGAGGCTCAGAAGAGGGTACTTAGTTGATACAAGCCTAGATTGTCTCATTATCAAGCTAGAGTTACTTGTCAAAAAAGCCAACTCAAAACAATTGAAGAACATGGATTTCTGGTTAAGACATTTCACTGTTTCAGGTAGCCTACTTTGCAAGACTCTTCCTCTCAAGTGGCTCATTGAAAATGGGAGTGAGATGTCTTATTTTGAAGTCAAAGTGTTTATGAACACGATGGTATGCTTGGTATCTCGAACTGAAGCCCAGAAGGTCATTGTCTAGAGTACAAACATGCTAGGAAGAAATCTGAAAACTGCCTGAAATTAGCTAAGGCAGGAAACTGTTTTGAGAAGGCCACTTTGAAGCTCTACTCAAGAAACATGGCTGAGCCCATAAGGTCATTCTCCATACGTACAAATAATGCTTTGGGAGGATCCGTAGTAGTGTGTAATAGATTGAACCTATTTAAAGGAACTATGAGAGCATCCCTAGCGAGAAACTTAGATCGAGGTGACATTGGGTCTTTGTGGGTAACACTAGGGAGAATTCCCGTGGGAGAAATCCCTAGATTATAGAGTTTCTCGCCCTATCCTTTAAACTCAACTTACCGACTATAGCTAGGGGAATTCAATTCTAGGCAACCATCTTATTTGTAGCGGTCTCCCAACCACTTGGTTGGTTTTTAGGACTAGGTTAGATTAGATTCTCCACCCAAACTTCCGATTTGATTAAATAGTAGTTCGGAGTAAAGTAATAATAAGTTTAGGGTTCCCTTGGAATACGACCGAGCCACTTTACTACAACCCTAGCTAGATTATGCTTGGATTAGTTTTAGGATTGAATAGAGAGTGTGCATCGACTTATAAATTTAAAGCTCGATCACACAAGTGGGATTAGTCGTCGATTGAGATGTGTAATTAGAGTCAAGTTAAGTTTTTTGCTCCATTGTCGGGGACCCGTTTTAGGTTATCAGAAAAAGGCTTAGGTCGTTATTTTAGCCGTTTTGTGTTTTGTTTTGTGTTTGTTAACCCACTCTTCGCTTTGAAGGGTGGTTTGTGTTTGTTTGATTTTCTTTTTCTTTTTGTTTTGTAGGTTTCGAATCATGGATCATTATGATTTCTACCAAGTGTGGGGGTATCCACCACCACCCGAGAGTGATTACCTTGGAGCTCCGTGGGACGATCAAAGTGGTGTAAGTCAAGGATTAGGGTTCTATTACCAACCACCCTTCCAAGAAGAAGAACCATACCAATGGCGGGTATCAAGAAGCTTACCCATACAAAGAAGATTTTCCTCCACAACCCGAGGTGAAATCCAAGTTGGAGTTGGCCATGGAGGCTTTCATCGGGCATTCAAGCCCATGCGCCACTCCACAATCGGAGCCAAAGAGCGAATTGGAGCTCATGGTGGAGCAATTTGCCGTGCGAACTGACAAAGGATGCTCCAATGCGGATCTTCCAATCACCGACCCTATCGACTCATCCTTCCTACGGACATCAGAGGATATCCTTCAAAACATAGAGTAGATAGGAGGGATTGTTGAGAAATCATGTGCACAACTTGCTCACAATCATTTCCTACAAATTAAAGAAGGAAAGGAAGTCGAAGAGGCAACCCATGAGTACTTTGAAAGAACAAGCTCCTACATGGATTTCTAACCCCTCCCTCCCCCCAGTTTGACACTTGAAGAGAAGGTGGCACGAGCTTGTGCCCGCCATCGGCTCTTACCGTCGAAAGAAGAAGAGGAGGTTGAAGGGTCGTTCAATGACAACCATGTTGAGCAAGAGGAACTCACCCCTGAGAGCTCCCGTGGTGAGGATGACCAAGAAGGTTGCATTGATCACCTTCCCGAGAAAACCTTTGAAGTCATGACTGGGAAGGTGATAGAAGAGGTTGAAGAAGAGGGAGTGAGCTTTGAAGAGGAGGAAGATCTTGGTTATTCGCAAGGGGGAGGAACACATTGAGGAAGAAGGAAGGGAGGTTGTGGTTGAAGTAGAAAGAGCAAGTGAGGTCCAAGATGAGGACGAGGTTGTGGTGCTACAAACCTTTCATAATGTTATTAATTAGTCAAACCTATTAAAATGCTATTAAATAGCCAAATCTTTTGTAATGCAGCAAAATATTAGTCATTTTTACGTTATTATTAATAATTTTGCATCTCTTTTCTTAGTTAAAATACTAAAATCGGAATGTTGACCTTCATCTGTCTCTTCCAAGTTAGTATCATTTTGCCAAGTCAATATTACTAACAAAATTGCTAACTGAAAGTTAACATTTGGCTAATTCTTAGTATTTCAATAGGTTTGGCTAATAAAAAAGAATTCGAAAAATGTTTGGCTAATAAATAGTCATTACTCTTTATTTAATTTTTGGATTAAATTATCTCTAATTTTGACTAATATTATTGTTTATTAGGGAGACAACTTTTTGAAGGTTGCTACACAACTGACAACACCGTTGATATAATAAGGAGTTTGGTATGAGTAATACGGTAAGTATTTATTTAAATAAAGTTTATAATAATAAATAAAATTGTATTGACTAATGGTGGATTGATTTGAAAATTTTCGTATATTTTTTGCAGGGAGGTTCTCGAGATGACGAAGGTGAAAGTTTATTACACCCAATTCTTCATAAGTGCACGTGTTTATGATACTGAGGACGAAGCTCGGGAAGCAGCATAGGAGATAGCAAAATCTCTTGGCTTTTTATTGATAGTGTCGACAATCAAGCAAAATCTGGGAGAAACGAATATGCGGATATATATGGATTGCAACCATAGTTGCAGGAGCATAACATATATCCCAAATCCTATTAAGTAAAGGCGGAATAATACGAGGACGGGCAAGTTGGGTTGTCGATTCAAAGTGGCAGTACGTGCAATAGTTGTGGATGATTATTTAAATGGAGAATTGCTGGTGTGAGGGGTTTTCATAATCACAAAACTATATTTCAACAAGTTTTATCTAATATAATAATTAAAAAACTTTCTAAACATATTATGACTAGAATGACTAATCAAATTTGTCAATAAAATAGATAAATTAGTAAAAATAATAAACGAATATCAAGAAGTATAATAAATATTTAAAATAAATATTAGAATATATATTTAAACCCTCTAATTCAATTAGAAGTACCATTAGAAATAGTTAAAATAGAACTTAATCGATCATCAGTACATCAAAATCAAAGAAGGATAAATGGAACACAATCAGAAAGAATTAAACATATTCCACTAATTGAAAAAATTTAGAACGAAAAGAGATGGAAAGTAACCAAATAATAAATAAAATATAAAAGCTACTACATTCGGTAAAAAAGTAGAAAAGAAAATACGACTATAAAAGTTACAACATTGTTTAGTTACAACATTCATGAAATAATTCAATTATTAGAATACATAATGATAATTGAAAATAATTATAATGATAATTGATTCTAAATTTTCTATTCAAAAATTGGTTTGGTATACAGTATTCAAAAGAGGATTCTAACTAAACGATAAAAAATGATGTTTTTCATAAGTCCAAATGATTTTTTTACAATAAGAAAAGTAGAAGGACCAATAATGAAATTAAGAAAACGGAATATTCCAAAAATATTTTTTCAACTTTAACGGAATGCACTTAGCAGTAAACTTAAGTGGTACCGGATGCACATATAATAGAGTTTAGAGGTATCTGATTCCCTATTTAAATTTAAATAGTATGTCTATCCAAATTTTCAAACTTAATTAACACCCGAAGTATTTTACCCGCACAACAAGGTATATTCCTTTCTTTCCATTTTTATGGCTCGAAGAAGCAAGCAACTTCTGCTTTGATTCTCTTATGACTTCAGCTATGATTGAAATCATCCCCTCGACCAGTTTCAGAAGGTACTGCTGCCAATGAGGATGTTAATGAATAATGATGAATACGAGAATGTAAATGGAACACATCAAACTTTGAGGGGTTTGTAATGTACTTTATCAAGCTTTGAAGGCTTTGGAGTTGGACGGAAACTAACGGGAGAGTGACTAAATATGATGTTTCAGTAATTCGAGTGACCAAAATTGATATTAATTTTTTCTAATCACTAAACATGACATGATTTAATAATCTCAGTGACCAAATGTGTTATTTACCCCAATTTTGTTAGTAATTTTGACTTGACAACATGATATTGACTTAGAAGAGACACATGATGGTCAACATTGCACAATTTTAGTAATTTAACTAAGAAAAGCAGGATGGTGACGATGCCACCAATAAATACTCAGAATTTGAAGCCAGGCTTAAAGCCCTGGAATCAGCAAATGTTCTTACTCCCGGCGCAGCAACCATGTGGCTAATACCGGATCTAGTGATCCCAGAAAAGTGAAAAATGCCAAAGTTTGAAAAATATGATGGCACACGAGACCCCATGAACCACTTAATGATGTTTTGCAGTAAGATGGCGGCCCACATAAGCCCGAAACTCACCCCAAGGAAAAAGAGGAAGACGGGGGAAGTTATTTCTAGAGCAGTAAGAGCATATTCTGTCTTGCTTACTGATTCCATTCCGTTTTCAAATTGAAAAATTATTAACGATAACGTAAAAATGGTTAATATTTTGATGCATTACGAAAGATTTGGCTAATTAATATTTTGATACATTTTAATAGATTTGGATAATATAAAAGATCTGAAAAAAAATTGGATAAAAAATAGACGTTACCCTAATTTATTAGTTAGTGTAGTAGTGTCACTATATGATTAGAGTTTAATCATTGATAGTAAGAGGCACTTGGAAATGTACATGTGTTGTACATGTAACACTTCTGTGAGGGAGATTGATTGTACATGTAACACTTTTGTGAGGGAGACTGATTTATCACTCATCTTGAGCTTAATAAGATTTTTTGATTGCCCATACTATTTTTTTTTTTAAGGAGTAGTCTAATTTCCAGTTTCAATCATCTCCAAATCCAAAACTAAAAAATCGAGTTAATTTAGTCGGTTTAACCAAATTGGATTGTTTCATCCTAGGACTAGAGCAACCGGTGCATCCAAAAAGGAGAAGAGAAGTAGATAATTAGGGGTTTGTAAATATTGATGTTACTTGAATCGTACTATCAGTCGCTATAACTAGATTAGCCCACAGTGTATGGGCTCAATGTTATTTGGGTTCGGGTTCTGGGCCTGGTCTGTAACTGTTTCCTTTGCTAGATTGGATTAGGTTTAAACCCACATGGAGAAGTACTATAAATACTTCTCATACTCCTCTGTAATTTGTAATCTCCTCGATGTAGTGAAAATGACTCTCTCGCCCGTAAACTAGCTAACACACATCTTATTAATGAACCACGTAAATCGTGTGTCTGTGTTTTTTCGATTCTCGCTTTCATATTCTTACTTTATCGATTCCGACAATTTCCCATTCGTAGCAACGCGTTTATAACAGTGACACAAATTCAGAGATGAAAGGCAATAAAGAATGTTGAAAAATAGAAGATACTCTCCCCTGATAAGCACTGAACGTATGACCTGACAAACTCACCCTCAACCCACATTAAACCACCCAACCCACCCAAATACGCATTCCTACCTTCATTTCTTGGAAGTTGGGAGTGAGTTTTAGGTCGTCGGGTTACCGACAATCCACTGACAACCCACCTTAACACCTTCCGCCCACCCACAACTGTTTCGGTTGTTTTCTAGGGTGGGTGGATCCCAAACTCTAGAACAGTATTACGCCACTGCTAAAGCAAGGCATAACAGTTTTGGCTGCCATTCAGCAGCTACCTCGCATTCCAGAGTGTAGGAGGTGAATATATTAGAGACTGTCCATAGACCAATCAAACTAGAAGTCGATTAACCACAAATCCAGCTATAAAAAAGGTACACCAAAGTAGCGTTCTTGTTCTCTTTATTCAAGAGGGTTCTCTCTCATTCTTTCTTTTTCCCTTTTCCTTATCCCTCACAAATCAACTATCACTCACTCAACATTGACTCGTTAAACATTCATCTAGCATTTTTCCCATTTATTCAAGCAGCCTAGGAAACAAGAGCGACGCCAGTGCCTTAACCTTGCAGCCCGATAATGCCTGTCAAAGATAATCGTGTTCGTGTCAGTATTCAAATCCACTAGATACAAATGAATGATTTCATTCCAATCTCGACATTCGAGTTATTCTAAACTCACCGCAGGCAATTCTTCCACCAGCATTGCCAGTGCTCTTGCTGAGTTCATGTCCACCTGCGTTTTTTAGAGACAAAAAAGCATGTAATGCATCACATTAGGTTCACATCGGGAAATGAAACATGGAGCAGTATTAAGCATAAAAACACTAGTCTAGCTCCTAGGCAGCCATGACTTCTGTATCAGCAGACTAAGCATAGCATTCATGCTGTAAGTAGCCATGTGCGGCCTCTCAAAACCAGCACGAGTCCTAGGTTCCAAAATTCCTTTAGAAGTTTATGCACAGGTCACACTGAACCAGCATTCCGTATTAACCAAATTCTGACTAGATCTGAAGAGCAAAACGGGGAGATGTAATATAGAAGTAAATGGGCAATGATATATACCCTTTCCAAGGTCATCAGGATCAGCATGAACAACAACAGCCCTCCCAATGATGGAGTGTGGACCGGTAAGAGGGATATGTTTGTCAACAATAGTGAAAGTTGCAGTACCTGAAGACAATATTCAGTAACAAATCCCATCAAACTTGTATGCGAAAAGAATATTAATCAACCACTTTATTGGGAACTTGAGAATCATTCAACCAATCAAAGCCATACCATCATCTCCAACTGTAACATTTCCAAGGTCACCAGCATGGCGGTGTTCATCTTCAGGGGCTCCATGTTCTTTGCCATGAGGATTGAAATGTGGGCCTGCACAAGCAAAGGTACAAAATGAGCACACAGCATTTCGAAAAATCCAACAGTAAGCACAAAAGGGGTGGTTATGTACCAGTCGACATGCAGCCATTTGTAGTATCTCCCATGGCATGGACGTGGAAGCCATGAAGCCCTGGCTTGAGACCAGAGATGTTTCCTGTCACGGTGGTAGGACCTGAAGAGCAAACAAGCAAGAAAGATTTAACAATAGAGAGACGGCAAATCACACTCGTATGTCCACCGAGTAAAGAGCATATGGGATTATTTACCATCGCCTTCCTGGGTGAAGTAGACAGTCCCTTGGACACCATCACTGTTTCCGAGCACAACAACTGCCTTCACCATTTTGCTCTAATGTGATCTAAAATGGACAAGCAATAAAACAGCACATCAATTTCAGACTAGAAAAGAATATCACCACAACGAATCTATAAGCACATCTATATAAAAAAAAAAAAGTCAACTACGCAATCCAGGCATCTGAAGATCCACAACCAATTGCAGATTACAACAACTACTTGTTCGTCTTGCCGTGAATCATTTAACTGATACTCAATCGATCATGCTCTTCATCATTTCTCAGGGCTCTCTCTCTCTCTCTCTCCCCCTTTCTAGCCTATCGTGGCAAGAATACAACTCAAGAACAACAAGCTAAATCTTAAAAGCACAAACTACAGTCTCTACAAGATATCTAGCGCCATAAGAACGACACGTCTAAGCTGATACAGCTTAGAAAGAACAAACTACAGTCACTAAAACATCAACATCGCGATCGGCATCGTCCTGAACCAAACGCAGTGTTCAATCAGTAAACTATATCGCGATCTACGACCACGGAACAACCGCAAAACCACAGCCAAACAAAGCAGGAAGCGCGAGCTCAGAATCGCTGGATTCAACGCTCGAGCAAGTCAGAAGCGAATAATTCGCACAGAAAACGTGAAGAACAGAAATCCAACCGACGGGACGCAGATCTTCATAGAGAGAAGAATCAGAGAAAACGACAAACCAAGATCAAATACATAGATCGCAAATAAACTCCGATCGGAGACGAGATTTCGTCCAGACTAGCGGAACCAGGAGCGTTACTGGAATCGGATATCTGGAAGCGGTGGAAGGAAAGAAGGAAGAGAGGACGCGTGCTTACCTCAGAACACCCCCTGGCTTTTTTCTTCTCGCGGATGAGGATGAAGAAGACGAATAGAGCTGAGAGTTTTGGGGAAATGAATATGGACTGTGGTGACTGGTGAGTGTGAGTAAGCGATTAGAGCTATGGTTATTTTGACTGACTAGTTATTATTAATATAATAGTACCATAAAAAGTGGACCAATCGGACGGTCGAGCACAGAGTTCTAGAATTATCCTTCACCTACCGAACAAAAGCCTGCAATCTGCCGACCATCCGGATTTCATTAAACCTTTTTTGTTTTTGTTTTTTGTTTTTGTTTTTTTTTTTTGCCATTTTCATTAAACCTCTTTGCGCAGTAAACTTTGTTGGTAATTTCTCACCCTTGGGCTGGATATGGGCCTTCAACAAGTGAGCTAACCCGGGTGTTAGTTCGGAGGAGCTTGAAGTGAAGGCCTCGGCATCAGATCTGATAGGAGTAACGGTTAACTCGCTGCTGGTACCTAGCAAGGGTGAATGGTGCTCGGAATGTTTGGACCAATGCTTCTCTCAGCCGATAGTGCAGGCTATCCAGTCTATACCACTGCCGAGGGGTGGGGTGGAAGATAGCCAAGTCTGGACAGGTGAGGGGGATGGGGAGTATACGGTGAAGTCGGGGTACCGTTTGGCCTTTCGGTATGCTAAGCAGATTCAGGATTGGAAGGCTGAGGTGTCTTTTTTTTTATATGAAATGTTGGAAAAAGCTTTGGGGACTTCCCATTCCGCCAAAGTTGAAGTGCTTCCTTTGGCAGAGCATGAAGCGGATCCTCCCTACTATGGAAACGATAATTGAGCGGACTGGTAGAATACCGGGGGAAGTGAAACCTGATTCTGGTGATGAGGCTGTTGATCCCAGGTGTCCGGTTTGTTGGGCGCCGTTGGGGACTTTGGAGCATATGTTTCTTTCATGCAGGATGGCAAGGGTGCTTTGGGAGAGGTCGGGTTTGGGGGAAGGGCTTGTGAGGCAGCCTCCATTGAATTTTGCTTTGTTCCTTCGATGATTTTTTGAGCAGGAAGCCAGTGTAGAGAGGATAGTTCGGTTTGTGGCAACTCTTTGGAGGATTTGGAAGAGTAGAAATTGGGTGGTGTTTGATCATGTACAGTATGGGGTGAGTACACTGGTGAGGCAATTTGAGGAGCAGGTCCGTGAGTGGTTGAGTCTGGCTGAGGCTGGGCAGGATAGAGTGAATCGGGGTCAACAGGGAGGGGGTACGAGTAGTGTGGCTTGTAGATCACAGATTGCTATGCCTTATCGATGCTATGTGGATGGTGATGTACGCGCTAGTTCGCATGGGGCTGGGGGTTTGGTGGTTTATGATGGGGTTGGGGAGGTTGTGTTTTGTGCAAGGGTTTTGTTATGCAGGTCTGGAGGATCCTTTTCTGGTGGAATTGGTGGCGTTTCGTGATGCAATTCAGTGGTGCTCTTTGAAGGGACTAGCCAAAGTGCAATTCTGTGGGGATGCGAAGGTTGTTCTTGAGAAAATCCAGAATATGGATGCTCGGGATGTGAAAGGTGGGCGGATTCTTGAAGAAATTCGGAAGCTGCGGCTGCATTACCTCGTTTGGAGATGGCTTTTATTAGCAGGAGTAACAATCGGGTGGCCCATGAGGTGGATAGGAAGACCCTTTCTTTGTTGCCTGCAGTTGTAGATACATTTGATTTTTTTCGTTGGTTTGTTCATGAGTTGTAAACTGTGCTAGCTGTTTGCCTTGGTAATACAAGTGATCTATTGGTAAAAAAAATGAATACATGATACAGTAAAACCTCTATAATTAATACAATAATTATTAATGGGGGCGGTTATTATACAAAACTAATAACTTCAAAATCCATCTCCATTCGTCCATTTTAATGAAATTTGGAGGCTCACATTAATTCTCAATAAAAGGGAAAAAAAATTCTAACGGCCTAACGTGAAAAGGCAGAGAAGAGAGAGAGGATAATGCTAAATAGTCACAACTACTATTTCTAATCTCTTATTTTTCTTGATCGGATCCTATAACATTCGTTTAACTCGGAATTTATTTTCAAGTTACAAGATCACTCCCTAGCAACAACAAAAATCGAAAGAAGAGAACAAGACAAATAAAGACTTACACAACAACTATAGATTCATATTTTCTATATTATCCTTGTTATCTTGTTAATTTTTTATGAATTTTATTTTTTATAATTTTAAAATTAATAATTTATAAAATTGAAAATACATGTATTTATAGGTTTGTTCTCAAAAATTGTTATCTTATTATTTTATTTAACTTGCTCATTTTTTACATTGGACCAAATCGGTACTTCCATTTCTTTATTTTTTTAATATTTATTAGGCATTTTCTGTTAGCTCGGCTCAGGAATTCTCATAGGCAAGTGAGCAATGTACTTGCTTTTCACTTGATTTTTGCAAACCGCCATCCTTAATTTTTTGGTAAATTGGTTAAATAACTTTTTAAAGAGAAAGAGTCTACTACTTCTTCATTTAATTTTAGAAAACCCCATTACTTCCCACTAGGCGAGAGGTAGACCTAAGCCACCTACTCCATCATCAATCACGGTCTTCAGTAGACTTGCACTGATGGATCCTATAGTGTTAAAATTAGCCGCGCATCATAGGATAAATTATTAATTTATTATTTATTAATTTGGAGAGGTTCTACTGTAGTTCAATTAGTTTGTTCAATTGAGTTGAAATAATAATGAGAAAAATGCACCCACTTACTCTAGCACCATATTGATTTTATTGTGGTTATACTCATTGTTAGTTATTTTCAAATCCATAATTTTATTCTCAATCCCTAAATTCTTTATATTTAGTTATTTACCCTATCTTGTTAGGGGTAATCACGGGTGCTAAGATTTGTAACCCAATCCGAAGACACCCTAGAACAGGGTTTCTTACAGTGATATTTAGAGCCATGGTTGTAAGCACTCATACAGAATACGTATCGAGCTTCAAACTCTCTCTTAGAGAAATTGCAAAGGCTTTTGAGCTGGAGCTAGAAAAGCTGGCGAGGAATGATAACTTATAGGTTGTCGTGTCTACACTGTTGCCGCCGAAGGAAAAACTGCATTCGTGTGTGGAGGAAGTTCCTAACAAAGGCTCGACGTTAACGCGAATAGTAGAGGGCGCGCTGACTCAGGATGCAAAGAGAGAAAATGGCGTGGGAGCAAGCGGCCATGGGGTTGGACAAGAAGCTCCTGCTGTCGATGCTAGCTTAGGGCACCACCAATCTGTCGATGCTGAACGCGAAAGGAGATCCAGAAGAGAGCCCCAACGAGATGAAAGAGGCCAAATCTCCAACCTTGTTGCTTGTCGTGGTGGGGACACAAGGTAGGAGTATCGCTCTCCCATCATTGCTCCTAGAATGGTCGAGTTCTCCCAAAGAGTTTGAGTTTTACCAAGTAAAAGAGGAAGTGGATGATTGTCCATACTGAGCACATCAGATCAAGATTCGGACGTCCCTAGATCCGACCTATATACCACAAGGGTGACCGCCAGATGAGTGACCATCATTGACCACGAGTTTCAGCCCAGCCACAATGATAACCACCTATGGTGGCGGCTGGTTTCGAGTGGCGGCTTTGAACCAACTAGTTGAAGTAGATGAACCGGCGGATGCCAGCGACTAGAGGTGGCAATTGGATCGGATTCGTGGATTGGATTGGTGGATCCATGGATAAAATGGATTGGTGGATTGATCCATGAATCCAAATGACATCCAAGGCTTGGACCAAAATGTAAAATTTGAAAATTTTAGGTACCAAAATGTAATTTTCCAACGATATTTTTCGTATAAAAATATATTTTTTAGGTACCAAAATATAAAATATAAAAAAATATAGGTACCAAATCATAATTTGCCATTTGGATCCATGAATCCACCAATCCAATTGAATTTGGATCAAATGGATTAAATTAGGTGAATAATTTGGTGGATGGATTGGATTGGATTCATGGATTTGGATTCTGATTGCCACCTCTACCAGCGACACCACTCTGTCATCGCCACCCCATGAGCACAAGCTCGAGACCATCACTAGCAGGCTTAGTGCCAACATTGACTGACAAAGTGAAGCCAAGGCGGTGATAGATCTCCGGGTAAATTCAACAACATCGCAAGTCACACCAGCTACTCGAGCAGTGATGAGTGATGACGACAACCAGGAAGATGGACCATAAGGTGGAAATAACCACTGTGAGATCGCCTCCTAAACGCTTGGCAGATGGCTCGTTGTTGCAGGTCGAGTTGCGGAGATATCGTCTGAGGATGAGAGGAAAAAGAAAGGTGACAAAAACTTCTCTCCCTCTAACAAAGCGACGACTGACGTCGTGTTGGGGATAGTGACTAGGAATGCCAGATCGAATCGACATCCCAGTCGCCTGAAAATCTCACCACTGGAGAAGGAATCGAAAAAGAAGAAGGGTGGCGACGATGGAGCCCTCCGCAAACCCTCAGGCGTCACCTTGGACCCATAAAACACAATAGTTTCAGCAACTTTTGCCGTTGGGTCGAGCCGGTTGGGCCACACAACCTGAGAAACTGCAAAAGAGTTGTGGTGGTCAAGTGGGCTTCGTGCCGCAGCTGAGAAAAAAGTGGACTGATAGAGGGCTTCGTTGTGGGCTGAAGAAAAACTAGCATAACAGGTTGAAGCTAATAAGGAAGGTGGGTTCAGTCAGGACTTGGGACCGGGCTGAATAAGAAAAAAGTTGGTTAGGTTCAAGGGAAATATGACACGACGTTTGAGAGGTAGTAGGCCGAGCCAGGGACAGTCTATGGGTTGAAACTTGGGGAAATTGGATTGCGTCTGCAAGGAGGGATTGAACCCAACATGAGATGTATTTTGAAAAAGGTAGACTTGGAGGGGTTATTGGGTTGGCAAGTGGGCTCCCAAGGGAGCCATGCCAAAACAAAATCGGAAAGAAGAGGAATACATAGGGGGTTAACATTGGGTTGGGCCACGCCTCTCTCCTCCAAGGAATTGAAGCAAAGAGTAAGCGAAAAGAATTTTTGCTTTTCGTCCTCACTTCTCGCGCGATAGAGCATCCCAATAGAGACTTCAAAGATGATGATAGTAGCGGGCACAAGGAAGAGCAATTCACATATCTTATCTTGTGGACTTTTAAAGGGAGGTGGTGGAATCGTATGGCTATGGCTATGGAGAAGGTGACATGTGTCACGTCATTAGAGAAGCATCGGGGGCCAAGGGAGTTCCCGAGGAAAAATTTATTCCTGAGTTTGAGCGGGATTGGAAACAAGGAAAGCAGAAGGTCGAGAAAATGGATGTTGACTACAACCTTGAGAGTAAAGTTGGTCTCTTGGGGGATGGACTTCTAGAAATCCATTATTTGTGGGTTTCTATTATCAATAAATATGTATTTGAGTATTCATTTACTATTAAGCAAAGATTAATAAGAAGAAATTATCTCCCAAACCATACTCTCTTTCCTATCATTCTCGTCCCTCTCTTTCTCTCTAAAGGCGCCAACCATTCTCTTATGTTCTTTCCCAATTCTGTTCGTCAATTCCTAGTGCCCAATTCTCCTTCTTAAATTGCTAATTTTATTCTCAATCACTTAATCCTTTCTATTTACCCTATCTTGTTATGAGTATTCGTGGGTGCTCAAGATGACAAGATTTGTAACTCGATCCAAAGACACCTAGAATTGAGTTTCTTACACTGTGCAACTAAGTGAATGTTTTCGAAAGTTAACCCCCAGTGACTTTTGTACTACTCGAGTAAAAACCCCTTTTGTGATTTTTCTTGAGGGGGAGGGAGGTCTTTGAGAGTCATTGGAGGAGATTGTGAGAGAACCAATCCCTTGGAAGTTTAAGATCAAAGACAACAAAGAGGAGAAGAAGATTGAAGACATGAAGATGATTTCTCTCTTCTTGGTCATTTCCCTTTCCCTTATGACTTAAACTCTCTTTTTGCTTTGTTGTAGAAGAACTCTGGCTTTAATGTAATGTATGATTGTTAGTTTGTTTCCCTAGACTTTCAATCACTCTATTTTCTAATTTACTTCATGTTGATTGATGTTCTTAGCTTTCTCTAGTTTAATTTTGAGAAATTGAATTTTGATCTAGGAGAGAGAAAATCTAACTAGGTCAAGTTGTGCATGCTTAGGTTATAAACTTGACTGATTGCATTAACCTAGGAGAGATAAATCTAACTAGATTAATTGAGCATACAAGCGCAGTAGAGGGACCTTGTTGATTGCATGAGAGTGAGTCAAATAAGGTCTTTTGTAGTGGGTGAGAGCCTTCTAGAGGGAACCTAGAACTTAAATCCTTGATTAGGTTTTTAGGTTGTAGAGACATCTCTCCAAAATACCTCAATTAAGAGGGCCTTGCGTGATTTAACTGAGATTTAAGGTCAATTATGGGTTCCCCACACTATAGGAGTAGAGTGAAGGTTTGCATTGATTGGGATTGAGTTAGGATGCATTAGGATCTTGATTGTGCTACCTACACATGGGTTTAATGTTGGATTGCCAATCTTGGTCATGTGTTAGGGATCGTATGTGCCTAGTCTTGAGAGATAGTGTCTAGTAGACTCCTGTTAGAACACTCCATGTGTAGGGGAGTAGAAGGGATTCCATTAATCGTGACTTCTTCTACTTGGTGAGCTAGGGTGACATAGAATTGGGTTTCAAAGGTCGTTAATGCTTCAATTAAGCGATTAGAGTTGCACAACAGTGAATTCTCTCGTTTGGTTGGAAGTGGTCCCAATGCTTTAATCGAGAGTTTTGGGTTGTGGCTAAGTAGAGGAATCATACGCTTCTATGTTCTTTGCTAAAGCTTGTCTCAATTACCTTTCCATCTAGGGTAGGGTTGCTTGCTTCATCGTTTGATAAGTACCTAGGGGGAATCTATCCCCAAGTAAGCTTTCTCCTTAGTAATTTAATTTTAGGATAGTTGAGTAGTGTTAGTGAAGAATCCCAAAACATATCGGCTGAATAGAGAAACATTGTTTGAGTACTAATTCATCTAGAAACTTGAGAGTGACTTATTTTTAATATCCCTACGGAAGATTACGTAACATTGTTCTGTAATAGTTTAATGCACCATGTAAAACTTATGAAGGTTGAAAGGGTTGTTATTTTTTATGTATCAATCAAACGTATTGCATACACCTTCCATAATAATTAAGCGACTAGCTTATGAAAGTGTCATGCTTGAAAATTTTATAAATAATTTTATTTGAACTAAATCATTAAATAAGGTAATGAAACTTTATTATTAAAATAATTTATTTATTTATTAGCGCGGTGGAGCGCAGATAAAAAAACTACTTATTATACAATCACCTTACTATCATCTGGCAAGTACCAAGTGTTCCATCCCCTAAGTAACTTTTCTGCCGCCACAAATGAAAACCCAAAGACCTCTTTGCTCAGACCCCGTTTACTGGGCAACGTTACTAACACTAATAAGAGAACGAACTTTCTACCCAAAAAAAATTTAATAATAGTAAGAGAACGAACTGCCCCAACTGGCAATTTCCTGGAGTTGGCAATTTGTGGCTTTTTTTGGCGCATGTCCACCACAAGACTCACAAACTAGAATAGTACACGAAACAGACCACAATCTATACAGACAACGTAAAATTCTGCAAAACTTGTAGCACGCTCATATAAATATCGACATTGTGTGAGCTCTCTCGATCGATCGACTGTAGATTTGAAACTGGATACTTGTAAGCTGATTCTCAAATCTCAGAAGTCGGTCTCCATGTGTGCCCTGGTGCTGGACCCGAAATCGAGCCCCTTGCGAGACTCGTGCCACAGCTGATTCTCAAGGCCTAATTTCCTCAGCTCCTGAAGCCCACGCTCCACTGCACCACAAATATAAGACAGAGTTAAAAACAGTCGAACACATCAAACTTCAACGCTACATAGCAGTGAGAAGAGAGGAGGGGGCGGTTTACCGTCGACTGCATCCTGCGACGAGTAGGAACGACCACCGTGGTTGGTCCAGAAAACTAGACGCTCTTCTGCTAATTCTTGCTCCAGCCCGTGGTCCTTGGCTCTTCTCCAGAAATATGTTAGCCAAGCCTGCACACGAAAACGAAAGACGGTAACGTAATTTACAAGGGAAAAGGCCATGTTAGTAGAACCTGATTGTTTGAGGTTAACAGAAGTTTGCCACACCTGTTTGAAAAGCACATCATCGGCCTCCTCTGGGCTCAACTCTGCAAACGCAGAAGAGAGGTTTCGGTAATTTTCAGTGAAATTCGGTAGAGGAAAAGGGGGAAGGAACTCCAATGTTTGATTGCAAGAATGGAAAGGAAACAGATAAAGAGACAAGGCAAACCGAGTCACTTATCCGCCCACTGAAATTCGGTAATTTTCAGTGAAATTCGGTAGAGGAAAAGGGGGAAGGAACTCCAATGTTTGATTGAGATGAACTTACCAAATGCTTCGTACTGTCCTTCACTGGGTAGTTTCACTTCATCTTCACCGGATTTGTATTGCAAGAATGGAAAGGAAACAGATAAAGAGACAAGGCAAACCGAGTCACTTATCCGCCCACTGAATACACGTTACCAAGACTAGCAACTGCAAACGAAATGATGCTTTCTTACCAGCTTTCAGTGAACTGGGACGTCGTTGTTGAGCCAGGGCAAGCGCTAAAGCGTCCTCCACCTTTAAAAGGAACAAAATGTTAGAACTGCTAGTTTCAGCGTAACCTGTAGAATGATGGCGTGTACTTCAAGAAATGTGACTTATATAGTAGTAATGCAGCCAACCACCTAATCTTCACTGTTTATATCATAAAAGTATGGCAGGTAGAACGCTTTAAGAAGTAAACCTTTAACGAAGCCATTTCTCGCAGACCTCTCTCGACTAAGACCATGCTCTCAATGTTCCCTTCACCAGAGAGTTCACGGGTGCCTTGCAGCACTCTCACCCTTTCTTCTGCGTCGTTACCAACTGCTCATTTTGGGAATAGTTACATGTCAGTAAGTAAACTAAGGCCTGCCAAGCAGTTCATGCTTCTCACTCAGCGATCAAAATAGTGAAATCAGCACTTACTGAATGAGTCCTCCGCTTGAGCTCTCTGTCCTGCAGCTAATACCACTTCAACAGGCAGAGGAGCAAATGATGACCAGTACCCATATCTTGCTCCTGCAATCTCTGCATGTATGCCTGCAAAAGTGCTGGCATGGATTAAACCACAGAGACAAAAATGTGATCTCGGTTCAGTAACTTTGGTTCACAAAGAAAATGTAATGAGGAACTTTGGGAAGCTTCACCATGGTTGACACATAAGCTCCAATACCGAGCAAGCCAACACCTCTTCAGAACAACCTCTTCCTAAGAAAAAACTGCAAATCACATTACTATCTTGACATAACGGGACCGACCATGAACAGGTAGCGGAAGGGGAGGGGCAAAAGAGATGATAGGATGAAAGGCAAACCATCTCCTCTTGAGTCAGCACCATTCTTTGAGTCATATTGCGAAGCGACTTGGTCTCGAGTGCAGCTTCTTGAAGCTGCTCAAATGCGGCTGCTGCCTCCTCCTTAGCACTCTGAAATTATGATATATGTCAACCAGTGAGAACTAAGGAGAGCACACCCCACAGCTTTTACTCGACGCAGTAAAAACAACAGATGAAGAATAAAAAAGAACAAACATACAAGATTAATTTCCCTGATACCTCAGCTTCCATCCTAAGGGTGTTAATTTCTTCGGCTTTATTTGTTACTTCTGCCATTCTCAGAGCAGCCTGCTAAAAGCAATAAAGCAACAGAAAATTATTCATAACTGAACTCCGGGAGCTATCACGATAGAGAGATTGTCCAATATACAAACCTCTCTTTGCTGCAGAGCTGCCTCCTTTCTGAAAGATGAAGACAAATAAAAGATGAGCAGAACTGAATAAATGGAATGTGATAGGTGTGCATAAGGATACTGAAACTAGCCTGTTTATGAGGCGAGCTTCTAAGCTTACACCTTCTCCAAGATTAGCAACCTGAAGAATATATTCATCACAAGATAATAAAGTAAGGTTCCATGTTCCCATCGGAATGTATAAAATGCAACGTAAGGAGCACCAATCAAACAGAGAGAAAAGAACCTGTTGCTCAAGTTGACGAACTCTAGCTTCTGCTTCCTCCTGCCTCTCTTCTGCAAGTCGAAGCTGAATTGCCACACATCAATGGGGCGAACCCAAAAGAAGAGTATGAAAAGTTAGTAACAAAGTAATAGTACCAGACATAAAATGCTCAATTTTTAGTTTCTATCAGATGAAGGAACAAAACCAAGCCTTAAGATCGGTTCAGTTCACCTTGTCAAGCAAACTCTCATTTTCCTCCTGTAGCATGTCGATCTGTAAAAAACAATAGATCAATATCCAATAAGCCACATATTTGATCAGAGGCGAATAGACATTCTTGAAGCAAACCGTGGACTGTTATGCCATATATTCAAATGACCTTACCTCGTCCTGTAATGCAGATGCAGGCCGATTACTGTTTGTTTCACTCAATTTTGCACTTCCCCCATCCATCCCCAATCTACAAGGCAAGACAAATATTAACGATGTCTTGCTCAAGTGGATGTGGAAAGTTTATGCCACGGAATACGCGAAGGCTGCATGCAGCATACTTCTGACCGTAGTACTCTTAAACATAAACTTATTTTAATGCTTAGAATTTGCAGTTGCATAGATCTCAAGATGGCTATCAATGCGTTATTTCCTTGCTTGTGTTAATGTTAGAGCTTTTGTGCATAACTAGGAAGCAGCAATAACTAAGAAACTGATGGGAAAAAGCAACTGGGTAGCTATAGAATGAGAGACCTTAGTTTATCTCCCAGAAATACCTTTGTTCTTTCCAATTATCTGATGTAGGATCAGGTGACACCATAGAAGAGACCGGCCTAAGTGAGATAGGCACACTAGAAGGCATCTTCCGAATACCTGGAGGACCTGCGCGGCCAGATGTAGAACGAGCTGATGGAGGTTGTTCGGTGGAATTTATGGATGATCGGGCGGCCAACGGGGAACGAGCAGATAGAGGCTGCTGTTCAACGGCATTGTTGATCTGAGTTGCTGGAGCAGATGTAGCTGAGTGAAGTGATGTTGATGGGTATTCCCCAGAGGCGGAAGACACAGAAGGCCGACCTATTTTGATAGAGTTCAATTGGTCTTGCCTGGTACGAACTGCCTAGAAAAGTCCGAGGAATGATGGTTACATTGAAAATGATAACGAGCATCAAACAAGAAAACTACATAGGGAAGTAGCACATGAACACTTTCTACCATCGTCCAGCAATGTAGAAAATGCTTGCTACAGAAAGAAAGAAGGTGGGTACTAAGCAGCATGCACTCGAACTATACTCTTCCACTTCATCTGTGCTTCATCGACATCATTAACTAGCATAAAAGATGGATAACTCACCATTGGAGATTGGCCTCGCATTGATCTTCCACCAGCTTGTCCAATTGACACCCTACCGCTTACAGGACTATAACTCTCATCCTTATCGCTGTCGTCATCAACTGGTGCAGCTGTCTTCAAGGGTGCACGATTTTGAGCAACAGGCCTGCCCTGCATTTGCATCCAAGCAAATATCAGAACACATACAACAGCAATGGTCGATCCAGCATCTTAAGATACTGAGGCACTTATAGAAGTTTATATGCAAGCAACAAGACATGAGTAACTGTGATACCACAGCAGAGAAGAACCATCATCTGATGTTCAAACCAATTGTTGGACTTGAATTGAGATCATATTATCATCTACAACAACAGCAAGTTACCAGACATGAATTGAGAAGCACTTAAATGACCAAAAATATCAATCACCATGGAAGGGCGTGCTTGCATCGACCTCCCACCACCGTGACCAATGGATATTTTCTCACTGACGGGGCTCTGATCATCATCCTTATCACTATCCCTATCACTTTGTGGTTGGAATGTCTTCACCGGCATACGAATTTGACCTGCTGCTTTCATCTGAACTTACAAAAACAACTTAATCAGACCAATCAACTGTTCCTTCATACGTGAATATTTTACAAAGAGTTACAAGCTCACAATAGGTAACAGATCAATCACCATGGGAGATTGAGGTCGCACTGATCTCGCACCTGCATGGCCAATTGAGACCCGACCAATTACGGGTGCAGAACTATCTTCCTTATCACTGTCCTCATCAACTGGCTGGGGCGGCTTCACCGGGACACGACTCTGAGCTGCAGGTTTCCGCTGCAAATATAGCGAGGGCACAAACTTAATTTCAGGGCTGCTGGACAATAGGGCATCAAATTGTGTGAATCAATGCAGAGCAACAGAAACTACTAATCTATTTCCAAAAAATTGAAGCTCAAAATCAAACAATTGCATATCGAACACAAAAGCGTATTTAAGTCCGTAATGGCCAGTCACCATTGGAGATTGCGATCGCATTGACCTTCCAACAGCGCGGCCAATGGATACCGAGCCAGAAATCGGAGCGTGATCATCTTCGTTATCACTACCCTCCTCAGACGCCGCCACGGCAGCCGCCCTCGCCGGCACGCGGCTCTGAACCACAGGCCTCGTCTGCAATTTCGGCATATTGAAGGCGTTGAGTTAGAAATCTAAGAGATCGGTCTTATTTACAGTAATCACTCTTGAGCAACATTTTCTCTTACCATGGGAGACCGCGGCTGGACTTTCCTCCCTCCAGCGAGTCCGATGCTGCCGAGACCTCCCCCGGCGAAGATCGGCTCGTCGTCATCCTCTTCGTTGTCATCGTCCGGCCGCTGGTGCGACATCACCTGAGCGAGCCTCTGCGCCGCGGCCTTGGTTTGCGCTTTCTTGACCCCGGCCGATCCGGTCCGAACGTGCCGCGGGTGGATCGGTGACGCCAGGGGCGACGTCACCGAGCTGCTGTTCCTCTGCCTCCCGTACCGACTGTCCATAACCGGAGAAATCGATTCGATTCGTAAAATAGAGGGGAAAAAAATTGAGAGAAACTCCTACAGCGATTTCGGAGCTCTTGGCCGGCGGAGGAGGAGAGACGAATTGGATTCAGGCGAACTTCCCGTCATCGGCATTTTGTCTGTTTTTTCCTTTTTTCTTTTTTTCGGATTTGCCGTTTTTCGGGAAATTTTGGGGAGCGATGGAATGGGGGAAATGAATTGATAAATTCTCGGGAGGGAAGGGAAATTGTGGGGATCCGATTGAGAAGGGAAGCGAGGAGAGAAGAGAAGAGAGGTTCGCAACGGTCGGGTTTCCATTTTCGTCGAGTTGGGGAGAAGAGAGGCAAATATGAAATGCGGGTGGCAAGAGAAGAAAGACGAAGCTGCTGCTTTGGCGGGTTTTCGGGGTTTTCTCGTTCTCGGTTCTGTACTGCTGACTGCGCCAGGGTCTAGGCACGAGCCCGCGTCTGAGAAAACCGAACCCAGGATCGAAGAAATGGGCTGGGCCACTGGCCCATAACAGTAATTTTTCCTTTACATGCACTTTCTTTTTTGGGAAATTGCAAGGTTGGTCCTAGACTCCTAGGGGTTGGAGTTTGGGTTGCTGGCTGTGGATCACCCATAAACTGCACCAACTCGCACCCATTGTGGTTAATCATACCCACAAGTTGCACGTAGTGGGTTGGGTGTGGGTAGTAAAATAATAATTTTTCTTGTTAGTGGTTACTCACTATCCACCGCAGTTAACCCACAAAACCCACAAAATCCACAATAACGCACTGATTATATTTATTTACTAATAATATTTTATAATATAATAGTATGTGATAAGTGGGAGACAAAAAACTAAAGTAACCACATAATTAAATACGCATCTAAACAGTTTTAAGTGAGAATTTTTTAGTTTATAAAACACTATAACCAAGAGAGTGGAAAATAATCAACTCATGAAAAGTTGGTACCTTTAATAACTTTTATCTATATGTTTTTGCTTTTGTAAACGAAAATACAAGATCATACCTGAAATCACAATTTCCTCACACAAAAGTTGAATAACAAACTCGAAAAAAAAAAATCGCCACCCTGAGTAAGATCGATATAGAAAATTATATCTCCACGAATGACACAATCGTATATCACTATAGTCTTGTTACGAATAAAAAATACGTTGGTGGCGGCCTCAACTCCATACTTAACAAAGATGAATTTTTGCGGGTAACCACACCCAACCCGCAGTGGGTAGTGGTTACCCACTAACCACTGTGGTGCGGATTGTGGGTAGCATAATTGAAAATTTGTGTGTGTGGTACCCGCAATATGTGGGGTGGGTAACCACACCCGTCCCAATTTCCACCCCTAGTTGGTCCATCATATTTAGTAAATACTCCGTTTAATACACGTCTATGTACTCGTATGTATTTTATCCCATTAAAACTTATGTATCCGTATGATTGTCAAGCTGTTTTATTTTTTTCCGTTCATTTGATGGCTCTCATACTATACACGTATATAAATCGTATAACACGTTTAATATCCGTATTAAATGAATGAAATTGTTAAGTTTACTATTATTTATATATTTATTTATAAAACAATTATTTTTTATATACTTATGACTATTAACGTACTATTAATAATAGTAGTAGTCATGTTTGGTCACTAAAAATATTCATGTTTGGTCACTAAAAGTATTTAATTCCATTCGTGGTCTCTAAGTTTAGCAAAACATGTCATGTTTGGTCACTCTCCGTTACCTTCCTTCAGTCCATGTTATCACCGTCAGTCATTTGCTGATGTGACTAACAAACTCGCCTAGTCACCTATTCAAACCACACACAAAAATCTGACCCTGTCACGTCATAAAAAGCATGTCACATCATAAAAACCTAACCATCGTGACCAATTAACCCATGTCCTGACCCACCCCAAACTAAAACCCAAGTTTGACCACTCTCCAAAATCCTTGGTTTTGAAAATCATAAATTCCCAAATCATGTATATAAACTAAATAAAGCTTTGTACGATTTAAAAGAAGCTCAGAGCGCCTGGTATGATAAGCTAAGTAATTTTTTAATTAAAGATGGTTTTCACAAAGGCTTAGTGGATAAAACTCTGTTTATTAAGACTGTAAAGAATCATACTTTACTGGTTCAAGTGTATGTTGATGATATAATTTTCGGATCAACCAGTCAAAGCTTATGCAAAGAGTTTAAAGCAACCATGAAAGGAGCTTTTGAAATGAGTCTCATGGGGGGGACTTAATTATTTTCTTGGACTACAAGTTAAACAAACTAATAAAGAAACTTTCATAAGTCAATCAAAATATCTTCTAAACATGCTTGAAAGATTTGATCTTAAAAATCTCAAAACAGCCTTAACCCCTATGGGTTCCACATTAAAATTAACAAAGGATGAATCTGGAATTGCGATTGATGACAGAATGTATCGTGGAATGATCGGGTCATTACTGTATTTAACAGCAAGTCGATCTGATATAATATATAGTGTGTTTGTGCGGGATTTCAAAGTTGTCTTAAAATGAGTCATGTAACAATAGTAAAAAAAAATTCGATATCTTATTGTACTTCTCATTTAGGAATGTAGTATTCGTGTGAGTCTAGCTTAGAACTCATTAGTTGCAGTGATTCTGATTATGCTAGCTGTGTTCTTGATAGAAAAAGTACATCCGACATCTGCCAGTTTTTGGGAACTTCCTTAATCTCGTGGGCTAGTAAAAAATAAAGTTATGTAGCCTTGTCTACTGTAGAGGCAGGATACATAACTGCAGGACTGAGCTGTACATAGCTCCTGTTGTTAAAATATCAACTTCGGGACTATGGTCTAGATATAGATTCTCACCTTATTCTTTGTGATAACACTAGTGCGAGAATAATGACTAAGTACCCAATTCAACACTCTCGCACGGAGCATACTTAAGTAAGATATCACTTCATTCGTGAATTGGTTCAAGAAGGAAAGATATGTCTAGAGTTCATTAGTACATATATGCAGTGGGCTGATATCTTCACTAAACCCCTTGGGAGAGAAAAATTCCTACCTATTCGCCATGAACTTGGCTTATTCTTCCTCAATGAGATTGAATCTCTATGAGTCCTGATTCTGAGGATATAAACTTGCCATTCTCAAGGATTCTTGCTTGTGATAAATAATCAAAAGTCATATCAAAATCGTCCTTATCGTGTCTACTCGAATTCATTCTAGGTTAAAGTTTTCTTACATATCGAGGAGTCCCTAGGGTTCTCTCTTCTTCCACCTTCATTAGTTACCCCTCATCTTCTACCCGTATATCAAAATGGCCTTCAACAATGCTCAACTACATCCCTCTGTTGTTTTCAACAATCAAGGCTTTCGCAATGCACCTTTCTATTCCTGATATCTTCGAAGGTTCATGAATCATCCCATCTATCCTTCTTTTTCCATTCAACCTTACAGTTTCACTAAATATGATATGAACATTCCTACTCTTCTTGATGGCATTGGCTGGAGTTTATTGATTGACAACATGCGATTCAGCTACTATCCCGAGGCAGTGCACATGTTCTATGTCAATCTCAAACGCGGTCCTGGCTGTGATCCTTCATTTTTCACGACTGTCGTGTTTAACTACGAGATCACATTTAATCATACACATCTGGCCAATATCCTCGATCTTCCTCATCCGGGACTTCATGCTGGCACTGATGGTGAATTCGCTGATATGGGATTCGACTTTGATGCTGCTCTAGCGACATGTACATGTGATATAGGTTGTCACTACCTTTCCCCCCTTCTCGGTTGGGCGCTTACCTGATGATTTGAAATTTCTCCACTTCTTTATCACTAGATGTTATCTGCCTCACGACCTTTCTAGCAGCGATCTCTTAAATTCTTCCGATCTTTGGATTATTTCCAACGCTAAGGCTGGTCGACCCATCAGTTATGCATCGCTCATGTTTCACCACATGATTCACTTTGGGGATGAGTACTTTAGAGGACCTCTGCCTTTTGGCCCATAGATCAACAAACTGCTTTATCGTTTGGGTATCGATCTACGCGATAAGGTCAACATGTGCAATGTTTTAGACGATCTACATCCACAACATGTTCTCCCCAAGTTAGATTCCGAGGTTGGCCCCCATAAGCTTGTCAGTGGCTCAGGGGGAGTCATGGTCAGTCCTGATTCAGAAGCTTCTGGAAGACTCGTTGATGCAACTGTGGCGGTAATCAAGCAGGAATCTTCCAGTGCAAGGAAGCAGACTGCCACTCTGAAAACGCTTAGGCTAAAAGATATGATGTGGCCTAATTTTGTGTATGAATTAGGAGTAGTCAATGATCCAATGAGCTCTGATTCAGAATCTGGTGAAGAAGATGGTATTTCTGAGTATGAGTCTCCACCAGAATATCCTTTTTAGGAGCCATAGGTAGTAGACGTAGGGGGAGAGAGACTTAGTAGTATTTGAATAAGCATTGGAACAATATAGTTTGTGGTAAGTCTTTGATGTTTCTATTTCAACCATGTTTAATTAATGAATAAAAGGATTCTCCCTGATGTCACCAAGTATAAGAAATGTGTTAATTTCTCGGTTTCTTTATTAGAATAGGTTGCACCAATCGCGTGTTAAATGTGTGCAGGTTGCAGAAAGATCTAGTGACAAGCTTAAGGGGATTTTGTTGGGTGAGGCTTGATAAATGGCACTGAGAAATTTTGGAAAGAAGATAAGCAATGGCACCTTGAAGAACCAAAGAGGAAAGTCCTGAAATGGTGATCAATTACGACAATCAAGCAAACAAATTGATTCCCTAATCAGTAAGCAACGGTCGACAGAAGCAAATTATAAAAGATGGGGTTGTGGGTAGCTCGAGAGTTGTCAAAGAGATATCTTGAGAGATAAAGGTTGTGATATCAAGTCAGAGTTTTGTAGGGAGTTTAACTCTGAAGGGGATTCTGATCAGTGACGGGGAGTCACCTAGAGATCAATCAGTTGTATTGTGTAAATCGGATACATATCATCATAGTGAAACGCCAAAGGGTTCAAGCAGAATTCCTTTGGTCGTGGACTAGTCGATAATGATTCATCAGTATCGAAAACCATGTAAAAAATCTCTGTGTCAAATTTAATTTACAGTTCTTCTAACCAAGACTTTAGCAAGTCTCTATTTCTGGTTGAAGTCTCTGTTTTTTCCAGGTTGGACCGAGACAAGGAGTTGAAGCAGAGGAGGGAGAAGAGTTTGCCCGATTAAATCGAATTAGACTGCTGAACAGAAAGGACTTCATTGAGCCCAATAGAATCAAACATAATACATGAACTTTGGGCTTGAAGTCCAACGTTTGCTCAGTCTTATTTTGTTTTCGTTCACAATCTCTAAACATAAGTTTTCAGTTTCAATAGCTATCTTGTTGGTCAAAGTAACAAAAATCGTTGTGTAAATTCTCAATTCATATTAGGGTTCGTCGACGTCTCTGAAAAGGAGAGAAAATCTCGCGCTCGACTCCTCCAACATATACCAACTCTTCTAAGAAACGATTCAACCTGTAAAACAAAAACAATTCAACCTAATTTCTTTCCCCTTTGTCTCCTTTTGGGAACTCTAATTTTCATCTACTCAGCATTCTCCTTCCCCTGTTCTTTGGACCTTTCTCCCAAATACTTTGTTGAGAGTTGCTAGTGTCATATTTGTTCATTTTGTATGGGTGAGCTAAATTTGAAGCTCTTAGGCTATACGAAGCATATGCATAGACGTTTTCTCTACCTCTTCGTCTATTTCCTCTGCCCCCTTCGTTGCCTCGCTCTTCGCCCCAACTCTAACCTCCCCAACAATGTTGAGTGTGAGGTCGTCGATGAATCAACCTATCCTCTCCTCAGAATACTCATCATTCGTCGCACCGCCCTAATTCCCTTTCTCTTTGAAGTTCCACCCCCTCGACTCTGATTGCTCGCAGCTATGTTGCCTCCTCCATTCTCCTTCTCCTTGGAACACACTTGTATGGCTTTTGCGTTCCTTTTTGGTGGCGGGGATATGCGGAGGTGTTGACGACAACTATATTTGCAGCTGCAACTTGCCACCATAACTCAGAGTTCTAGACTGTCAACTTTAAATCTTCGATTCTTTGAATACCAAAATTTGAACCATTAGAAAATGACAATAGATCATTCGCAAACATCAAATGAGTGAGACCAATTCTTTTGCAGATGGGATGAAAAGGGAGAGTATTAATCTCAACAGCTAGATACAAATTTAGTTTGTACCATACAAAAACTTGTACAAAAAGTTATAGGTTCACTTGTACCTAATACCATAATGTTAAATGTACAAGTTCAGTTTGTACTATAAAGAAGAAAAAAATCTCATGTTTTTAAAGCATTGTAAAAATTTTCAAAAAAATAAAATAAAAGAGTAAAATGATATTTTTTAGAGTAAATTAATATTTTACCTAAACTAATATAACTTATTTAAATACTTCAATAGCTATAATGGACTTGGAAAAAACAATCTACCTCTTCCACTAAGCGACCCCATTTTCCAAGAACCAGTATACCACTTCCACCAAGCGGTCTACCTCCTCCATCAAGTGGTCTACCTTTTTCATCAACCGACCGACTTGATAAACCATTGATAATGATATCATTATAAAAAAATAGGAGTCCAAGATTAATAGATATGTTTACTGGTAAGATAGTTAAAATTAACACAACAGCTGGAGTATAAATGAGAAGTTTCTCGGATGATTGTTCTTTCATAGATTTCGGAAATGTTGTGCATATTTATTTCTTAGATTTGACTTACTCTAAAGAGACTTTCATCTTTCTTTTCAATTATAAGTTTGCTTGTTTTTATCATATAAATGTCTTGTGACAGAATAACTTTGTGTTATAATTGTTACGAAGATATTTAAAAGTAGAGTATAATGGTTATACAATTGTGTCATCTTTAACGTCAATAAATCTCATATCATCTTGCTTTTATGAGTTTTCATTCCAGAAGTGTTAAAAGAGGGTGTTATTCCTTTTTTGTCTTGGCCTATAATATGCATAGAGGTTGGGTTGCCCACGTGCGATAGGATGTTGCATTACTATAAAATAATTTTGTATTGTAGACCTCCTATTGTCCATTATTTTCCCAATGTAAGTAGAAGGTAACTATGTCATCTTGTCGGCCGTTCGTCGGAAGCGATAGATGGTTCTCTAGAAACGTTAGACCTTTCGTCGAAATTGGTAGACCGTTTGGCCGAAGCAATCTACCGCTTCTAACAAGCAGGTGCGAGTTGAAAGTAAATGTGACATCAAACTGACTGTTTGTCGAAAGTGGTAGACCGCTTGCCTAAAGAGGTGGACCACTTGATGAAAGTGATATACCATTTTTTTGAAAGTGATCGACCATTTTATAAAAAAATTAGCAAATTTTCTCAAACTGTGATAACTTGCAAGTCACCATAAACATACCGTAACTATAAAAAAAAAAACAACCATCTAACCACAATATATAATACATCATTCACAAATCACAATCCATCAATTTAACATTCCGCAAAGCCATCTGTTTATTAAATTAGATCATTTGCTAATGAGTATTATTTTCGGACCGGCACAATCCATCAATTTAACATCGCAAAGGCATCTGTTTATTAAAGGGTAAATTGCAAGGTTGGTCACTGAAAGTAGTAAAAAATTCATGTTTGCCACCAAGGTTGTCAAACCAGTTTATGCCAGTGTGCCGGTTTAGTAAGTGGAATGGTTCAACCGGTGGCACATACCGATTTGTGCCGGTTCATGCCGGTTAATATTACAAATAAAATTGTAAATACTCATATTTAAACATGACATTTAACGTCAATACCTAAACATTTATACTTGAATCCAACAAATAACATCAATATTTAACTTTTATACTAATAAAATAAATAATAAAATAATTTTTATCTATTAAATTCACTAAAATAAGGTCATTTTACTTAGAGATTCGTATATCGATCATGCCGGTCATACCGGTGGTGTCACGCCGGTTTTATGACCGGTACCGGTTGAACCTGATACAACCGGTGGCACGCCGGCCGGCGTGACAACCATGTTTGGCACTAAAAGTATTTTATTCTATTCATGGTCACTAAAAGTAGTTCTTATGTTCAAATTTGGCCACGCTCCGTTAGTCTCCCTTAAATTTCGCTGATGTGGCAGTCAACTCTGATAGTTGACCATTAAACGAGTGATGTGGCAATTAAAAATAAAATATATAAAACTTTACAATTTCCACCTCATTTGTATAACTATAAAAAATAAATAAATTCCTTTCTCCACCACCTCCGCCTCCTCTTCCTGACTTTCGCCGCCCCCGTGCCAGGAGAAACAAGTGGAGATTGAGTTTACCGAAGTGGGGGTAAATCTGGGTGTCGAACTCGACGGGGAGGCGTTGACCAGATCAAGGTACATGCCGGGACTGCCGAGGATCTTATTGTCGTGAGAGAAAAAGAAGGCGAGGCCAAAGGAGAGGGCGAAGGTGGTCTAGGTACTCATCGATTAGCTTGCCCAACCCCCTGCTCTAAATCCAATTGTTCTTCCCTCCCTTGCTCCCAATCCTCCACACCAAATCCCTAGCTCCACCACTTTAGCTAATGCCCTCGTCCACATTTCCTCCCTGCCTACCTCATTTGTACCAGCTAACCATTCCCACCCTGACCTGCCCCAAACCACCCTTCCAATTTCCCTAAGCCAAAACCTCTCAACCCCTTATTCAAACCCAGCAACTGAAGAAAATCCCCATGCTTTTGTTGTGTACGAGCAAATTTGGAGAGACTACATTTGAGCTTGGCAAGCTAAACAAGACCTCATCCGCCTGGTTGAAGAAGCATCGAGTTCTGCCGCCTACTCGATCTGTCAACCAACAAATCAGAAGATGAGATAGAGCATCAAATTGAAACACTGGCTAGGGAAGCGAAGTCCAAGAAGCAGAGACCGAGCAGATCTAAACTAGAGATGGTGAACTATAGATTTGGTCCTCAGAGCAGCTCTCAGACTGCCCCCAGGACAAGAAAGAAACCCAACTCTTTCAGTGACTTTGTGCAAAGCGAGATTACTTCTGGTAGTGAGGAAGAGGTAGAAGAAGAGGGTGGAGATGGTAGATTAAGTTATTCATTTATTTCTTAATAGTTATAAAAATGAGGTGGAAATTGTAAAGTTTTTAATTTGTAATTGTCATGTCACTAATTTAACGGTCAACTATCAGAATTGACTGACATATCAGCGAAACTTAACAGAGACTAACGGAAAGTGACCAAAGTTTAATAAAATAGCTATTTTTAGTGATCATGAATAAAATAAAAAAAATTTAGTCACCAAACGTGGATTAACAATCTTGCAATTTACCCGTTTCTTAAATTAGATCATTTGCTAATGAGTATTATTTTCGGACCGGACCCCATCTGTTGATCTTCTGTCTTAGTATCGGTCTTCTGTCTTAGTATCGGCCATCTGTTTGTTCTTTTTATTTTCCCATTAGTTACATTATTATTTTCTTCTTCTTCGTCCTCCTTGGGACAACTTCCAACCAGAAGCTCGTCGTGTTCTTCCTGCTTCCTTGCGCGGTCAATCAGAATCCAAATCATTCCCATCACAACCTTCCCAGCTACCAAAATCAAATTGATAGGGTTTCTTTCCCGGCCAGCCGTGTAAAAAGATGCGCTATCTCGGGGAAGAAGTTCCTGTCGCTGGTTCTCAATTATCAATCTCGGTTCTTCCCCAAAACCCTAATTCAACTCTCACCCATGGCGGGGCCTTCAAGAACGGCTCACCAGGATTGTTCAATTGGCTGTTCGAGTGCCACGGATTATTGCACAACGTCACTCTGATTCTAGCTTCCCTCGGTTTCGTGCTCTACCTCGCATTCCAGGCCAGGAAGAGCTTCGCCAAGCTCTTGAATGGGAGATCGCACATAATGGTTGCTTACTACGGCAGTCTCTGGCTCGTCAGCTTGCTCAACCTCTGTTGGTCTCTCTTACAGGTTTGTCTGCGTCCATTGTCTAATAAAGTTCGAAATTTTCCTTCTTTGGTGTTGGTTCGCTAGGATTAGGAAGCTTGTAGATTGCAGGTTTGAGCTTACTTTGAGTACAGTGGTTTTAGGTGATAACTTGGTGTAGCTGGATCTCAAACTGTCAACGAAATGGGAAAAATGATAGCTGCGCTGAACTTAGAATGAGCTTATTCTTCTTTGTTCTCTGCCACAGTTTATAAGCGAACATTATGTCTCTGTGATGATAGGTGTTCATGTTAGGCTCGAACAAGCCAAGAACTCAATTCCTTTCTTTTCTCAATTTAAGTATCTACCTTTCTTATTATTAGAACCTCTTATATAGAGGGAAAACCCTAAATCCTAAGATCGGGATAACATCAATTGGTTTCCCGTATCTCTTAGTAATTACTGAAAAGATCGTTTGATGCAATCCTTCCTTTCTAACCGATTTGGCAGACGAATCACTTAAGGTGATCTTATCTTGCCTTCTAATTATTATAGCTTATCTAAACAAACAATGCAATTCCATCCTAATAACCTACTGGAAAAGCAATGGCAATCCTTGGGCTTGGAGTCTTTTCTGTCCAGCCACGTTGGTGGCCTTCTTTTGTGCAAGGAATGCATGCGATGGGCTTACGATCCATTGTCTCATCACTCTGTTCGCGTCAATTTTATGGTTACTGAAGATTATGTCTCTGTGCTTTCCTTGATGACGGTGAATTAATCTGGCTGGTTAGCTTACATTTTTTTAAGCGAATGATAAACTTCATGAAAAAGATCTTGTATTAAGAAATGAACAGAGTGATAGTGTCCCCTCTTGGATAACGTAGTTAAAGGAAGTAAAAACGTAGGTGGTTTGAGAGAGGCTGTGAAAGTTACCATCCTTATCTAGAAGCAGGACTCAACTTTGGAACTTTTTCTTGCTCAGTTTTTTCTCTCTCGCTGACACAGGCAATGGAATGCACTCCTGGAAAGGAACAAACATGGAATGTGCTATCTCTGTTCACAACATCTGGAATGCTGTTTTTGGAAGTTAGCTTGCTCGCCTTTTTACTCGAAGGCAATTACGTGAGTGGGCTAGACGCAATGACAAAGACCTTCGCTGTCTCGGCAATTGTAGTTGGGCTAGACATACTTCTCAAGGTAGGTATTTTGTTTTGGTTCAATCGAGATTCAAACTCCTTTTTACCCTGCTCATCAACAAGAAGATTGTTTCTTTCAGGCACTATACTTGTTTGGGTTTGGGATTCCCTTGTTTATCGACATTGGCGAGGACTCTAATCGTATGAAGTGGGGCCTGTGGGTTGTCCATCGATTAGTTCTTACTGCAGTTTATGGATTCATCCTTTTCATGTATCATTCCAAGTGGAGGGAAAGGTTGCCTGGTAAGTTGTGTTATGCATCATGGATAAGCAGATTGGAAGCGTGAATGTTGCTCGTTGTTTATTATCATTAACTTACAACCGAAAATGCCTATCTTACAGCAAGACCCGCATTCTACAAGTACATCGTGACCATGTTTGGCTTGAACGCTCTTGCACTCTTCGCCTGTGGGATTACTGGAAGTGGATCTGGTTTCGGTTATTGGTAATTACTTTGTGATGGATGTTCGAATATCTAAACTGACTTTGTTTACTGTCATTTGATCTCCCGTTTTTCCTTTCTTACAATGCATGTGCAGGCTGTATAGCGCCACCATAGTCTCCTACCATGCCTTCTACCTCCCTCTGATATATATAACCTTTCTGGCAGACTTTTTCCAGGTTTCTCCTCTGGCCTTCATTTCCCTTGTGTCCATTCTGCTTCTAGATATAACAGCTTGCACGGGTTACTAATCGGTATTTGTTCAATATTTTGCATGGCTTGTTGCAGGAGGAAGATTTGCATCTGGAGAATGTGTACTACTCAGAGATGAAAGATGCCGGCTTCTTTGATGCTGATTGGGAGTAAAGGATATGTGATGAAGAGCTTCTGATCAAAGTCAAAAGTCTGGCACTCATGCTGCACATAATTAACTTCCGTTTTAACCAAGTATGGTAAGAAAGAAGATCCAGAACCAGAATGTCCCATATAACCTGAAAGCACATTTCATTTCGTTTATGCTTTCACGTATAAAGTGTAGCTTCTTTCCCCATTAGGCTCTGTCTAGCTTCTGTGCATAAAAAAAAGCTCCCAACTTTGGATACTTTGTGCAAGGATGAGCTTGTAAAAATCTTTGGATATGACAGTTAACAAACAAACGCATTTCCATGAAAGTTTCACACACTAGAGCACTGTGTATAACACTTAAGAGGGTTTTTTGTTTTCAAAGAGCACATTTCTTCTAATTTATAGAGATAATAACAAGCATGAAGCTGCACTAGAGAGAAATAGGGCGATCATTCATTGCTTGGAAGTTTTCTTCAGCTTTTTAACCTCACTTCTTCTGAACCAGTTCCTCGATGAGATCAGCCGCGTCCTGAACTGTCGCTATCGACTGTGCGCTGTCCTCTTCGACGCTGATGTGGAATTCCTCTTCGAGACCCATTACAATTTCAACCTAATTGAAAGGCAATAACCAAATGGGATCATCGCATGGAACCCAAAATGGGGGAGAAAAGCATAAAATAATCATTTACATAACCACAGGAGAGGAAACCAGAAAAGAAAAATCTATGCTTACTGTGTCGAGAGAATCGGCACCAAGTGCAGCGAATTTGGAGTCGCCGGTCACCGGAGTCTCGGCGGGCAGTGCCAGCTGCTTCTTAACGATCTTGGCAACCTTCTCCACCGTCTCTGGCTTCGCCTGCTCAAAACAGAGTCGGCCATTATCAGCAATTACGTTAACTCCCACAAGCACATCTACAGCCCATTCTCAATGCTTGAACAAATTCTATCGAAGAGAAAAATAAAAAGAAAAAAACGAGAGAAAGAGAGGACTCACGGCGCAGGAGATCCGGAGGCGAGACACGGCCGGAACAGGGCGGCGGAAGCTGAATGACAGAGGAGCTCCGGATTTCACGGCGGCGATCGTCGCCAAGCCCTGGGGAAACTCACATCCGGTCAAATGTGATGCTTTCTCAAACGCGAATTTCAGAGATCAAACTTTGGACAGGGATATCTCCGCTTACCGGAGCTGGGCGAGACTTGAGGGAGGTGAATGATGAAGCAGAAGCAGCCGCCATTGTCGAGAGGGAGAGAAGATTAGAATTAGGGGAAGAAAGAGCGTGAAATGAGTAGAGAGCGACGGAGAAGACGATGGAAGGGTATTGGGATGAATATATAGAGCGAGTGCTGCAGAGACGTGGGAAGCAGGTTGTAATGGAAAGCCAAGTAGTTAACGGTTAGGTGGTGGCCGTTTCGCTCGCCGTGGTAGGGGCGAGCGCCAGGAGTTTCCCGTTCTCTCATTAATCTCCGTTTGATTAATTTCCCGTTCTCTCATATTCTATACATTTGTAGCTCGTTAATCCCAAAACTCGATTGGCTCTTTATAGACGGTGCAAAACATCGTGCATTATGTGTGCCGCGTTGCTCCCGACGAAGCAACCACTGAATCTCTGTTGCAATCTTCGGAGCATGTGGTATGTTTTTTCCTCCATATCAAATGGACGAAGTACACGATTGAGGTGGTGCCATGTCACTGCCCCAAAGCAAATCAATGGTACGAACAAATGAAGAGTTGATGATGGTAGTATAGTATTTGCTACGACTTACTCCCTATGTCAGATATGAAAACCATTACATACATAAATAGTATTCTTTTATGAAAATTATAAACATAAAATGATATAAACTTCCAAGTTACTAACTTAGTACATAGATTTATTGATAATGTCACACTAAGTACTCACTAAAGTGGAGTCCACCTCATCGAAGAACACGCTATACCAATGAATGCAGTTCGTGTTTGATCGATGGAACTGTGGCAACCATCTCGTTGTACATGGATGCACATCTACATCAAAGACCATCCAAGTGTTGTTATCGAGAGGTGCTATTGATGGAAATTTCTCCCAAGTCCATAACTAGATAAGGGAAACCAACCCATCAAGGTTGCCTCCTAGAGTATCCGATGACTTCATCTGCAATGTTGATGTACCCATCTCTCTGTATAAGAATGCTAAAAAAGCGGCTCCAAAGTGTATTCTCCAACGCGGGTCCAATCCTCAACTAATAGAGCATACATAAGGTGCATGTAAGATCTCGAACGATCGGGGAACATCAAGCCTCGTTGTAAAACTAATGCATATGGACTAACAATCATATCTGTTGCATCTATAGGAAACTCTCTAAATGGAACCTAAAGCTAACTATATTTGACTCGGCCACATTGAAACTCTTCCTCGTTGGCATTAGAATGAACTTGTTTGAGTAGCTCTTAAAAAATCTCAGTCTAATATAAGTCATGTATATTTAGGATCACAACCCAACTATCAATCGATAATTAAGTCAATACTGCAAAACCACTAGTGTAACAATTCACTCTCCAACTTGAAGCTAAAAAGTTTATGTCTCTTGCCTCCAGTGTTCCACTAGTGTTGTGATCAAATCTGTATCGCATTATTATGAAACATATTGTATTCACAGTTTTAGCCTAAAATCCTTTATGTAGATCAAATTCACGTAGAAGCACTATTTTTTCCTTTCTACAACACCGTTCTGTTGGGGTCCTCAAAGTTCAAAAGTTATGATTTATCCCCATTTCATCACAGAATGCTTCGAATGGATGTCTGGTAAGCACAGAATTGTACATATTTTGGTCCTCAATTCTTGATCTTTTGGCTTGGAATTATTCTTTCCTTGGCCTATTTCATGCTAGGTTATGTTTCTTTTTCATATTCCAGGTCCTAGTACGTACGTGAATATGGCTTAAGAACAAGTTTTAGATTGGGACCATATTGTAAGAGCTCCTAATGCACTCTCGTGTCTTTCCGTTCCAAATCACAAGGACTAGAGAGCCGATATGAAGACTCTAATTCCCAGGAGCGGGAAGGAGACCAAAGATGGTTCTTCTCCTAAGCAGGAGGATTAGGTGCAATCCACTCCAGTGTTGCCAATGACTGTTGAGGAAGAAGAGAAGGAGAATGAGGTGCCACATTCCAAACCAAAGCCAATGGTGAAGGGATATGTACATCAATTTCTTTCCCCAGTCAAATGCACAAGGATAGGGTAGAGGCTGAATTTGCCAAATTCACAATGATGCTAAAGTAGGTGCACATCAATATGCCATTTGTGGATGCTTTCTCACATATGCCCATGTATGCTAAGTTCTTGAAGAACATCCTCACCAACAAGAAGAAAGTTGGAGATCTCTCCACTGTGATGCTAAATGTGGAGTACTTGCCACAATGCAGAACAAGCTGCTCGAAAAGAGAAAAGACCTAGGAAGTTTGACTATCCCATGTATCATTGGTTCTATGCATGTAGGAAAGTCTTTGGCGGATCTAGGCGTTATCATAAATATCATGCCATATAAATTGTTTGAGAAGCTAGGCCTAGGTGAAGTTAGTACTAGTAGGATGAGTATTCAATTGGTTGATCATTCTATTGTGCATCATAGAGGTATAGTAGAGAATCTTCTTGTTAAAGTTGACACATTCATTTTTCCTATTGGTTTCATGATTTTGGACATAAATGAAGATTTGGATGTGTCTTTGATATTATATAGACCTTTTTTGGCCACCGCCAAGTCACTAATTGATGTGCTTGATGAGAAACTTATACTGCCGAATGGGGATCACAAATAAATTTTTCCATTTATGATAATATGAAGCACTCTCATATGCATGATAATCTGGAATATTGGGATATTGTCTGATTTCAAGACAACACTCGCTATCATGAGTGTTGGTACTGATGATTCTCTTAATTAATTTCTTTTGGTAGGAGATCAGACATCTGAAGAACCGCGACTAGTAGAGAGTATGAGCCAATAGTGGAGCCATTTTCCAAATATGCTAGGATCACCACCTCCTTGGAGGAGCCACCAGACTTAGAGCTTAAGCCCCTCCCTAGTTACCTCGAGTATGCTTTCTCGAAGGAGGCGAATAAGCTTTTAATTATCATTAGCTTAGATCTCACACCAAGCATAAGACTAGACTGGTGGACTTACTAAGGAACCATGAGTGAGCACTGGCATGGAAGATCATTGATATCCCAGGTTATTAGTCCATCTTTATGCTCCCACAAGATCCTCATGTAGGATGGCATTAAGCTGGTGGTGCAGCCTCAGAGGCGGTTAAACCCACATATGAAGGAAGTGGTTAAAGCAGAAGTGATCAAACTTCTATATGCAGGAATCATCTATCTGATAGTGAGTGGGTCAGTCCCACTAAGTTATTACCAAAAAAGGGAGGCATGATTGTGGTGTCGAATGAGAAAAGATTTAATTCCAATAAGAAAAGTGACAGGTTGGAGGCTGTGCATTGATTATTGTCGACTGAACGATGCCTACCACAAAGGATTACTTCCCTCAACCCTTCATTGATCAGATTATTAAGAGGCTCACAGCCCACAGGTCATGATTTCTTATGCTTTATGGATGTTTGAAAAGGTGTGAACCGAGTAACACCGTTTTCTATTTTTTCGAAATCAGGGTACATTGATCACGCGAAATTCCACCTAAAATAAGTTGTATCTCTGGCTCATTGAAGCCAAGAATGAGAGGGTCAGTTGCCCAGTTGAATGCAGTTGTCCATTATGCTAAATCTGATAACTCACTCTCATATCACAAAACCTTATGTTAAATCTGTATAATGATACCACAATCAACTCAAGTTCATTAGCAACGACGGACATACCGAACAATGATTAGGGTTAAACCCGTAAACTCGTATAATACAACAACAAAAAGTGTAGAAACTCATTTATAGGTCTCAATGTCTTTCAGCCCAACTTGGTCCACGTGGATGTTACATATAACATATAAGGGTATTTAACGCGATTAAGAAAATGGATGGTAACTTGTACTTTAATCTCTCTACTATCCAATGTATAAATCATTACCGACTTAACTATATGAATGGAAAAAAACGAAAGATTTTCCTCAGTGAAGCCTTTTTTTATTGAGATCATCTGAACAACTATAATACAACTCGATTTGAAAATTATATAAGACCATAAAGTGACCCGAAAGCAAGACTTCTTATCTAATGCTCATCATCTGGTATATTCGACAACGAAAGAGAAGCATATAAATTTAACTGCCTTTAAACTTCTTTCGCTGACGGTATGAAACAAGGCAGAGTTTTAAGATATTGTTTATGTTTGGCTTGACTATTAGAAAGCACTTTAACGCTTCAAAAGTTGAAACTGCGTCAAACACCTCAAAAAACTCGACTTTTGAAAATACAAAAGTTTTAAAAAAGTTGAAGAAGTATTTTTATAACATAAGCAAAAAACTGTTTTAAACATATAAGATTATCCTTATCATTTTTTTAAAAAATTTCCATAAAACATACATTCATTAATTTTAAAAATAATTAAAAATAGTATTTAGTATAAAAGAAATCTGACAATATCTATTTTGACTACTTTATATTTCTTAGAATTTTTATTCATATCTTATATTAGAAATACATTTTAGTCATTTACATGATTTTTTATATTAAAAAATATTTCTAATAATTATTTAGCCAAATACTAAACTGATTTTTTTTTAAAGTACTTTCTTAAAAATTCAAACCAAAGCCTTCTTTTGCAAAACCAAACTAGTTGATTGAGTATGGAGGACAGCGTCAACTTACTTCCCATACCCTCATTTATAGAACGGCTTAATTGCAAGTTTGGTCACTCGAATTGCTACAAAATTTCACGTTTGCCACTCAAATTAATTAATTCCATTTATAGTCACTTAAATTAGGTTAACAGTTCAAGTTTGGTCACTCTCCGTTAATCTCCGTTAACTTTCGCTGATGTGGCAGTCAACTCTGATCTTTGACCGTTAAATGTGTGACATGGCAATTAAAAAATTATAAAAAATAATATTTAATATTTTTATAATTTCCACCTCATTTTAAAAACTATTAAAAAATAAAAAAATAAATATTTTATTTCCTCTGGCCGTTGCCGGCGACCAAGCTGCACCACTTCCGCCTCGGCCGCCTGAACCTGTCGCCGCTGTCGTCCTCGCTGCTGCGGGCGAGTACTCAGAGGGCGACGCTTCTTATTCCCGCCGAGTTGGCTTAGAAGAAACCTGTTAGACTCGAGAACCGATTCTCGCCACACCTGTCTATTGATCGGTCCTCCGTCAACTATGGGTTGGTTGCGAGGATGAAGTAGGAAAGACAGAGGAATCGATGGGGGTTTTCGTTCTGATAATCGGAATCGATGGCCTATTGCTTCCAGGAAGCCCCAATGGGGTAATTGATTTGAGCTTCAGCTCCGATTGCTCAGACGACTCTGCATCTTCTTCTCCTGTGTCTTCTTCTTCTGCTTTGCGACTGGGACAGGAAAAGTTGTTGGAATATTTAGGAAGAAGCAATGGCAAAGCAGAGATGGTTGGCATAATGGCATTTTATCCGGCTGGGAATCCGGGATGGGGAAGAAAATGGAAATCCAAGCCGCCGATTTCCACTTCCGCAACGAGAAGGAAGAAATCAGGTTGAATTGTAATTTGTAATTATAATGATATTTTGTTTTATGTATTTTATTTTATTGTGATAATGAGGTGGCACTTTTAAAATATTGAATTATTTTTTTTTTTAATTTTTTAATTGCCACGTCACTTATTTAACGGTCAACTCTTAGAGTTGACTGCCACGTCAGTCAAAGTTAACGGAGACTAACGGAGAGTGACCAAACTTGAACTGATGAACTAATTTAAGTGACTACGGATGGAATAAAGTAATTCTAGTGGCAAATATAAAATTTTTAAGCAATTCCAGTGACCAAACTTGCAATTAAGCCCTTTATAGAACTAAAAGGAACAACTATGAATTCTCGCTACAATGTGGTCGTTCAGGCTTTACACCAGAAAGAAGGGAATTTGTAATTACCTATAAACGTGGGTTACTGCATATTCATTGAGAAAAAGATATGGTTCCGTTGAACTTAAACATAACCTAAGCCATTAATCGTCCATAAAATAAGTATATGCAATAATCACATTCCACTTTACAGAGAAACCCCCAACTTTTGCAGCAGCTAAACCGATAAGAAAAAGAAATTGCGGATTTTGATCAAAGTATAGACCTTTTCTTTCTAATGTGTACAATGATGATGGTAGGGGATATTGTTGCTTTTGGCGTAGTTGTAGAAAGTCAAAAGTGTAGATCTGGAACGCTTCCCGTTTTCCCTTTAGTTTTCTTGTTCATAACTTCCTACTTTTTCATCGTGATCATCAACCAATTCACTAGAAAATCTCAGATTGAATCACAATACCATTTTTTATGGATTAATAGAAATGAAACCATAATTAGTGGTGAAACTATTGGTAGCCATGTCCATTGTCCCTTGTACTTTTATATCACAGTTAAAAACACAGCTGAGTTTCTAACAAATTCGAAAAATAGAACAAATTGATATGTTTTGGGTTAATGCATTAAAGTAGTCAAAACTTTACATTATTAAGACTAATTTGTCCGAATTTTCAAAACTACCCATCTTGTCTCGAACTTTATACTCTTTCAACTACTTCTATCCGGCTCGTGGTTTAAGTACAAATCAAGTTGAATAGTCAACATCATTGACCGTTAGTCAAGAAACCATGCAACCATGAGAAAATAATAAATTTAAAAACTTAAACAAATTATTTTGTATTACATTTTCCTAATAATTTGAAATAATAAAAACAAATCTTAACTATGCTTCCCCCACTCGAAATTCCTCCTTCCTTCCCTTTATTTCCAACTGGACGTTCCTCAACCACTTCGAGAAGAGCGTCTCCGTCAAGAGTCAAGACCACTGCCAACCTCTCCAATGTCATTTGCCTCAAACTACAAGAACGACTTCACCGAATCCATATTCGTCGTGCATCTCTCACTCATTCAATCTATGTAATAATAGCTATTAGGAAAAATAATTTAATTTTTTTGTTATCTTTATTGATGACATCCCATGTTGACCGTTAATCAATATGGGTCAAAACTAGGGCTGGGAAACGGTACGGTCTGGTCCAGACTAGACCATCTATACGGTCTATGGTCCAGACCGAGAGGCTAAAGTATAGACCACAGACCAGACCATAAACTATATGGTTCGGTCCAGACCACGCATGTGCGGTCTGGTTTGGTCTGGTCTGGTTCAGATAGACCACACTCAACGAAAAATGAATAATTTGTTTAGTCAATCACACAAAAAATTGAACCAATAACCAGGAAAAATAATTGTTATTTGCCTTTAATCATTAATCCTAACATGCATGAATAATTTTGATACTCTAAATCTTAGTACATACCAAAGATACAAAGTAAAAGCATCCCAACTTGCACCATAACGTCATAAACATTAGGGCTAATACCACTACAACACCCGAACTATTCGAAAAATGCCACTTGTATCCTATTCTTTTCAATATTCCATTCATATCCTGAACTATTATATTTTGTGTCATTTGTATCCTGCCAATTTCGTTGACCGTTAAAGATAACAGTTGACCAAATGGCGGTCAACTTAACATTGACTTTTGCTGACGTGGCAGTGCCAAGTCATTGACACCTCACATTTTTAATTTATATTATATACAACTTTGAAAATAAAAAATTGAAAAACCTTTAAATTCAAGAATATTACTAAATAATATTCTAAAACCCCAAAATTCAAATAAAAAAAAAAATCTCCATTGATTTCGTCGATTGTCCCTCTACTCTCTGCTTGGTGATTTCCCGTCGATACTTCAACGACTTCGAAGTTGTGGTGGACTGCTCCTGCAGCGATGACGGAAGTGAGGAGGGAACCGCCGTGTGGAAGAGGGAAAGAAAGGAAGAGACGAGGTGGATGCGGCTGGATTGTCGCCGGGAACCGTCGAATCACAAAAAGAGAACCCTCTACCGGGAGCTATCAACACCCAGATTCTGAACCTTGGTCGAATTCATGATGGGGGAGGTCAAGCTGAGAGTACAGGAAAAGTGAATCGAAGGCAGGGGGAGGGGAATCGAAGGTCGTGGGAGGGGAATCATCATTCTCGTCTTCCGCCGTCATTCACCTCGCCCAGCCGAGTCCGAGAATGAGAAAGGCCCCTACGACTGTCATTTGCGTTCCCTGGCCGTCGTTCCTCAATTAAATCTGGTTTCTAGAGGAAGGGTAACCAGAGAGCTAGACCGAGTTATGGTGTTGACGAAGACGATGGGCGATGTTGGATGCAACTAGGAAATAGATCGGGTTTGCTTCGATTTGTCACGAGCACCAAAATCCCTCGCGATTTCGTCAAGCCAAGAGAAGCAACCAGGGGCATGATTCTAAGATCTCATCGTCACGAAGCTTCATCCCCACTCCAGTGTTCGTCGCCGTAGAAGAGAGAGGGTGAGGGATAGAGGTCCTTGTGGTTCCGCCGGAGTCGGATTTCAGTCGCTCTTCGAGAACGACGATTCCTCTCCCCCGACCTTCGATTCCCCTCCCCATGACCTTCGGTTCCTCTTAGCTTTACCCCCCCATCATGAATTCGACTAAGGTTTCGAATCTGGGTGTTGATGGCGACTTCCCGGAGAGGGCTCCCGGCAGAGGGTTCCACCAGACGGCAGGAGGAGACGCGGAGAAGGGATTGGGAGGGTTTTCTATTTTTCTATTTTTTTATTTTTTATTAAATGAAAATTGATAATGAAAATTCCAGGTCAGATGCCACGTCAACGCTGACTGTATTTTCTGTTAAATACTAACGGTCAACGCCAGTCAACACTAACGGAATAATAGTTCAGGACACAGATGGAATATTGGAAACAATAGGACACAAGTGGCATTTTCCGGATAGTTCGGGTGTTATAGTGGTATTAGCCCTAAACATTAACATAATGTCATATTGAGGCACGATTATCTCTACTCTCTAGTTAAATGTGGTTGTGAATTAAGGAGAGACGAGATTCACAAAACTAAGGTTGAGACTTGAGTGCCGTTGTGGGAGTTGGGAGAGTGGTCGAATGGGCTGTTAACACGTATTTACAAGTCAGTTGGGTCCACGGTTTGGTCCGGTAAACCGCGGTCTAGACCAGACCAGACCAAGAGATCAAACCATAAAATAGTACAGATCATGGACCAGACCAGACCATACTTAATGGTCTACGATCCGGACCAAACTGTGCGGTACGGTTTGGACCACGGTTTTTCTAACGGTCTGGTCTATTTTCCCGACCCTAGTCAAAACAATTCAAATAGTATAAAGTTAGGGACATGAGGAGGATTTTTAAAAAATTCAGTCCAAATTAGTCTATTAATATAAAATTCGGTTCATTTTAAGGTATTAACCTATGTTTTTTTACCCCATGCTTGGCCACTGAAATTCAAATCACATTAACTTTTTTTTTTAGAAATTAACTTTTTTTTTGTCACCATCTCTTGAAATTGGTTGCGCAGTCTCACCTCATAATTTTCAATACAAATTGAATTTTTTTTCATTAGTTGGATGTCCGGTCGGCCTCTTTATCTCATTGTTGCTGAAGCCTCAAAGAAACTAGAATACATAACAGTGAAGGAAAACAATCTAGTCTAGATCTAGATAATAAATAAAAGCCGAATGATGAAAACTGTTGCTCCATTTCAAATTTCCTGCAACGAGAGTGATTATAGGAAGGACATTTTGGTCTTCACAATTGCTTATTTTCTTATTTATTTATTCATAAAAAATGCATGCACTGGGATTTGAACCTTGGTCTCTTTAAAGGCAAGCAAGGATCATAACCAATCACACTAAGTATATTTGTTGTATCTATTTAAATTCAAACATACACGAACCTAAATTATGAAAATCATATGACTTTTTTAACGATTAGTTGGCCACTGAATCTCCCGTAAGTACTTATTTGGTGTTTTAATACTTTGATTATTTTAGTTGTAGTTTAATACTCAATTTAAATTTCTATCTATTTTATAAATATACAATAACCCTAAAATTGCAGCCCAAATATCACTGGTTCGAATATTGCATATCGAATTGCAATATTAAACATGTAGAAGCAATATCGACTTCTTAAATTAATATTATTTTTCAGAATTACTATGGAGAAATTATATCTTTGTGCAAACTATATGAGACTGGTTCTTTTAATGTTTTAGTCGGGATAACCGCTACATTTTAAACTTCTTCATAATCTGGCATGATTGGATCCAATGATCATTATACAAGATTGTGTTTAATAGGGTGGCTCATTTCACCACTTTTTGGCGTGTTAATGAATTTGTAGGACAATGACAGGTCTACATCTACACTCATCACAATCTACACATCATATAAATGTGAAATGTGAAATGAGAAAAGAGGGATTCCATTTCAAATTTGATGCGTACAGAGCAATTTTTTAGGGTTAAATTTAGAAGATGCCAGTGCGGTCGGTCTGTTGAGCACGAAAGTAAAAATATGTTTTCATTTAAACGGGCCCAAACTGTTATTTGGCCCACTAATCGTGCACCCATCGCCAATGCAGTCAAATTCGGGATTTTGATCGTAAAATCGTAGGATTTTAGGATTTTACTTAGGGATTCCGATCTTGATTTTACTATAAAATCGGTGGACCTTAAAATCGTTTAAAATCGGGACTAAAATCGTTAAAATTGTAAAATAGTACCGAAATCGGGATTTTGATCGTAAGAGAACAAAATAGGTGGTTTGAGCCAATTTAAAATAAGTATAACTGTTTCAGCGGAAAGGGCAATGGAATCTTCTCAGATATTTTTCTATTAGAAAAATATTCAAAAATAATAAAAATAACCAAATTAGGGTTCGGTTAATCTCTTTCCCTTCACCCCATTTAACTTATTGGTAAAACACCTGTCCTAATATTGGAAGTATGTAAGAACTAAGAACTAACATCATTATTAACTAATTAATTTATTAATGAATATATTTGTACCAAGCCACTAACATTACTTATTTTATTGGAGTTCAATTATTTTTAGTTTTAAATCATACTTAGTAGACGATGTCGAAATATTACTTTGAGTTAAACAACCTAGACATAACATGAAAATAAGAGCCAAACCCATGAACTATATCCCTGCATCATGAATTATTTTGAGTTACACATTAAATAACAATTAAAATAGTGATTTTGGAACATTAATCTTGAGAATTATCTTATGAAAAAAAAATCTTCTGAATTATCATTTTAAATGCTATGTGTCTTTGTGATATTAATAATTTACCTTATTAATATTCTTATATGCTATGTTCTATATGGTACTTAAAATCCTACGATTTTACGATTCGATTATACGATTTTGATTTTACCCCAGTTTTCGATTTTAGGTAAAATCTCGATTTTAACTGCTTTGCCCATCGCAGCCTCTCCAAATCTTCCTATTCTACTCGCCGGGTCATCTCCTCCACTACAAAATATCTCCTCATGTACTCAAAGTTCTCACTGAAACCTAATATCTACAACTTAGGCGCAGAGGGAGCAACCGATGGATTGTAGCGACCCCCACTATTTTGATAGCTAATCAAGAAGAGCGCGTTTGTTTAGTTGTATGGTGATTCACTTAATTAACAATTTTTATTCCGTTGACAGCCTCCTCTCCGCAATTGTATTGTGTTCACGAAGATCTGAAGGCGCAAGTGCAACAGGTCCAGGGGTAAACAATATGTATAAAGCGTTGGCCAAATTGAATTGAGTCATTCTACTTGGAATATGAAGATTTTTGCTTAATTGCTTTGGTTCGTGATGCAACTATGTTATGTTTGAAGGTAGACCAACGCAAACAACAGCACAGCTCCAGGGCTATTCTGCACATTAGGTAGTTGGGGCATTAATTGATAATTATTTGGGATTATTCCTACAAGTACATAATTTGGAACGTGCCTTTATATTGCATTGATTAATAGTTGTTTGAGATTTTTCAAATAAGTGATTTGACATGTTAAACTCTCTTATTTTTGAAAATGGAGTCTTCGAAGTGGAATATGAAGATTTTGGATTAAGCTTGGTTTCGTAACGCCCTTATGGGTGTTTATTCTCTAAAATGCAGCTGTCTTTCAAAGTGCCCGTTGCAAATGGCAAGTCAGGATACAACGATGGTACCGGTACACGTTTATATCATTAGTAGGTAGCAGATTGTGTCCATTCTACTATATCATTTAGCTAAATACTTAGTTGTTCTTTTCAACTAAAAATTATGCTTAAATGCTGTGATTGGCCTCAGAAATGTATGTCTTTGCATTAACTGTTAATGATTGTGAGTTTTGGTTTAATGGTGAAAAGTCCATTTATTTAGAAGTCTAAATTGGGCAAACCTATTGGACAATAGGAATGCCATACATTAGTGTCGTGGGAGGTTTGTTTGATGTCTCAGGGTGTTAGATTTTTAAGAAGGTTGTTTGTTGTGGCAGAGAGTCCCTAAAGCTAGCGAGGTATTCCTATGTGGGCTTTTTCTTTGTTTGACTTTTTCTCGCCTTTTTTCTTATCTCTTTTTCTATTTTTGGTTTTTGTGTGCTACCTTCAGTTGCTACGTCTTCATTTGTGAGCCATCTATACTTTTCATATTCAGTGCCTAAAAATCATATATACTCGATTGCATAGTAGTTACTAATAGATACATTTATACCAATAGAGAGATTTTAAGTTTTATCAGTTGTTAGTTTTAATATTTACTTACATTGGTTGTTTATGTAGTTTTCTTTGTAATATTTCTCATTATACAACTAATTACTATGGCTACGTAGTTGTATAAGTGGGGGTTGGACATGATAGTTCTTAGAAGCATCAATACTTGAAGGTTATTATAATGACCAAATTCTAAAGTTATGGTTTGCCTTCAACTTGCTTGGAGCATTTCAATTATGCATCCATTGTTCTCTCCGTGTAGTTAACTCTCAGACAAATCGAAAATCTTGCTGATATGTGCTTGATTGTAGTTAAATTTAGGGTTCTACTGCATTGTTGCTTTACTCTTTTTTCGTGGTTGAGTCTGCTTCAAAAAATTTAGTTTGATTTTAGAAAATTTTGCTTTTGCAGTCTTGTCTTGCCACCAACGCGTTCAATAGATGGAGACGGGAGAGGCGAAGGCTATTTTTGTGTTGTTGTTGTTGGTTTAGGGATCGGTTTGTGAAGAAGAGGGAGAAGAGAGGGGGAAAGGGAAATGCAGGAGAGGGGGATAACTCTTTTCTCCGACAAAAATGGAGTGAAGAAAGGAATTATGATCAGTAATAATATGGTTATCTTACATAACGGTCTCTATTCTGTTTGAATTGAGCTTGAGAGGCAGTGATAAGGACGAGCTGCAACCAATTCATATTGAGAAGAGAGCTATGAACTGTGATCATGTCTTATTTCAAGTTAGAAGGTAGTTTCAGTATAAGGATTATTTAATTTGACAAGTTGTTTCGTCCATGATTCTTGGTAGTTTCAATGTCATTCTAGCCAATGTTTAGTCTGTAATTTTTGAGAATTGATGTGCGAGTAATGACTTTCACTTAGCTTCAACTATTATGTGTGTATTTATTGGCATGTGATAGAATTCTCTTTTCCTTTTCATTGAATTCATTTTCATACTCTAATTGTATTATTTGTACATAGGCAAATCATGCTCGAGATGGCAACTCGCTGATATGGCTGGTGCAAGGAATGAAGCCATCATTAGAATTCAGACCGACAACGGTGAGGGATGCCCAGGACTAATTCAATGATGATTGATGATGGTATAATAAAAACTGCAGTCTGCATCAGCACCAATTTCTAGGCCTAAGTAAAGGTATTCAACCCAGAACTCTGCTTAGCGCTAAAAATTGCCCTCACCCAACCTTGATCCTGTTTGACCCACTTCTGAAGAGTCAAGATATATGACTAATCCTCCCCGTTCGTATTTTCTTATTGACTCTTTATGACCCTGTAGGTTGGGGCAGGTCGGGAAGAATTGGATTAGTGGGTCGGTCCTAATCAAGTGGAATCCCAATCCCTTCACTCTCACTTGCTTTCTCTCCCATTCCACAAGTGGGTAACATACAGTAATCCGGCCAACGGGCCGGGTAATAAGCTAGTAGATAGTTATGAGAGCACGGAATTAAAGTGAAAATCCAAACATTCTATCAAAAACAAAAAGTGAAAATCCAAACAAAATTTTAGTATAACAATGTTGGGTTCTAGTTAGTGAAATCTCGTATTATTATTATTATTATTATTATTTTGATAGGGTGAAATCTCCTATTGATTATGTACTATATGATAGTTGTTTATAATCACTTGGATATTTACAATTTCTCATAAATAACAAGAAAAGCTTTGAGAGTTCAAACTTCAAACACTAATCACCCTGTAGGTATTTAGCAGTTACAGATTGAAACGCACTAACTAGAAAAAAGCAGGGTTCAAGAAGGCCGCGCGCACGCCTAGGCTCAATTAGGCGCTAGGCGGTGGAGGATCGCCTTGACTTGGTCATAGGCGTTGTAAAAGGCGCTGGTAGTGCTTAGTAGGTAGGAATAGCGCTTAGTTTGCGCCTAGTGAGAGAAGGTGTGCCTGGGCAAGCTTAGGCGGTTAAACCCAATACTCTTTGTTTTGTCCTAGAAAATCAGAAACTTGCCTCTTGCCCTAGAAAATCAGAAACACGGTAAATAACATTTGCTATCACCTGCCGCCCTAGCTCTCGCCCCATTTGCTGCTCTCTGCCGCCGCAGGAGAAAGTCATTGATCACTCTTTTCGTCTTCACACCGCTCCGCTGCTATAGTGGGAAATAAAGTCGAAACTCGTCAATTGCTGCTCCTTCCTTCTCCTCGGTATGTAGCACAAGCTTCTTGCCTCTATAAGCACATATTAGCATATGATTGGTCACTATTTGCTTGTTATTTGTTATGTTAAGTGTTTACTGTTAAGAACTAGGCATTGCTAATTTTATATGCACTTGGATTATATGAATTATTCGAAAAAACAGGAAATATTTGAGAATTTTTCCATTTATGCTCTGAACGCCTAGGCTACGCCTAATCGGGCAAGGCACAAGTCAGGAGCTGAGCGCCTGCCTTACGCCTAGCGCCTTTTAGAACCTTGGAAAAAAGTAGATGAAGAAAAGGAAAACTCATGTATAAAAAAAAGGGGTGTTAGATGAATAATAAGAGAAAGAAAGGGACAACGAATGGGAGATCCAAGGCTTTTTTTCTGAAATGGTGTGGGGACATAGAAAACGTTGGGTGATCCACAAATAAGGGCATTTCCCTCCATGGATTGGAGGATGGGGGAGCAATTATATTAAGATGATTTCTCAAATGCCTTCATCTATACCGAGTAATCGACTATGCTCATTTTGTTGGTACACTTAACAGTTCAATTTTTGGTGGAAATTTTTAGCTGTTGCTTTTGATTGTGCTTTTAATTCTAGAAATCAGGTGATTGTTACTCGGTTCACACTTTTTTGGATAATGTTCGAACGAGAATATTTGATGTTTGATGAAATCTATACTAAATTACAATACTCTTATGGAAATTCCTTTAGATATCAACGAGCACTATGAAGAATTCTTCATAAAAAGAGAGCTCCAAAACCAAAAGTAACAGAGAAAAGAAAAAAGTGAGATATGTGTGTTTCTGTGTGATTAGTCTTGTCTCTCCTCTCTATCTTCGCTCTAGATTCTTAATGAAAAAGCATCCCAATAGTCATCGCGAAACTGCACCATTTTTGTCTCCCATGTTTCTTTACTCCCTTTTAGGAAGCTGAAGCGCTCAACCTTTCTGCATTTCCCGCTCCCAACCAAATAACCTTTGCGTGAAACACATGCAAATGAATTGTGACCCATTTAGGAGCCTAAGATCAGTAGAGAGGTTCAACCAACAAGGTTGTTGCTTCATGGCTGCAAAGTCATCATGGATATGAGATGCAACGGTTGGTCTTTATAAAACCACTTTGTTGTTTGAGAGTTGAGACCGGGATGTTGCAAGACTTATATTGATGTTGTTGATTAAACAACCTCGTTGGTTTGACTACGCCATTGTTGAACTCGCGGTGTTACTAAGGACACCATGGAATTCATGACGCTCTTGACCGTCGAAATGTTGTTAAACAACACAGTGTTGTTGATGGTGGACCAAAACAACTAAAAATTCAAAACATCTCTACCCTAATCCATTTGTTGTGCTTAGTTGAATTGACTTATTTAAAGCCAATTAAATGTTCAATATACACAATGCATTATTTAAAGCAAAACCATTTTGATGCCCAGACAATTAGAGATGTTAACTTAGACAAGTATATATGTGCATATATAAGCACCCCAAGTTCCAATGATTTGAGGGTATACAATTGAAGGTAGGAACAAAATAGGCGGGGAGTTAAAGAATGCACTCATGACATTTAAGGGTACACTCATAAACTAATAACATGATTAATGTATAGGGTTATGCACATCAATCATGTGCTTTTGAGAATTCATGCCAAACTTCTTCATTTACACTGAGAGTCTGCTATGCAATTTGTGTTGGTACACTTATCAGTTACATTTTTTCAGTTGAAACTTTTACTGTTGCTTTTGATTGTGTTTCTGACTTCTGGAAATCAAGATGATTGTTACTAAATTCATACCAATATTTTGCGAAAGAGTGTGTTTGATGTTTGAAGAAATCTATACTAAAATTACTTATACTCCTATGAATATTCCTTCATATCTAAACAAATACTATAACGACTATACATATGAAGGAGAGCTCTGTAACTAGAAGTAACAGGAAAAAGATAAAAAGTGAGACATATGTGTTTCTGTGTGATTAGTTGTCCCTTATCTCCCAATAGTCATCCTGAAAAGTGCTCCATTCCCCCCCCCCCCCAGCTCCCATGTTTCTCCACTCTCTTTTAGGAAGTTGGAGTCCTTAGTCCTTTCTACATCTCATGCTCCCAAATTATTTCATTTGCGTGAAACTCACACAAATGAATTGTGACAATTCTAGGAGCCTAGGATCGGCACACGAGTTCGAACAGCGATGTTGTTGACTCATGGCTGCAATGTGTTCGTAGATTTGAGCTTCAAAGTTAGTCTTAATAACATCACATCACTGCTTGACACTACGATGTTGCAAGACTCGTAGTGATATTGTTAAGGTTCGTTTACTGGAGGAAGAGGGTGAAGCGGAGGGAGGGTCGACAAAGGCGAGAGATCTCAGTTCGTTTTCTAGGGAAAATGCATAACAGAAGGCTAGGAGGAGGGGAGGTAGAGCATGTTCATTTTTCGGGGGGAAGAGCGGAGGGAGAGCGCTGCTTGCTAGAGGGGAAGGGGGAAAGGCGTCATGAGGCATGAGCTAAAAGGAAGAATATGTGGTTGTTTGGTTTGTGATTGAGTTCCAAATTGAAAAAGGACAATAAAGTAATTTATATATTAATTCTATGACGATTTTATTGATTTTCAGATGGCCTTTAACGATCGCTCTTCTGCTCAATCCTAACTAATTATTTCAAATGATTATTTCCTATTTAGATAGATCTAACCGTTTTCTTGGTATAGCTAAGATTGAGAAAAAATCAAAATCAAAATAAAACTAAAATCAAAATCAAAATCAAAATCTCCATATGATCTTTGAAATTGCCGTTGAATCCATACAGTTTGTAAATACAATCTCCACTATACGTACATCATACCATATTTGGCTTTGTTCCCAGCGGAGTATTTGTATTTCCCCCTTTTTGGTATTACTATTCAAAGCGTTTTTTTAATAAATTATCATTTGACCATATTTTTAAGATTAAAAAACTCTTCCCATATATTATTAATTTTTTCATTCTTAAAATTTCTTCCTATATATAATATTCCAATTTTCCTCTTTCTTTTTCTAAAACAATTTCCGGGGACGTCAGCGTCAACAAGATCAAAACCAGAAGGTAGCAGCAGCAGGGGAGGAAGAAGAAAGGGGAAAAAAGCAGGGGGTTGGGGGGAGAACCAGATCCTCCGTTTAAACGGCCGGTACAACCGCTCTCTCCCTACGCCAACTCCACCTCCACCAAACTCTCTCCCTCTCTCTCTCTTCTTAACTTCGCTTTCACTTCCCTTCTTCGTCTTCTTCATCTGCGATCCTCTGCATCCAGAAAATTTTCCTGCTCACCAAACAGATTTCTCTCTCTATCTCTCTCCCTGCAGAACGCCGCTGTTTGTTCGAGATAAGGAAACGCTAAATTCACGCGGCCCCTTCTCCTCTCTCTCTTCCTCACTGGTGCTATAAATTCAATTTCCCTGATTCTTCGCCGTCAGGGAAGGATCCCGTAATCCGGTAAGCTTCTTCTCCTACTGCTGTTTTTTTTCTCTCTCTCTCTCCCTCTTTCCATCTCTATTTCCCTGTACATTCCGTTTTCCCGTTCCCGATTCTGGCCGCTCGTCGTTTTCCGCCGTATGAAAGCTTCGGCGCGGCGGTTCTGAGGTTTCTCACCTTCTCTCTTTCTCTCTTTCTCTCTTTCGTTTGCTTAATGGTGCTTTGGATTTCGGATTCGTCGGGATTCCCTTTCCTAACTTAACGCTGACTACGAGAAAGCTGAACGCCGTCGTTTTCTGGAGCTGAAGCTTTTCTTTTTTTTTTTTGGTTTTTTTTTTCCTTCGAGTCATTTGGTGCCGGCCGGCGGTGGTTTCGTCGGCGGAGAAGCCGAGTGTGTTATTTTTGTCGGTCGTTCTCGGCTCCCTGGCTGTATTGAATTGAAATTCCCTTAACTGGTCTGTTTCCTCTCTGATTATTTTAGACGGCGATGAGTTTGAGAGATTTTCTCTAGAAGTTATTTGTTGATGGCTGGATTTTCTCTGGTGCCGCAGAAATAGATTTCTCCTTTGACTGAGAAGATTTTAGGATAATTTGCTTCTTCATCAGATTGCGATTTCGCAACTCGGTTTCGAGCTGTTTGGTTAGTGTATTTCGGCCGACTGTGGAGCTCAGTTGAATTGAGTTGGGGCTCGGAAATACCCGCCGAGTCGTGCCATTTTCCCACTTCAATCCAGAATTAGGTATTCGAATTTCCGATCTGGTTAGAGCCGAAACAGAGGGATTTGCTCAAAGGAAAAAACGATCGCCGACAGATTGAGGAGGAAAGCGAGCTCAATACTGTTCAACTTTACCGTTGAAAAGTTGAAATTGCTCCTTACTTTTTCAATGTGCCTTTTACGTCAGTCATCACAGTTCATTGTAGTGCTTCTGATTTGCTTTCTGTGGATTTTGATTTGCGCGTATATCTGTCTTCGATTTTGCAGAGAGTTGCATGCTGAGAGGACTTTTGTGAGAGAAGGGGGGCTCAATCATGGCTTCTTCGCAGCTCGTGGAAATCCAACCCAAGGAACTGAAATTTACGTGTGAGTCTCGGGGATTGGGGAGCTGCCCACGATTTTGCTCTTTTCCTAACTCGTTTCCTGAACTGATTTATTATCATATCTTTTCATCGTGCTATGATTATATCCTGGTGGAACACAATGTGGGTGCACTTTTTTTCTACTTAAATACTTGCTGCAAAGCTTGAGATGGGATAGAATATAACAAGCTGAAAGTGTGGTTGGCCTTTTTTATCACCTGTCATGATTATCCCACTTTCTGAATGATGAGCGATCTTTCTGGTGGATTCCCAACCTTTTATCGAATCTTAATCAAAAGTTCTGATTCAATTTGGAATTTGATGACCCCTCTGCAGTTGAACTGAAGAAGCAAAGCTCATGTGCAGTCCGGCTTTTGAACAACACCTATCACACTGTTGCGTTCAAGGTTCGAAACTCTATTCCTGTTCTACTCTGACTCTCTGAGTTTCAGATTTGGCAGACATGAAATAATCTGAACTCTACTGGCAGGTCAAAACTACTTCGCCTAAGAAGTACTGTGTGCGTCCAAATGTTGGAGTCCTGCTGCCCAAGTCTGTTTGTGAATTCACAGGTTAGTTGTCTCGTAAAACAAGTTAAAAGTCTGGATTATGATGAGCATGGATGTGCAAGCATAACTCTTGTGCTAATCAATGCTTACTCAGTTCTTGGTCCTAAGTTCTTGTTTGAGCTCCAGTTTACCTTAATAAAGTCGTTAATCTTACTTAATAGAGGATGAGACGTTTTCTTCATGAGATTAGATACTTCTTTTTTCTTTTAAGGGGTTCCCTTCCCTTAACATATTCTATTGGCTGTTGACCATTATCATTTGGTTGGGATTTGGATTTGAAAGTATAGTTAGTTCTCAACATGTTCATGAACGATTGATAGAGCCAAGGGCATCATTTGATTTAATGAGGCAGTTATTGTTTGATGGTCACCATACCCTGGCAAGCAATATCATTTCTGCCAACTGTTAAACCCATGACTCTGAGAAGCAAATAATTCGGTCTCTTGGTTGTGTTTTGACCTCCTTCCACATTTCTCCCTGCATGTTTCAGTTACAATGCAAGCTCAGAAGGTTGCCCCACCTGACTTGGTATGCAAAGACAAGTTCTTAATCCAAACCACAGTCGTCCCCATTGGTACATCTGATGAGGACATAACACCTCTCATGGTAAAAGTGATCAATGCTGTATCGCTGATTTTATTTTCTGCCCATACTGTTGTCGCCATAACAAACACTTTATTCTTTTGCTTGATATAATTGCAGTTCTCCAAAGAGAATGGTGCCGATATCGAAGAAACCAAGCTGAAAGTCTTCCTTGTCAGCCAACTCAGCCCGTCTGAATCACCATTGTCTTCACCAGATGACTCCCCCAAACAGATACCCCATTATGTGGCTACAGTGCTTCCCGAGCCAGTCTTTACCAGCATCGACACTTCTACTCAAGTCCACCCTGTTAGTTAAATTCTCTTACAAAGAAATTTCCCTTGCGTGATTTCTTTTACCTAACTTACCGTTTATATCATCTCTTTCTCACCAGTTAACAGAGGACTCGGAGTTCAGAATGCTAGAACACGAGACCAGTTTGAAGCCTAAGAAGCTTGCTGCTGCTCTAGAAGACACTGAAGAGATAAAGCCGGTCAACATAAAAGGCTTAATCCCTGTTATTAAGGAAGAGCTCGATAATGAGGTGCAGTTGGATAAGCCCAAAGTGGAAGAGGTAAAGCGAGAGTATGATAGTAATGCTACTGAGAAATCAAAGCCAGTGATCATTAAGGCTGAAGTTAAAGACGGGTACGAACAACCACCAGCAAATTATGCCGCCCCTGCCCAAAGCCTGCAACAAGAACCAGGAGCAAAGGACGCCAACTCCCTCCGCTCTCCTCCTCCTACGGCAGATGTAAAGTTCGACACAGTGGAGAAAGCTGCAGTCGTGGAGCCACCACAGTTATTAGTCAATCATGTCGACCCCAAGTTAGTCAACGAAATCGAAGCAATGAAGTCGAAATTGGATTCCTTGGAGCTCAAGTTTACCGAGGTAGAACATGAAAAAAAAAATGGTTGGCTTCTGGGCAATTCCTGTATTTCCGTGTATTCTACTAACCGAAAAGAAATTTGCAGGCTCAATCGACGATTTCGAAGCTGATCGAGGAGAGGAAGTCCACGAATCGGGAGAGGAAGACTTTACAAGAAGAGCTCGTGAGTTCTGTGTATAATATTAGCTAGAAAAAGTTTGTTTGCACCTGTAGTAACATTTTTTTTTTGAACATTTGGCAGGCGATGTTGAAAGCTGGGAAGATCGGTGTGCCAGCAGCTGCAGAAGCCGGGGTTCCTTTTCTGCACGTCGTGATCGTCGCTCTAATCAGTATCCTCTTCGGGTATCTTTTACGCGGTTAAAACAATGTCTCCCGGACGGTGAAAATTCAGCAGGGCCCTCTCTTAGTGCTCTTTTAGTAAAGGCTTAAAGTAGTAGAAAGTCCAGCTATTCCCCACCCATTACAGGAAGAAAAAAAAAAAAGTTGTCGCGAGAGGTGAAAACAAAATATCTAGGGAACACAAATTTTCTCTTCTTTGTTATCTTGGCATTTTTTCTTCCGTTTTCTTTTTGGCGGTGTAATGGCATGGTTTAGGATTCTTGATGTAAATTGCAATTTGCAACACAGCACAGATGAACAAAAACTAAAGAACATCTCGCGTTAGGTTAAACATATGATCATGAAAAAATGGCTTGTGCATTGTTCTAGAAGGTACGGTCTCGTGGTGACAAAAAGAGAAATGCCTCATGGTTTTTTGCTAAGGGTGAACAAATTTATTCAAACACAAGTAGAAACCAAGGTTTTGTTTGGTATAGTTTTGTTGTTGTTTTGGTTGTGGTAGAGTTGTGAGAACGAAGGTACAACCGCAATAACATGAAAATAGAAAATAAAAAATATAAACATGTTTAGCTGCAATTCAATTTGTAGAATACATGGAAGTTGGCAACCAGAAACAGAATTGCATTTAGTTACTTCTTTATACCACATTTAGTATCAATATTAAGATTAATATAAAAGTAGAAATTTAATGGGAGGAATAATGTGGTATGACGAGTTATGAGAAAATTGGGGGAGAAAAATATGAAATGGTATTGGCAATAAGGTATTGAGGATGAGTTATGTGAAAAAGCAGAGAGAAAAATATGTAGAAAGTGGGGCGGGTGAGATTTTGGTCACACACTATTGAATGAAATTATTCCAACAAAGTGATAGGATCCTACTAAAACAGGTTTTGCAAATATGAAGGAAGCTACTTAAAAGGGGTTTCACTACTTTCAATTAATTAATGTAGTGTCGACAACTCTTGTTGCCACAATAACAAATAAAAACAAAAAAAAATATTGGGAATGATACTAAACAGACTCTACAAGAAGAGAAAAACAAGGTCGAAAAATAAGCAAATGCCAAAAAAGAAAAACAGAAGAATCAAAAAGTGGGTTAACCTCCAAACAATCAAACATAAAAAAGGAAAGAGCTCAAGCTTTGATGTGTCAACATCGAGCTTTTTACATTTATAAACTTGATCGCCGACAATACTAACTACTCCAATCTAAGACAAGTGCACCCGAGATCAGTGAAGTAGTATAGTGGTGACCGAGGTAGTATTCATAGGGCCCTTTAGAATTATTACTACTCTCGGCCTCGATCTACTATCTAGTCAAACGAGATGGTTGTTGGTTTAAGTGTGAACAAAACTAAAAAGAAAAAAACTAAACTAAAAGCAAGGGAGATCACTAGATAAGAGATAATGTCGACTAGACTTCGAACTACCTTCGATGCTTGCTAAGGGTTAATGTTGTAAGGAATTGGAAATATCCATGGCGAGTGTGATGCGAAGGTATCTAAGGTTGGGATCGGTGCAATGGTCATGCCTCCCAATCCCCCTTCTAGCCACATCCATCAGGCCAATATCACCACGACCAACTTTTGTGACTAGAGATGGGTTCCCGCTCCACTAAACGGGTTCTACCCATCCGCACATAAGTCAGGTAAGTCAATGGTCATGCACTTACTCAACAAGCGCAAATTAGGTGAGCTCCTAGCTAGAAGGGAATGGTCACCTCGTCTGCTAGCTAGGACTCTATATCATCTACTCTAGTATGGAAACCTTCAACACCATTCTCATGTCTAACCCTAGATCTAACACATACAAAATACCATATCAAGCATCCAAACCGTCGATAGAAGCATTAATAACTCTAATTGAACACAACATGTCATAGATTAATACTCCAATCCATGCTAGGGATTGAATTGATTCATCACAAGAATACATAGACTAAGCTCTAACTCAATGGTCATACAATTAGAGCTCCTATCACCTGGGTAGAAAGATCCAAGTTGAATTCTCGCAACCCAACTACCTAGATGATGCATTACGGTATGGATTCCACTAATGGACCATCTCACTCTTCATGAGATAGTTTTACTATGAAGGGTTATGTGCCACCATGAGTTTAGTCAAACCACACAATCGTCATCTATCTAATGGTGGTCAAACCTTTGAGAGTGTGGTATGGTCACCTCGTCAATCTCCAAGACCTAAATACAACCAACTAGAGTTCCAGTTCATGTGATGTGATCACTCGTTAGTGGTGGGTCAAACCCTAGAATTTAGGAGGGAAGCACAATCACATAATTGAAACCCTAATTCATGCATCAATTAACATAGATAGATAGTTGAAAGATAATCAAACACTCCAATCCATACAACAAATTCATAACAAACATCTAAAGAATTCTACATCTAACCAACACTAGGGTTTAGTTCATAGAGAGAAAGATAGAAATTGTACAAAGAGGAAGAAAAACACCAATATTGGTGTAGATCCATCTTCTCCTTCTTACCTTGATCACTTCTCTTGATTCTTGGAAGGATTAGGTTAAGAAATCTCCCAAGAAGTCGCCAAGCTCGTCACTCTCCTCCTGCATCTTCCCAAACTATGTTTCTCTCTCTCTAGGATGCCTACTTTTTCTTTAAAAAAACCCTCTTCATTTATAGACCCACATAGGACAAAGTTCGCGGCCTAGGGCTTCGGAGGATTCACGGTCGTAAACTTTGACAAGAGGTTGTGAAATCTTTATGGCAAGGAGAAGTTCGCAGCCTTGAATAAGAGTTCGGGCTGTGAAGTTTGATAAGAGGTTGTTAACTCTTGGAAAGGGAAAGTTCACAGTCGTGAACTCTTGTCATCAGGTGGTTAGCTTTTTGGGAAGAAGAAGTTCGCAGCCTTGAACAAGAGTTCGCTGTGATCTGTTTCTCACACCGGTGAACTTGTTCTCGTGGTCCAGCTTGTCGTGGTTGTGAAGCTCTCATGAGACCTTATGTACTTGTCATTGGCACCCTCTGGGCATGTGATAGAGTTCACGGTCGTGATCTCTTGCTTCAGCCTGTGAACTTTACTCAAGCCTTTTTTCTACCTTCTCACCCTTCAAACGACCTACGGTTGCCATGAAACTTGGCGTGGTTCTTCCTTATCATACTAGGATATGAAATTAAACTAGAAAACACAACATATCCTATAAAAGGATGCAAATGAAAAAGATTCATGCCAAATGGAGTGACGATAAAAACATGCTAAATCTTAGCGTATTGATGATAGGAAGAAAAAATAGCACGAAATCGATCTCAAATGGATGAAGATGATATGACATGCAATCACCTAAGAAATGGAAGGTTAAATAATGCAAATTTAGGTGTTATCAAGCTTGATGAGTTAAAACATGCAAAAGGATAACCAAACCTACATCAGTCACAACAATCTCTCAATACTTAATGGTGGAGTTTTCTGTTAATTACCATTGTAATTAAACAGATAGGTAATTTTGTACTCTTCCCTTTAAATTTGACAGAGTATATAAAAGGCATTTAGCCACCAAGGATACTTGTGGGTTCCTACACAAATATCCTTCTTCAATAAGTTTCTTATGGTATTAGAGTCTAGTTCAATCACATAGGATTTTCTAACCACCATACTCACATTTTTTGTTCTCCTTCTCCTTACCTCTTATTTGTTTTTCCTTTAACAAAGATGGAAATATGTGATGCTACTAGTTCTCTTGTAACCTAAATACTTCAAACAGTAACAAACCATTAGTATGTAAACCCTAATGAGGCCCCGAACTTTCCAATCAAGATCACAAGAACTGAAAACTATAACCCCTGGAGTCAAACCGTGCATGTTGCGTAGAAAATCCATAACAAGTTGAGATTTATCATTGGGTCGATTCCAGTTCCAGATCCACAACATGAGAGCCATTAGGCTTGGAAATAGATAAATATTGCAATGTATTTCAAAATCCTTGGGCCTCTAGATCCAACCTTGGTGAATATCGTATATTCTCAAGACAATGCATTACTTTTTTGGGAAAATCTGAGATAGCGGCATGGTCAAGCAGATAACATCAGGATCGGTGACCACCAGAAAATAGTTGCACCCTGAAGCAAGGTAACAAGTATGTAAATTAGTTTTACTCAGAATCGAAGAGTTATTGGGAAGATTTTATTCGATACATATTAATACCTAATTGCATATGTGGTGTTGAACTTAGAAATAGGATTGTTACATGCCTTATTGAGGTCACTACGAGGAAGTATCAAGAGAATGAATTTGCAACTCGCTTCAATACTAAGTTGAATGATGTATACGGGGAGTGATGACACGTAAAACATTCATTTTTTGTATCCTCATTCATAGCATGTTTTATATGTTTTTTGCCAAATTAACTTGAATTTTCTTGATAATTGCTCAAATGTGTGTTTAACAGCCTCTAGGGATGCTTCTATACCTTTGATGCTCTTTGGGTAGCATTTTGTACATTTTCAGGTGATAACACCCTAGTTAGGGGTGGGCATTTGGTTGGTTTGGTCAAAACAGACCAAAATCGAACAATCCCGAACAGTAGAAGACCCAAATAGACACTCCTGGTTCGGTTTGGTTTTTTTAACAAAAATCCTAATTCTGGCATGACTGTCATCGCGAGGACGAGTGATGGCAATGTAGTTGGTTGCCAGCACCGGCCATGAGAGAGCTAACGCCATTTGATCATTGATCGGGATTTTCGATGCCATTTCAAACAAAAACTACTCCAAATCCAAACAAACTCAATACTCCCACACAAGAGTTTAGTCTAATTGAAGAGATAATCGACGAGTTCATATACCATCGCCAGAGGTTTGTCGGGTTCTTTATACAACTTTTTGCTTCCCTCACTTTTTTCTGGGTAGGGCTTTGTGATACATAAATAAAGAGAGTCGAGGGGAAGAAAAAATCAATGGTCGCTTGTTGGTGATTGATTGGCAACGACGATAGAGGACTGCCTAGGGATTGTCGTCGATATAAGTAAAGGGAGGAAGAGTTTCAAACAGTCATCTCCTATACTCTTCTGCTCGTGCGTGCCGCATGGGGTTGGGGGGAAGGGGATTAAGGAAGATTGTGAAGGGAAGGGACAAGCTGATTTTGTGGCAAGGGCTGGTTGGGATTTGAAATTTGGTTCATGACTGTTGAATTCCATTCTTATAGTCTGCAAGTTTGGTTCATACTCTGTCGATAGCGGTTCATATCTATAAAATCGAACCTAATAACCACCCTTAACCCTAGTGGACAACACGATTAACATTTGATGTAGTATTTAAGCAAGTAATAAAAATCCTAGATGTGTCTAGGGTCATATTCCTTGAGGTATTCTAATGCATACCTACTCACACCAACCATCAACACATACACGAAATCATGGAGACATTTAGGGGTTTTCATTGAGCAAACAAACAAAGCAGGAACAGTAAAGTTGTTTAGGCGTTTTCTATTTATAGATGCATGAAAGTAAAGATGCGTTATTCTAATAGATTATAAACTCGAAGATGATCATGAAAAACTAGGTCTCATTCATATCATGCATTGATGATTCATCTAATGTAATGCCCTATCCCTTCCTCTAAGGCCACTTTTTACCCATGCTTGTGCCTCTTGCGATAGAGATCTAACTAGCTAATGCATGTTTTCCCTTCATGTGTACCTAATCAATAAGGAATAAGGAAGTTAGGATAGCATATATTTAATTGTGGGCTTCTACTAACCATAAATATAGTCTATAGAATTGATGATCTAACAATCAAGCATTGACACTACTCGAAGCATAGATGGGTGATCAATCCTCCCATACTCGTGTAGCATCAGTGGGGTATCCCTAAAAGGTAATTTCTTGACAATCTAGGCAATACTAAGCACAATGCATATAGTATCATACAATAAAATCATACGCATGGATTGTATCAAAAGCATTCTTACTATAAACATCAATGACCATCATAAGCATCGAGAGCAAAAAAGCACCAATGATCATCATAGGGATCAAAATCTTCATAGACAAACACAAGCATGAGATGAAATCGTGGCATTCATTCACATAACAGTAAACAAGATCACATCCTAACACAATCAATTTCAACTAGCTACATAGAGGAGAAGGAAGGAGCCACCATTGACGATGACAACATCTCCTTGACCGCAGACCCCTCTACTTCGACTAGACTATGCACTCGTGTAGAGTATTACAGAGATTTGTGTGTTTGTGTAGTCTTATATTACAATGGAGTAATTTTGTCTATTTATAGGGGAGAATTCGACCTAAAATAACCTAAACCGACTAGGGAAGAGTCTCCTAAACTAGTAGACTTAGGAAATTTCGTCAACAAGAAAAAGGTAAGGCGGCAGCAGTACGCTAGTTGGGCCCGCCGTCCTGGTTCTTCGTGATTTAAGTTATCCATGGACTTTAATTCCAAATGGTTTTGATTGCAACTTTGGGCAGCGTCCGTTGGACTTGTTACTTGGGTCGCCACTCTTTTTTGCTTCACAATGGGCTGATTCTTCCTCCTATGGGCTCGTCTTGACATAGTCTAACAACTTCTAGTTGACTTCTCCTTCATTGGACCACTCTTCATTCGTGATAGCTTCATAAACTTCTCTTGATAGCTCATTTGGTCCTCCACATTTCTACAATGCTTGATCCAATCTTTCTTAGGTTGTTTTATACCTTCGAAATCATCAATAATATGTCGAGAAGGCATCAAATAGTAAAAGAACATTGCCTAAGTCTATTAAAAGCTCATTGATCAAAAGTAGTGATTTAGACAAGAAATTTAAATGAAATAATTAAAGATGCTTCCATAGAAGGGGAAAATGTATCAAATATGGGGATGACAAACACTATAAATAAAGTGTCATTAACATCCTAGGTCGTCGACCAAAACCTAAAATGACACTAAAAGCGCCATTTTACAGAAGGTGAAGATCAATTCGATCTGTTAGGATATTATTTCTTGGCGGCAAAGCTAGAGATACGATGATATGTGAGCATAAGATTTTCCCTCATTGGAATCTCTCAGATCAACTATGTGAAGATCAACATCTGAAGACAACTCTTAACAGGGCGTTACTCTGCCGACAAAGCAACTCATCACAAACTAGAAGCGACCAGTAGCACGAGGATCAGAATAGCATCGTAGGAACCATTTCCCTTGTAAGTTGTAAGACTGCCATTTATCATAATTAAGGTATCTCGTCTTCTAAACAAATATGTATATTAGATTTTGTCCCTCTAAGAGGGTGTGTATGCAGGCGAAGCCTATAGGTTCATTAGACCATGTAATAATTTACTCTTGTGTTATATATATATATATATATATATATATATATATATTATAGTTTACCTTTCTAGATTTGTTGCACTTAGAATATCATCGTATCAATGTTTGTATTGGATGGATTATAATAAGAAATCCCTTATGATTGTTGCATATCAAATGCAATATACATCTGCCAGCAACTGTGACAAGAATATATGATTTGTTGGCTAGACCGCGTGTCTTCCTAATCCATCTCCAAAGAATACATCCAAGGTAGACGATAGGGCAGAGAAGCATAGTGAGTGGAGGAATCCTTGTGAATTTCCTCAATCTCGTATGTTTAAGTCGCCTATCGTTCTAAACCGTGTTTAAGAAAACTTTAGGAGGAGCTTGTCTATGTAATGCCTTCCTTTACTTCTTTCCCACGTCTACTTTGGCTTTTGTTTTGTTTTCGGCACCTTTAAATTTGAAAAGCAAATCGAGGAGAACCTCACCCCCAAATCCAGTTTCAATCAAAGAACGAAATCCCTACTAACTAAGTAGTTGAATTTAAAAGGCCCTAAGGAAATACGATCATGGAACCTACCAAGTAAATTGACCTCTGTTCTACATCAGATCCAATTTTGGCACCGTTGTTGGGGACTCTCACGATCTTTTGGAAATTTTTATTGTTTTGTTTGCTTTGTTTAAAGTCTCTTTATTTTTAGTCATTTTTTTGTTTATGTTCGCTTCTGTTTTTGTATTTTGTATGTTTGAATAGCCTGTAGTCAGAGTCTAAGCTAAATTTCAGGCGGTGCAAAATTGGCAGTTCTGGCACAATTTTGAAGGGAGCTTATTGCATGAAAATAGCGAAAGAGGTGCCTCATGACATGTCAATTTTACTATTTTTAACCCCTATTTAATGACATATTTTTTTATTGTTTTTGTATCTTTATTTCCATAACAGAATGGAATTGCTTGATAATTGCTCCTCCAAGGTGTGTGTAGTAGCTCGTATGACTACTTTTACTATTTTTATTTCCTTTTGGGTAGTTTTTCATGTGTTTTGAGGCCCAAGTATCACAGTGGAGCACCGTGTACGAGTGAGATACTTCAAGGCTTAACTATTGGAAGTATAAAACGAAAATTAGAGCTCAAGTCCAAAATTACACCGAAATTAGTCGACCAAATTCCAAAATGGCCCCTCGGGTGCCATTTCTCTGAGGACCCAGATCAAACCAAAATGGCAACTTGTAGTTGACTTCCCTGTTATTGAAGCTCTTCTTTTCGTGAAAGATACTTTATCTTTTATTTATTGCTCATTTGGTCCTCTAAAGTTCTTCAATGCGTGATTCGTTGCTTTGTACTTTCAAAACAATCATAAATTTACCAACAAGGCATCAAATAGTACAATAACACATCCTAGGTTTCTATTGAAAGCTCATCGATCAAATAGTTGTGATTTAGACAAGGAATATCATTGAGATGACTAAATATGCATTTATAGAGGGGGAAAAAGAATGATGATGGATTTCTTCTTAGTGCCGTGATTGACCGAGGATTGGAGGGCCTGGCTAACTGTGACGGTCAAAGTGGCCATATCCGGAGTTGAGCTTCCAGGTTGAGAGCAGAAAGTAGAGCTGATTGGGGAGTAATAGCACAGGAGCGCAATGGGCTCGTCGTAATAGAGGAAATCGGAGTTGTAGAGGAAGGAATGAGACTGCAGAACTTGAGAGTCGGAGGTTGGAGGAGCATACTCGCAAAGATCTCTTTTGAGGTAGACGACTTTAGCCGTCGGAGAGAGAGAAGTAGAGGAGGATGAGAAACACGCTCCCATTTGGCGGCAGCAAGAATTGATTCACAATTGGGTTAAATTTTGGTAGAATAAACAAATAAGGACTTGAGGAAAGGGGGAGGTCGAGTGCGGAGGGTAAGGATGAGATTTAATATAAATATAAGGGACATAGGGGTCGTTTGGAAGTTGCGATTGTTAAATAGATGTATTGTTGAGAATGCATGTATAATATTATACATGTATTGTCGAATTTGATGCATTGTAGAATACAACGTTTGGTATGTGTGATTGTGTATGTCGCATCAGCTAAAAGCTGAGACAAAACAATCTCAACTCAACTCAACTATCTCAACAATCACAACGAAAAGTTGAGATATAACAATCACTCAAAATGAGTGATAGTTTCTGTCACATCAAAGAAACAATACATGTATTGTTTCTGCTAAAAAAATAAAAAAACGATGCATTGTAAACAATACATGCATAATGACAATCTCAACAAAACTATCGCAACTTCCAAACGACCCGATAGATGAGGGGGGGAAAATATGAGTGGGGGATTTGGAAATAGTTGATCCCAATTAGCTATTTCAAAAACCTACATTTGAGAGATTTTGAAATTCCTTATTGCCATAATCTATCACCTTCCATATTTCAAAATCCGGCATAATGGGGGATTGTTTTAAAATAACTCACTACGATCTTGTTTCCAAACGACCCTCTAGAGTTAAAAACCTTTTTAAGTATTTCTTCGGAGGATAAATTCTACCCTCGCTAACCACGAATACGCCACATGATAGTTGGTTAACTCGTCTTTTAACCATAACGTTTTTTTTTTTTTTTGTCAAAAGATATCATATATTAATCCAAACAAATAGATAGTTACATCCTGAAAACCAGCCAGACCCGGAAATCAAAGAAGCGACCTACAGTCGGATACAAAGAGAGGGCTTTTCTAGCTACCGAGTGAGCTACCATATTGTTCTCCTGACCTATAAATCGCACACTAAACCCAAGATGGGCGCGAAAATAAAGACCTATCTCCTCCAAAACAGCCTCCAACCGGTTATCCACTGTGTCAGCTTGATTAATTTTATCAATAATCACTTTGGCATCGCCCTCAAACTGGACCGCCGACAAGCCACACTCCAAACACCAAATAATAGCCTCCAGAAGCACCAGCAATTCCACCACTGTAGGCTCGTCAATCTGAGGAAACTGAACCCCCTTTGCCAAAAGGAGCGTCCTCCCCGGATCAAGAAGGATCATCCCACCAGCCGAATACGACCCACTCCTAGTGGCCCCATCCCACATGCAAACCAATCTAGAATCACCCACTTGAATTCCAGGCTGCGCCACAATAAAAATCTTTTAACCATAACGTTAGATGTTTAGTAATTCAACTTATTCATTACCAACTATTTATCGCTTCTTATGACAATTCATAACAAGTGGATTACAACATGTCTTTATTGAACTAATTCAATACTATAACCATGAAGAAGATATGTTGTGGTTGTTAGTTACCTCATGAATAGGTTACCAACTTACAAGTGGATGATGGTTGCTCATGAAAATAGAGTTCGCTTTTGTAATAATAGACCGTTTACTTTTTAGTACAATCACCATCGACATGTGTAAGAGAGAGAGAGACATTGCTGTCAGCAATCAGCAGCGCACCCCATAGCAAGTAATATAAAGAAAACCTGTGGAGGAAGGCACTGGCTGGCTCGATAGGAAAAGCCTTGACTGATGACTTATGAGTTATGAGAATGAAGGGTTGAGTGAATTTTCCATCAAAATTAGTGCAAACCGAAGAGGAAGGAATATTTGTCAAAAATGCAAAAATAAGGGATGGGACAAAATTACAACATAGCCAATACCAACTTCCCGTCGTTTCTTTCCTCTCTCTCTAAAGCCACAAATGCACAATACACAGAGAATAGAGCTAATTTACAAAATGTTGGCACAAAAGCGCGGCCGTCGCATTGTTGCCATGTTTGTCTGATGAGATATATTACCATTAACCCATTTTTGTACAATTTTGTACCCTTTGCGGAGTCCCTTCCTTCCTTACATCCTTTTCTTGTTCCTTCTTCTCGTCTCTTCTTTACTGAAAGGGAGTGGTGATGCTGGCGGAAGTGCGTTCAGTTGGCGAGCCAGGGACGAAAGGGACGAACCCCCGGCCACCGAAGACAGGCCTCATGAAGGCGTTGTCGAACTTGCGCCAGTAGTAATGGACGGTGTGGGTTGGGGTGGTGAGCAGGGCTCGCAGTCTGTTCCCGCCGTTGAGGTGCTGTTGCGCGAGATCTTCCAGTGAGTCCTGCCCCTCCCCCAGGAGGGGCACTGTGATCGATTTCGGGGAGCCAGCATGGGAAGATACCGCTGTGCTCGACTGGCTCTTCCCGTCGGGGAGCAGGAACCTTATGAGAGGTTGAGTCATCAAACCGAAGACCTGAGGAAACATCAATGTTTAGCAATTACTACGGAAATTTAAGTAGAAGCAGCAATCCTACATCCGAACGACACCTGAAGTTACTATGGCCTATTGTTCGAAGTTGCTTACTACAACCGAATAAGGAGAACTTACCACTGTGCTGAAAAGAACAACAATGATGGTGCTGGTGATCAAGATAGCATTCCCTCGCAAGTGAGTGTGCCCCCCACTGGTAAACTGCAATGGCAATGAAGCAGATAGCTCGCAAATTGATCAGGAAATACTGAATGTTCAACAACGAAAAAAGAAGCAAGTATTTCTTCCACGATCTTACCTTGTTATAAGCGAGTGCCATAGATACAGCACCTCTCATCAAGCCAGCCCACCATATGACAATCTAAATCAAATATCCAAAAGTGTAAAGCAAATGTCAGAATACGGCTTACAATAAAAATCAAGTTATTCAAGAGGAGTTGGGGCAGACAGGATCGTACTTGCTGCTTGATATCGATCTTATCATTCGGTGATTTCTTAGATAAGTTCGATAAAAAGGACAAGGGGAAGACAAAAGCTGCTCTTCCCAGAAGGACCAGGGCTAATAATACTGAACTCACAGTCACTATTGTTCCGGGGCTGCACAAGAGATGAAACATAGTTGCAAGAGCTTCAGAATCTAAATTATCATTCCAATGAAAGGATGAAAAAGGTTCGATTGATCGACTTTATCAAAAGAGTAAATCGTAATTATGGACAAACCTGTCACTCACGGCGCTCCACTTCTCAATGTCCAAGGCATCCATACCGACGTAGAGGAAAATAAATATCTCAGAAACAAATGACAAGGTTGCAAATGCATGCCTGGGGAGAAAGTGATCGGTTTCAGAAATAAATTATAAGGCAAGATAGTAATAAGAGTGATCAGATTCATCGATATAGAGTCACATACTTTGTCGTTACTCTCGAGCTCTCAGTCACGTTGTGCCATGTATAATGGGACATGACAATTCCACAGAAAAATACTGTGAGAATCCCACTCAAATAGAACAACTGCGAGAGAAGTCAATGAATTAAGTACCATATCTTGGAGATCATACGTGAAAATAAAAGTGATACACAAGAATATTTGGAAACAATCGTACCTCAGCAAGCATGTACGAAAGATATGCCATAAGGATCATGAGAGAAACCTCCCTATCCGTTGAATGCCTGAATAATTTCCAGTATTAAGTTAGTGGGAAGATTCTTACAACTGGCAATACACGCCTATCTGAATTTTGTTGACCATTACATACCTTCCAAAGTAGAGGGTTTTTATGATGTAAGCACTGACCAATCCAGTCTGCAACAAATACAAAATGGATTGGATTTCAATCTCAACAATGTTGTCCAACAAGAAACAGAATTGAACTGTCTATGAAACAACAAGAGAGAGAAAGAGAGAGAGAGAGAGAGAGAGTTACCCCAACTCCCAGCAAAGTACTTGTAACAAACAAATACAAAAAGTTGCCAATGAACTCCAAACCAATGTGTGGATTAAGATTGACAAGATCAAAGCCCTGAATTGCATTGAAAAGCACCACTGACGTAGCGTCATTTACGACACCTTCCCCAAATACAAGACTGTAGAGTAGAGGCGTCTGATCCTGATTAAGAATCTGTACAATTAAGAAGAAAAAGGTTCAGTTTTCCAGTGAAAACAATTCTTGAATCTTTACGATAGAGAAGCAAAAGGTTCAGTTTTCCAGTGAAAACAGTTCTTAGTAGAAGTCGGGAAGGCTGCAAATGCTCCTGCATGTGACATACCTGCAACGTGCATACGGAATCTGTTGCTGCAAATATTGCTCCAATTGCTATGTAGTCCCCCACGTCAAATTCACCAATGTCCATTCTACCAAAGAACTGAATGGCCCCTGTAAAATAGCATCAGCAACCAAGTCAGACATTGTTCATTTTACGTTAAATATCTTTTCCAGGGTCAACATCCACAAGTTGCAAAAACAGTTCCCCTATCATCCTTCTCTTTCACACTGCCAACTTAAGAAATTGGTCCAGAACTAGACATGACAGTATGACCACGATCTACTACCAGGACCATGCCACAAGTGAAAAAGACACCAAATTTGCAAAAGGAGACATTTCAACTTCTCCAAAGAAAATTGAACCCTGAATCAATCTAGGTACTTCAAATAAGAAAAGCATTGCAGATATTAGTTATTTACCTAAGGATATAACGCAGCAAGATATCAATGTACCGATAGCACCAAATAACATGATGGTGATGAAGTTCCGGAAGAATTGCTTCTTTTTCACCTGGAACCTGGAACACAAAATGGAAAGACCAGACGTTAAACACACACAAAAGAGCCTCTCTAGCAGTAACCCTCATGAACCAGTGATGAACTATGAACTCTGCAAATCGAAGTTCCCTACCCGGCATTGAATATGATAGGCGGCAGAAGATAGATAAAGAAAAGATCCTCACTGAACACCAAAAGATGCGAGCTTTTCCCTCCACTAACCAGCAATATCACAACCCCAGTGCACACACCCTATAGTAGCAATGGGCCACACAAGATCAGTAAACGGCTATTGTTGCAGCGAAGCCACACACAACAACAAAAAAGCACTTTGAATTACTACCAAAACTGGATCCCATCAGTTTTTTTTTTTCCACCTGAATCCCCAGATCCCTTTTAAGCAAATGGGGACGAAACCCAAAAAAGGAAAGAAATGAAACTCACAATCAAAAGGGCAGTAATGGACTCATTCATCCATCGATTCTCCTCCAGAAGATGACCAATGACTATACAAGCACAAAGCAGGGCGACGAACAAGTTCATGGAGACCACGGATGCGTGGTCCGATGTGGAAAGCCCCTGCAGCTTCGTCGTAATTGAGCTTACGACCTCCATTTTTTGTACTCCTGATTCCTTTCCCGGTTCAATTCTCCTCCTCCCCTCTTTCTTAATCGAAAATGGCAACGGTATAAATATACAGAAACCAAATTGTGATGGCCGCAGAATTGATTTCACACAACACAATGTGTAGTGGGAATAAATTCTGATTCCTTATTGAGACAGGAGAGAAAATTTTCAAACGGAATTCCCTAATTTTTCTTCAAGTCTCTGAACCGTCCATTCCCTCCCCTGCTGTAACAACAAAACAAAAAACAAAAAAACAAAAAACAAAAAGAGAGAAGCACTGTGAGAAAATAAAAATTCTTAGGTTTGGTTGCTCGGAAAATTAGTCTTCCTCCTCCTCCCCCCCAAACCTCTCAGCTCACCTTTTGTATCTCAATTCACAGAGGACGCCGCGAACTGCTACAGGCAAGTCGAAGAAGAGAGGATTCTGCTGGTGAAGAAGGCCGGCGAACGGAGCTACGAGCTAGCAGGGAAGGAGATTCCGGCGAGCAAATTCGAGGGGGGGAAACTTGCTTTTCTCGGGAGGGAAAAGAAAGGCTCTGGAAATGGAGAAGAAAGCTCTGGAAGAGAAAGGAAAGGGGTAAATAGTTTTTGAAAGAATGAGCGGACGATGCGGGGGATAACGGAATTAAATAAACGGAAGGAAGAGATGCGACGGATCCAGAGATTGACGGAGGAGGGAAGCTGACGGCGTGATAAGGGGGTTCTGGCTTTGTTCTCAACCGGACGATTGGGTGATATGAGATTTGACCGTGAGGGTTTACGGTGGTACTGGCCGCAGGGGATTAAATGGGAGGGGTGGGATATTTTGCCGGGAAAAATAGTTAAGAGCTGTGCGGAGACAGTTACTCACCGGCACGTCTCTCTGTATTTCCCTCTCTCCCCGATTATTCCCCTACAAAAACCTCTTTTTTTAATTGATTAATTAACGGATTACTTGTCTAATTGTAATTTGTTTCTTTCTCTCTGCCGACTAATTCGATTTTATTTGGCGTACGCAAGTAATTTACCTCTTCAATCATTTTTATTCGTTAATTTTTCTGCAAAATATTCATGGATAATGATAGCGTAGTCCATTTCTACCAAGTTTTTTTTCTTGGCATTATTTGATGATTATTATTATAGGTGGGATTGATTAATTAGTTCCAAATTTTGTTTTGTATTAGTCCGTCCTCCCTGCTATCATAAGACGTGGGGTTTCATTTCCCGTCAAGGAATAAAATGATGATGTTTTAGATGAAAATTTACGAAATTTAGAATAGTCGAATCTGAATTTCAAACCTTACTCTATACTCTACCAAAAAAAAAAAAAAAGAGTAGACTATTCTATATTATTAGGCAGGAAATGAAAAGGACATAAGATATGTTGTAATAATAATGGGTCTGATGGGAAAACACGAAGAACCATCTACAGCCAACTAGATTAGGGTCCGATTTGTTGGCCGGCATAATTTAATACTCGTGTATAATTTAGAGTTCAAAAATTGTTTTACGTGCTCGATTAATTGTACCCATCAGCTTAACAGTGTCCAAACATTGTGCTCAAGTCTTAAGCCGCGATTTAATCGTTGAGAATGTTGGACCATATTGTAAACTAGAATTAGTTTAAGGACCATGTGTAATATTTGTTTATATTTGTGAACTGTTTTGCTAGTTTATTATTTCCAGGTTGTATATATTGTAATAACGAACGGTGTAAATTCACCTTTTATGAAATAAAACAAGTAGACACTTTCTCTCTCATCATGGTATCAGAGCCTGGTTTGGCCAAGTGATCGTGTGTTCGAATCTCCATGACCTCCAATATTAACAGTTGATTAAAGCACAAGGTATGGTGGGCATGTGCAAACTTCAAGCCCATGACCTCCAATCTAGGCGTTTCTTGCCTTTCTCTCTTTTTCTTTTCTTTCTTTGATTCGCTTCTGCATCTCTCTTCGTTTCCATGGCGACTCCCACTGCGTTTCAACCGTCGATGCCGATCTCGGCGACGCTTGCACCAAACCACCCGTACTACATCAGTTCCGGCGATTCATCAACGGCGCAGCTCGTTTTTGTCGTTCTCACCGGGCCGAATTACCATTCTTGGGCTAGATCCATGCGATTTGGTCTCCTGTCGAAGAACAAGATATTGTTCGTCAATCCGGCTGTCCTGACGCCTCCATATGGCGATCCGCTCTTCCAAGCTTGGCAGTAGTGTGATACGTGCGTGCTTGGTTGGATCCTCCGGTCGCTCTCACCGGAGATTGCACAGAGCGTTCTTTGGCTGAACACTGCGGTTGAAGTTTGGCATGATCTCCAGGAGCGCTTCAACATTGCTGATCTGGTTCGCATCGCTGATCTCCATGATGAGATCTACGGACTGAAGCAAGCAAATATGTTTGTAAGTGCGTTCTTCACCAAATTTAGGGTTCTATGGGATGAATTGACAACCTATCGTCATGTTCGTTCTTGTGCATGTATCCCTAGATGTTCTTGTGCTGAATACATGAGAGTATACATGTTATTAGGTTCTTGAGAGGTCTGAATGAGGATATTGAGTCTGTTAGATGTTTGATACTGTTAATGGATCCTCTGCCTCCCATTAACAAGGTCTTCTCTATGATAGCCCAGCATGAGCGTCAAATTAGGACTCCCAACCCTAATTTTGTCAATCATATGCCCTGTGTTGTACAATCTTGTCAAAATAAGGGGAATAACCAGTTAAAAAGGCATGTCTGTACTTTTTGTGGATTAACTGGGCATACTATTGATTGATGTTACAAGAAGCATGGTTATCCACCAGGTTATAAGCCACGTTCTAGAGTCAATGTTGTAGTTAGTGAGTCTTTCGACACTAACAGTTCTGGTTCAAGTGAGAACGGAAGTGTTCCTTCCGATTCTGTTGTATTGACACAGCAACAGTACCGAGCTTTGTTTGCTCAATGTCACCCCCAAGCTCTTCCACCTCCAACCCCTACTGTTAACTTTGTCACTACTGGATTTTCTGGTGTTTGTGTCGAGAAGTCTTATCCAATGCACTCCCCATTCCTGGCTTCTTCATCTACTGCTACCTCAAGCCAGGATGGAGGTAAGTTTGCTTTTGCCAATTCAATGGTTGACAATGCTTCTAAGTGGATTTTAGACAGTGGTGCTTCTCATCATGTTGTGTTTGATATTGTTTATCTACTTTCACCTACTGCTGTATGTGATATGTTTGTGTCTTTACCAAATAGCTCTCGAGTGTGTGTTACTCATATAGGGTCAGTTAGGATAAATGAACTGTAATTCTTAAGAAAGTCTTGTTAATACCTTGATATGATCCCAAATTGGTCCTTAATTAAGCTGGAATTGATTGATCAAGAAGGTAAGCAAAGTACATTAAAGAACACTGAATTTTGGCTAAGTTCTTTTATAGTTTCAGGTATCCAACTTTGCACGTAGGGAACTTGTTATTGGCTTAATGAAAATTCGAGTTTAAGGCATTGTTTTGAAGATGAAGAGTTTATCTTCCCATTGATGTTCTTTGGAGCTCGAGAGGAAGCCCAGAAGAGATATTTCCAGGTCTATCAAGTTGTTAGCTCAACATGGGAAAAACTGCCGAAATATTCTAAGTGTTAAGGAACTTTGGAAGCCTCAATCGAAGGGATGGATGAGAGTCGAGCTTCAAGAATCATACCTCATGAAAGTAGGTTTCTTCTACTACAACGACATGGTGTTGGATGATTGGAATGAAGAATGGAAGGCCTCGAACGAAAGCTCCAAAGATCGTAACGAAGCTGAGTTTCTGTCTTTGGAAACCAGGCAATCCGAATCTTTATCTGATTAGGATTCCTTTGTTTTTTTGTGATTAATTCCTTTTCATTGTTGGTTTTGATTTCCTTTTCCAATTGTAATTTGTTTAGGACTTCTCTATGAGTAGTAGGATTGGCTAGGTCTATTTAAGTAGCTTTGATTAGTTGTAATTTTCAGATTTCGTAGAGTTGAATAACAAACTGAGAGTTTGCGTTCATAAGATTTTGTCTTATGAATTGAGAGATCAACCTAGCCGAATCTAGGTCTGATCTTGAGCTTGTATCGTTCAAGTACTCACCTTGTTCGTGGCCAAGCATCCAAGACACCAATCGAGCCTCTTTCCCATCGTAAAAGTTGCACGAAAGGTTCCATCCCAAACACGAGCACAAGACCTTGTTTTGTGTTCTTTCTCACCCAGTTTTGATTCAATCTTGAATTGAATCCTAGTTGTGCTTCTCTGATCCAAAACCACCCATCTAGGGGGCTATCAAATGGCATCAGGAGCCTGGTTCAACACAGTGGCTAGAACGGAGGACAACGCCACTGCAACGACGCCCTGGACGAGGTCGAAAGGGCCTGATTTTGAAGACTCATATGTGTTTCCAGAACCAATGAGGAAAAAGAAGTAGACAGCCATGTCAGGACATACATTCGACATGGACGCCCTACTTGATCGTATGGAGGAGAGGTTCTAGACCCAAATCCAGGATCAATTGGGTCAATTTAAGCACGAAATTGACCAGAAGTTTGAGGCTCTGACTCTACCGGAGAATGGAGTCCGAGCAGGGGAAGTTCTCGGCCACGAAAACCCAGTTGGCAATCCAAAGTTGATGAATCGAATTGCTGAGCTGGAATGACGTCTGGTTGTTGCGGAACCACATCACGAACGTCTGCATCGCGATCGGCGTGAACGGCAACAGGACGCTGAGTCGGCAGTGCCGCCGGGAATCAAGTTGTCTGTACCGTCGTTTCAGGGGACGATGAACCCTTCATCGTACCTCGACTGGGAAAGGAAAATTACTCTTTTCTTTCAGTGAGGCCAATTTAGCGAGGTCCAGAAAGTAGCAATGGCTACTTGTGAATTTTCGGATTACGCTGCACAATGGTGGGAGCAGCTGCAGCTTCGTCGACGATGAGATAATCAGAATCCGGTCGCGACGTTGGACGAGCTGCGAAGGATTATGCGAGACCGATTCATAACTGCTTACTACCAGCGTGAGCTCTACGAGTCTCTGCAAGGGCTTCGACAGGGTTCAGGGGACGTGGAGGAGTATTTCAGAGAGCTCGAGTTGCTGATGATGCGTGTCGACGTTAGAGAAGACCGGGAAGCAACGGTGGCATGTTTTCTTCATGAAACAAATAATAATTGAGAAGACAAAAAACTCTTCATACTTTCACTCTATTTGCAAGAAATTTGAAATAGAGAAAACTAAACCCTTCAAAATATTTTATAACTAGTCCATATTGATAGTCACTCTATTTGCAAGAAATTTGAAATAGAGAAAACTAAACCCTTCAAAATATTTTATAACTAGTCCATATTGATAGAAATAGACTGGTGTTACTATTAACGCCAGATTATTTTTACTAATATTAAGAATTTAAAATCGTGATTAATTTATAATCATTTACAGGTTTTACCCATGAAGTGAAAAGATCACAAATAAGAGGCAATGTATTAAACACGTTTGAAACATGATAGTATCAATCTTACTATAATAATTAACATAACTATGAAGTTTATCTTGTAAATGTTGCAATTAATATCATCCAATAAGTTTACCTTACTGAACAGCTTGATCCACCCAGGGCTTAGTAGGTGTGCCCTATGACCCAATTGAGCTGAATAGAACCTCTGAAACAGGATTCACCATCACCCGAGGAGAAACACTCATCAGAAAAGAAAATAAAGAAAATCAATTATTTAAACATATATCTAATGCATTTTTATAGCACCATCTTGCAATGATGTCGATAATGTGAAAATAAATATGAACTGATAATTTTTTTTTTTTTTTTACAAAAGATAATCTTATATTGATTCAACAAAGAAAGTTACACCCTGGAGAGCAGCCAGGTCTGAAAGTCAAAGAAACGACTCATGGTAGGGTACAAAGACAGGGCTTTCCTAGCCACCAAATGGGCTACCCTATTACTACGCCGACCTATGAATCGAATACTAAACCCCGGATAGATGCGAAAATACTGCACGAGCTCTGCCAAAACAGCACCCATCCGACTATCACTATGGTCCCCACTATTGATCTTCTCGATGATAACTTTGGCATCCCCCTCAAACCTCATGTCTGTGTATCCAATTCCAACACACCAGTCCACCGCTTCCCTGAGCGCGAGAAGCTCCACCAGCTGGGGGTTATCGATACCCGGGAACTGAAATCCCCTGGCCCCAGCAACCCCCCCATCCGGATGGAACAACACCACCACCCCCCCCCCCCCAGCCGAGTGGGAGTCACACCTTGTTGCTCCGTCCCATCTGCAGACCATACGAGGAAGGCCAACCGAGGTCTGATGGCCGGAAACAGTCAAAGTCGGCTGCGCCACCGGATCTTTAGGCAATCGTACCCATTCCTCATATTGCTGGACAAACTGGCGCATTAGCACTGGTATTCCAAATTGTTTACCCTCGAACACCACCCAATTGCGCGACAGCCAAATCCTCCAGAGAATGGCAACCATCGCCATAAACACCGAGGGTTGGTTAATCAGAGCCATGAGCTGCTTAAGAAACAGTGGAAAAGTCTGGCGCGACAACCCCTCCCCCAGGTATTCCAATCCCGAATAATCCCAAAGAGCCCGCGCAACCGGACAGTAAAGGAATAGATGCTCAAGGGTTTCAGGACTCTCCCAGCATACCGGGCAACGGGGATGCACCTGAACCCCACGTTCAATGAGAGCCTCCGTAGTAGGGAGGACCCGAGAAAGGATCTGCCAGACAAACACTTTCAGTTTGGGGGGATATCTGCCCCCCAGAGACGAATCCAGCTATCTTTATCCATCCAGCTCACAAATCAAATGGATTAATTTACAAAAGGTCTTAAATCACAAATCAAATGGTGGATATTTACTAAACCCATTACCATTGTCCCTCTTTCATATATCATATTTACTAAATCGGTCAATGGTTAAAATTTTAAATATTATAAAAAATTTGGCTAACATTTTGTCTTTTTTTTTTTTGACAAAAGATAATTTGATATTGATCACAAAATAGATAGTTACATCCTGGAGTTCAGCCAGGTCTGGAAACCAAAGAAATGACTCATAGTCGGGTACAACGAAAGGGCTTTTCGAGCTACCAAATGGGCTACCCTGTTACTACGCCGGCCTACAAATCGAACACTAAGCTCAGGATTGCTATTAAAGTATTGCAGAAGCTCCTCCAGCACAGCTCCAACCCGGCTATCCTTGGCATCCGCCTGATTGATTTTATCAATAATAACATTGGCATCGCCTTCAAACCTAACCTATGAGAGGCCAAACGACAAGCACCATAGAACATCTTCCCGGAGGGCAAATAATTCCACCACCAAAGGGTCATCTATGTCAGGAAATTGAGCTCCTTTTACCAGCCAAACATCTCTTGCTGGAGTCAAAAGAACCATCCCACCAGCCGCATGAGATCCCCTTTTCACCGCCCCATCCCACATGCACACAACCCTGCCCTCCCCCTCACCACCTTGTGGAGATACCCCGGTAGCCTCAACCGTCCCGGGTACAGTCCTGGGAATCCTATCCATCGGCAATCGGATCCATTCCTCATACTGTTGATTGAACTGACGCATCAAAGCAGGAAACCCAAACTGCTTGCCCTCAAAGACAACCCAGTTACGCAAACGCCAGATCCGCCAGAGAACCGCCACCACCGCCATAAACAGCGTAGGTTGGTGAATGAGAGCCATCAGATGTTTCAGGAACAGCGGGAATGTATGCCGAGGAAGCCCCTCCCCCAGATATCCCAGGCCAGAATAATCCCAAAGAGCACGAGCCACCGGACAATCCAAAAATAAATGCTCCATAGTTTCCACACCATCCCAACAAACTGGGCACCTGGGGTGCACCGGGACATGCTTTTCAATAAGGGCCTCCGTGGTAGGCAGAATTCGATTAAGGATTTGCCAGACAAATACTTTGAGCTTCGGAGGGATGTTTGCTTCCCACAATCGCCCCCAGGACCCTTTATCCATCCAGTCCACCGTTGGCCGCCAACCACCCCTCCTCCTATCAATGTCAACGGCTAAATGGTACACAGACTTGACCGTGAAGACCCCATCCACTGTACCATGCCAGATAAGCCTATCTGCGACATCCTGCCTGGGAAGCGGGATAGCTTTAATGGCCACACAGGTAGGCGGATCAAACCATTGACATAATTTACGATCATCCCAACACCCCTCTCCTGGGCACATAACCTCCGCAACAGAAGGATCCCCCCCCCCCATCCGGAAGGACCCGAGGGTTATAACACGGGGGCTCCAACTGGCACAGAGGAATCCAGTTAGAGTTAAGTAGGGAGGCCGTTCGGCCATTCCCGATTTGCCACCGAAGACCCTTAACCAAAAGCTCCCTCCCAAATAAGACGCTTTGCCACCCCCACGAAGGGCGGGACCTAGCCGTAGCCTTAAGAAAAGTTCCCGTGGGGAAATATTTGCCTTTATAAACCTGTGCCAGCAAGGACTGAGGTTCCATAAGGATACGCCACCCAATCTTCGCCAACAAAGCCTGATTGAATTGCTCAAATCGACAGAACCCCAACCCTCCATCACGCTTGCCATGGGATTTAGCTATTGAATTGTACTGTAAATTACAATATTCTCTTACTTACTAGTACCTCCATTTCAGGAAATGAATGTTGATCTCCGCTTATTCTCTCATTTTTTTTCTCCCACACATTTATTTGCAACTCTGCCCTAGTGGCCACCTCATGAATTCTACCGAGAAGTGCCTCTCTTTTTTTTTTTTTTTGACAAAAGACAATCATATATTGATACCAAAATATAGATAGTTACATCCTGGATCCAAGCCAGGTCCGAAAATCAAAAGAACGACTCATAGTCGGGTACAAAGAGAGGGTTTTCCTAGCCACCATATGGGCTACCCTATTACTACTCCGACCTATAAATCGCACACTAAACCCAGGGATGCTACCAAAGTAATGTAAGACTTCTTCCAGCACAGCACCCATCCGGTTATCCCTTGCATCCTTGCAGTTGATTTTATCAATGATGACCTTGGCATCCCCTTCGAAACGCACCCCCATGAGACCCTGACCCACACACCAAGCAATGGCCTCCCGGAGCACAAGCAACTCCACGACCACCGGATCACCACCGAGAAGTGCCTCTCATAATATTTAAAAATATGATAATAATACAGATTATTAATAATGAAACTATTTAATTCATACAAGTTACTATAGATAACAATGTGTCTTTATCGTATGAAAATTTGTGAAATACACTCAATATTTTTAGTATTTACCAAACCTCTTTTCATACATATTCTACTAGACAATCATTCACAAACATATTGCAAAATAACACTAATAAAACATTAAATAAGAACTAACATGATTCCCTATGCAGCGAGAACTAGGGGTGGGCATTGGGTGGGTCGGGTGGATTTTGACAATAAAATGCACCCACCCGCGCTTAAACGGATTGCTAATTTTTAACCCACCACCCACCCACATTTAGTCTCGGGTTGGGTCGGGCGGATGGTGGATAATGCGGGTGGGTTTGTGGGTTCACCCACATCACAATGTATATAATATAAAGGAGTCAACTTGACATGATAATAGGTGAAGAGAATCATTGAGGGAAACAAGAAGTTGAAATAGGGCGAAAAATGTCGAATTAGTTCTTAAATTGGATAGAAACTCTATTATGAAAGAGTTTTCTACAGATTGAGATGATTATTAGGTGCAAGGAACTAAGGAAAATAATTCCACAAAGGAAAGAGCGGTGATCTAGGCACAAGAATTAGAGGGAAAAGTAAAGGGAAGAAGAGGGGATCTCTATTTGGAAGGTTAGCTTTGAGGTCCAAACTCCAGGAGCAGTCGGAGTTTATATCTAATGTTTCCACTCTCCTCTCTCTAGCGCCAACGACTTTGATCTTTTTGATGTTGGGTTGAGCGGGTCACCCGCACACTCACCCATAACCCATCCACCACCCGGCGGATGGCTCCCAGAGCAACCCGTCACTCACCCACAGACCCACCCACTTAAAGAAATTCGGGGCAAATGCGGGTGGGTCGGTCCAAACCCGTGGATGATCCGCCCGCATGCCCAGCCCTAACGAGAACACATATACAAATAACTATAACGAAACTTTCTAAAATACTACGAAAAACCTAATTATTCGAACTGCCACGTTGGTTCAATCTCGTAAGAGTTAAACAAAACGAATCCCTATACCCGGTCCATCACCACATCATCATCATCAATTGAGGCAAAAGGGAAACAAAATCGCTTCCTAACTTCACGGAATTCGCATGAACCTCTTTTTAGTTTTCAATGTATATGGCTGGAAATGGAGATGGCAAACTCACGGGGTTCACTTTCACTACCTTATGTCAAACACTTGTTTATTAATGTAAAGAAAGCCCGGGCCCCTTTCTACTTATAGATCCATTTTCAATAATAATAAACCTTTTGATTCCGCACGGGGATCTCTCCATGTTTCGCTTTCCTCGTATAAGAAAGATGTTCGTTCGAATCCAACCTAATCTAATTACATAGGGTAAAATTTAAACTCCAATGATTTTTAGTGGATTAGGATAAAACCCGAATTCGAATATTGTGGATTAAAGATGGACATGATTTCTCACTATCCAACCTAGACTCACCCTACTATATACGTATTTTGTCTAGAAACGACGTGATTTTATCTCAATATATAAAATATTAATTACTTTCATGAAATTTTGTTGTTTTTTTAACTAATTTCTTCATTTTAATGATTTATTGTAGTACTTTTTCTCTGTCATAATGTTAATATACATGTGAATGTTAACATGTTGGTTGCAGGTATAAAAAGAAATTATTACTCATGGATAACCATGAATACCTAAAACCCGATTAAATATGGAATAATTTTAACTTTCTATCCAATTCTTATTTAAATATAGATATGAGTAAAACGCGAACTATTTAGAATAGAAATAATAGATATACAACATCCATCCATATTATCAAATTCCATCCCTACCTCCCCTACTTACTTTGCATTTTACAAATTTTTTTTGTGTAAGGACGACAACAACTCGTGGTCGTGCCTAAGACATTTTACCATCAAGCTAATTGCTCCAATAAATATCATGCAGCTATCACAACGATTCACATGCCGCCACAAATTGATAACAAAAATAAAATAAAAACACATGAGCCAGCTGTGATAGCTGGTTAGATCACAAAACCCAGTCCATGGAAATTGCAAGTACTAGTGTTGTATGGTACTAATTGAGTAATTTCACAAAAAAAAAAGAATACAAATTAAACTTGCCAAATTCATAGCACTCAGTACCATAGAACGTGGATGGAACCAGAACTATCTGTCAAACATTGTCGATTTGTTCTGTACTACGTACCGTTATCCTCACTATATATCGCCATCTTGATTATTTGTTCATCTATAATTACGTATATTCGTGTGGGTACGGATTCCAGATATGAACAAGCTATGAAATACACATAACGGAAAACACTATATCAGATCTCTCATTTTTACATTATTAATAATTTGTAACATTCAATGGAGGGTAATAGTTGTGAGTAATGATTTACTCTTTATTTATGCAATATTAGGGTTTGAGAAGAAATGGAGACGGAATCTGATCTATATTTCTATTATCATCAAATCAATATAAGAAAATAATTTAGGGTTTGTTTGGAGAATATGAGTTTAAATTTATAGATTGTCAACTATCTAAAGTTTTTTTTTTATTACTCAGGAACCTCAGCCCGCTAGTCCTACTAAACCTGAGGGCCACCTGCAATTACATTCGACGCCAATGGGACTTCGCTCCCAGCAGCCTTATACCTGCGGGAACACCAACGGGCCTCGCTTGGATTCGAACCTGGGATCTGCAACTCCCAAGCCTTCACTGTCGCGGCAGCTTTACCGTTAGACTATCTTACCTTTGGAAACAATCTAAAAAATTATAACTCTTGGGATTGTTGAAAATAGATTTTAAAATGTTTATTGTTTGGTAACTGTGATCGTTAACATTCAATGAAAATTAAAAATTTAATTTTATATTAAATAACATGTTTATCCTTAATAAAAAATTAGAGTGGTTCGAGAAATATTAAAAACTTTATTGATAAATATATTTAATATGATAAATAAATAAAAGAAAGAGAAAAATATGAGGATAAAATCTCACGAATCAAGATATAGAATCTCTCTGATTATGAGAGATTTGATATCCGTAGATTTTAGAGATTTGAAATCTCTAAAGCTAAAATCCACAATACAAAAAGCAATAAAAAAACATATATTTCTATAAAATCTACGGATTCAATGAATCCACATCCTAAATTTCGTTCTCTAGACGACTCTTAAAAAGATAAGATAAGCCTATACAATTAGGGAGAAGAAAGGAAGAAGTATGGATTAGGGCTTTCTCGTTTTCCTTCATTTGTTTTTGGGTTCAAACAAGTTGGGTCATGAGTGACAGTTTCATGACATGATATTATAGTTTTTTTTTTTTTTGTGGGATATAGTTTTCTATCAAGTATTTTGTATTTGAATTTCAACTACCTCTCAATATATGATATAGTTTTATCTACAAAAGTCAAGTCCAAAAATTCAACTTTGATTTAGAAAAAAAAACATATAAAAATTGATAAATTCGTTATTTGAACGCTCACAGGACATAACTGTGAATGGCATTTTTTTTTGACAAAACTGTGAATGACATCCCCGGCAAAAGCTCATACGATGATTAGTTTTTTTTTTAAACTGAATATTGGGAGCTATTATTGTTTACTTGGAAGTTTTGAAACTACATATGTTCTTGATTTTGATATATAGTAGAAAAACAAAATAGAGGGGAAAAGAGAACAAATAAAATAACAGTGGCGTGCACATGTTGATATTAGAGCTGTCAAAATTGAATCCGATCTGATCAACCCGCCCGACCCATCCGACCCATGATCTGTACGTTACCGTTCGTAACTCGAACTCAATAAATCTGTTAACCGATTGACCCGTAACCTGATTGACCCATGACCCAATTGGGTTGTAACTTGGTATGGAGGAAACTGATAAGCTCAGTGCTGTATAGTGTAGACGGGGTTTATTGTCGTCCACTTATTGAGACGTGGGTTCCATTTTCTGCTCCAAGCAACCTGAACAGTGCAGGAAAAAAAAATGAGAGGAGAATATAAAATTATTTATAAATGTTCCGGCCACCTGGAGAAAGCATAATTCACTTCAGATTTGTTTTTATTCAGAAAGAAAATAATTTGCCGCAATTATTGCCTTCCCCAATCCCCATATGGCTCCACTGTCTGTGTGAGTCATCACAGTTTGATGGTTGTCTTTGTCTCCCTGGTGTTCGATCGATCTCCTTATCTAATCGTCTTTTTGTTAGGAATGGCAATGGGCAGGTCCGGATGAGTATCTCGATATTCATACTTATTTTGTGGCAGGTCGAGTTTAGATGGATAATTTATTGTGGGCACGAGTCGGGCTGATCGACCCAATAAGTATGTAGTTTATATGGAAGACAAAGAAACAAACCATAATATTGTAAATATAGTTAAATTATTGGAGATATTGAGTTTTTTTACTAATTTATAATTTTATTATAGCTAAAATATGATGTAATTAAAGGAAAATTCTAAGTAATTTGACTAATATTACAAGTAATTTAAACAAAAACGGATCGAGAATGTGACGGATCAGGACGGGTTGGATTGATGAAAGTACCCATGCGGCCATGCCCGCCCTGCCTATAGAGCGGGTCGAACCTGCACAAAACAGTCCAAACAGGCCGGATAAATTGGGTCGGGGCGAAATTGTCATCCTAGTAGTTAATCCTTCATTGCACACAATTCTGACCTTCTCTTGTGCATAGCTAAGATTAGGTTAGGTTGGGTGTTTATCACTTCTAATCATTGTTTTTAGTTTCTTATTCATTAACTAAACAACAAAATTATAGCATATTCCAAAGCTTGGAGTGGAAGCAGGTCCGGCCCACAGTCTCTGCTACCAGGCCCAAGCACATGGCCTCCAAATACCGGGCTTTGTTATGGGTTGTTACAACTTCCGAAGACAAAAAGTGTTGCTCTAGCAAGCAAATATATTGGGCCTACTCGTGCTCTTAACTCTTAAGAGCACAAATTAAATATAGCATACCACACCACCACGAATTTTGCATACTGGGCCTGTCCAGGGCCTATCCTTATGCACACATGCGACAAATGGACTCCCCTCACAATTGGCGCGTCCCTCCCAACCAGACGAATACGGAATACCCATGAATTTTTGGAAAAAATCTCAAAATACACATATTTTTTTAAAAAAAAATTCTTAAAATACACACGTTTAAATTTTTTCCTTCAAAATACACATGTTTGGGCATCACTGCGGTCGTCAACCGCAGTGAATGCATCACCGCGGTGAATGCAAAGATATGCGGAATAAAATAAAAAAATTCGCTACAATCATAATAAAAAAACATTCACTTATAGTTATGAATGATTTATTTTATTGTTATTAAAGGTTTGGTGTTAAGGTGTGAATGTTGAGTTGCTTGAACTAATATTTTGCTTTACTAATGTTTGCTTGATTGAATCAGAGATGCACTATGTCACAAGGGTAAAAAATGTTAAAAATAAGCATTGTCATTTATGATAATTGGGAACGATTGTAACACCCTAGTCCGGCCGGACACTACTTATACCAAAATGACAAAATACCCTTGATAAAGCGTGAACCAAAATAAGAACTGAAAAACTTGGAAAAATCAGTGCAGTCAAAATCGCGCATTAAAACGTAAAAACTTACGTTTTTACGTATCCAGGCCACCAAAACGTTTCAGTTTCTACCTAAAGTCGCTTAGTCACAAAAACTGGTAAAAACATGGGTAAAATCGGTAAAATCGCTTAAAATCGGTAAAATCGCGATTCTGAAGCGTTTTTATACGATTTTGATCATATCATAAAAATGTGCTAATTGACCCAAAATGATGTAATTTTGGAGACATATCAGCAAAAAATAAAAAAAGTAAAACATGATTCGTCACTCGCTCTACAACTAATGTCGAGATAGGGGCTTCACATTAGGTTGAAAAGGCACCTAATGGTATTCTCAACAGCCGCTGACCTTCTATCAGTCTTCTCCCTTAATCTTCACCTGCGGCTCTTACCTGGGTTACGATAAAAGTTTATGGGTAATTGATCGTATGTAATTATGTAAACTCAAACCAGCTTATGAGAATTTAGATTCTCAAGCTCATTTACGGGTCACGATCTACGTTTATGAGCTTATTATTAAGATGTCATGAGTTTTCTCTACTTTTGAGTCAACGCAAATTACTTTATGTGTTAGATATTACATTTTAATTATGAATTTCATGTAGTTATTCACTTATCTAAAATCTACACACTCACATTTTACATACTATATGTTGTACTTAATATATTTTTAGCTACTTTAGAGGGTGCATCAAAAACTTACGCTCTTATGCTTTGATTCTACGTTTTACGATTTTACCCATTTTCCGCTTCTAGGTAGAATCGCGCTTTTAACTGCATTGGGAAAAATAACAGAAGCTTTGAATAAATAACTTTAATAATTAAATAAACTATCATTACTTAAAATAAAGCCCTAATACTTAGACAATCCTCAAACCATAAATCTTAATCGGACACTACTTTACTAAAATGCCCTTGATAAAGCATGAACCAAAATAAGAAATGAAAAGACTTGAAAAAATAAAGGAAGCTTTTCATAAATAATTTTAATAATATTAAAAGTAAACTGACATTGCTTAAAACAAAGCTCTAACACTTGGATATGTCTCAAACCATAAATCTTAATCTCAAAACTCTTAATCTGCAATATCCAGTAACTACTCATAATCGTAAAGCAGGTAACTAAAAGCCCATTATGTTGCTTGCTCAGATCCGATCTCTGGCACTTTCAGTGACGCTTGTACTGTGCTCCTCTACCCAGGGGTGGAGCTACACATAGGCTCGGGGGCGCCGGGGGGCCCGGCCCCCCCGAGAGTTTCCGAACTTACGTATAGACTATATCGGTATTTGAAAATTTCGTATAAATTGATGGGTTTGTATAAAATGGTTTAATGTGCATTATTGTAACACGAAACTAAACTAGGCCAGTGGCCGGAATTCTTCTTGAACCCACAGGGAGCATATTTCAATTTTAGTTTTAATCTCTCATTAACTTTTATCTTATGGATTCTCAATTCTGTAATTTCCATCAGATTATGGGTTCGAAATCCAGAGGGGCATATTTAATTTTACATATTTAATTTTGTTTTTACTCTCTCATTAACTTTTATCTTATGGATTCTCAATTCTGTAATTTCAATATGGTTTCTTAACTCTTTTATTTCAATATAAGTTTTATATGGATTCAAATTGATGCTTTGATAATATTAAAATTTTATTTTGATTATTGTTTTGCTTAATTTTATTGTCTTTTCACCGTAACAAAATAAATCCCCCTTCGGAACGTCAAATTCTATCTTCGTCTCTAACTCAAAGATGAAATGCATTTTATGCACTTTCAACTGCAACTGATAAATCAATACTAATTTTAGAAGCACATAAATTAATGGAGTCATAAACAAAACTTATGGATACGAGTAATCGGTCACCGGTTACTCGGTCAACCGCAAAACTGAACTGAAATCGTCGGTTTAACGGTTCAGCGAAAATCGTTACCAGTTTGCGGTTGCGGTTTGCAGTCACCGGGATTGAGGCAACTGACTCGCTGTTACTGTCACTGTAGAAAATGGCCAAGTATAACCATTTCCTAAAGCGTAGTATAGCGGGTTTGGGTTTTATTGTCAACCCGGGTCCTAGATGTGATGACTACTCAGTGAATTCGTATTATCTAGCAATAAAACTTTAGTGAAGGTCTAAACTAACAAGCAAGCAAAGCAACTAAACGGTTGTATTCAGGTTAAGAGAGGTCACCCGGATATGGTTCCCCCTAGACTGCAGTTAAGCCGGATTGTAATTGCCAAGTTCGATTTCTATGATAGTTATACTGCGGAAGGTTCTCAAACAGTCTGAAGTCTCGACTAAAGGTCTTCAGACCCTCTCAATCTGAGTCTCTAGCTGGCGACTAACCTACACCGGAGTAAACAGATTGAGGCCCTATGAACAAAACCTCCACTACCGAATGGAATTCGGTACAGAATAGTGAACTGGCTCCTCGACTAAAGTCACCAATTCACTACCTTCGATTAAAGATACTCTATCAACCTAGGCAGATATTATCATTCTAGGTTAAAGCAGAAACAACAGGAATTTGATCAGGATTCAAGTCATTCAATCATTCAAACCTCAATCGAATATAATCAAATCATAGAATCAATACTTGGGTTCATACAATCAAACCTAACATACAGATCTAGGGTTTCCCACACCCAGATGAATGGGAGAACTACTCCATGGAGAAAGAAGCAAAAGCAGAATCAGACGCGGAAATCATAATGTGAAGATGGATTTCTGCTCCTGGACGTTGAATCGACACTTCTCCAAGCTCAAACCAAGCTCCAATGGTGTTGAAGATCGATCTAGGGCACTTGGAGACTCTTGTTCGTCGCTTTCTCTCTCTAGGAACCGCTCTGTCTCTCAAAAACTCGAATCCCCTTCTGTTTGACTCGGAATCCGCTTAAAAACCAGACTTTCCCGACTTGCACGGCCAGGGTGCACGGCCGTGCACATCACCATTCTGGCCGTGCACTCCAAAATGCGGCGTATCAATAAGTCGAACCTCAACCAACTCGCACGGCCAGGATTGCACCTTGCACGGCCGTGCGGATTTCACTTGTGCCCGTGCGTGCCCACGCACAATCCCGCACGGCCAGAATTATGTGTTGCACGGCCGTGCGTGCCCACGCACAATCCCGTGCGTGCCCACGCACAATCCCGCACGGCCAAACTGGTCACTTGCACGGCCGTGCGGGTTGTGGGTGTGCCCGTGCGACTTCCTCAGAACCTCGCCATGCGTCCGATCCTCGTCCAATCGACCTCAAACTCGCTCCCAAGCCTCCATTCACGTACTAGGACCTGAAATATCATAAACAAGCACAGCCTAGCGTGAAATCGGCCTAAAACACGAGAATCAATACCTCAAACGGAGTAAGAGCAGGGGTAAAAACATGTGTAACTAACGGTCTATCAAACTCCCCCACACTTAACCGTTTGCTTGTCCCCAAGCAAACCTATCTCAAACCAATGCAACTCTCCAGACCTCTGTAGCAACAAACAACCTCGATCGTAGGTAGAGGACTTCCTAGATCATTTAGCAACTTACGAGGTCAACCGACGCACAAGTCATCTCATAGCTTCTTCGGCGAGAGCACTAGTCTCGAGTCAGCATCATGACAAACAGTGAACAGAGGACAAATGAATCGTGGATGAGGAGACTCTAAAAAACAAAAGATCATGGACTCACATTTTTCAAGGTGCTCGATTTTCTTCTTGAAGATGGTTGGAACCCCTTTCCTTTCTTCTTTTTGCTTGTTTTTCTGTTTTTCTCTTGTTTTTCAAGGGTTCCAACCTGTTTTTGCAGAAAACGAGGGCTCTCACCTAGCAAAGGTTTTGCGGGAGCCCGGCTCTTACCGGCCATGCCAGGAGCAGTTGTCTCGAGCCTCGTGCGGGGGAAAGACATGTAAGGGGGCTGGAGGTAGTAGGTGGAAATTGGGAACGAATTCCCGTCTCCCCTTACACACTTTCGCCCTATTCGCACGGGAGACGTTATTTTAAAGCACATTTCGAGCACCTGTTACTTTCAAAACATGATACAAGAGTCCATGACAGGCAGAGAGTCCACAACACCACACAATTCAAGGGTCCTAAGATCACTAATTCACTCAATCAACCAACACACTATGAAGAAGAAATGAGACTTCTTAAATGCATCAACATCCTCCATAGTGCTACACTACCTCCCTAGGTTGCAAATCACTACAAAGACTGTCAATTCAAAGCATACTGAGCAGGCAATTGCAAGGAACACGTACTTGGAGCCCTCAAATTTAAAATTTGGACAGTGGACTAGGCTCCAAGCACACAAACAGATCTAATGCAGTCAAAAGATAAACACCCCCCCACACTTAAGATCGACATTGCCCTCAATGGAGAAGAGGGAAGGAAAGGGTAACGAAGTTACCGGTGTGCACGGACTGCAGAAGACTGGAAATGGACCAGTCGGGAACACAGCACAGCTCGAGGGGAACAGAAGAGCTCAACCAGAATATGTTAGGTCCGATGTCAGCCCAATAAGACATCATCCAGAACAAAGGAAACAAACCAAAACAAAACCAAATCGCAATCCGACTCGAAACACAAGAAAGAAAGTCAAACCGTGGTGGGGTTGCCTCCCCACAAGCGCTTCTTTACCGTCTTGTAGCTGGACGCCCATGGTGGATACTCAGGGAGGTGCAGGAACAGGTGCCTCCAAGAGCGGATCCACGTCGCTCTTGAGGTACAGCTTCAGGTGGTGACCGTGCACCCGACGGTTGCGACCACCAGCAGTGGTCAGCTCGACCTGGCCATCCGGCAAGATGCAGGCGAGTGAGTACTCGGATGGCCAGGGTGGTCGTGGTGCAGGGGGTGGGACCAGCTCATAGTGGTCTCCACCTTTCTTCCGTGCAGGCTTAGCCACCTGCGGCTTCGGCCGCCACTCCTCCTTGAGCTTTTTGTTCGGAGGCGAGACTGGATGGAGTGGCGGCGAAAGAATGATAGGCGGGTCCTGCAAAATGAGAGGTGTAGAAGGGTGCACGATAGGCTCGTGTACCTGATCAGAAATAGCATGCACATGCGATACAGAAATCATAGCACAATGATCAAAGTCAGTCACAGGAAAAATAGCCTGTTCATTTCCAGCACGCAAGATCAGTTTACCATCATGCACATCAATCAATGCCTTGGCGGTGGCAAGAAATGGTCTACCTAGAATCAAAGGCACATCCACATCATCATTTATATCCAGAATAACAAAATCAACAGGATATGTGAATGCACCCACATTAACAAGCAAATCTTCTATGATACCCCTAGGATGCACCACGGAACGATCAGCTAGCTGAATGCTCATCCTAGTAGGGCTAAGTTCACCTAGGTCTAGCTTTTTGAACAATTTATATGGCATGACATTGATGCTAGCTCCTAGGTCCGCCAAGGACTTTCCTACATGCATGCTGCCAATAGTAAGAGGGATAGTAAAACTCCCTGGATCCTTGCGTTTTTCGGGCAGCTTGTTCTGCAGGATGGCAGAACATTCCTCGCTCAGCAGCACTGTCTAGAGATCCCCAAGTTTCTTCTTGTTGGTGCAGAGATCTTTCATGAACTTTGCGTACTTGGGCATCTTCGACAGTGCCTCCACAAATGGTACACTAATGTTGAGCTGCTTCAACATTGCCATAAAATTGGCAAACTCAGTCTCCAGCTTGTCTTTGTGTAGGCGAGTGGGGAAGGGAAGCTGGGGCACATGCTCCTTAACCACTGGTTGTGGCTTGGGAGCAGGGGCTTCCTTCTCCACCCGCACTTCTGCATCACCGGCTGGAAGTGCTGAAGCAGGTAGTGGTTCCTCCTGCCTGGTCGGGGCAGGATCAGCTGATGTAGGCCTGCCGCTCAGGGTGAAAATGGCATGTGCGGTCTCATGCGGGTCCCGTGGATTAGGGATGGTGGTGGCAGGTAGAGTCCCCGGGGCCCGAGTAGTAATCTGGCGAGCTATGGCGCCAACCTGGTTCTGCAAATCTTGCAGAATGGCACCCTGGTTCCTCTGTCCTGCCTCCAAGGTTCTCTGGCCTGCCTCCAGTGAAGCTATGGTTTGATCCATCCTCGTGATACTTGCCTGGCTGGTGGTCATGAATGCTGCCAAAATGTTCTTCAGCTCGGTCATCTGATTATCGGGAGCTGGCGCTGCTGCTGGCTCGGCATACTGACGCTGAGGCTGCTGGAATGGCTGCCCTTGCCTAGGCTGGTAGGGCTGCTGCTGTGGTGGTGGCCCCTGCCTATCCTGGAAGGGCTGCCTCTGTTGAAAACCACCTGCTGGTGCTGGGAAACCAGGTGGTTTGTTGGTGTTGCTGCTCCAGACGAAGTTGGGATGCTGGCGCCATCCTTCATTGTAGGTGTTGCTGTATGGGTCGAGGCGCCGAGCATTGGCGATGAAGGCCACCTGCTCTTGGGGAGTGGAGGACTCCCTCATAGATTGACAATCCTCCACCAGGTGATTTGGGCTCTCACACCACTGACACTGAGCTACTGGAGGCGTAGCTACACCTCGGCCCGGAAGGAGACTGTTAGGCTGCTTCAATGTCTGCACCAACTCAGCCACCTGCTGCTCTAACCCGGATCTAGCCTCCATAGCATGCACACCTCGGTCCCGGGAATTCCTACCTCTGTTGTTCTGCCCCCAGGAATGATCGCGGGCAGCCAAAGTACTGATCATCTGGTTCAGCTCGGGTGGAGTCTTAGTAAGGATATCCCCTCCTGGGCATAGAGACTCGATCACCCTCTGGCTGTCTGGGGTGAGGGCACTGTAGAAGTTCCCCACTGTGAAAGCATCGCTGAAGCCATGATGGGGACACTGCCAGAAGTATCCCATGTACCGCTTCCATGCATCGCGAAGGGACTCATCTGGCTCTTGGCGGAAGTGAGTGATCTCCCGCTGAATCTCAGTAGTCTTCGATGCCGGATAATATCTGTGCACAAACTTATCCGCCAGATCGTCCCAAGAAGTGATGGACAGTGGGGGCTGGGTCTCCAACCACCTCTTAGCATTCCCCACCAAAGAATGGGGGAAGAGGTGAAGGCGGATTGCGTCATCCAGAACACCATTCAGCTTGAACCCGTTCGTCAGCTGCAGAAAACGGGAAAGGTGTACCCGGGCCTCCTCATCCTTCAAACCATGGAACTGGATAGATGATGTAATGAGTTGAATCCAGCATGGCTTGATCTCGAGGTTGTTTGCTGGGATGGGTGGATAGAGGATGACCGGGCGGATGTCAGCAATCCGTGGAGTGTAGTAGTACTCCAAGGTGGGACCCGGCGGTGGTGGTGGATTCTGATTCACCGGGGGAGCCTGTCGGGCATTCCCCGGTTGTGGGATGTCTTCGCCCTCCATCTCGCGCTCGTCCTCGGATTCGCTGCTCAATTGGCCGTCTCTGTACTCCACCGTAGCCAGTCTAGTTCGCTGTTGTCTCCGAAGTTGGTTGCAGGTGGGTTCAATCTCTGGATCCAACGGCAGTATACCTCCCGACTGGCTACGGGTCATGCACTATCTGCACACAATCAAGCAAGGCAAACCCGTGAAGGCACAAGTGGGAAAAACAAAAACTCAATGCAAAAATGAAAATGCTAAAGTAACAGAAATCACTTTTCTTCAACAACCTAGCCGTCCCCGGCAACGGCGCCAAAAACTTGACTCGCTGTTACTGTCACTGTAGAAAATGGCCAAGTATAACCACTTCCTAAAGCGTAGTATAGCGGGTTTGGGTTTTATTGTCAACCCGGGTCCTAGATGTGATGACTACTCAGTGAATTCGTATTATCTAGCAATAAAACTTTAGTGAAGGTCTAAACTAACAAGCAAGCAAAGCAACTAAACGGTTGTATTCAGGTTAAGAGAGGTCACCCGGATATGGTTCCCCCTAGACTGCAGTTAAGCCGGATTGTAATTGCCAAGTTCGATTTCTATGATAGTTATACTGCGGAAGGTTCTCAAACAGTCTGAAGTCTCGACTAAAGGTCTTCAGACCCTCTCAATCTGAGTCTCTAGCTGGCGACTAACCTACACCGGAGTAAACAGATTGAGGCCCTATGAACAAAACCTCCACTACCGAATGGAATTCGGTACAGAATAGTGAACTGGCTCCTCGACTAAAGTCACCAATTCACTACCTTCGATTAAAGATACTCTATCAACCTAGGCAGATATTATCATTCTAGGTTAAAGCAGAAACAACAGGAATTTGATCAGGATTCAAGTCATTCAATCATTCAAACCTCAATCGAATATAATCAAATCATAGAATCAATACTTGGGTTCATACAATCAAACCTAACATACAGATCTAGGGTTTCCCACACCCAGATGAATGGGAGAACTACTCCATGGAGAAAGAAGCAAAAGCAGAATCAGACGCGGAAATCATACTGTGAAGATGGATTTCTGCTCCTGGACGTTGAATCGACACTTCTCCAATCTCAAACCAAGCTCCAATGGTGTTGAAGATCGATCTAGGGCACTTGGAGACTCTTGTTCGTCGCTTTCTCTCTCTAGGAACCGCTCTGTCTCTCAAAAACTCGAATCCCCTTCTGTTTGACTCGGAATCCGCTTAAAAACCAGACTTTCCCGACTTGCACGGCCAGGGTGCACGGCCGTGCACATCACCATTATGGCCGTGCACTCTAAAATGCGGCGTATCAATAAGTCGAACCTCAACCAACTCGCACGGCCAGGATTGCACCTTGCACGGCCGTGCGGATTTCACTTGTGCCCGTGCGTGCCCACGCACAATCCCGCACGGCCAGAATTATGTGTTGCACGGCCGTGCGTGGCCACGCACAATCCCGTGCGTGCCCACGCACAATCCCGCACGGCCAAACTGGTCACTTGCACGGCCGTGCGGGTTGTGGGTGTGCCCGTGCGACTTCCTCAGAACCTCGCCATGCGTCCGATCCTCGTCCAATCGACCTCAAACTCGCTCCCAAGCCTCCATTCACGTACTAGGACCTGAAATATCATAAACAAGCACAACCTAGCGTGAAATCGTCCTAAAACACGAGAATCAATACCTCAAACGGAGTAAGAGCAGGGGTAAAAACATGTGTAACTAACGGTCTATCAGCAACCGTGGCGGTTAGTGGGTTATAACCACAATCGTGGCGGTTAACCGCACAACCGCAACACAACCACTATCGGCGTCATTTTGGGGGAATTCGGCCGAAATCAAATGAGTAGAATTCTCACCCCCATTTCCACTTACCTAAATCGCGAAGCTTGAATCGCAAAAGAGGCTCGCCGCTTCCTCCCCAACCCTGTCGTCATCCTCACCCCCTGCGGCCTGCCCTCGTCAGTCATCTCGTCGTCGCCGTCGTAGTCGCCATCCAGTCCACAAACTCACGTCGTAGCGACTAGCGAGCTCGTCGTACCTCCATCCTCTCGCTTCCAACAGCTCAGAATTCGTTACCGTAGCCGCCATCCTCCATCCCATAACTCGTCGTCGCTATCCTCCCTCCCAGAACTCTTCGCCGCTCCCAGAACTCCCGCCCTTGTTAGCAGAGCAGCGGTCTCGGCTAACCGCAGAGACAAATCGAAACCGTCGGTCGTGGTTAGCATTGACCAAACCTCTCTTCGGTTGTGGTTGCAGTTTCAGTGACGCTTTCAATTGTGGTTAACCGCAAGTATGGTTCGGTTAAACCGAAACTGCACCGACTAACAGGCTTACTTCCACTCTTTAACTGAAACCGTTCTTAAAAACTATGTAAGTTGTTATTACTTTCACCCTTTAACCTTAATACTCAAAATGTGGGAGTTGCTAATACTCACCATCCTAAAAAACTTAACTCTAAACTCTTACCTTGTGTCTTTTATCCTATAAGGGGCCCCTACCTCGACTTAGTTTCGACACTACGCGCCTTACTTACTTAAACATGGCTATCTTCACAATGGGGTACCCCACACCATGAGTTATGACCACCGTGTTACGTATCGCCGTATTATGTCAAAAGTCAAAACTGAGATATGTCAACCACATTATGTATCATCGTCCTGTTGCATATCTAACAATGTGCAATAAAAAACTATGCTATGTATCGCCATCCAGTTCCATGGGTGATTAACTATTGTGTTACGTATCGTCGTCCTATAACGATCCCTCGTGAATGTGGCTAGCTAAGTGAGGTTACTTATCTTTTTCTTATTACTATCTCTGCTATTTTCACCTTAATTGATTTAATAGTGAAGTACTACTAAAACTCGATCTTACAACTCACAACCTCTTAATAAAAGATAGAAACTCAATTGTTGTTTGAAAAGTAAATATTGAAAACTCAAGCAAGCATCTCAAACAATATCTCAATTGGAAGCATGCATTATCAAGAACAAACATAATCAAACGCCGACATATCCTTCGAAGATTTTCTCTTCGATTACTCTTGTGAGGACAAGCATTAACTTTGTGATCTTTAGATCCCAAACCCATCAACATGAATAGTTGCTCAAATGTTTCCCTTTTGGACACTTTGCTTCGCTTCCATACTTTCTTTTGAAAGCATCAATTCTTTCATTATCCCTAAGACTTGTTCTTCTTTTTGTGAACCTGAAAGGCTTATCAGATTCCCTCATGTCTTTGCTATCTTCTCTTGTGAACCTCCTATTTCTATATCCTTTAAATTTTTTCTTTCTATAAGGATATCTATTATGTTTGTTGTTCATGGGTAGTTGTTCTTATTCGTTAGAACATCCATACCTGCCAGAAACATATTCTATTTGGGCACAACAACTCTTGTTAAGATAGAGTAGTCTCTTGATATCCTACCTAACTAGAACTTTAGTACATGCCTTTCTCATGGCATAATGTACTGCTTATTCTTCCTCCTACTCCATCAACAATTTGATTTTCGTTGATGAGGAGATCAAAAGCTGTTTTTTCTAATTCGGTCAAATGATTAGGCAGCTTAGCAAAGAACAACTTATTCATGTATTCCATGAGGGCCATTATAGAATTACCCTTTTCTAAAGTTCCAGTCGATAGCTTAAATCCGTAAAATTCTCTTTTCATTGATTAGCAACTATTGCCAAATCGCCTTCAGGTAAGACTTCATTAATGATTTCATCATTAATTGCGGTATTGGATGCCAGTTTATTCCAAATTTTTTGGGCATTTCCTATCATGGCAGCTTTACAGAACTCATAGGTTTTATCCGGCATAAAGCTGCATGCTTTAGCTGTTATCCTAAGGATTGTAATTCACTCATATATTCTTTCAGATACATGCTTTTCACAATCAATATTTGAGAAGAACACTTGAAATTATACTCGACCTTAAAGGATTATCTTTGGGAAGGAAATCATCATTAGTCCTATGACTGAGGATAATTTGGTTTAAACCAATTTCTCTTAGTAATAACAAGTTTATTAAACGTTCAATCAACTATTGACTCGCACGAAACTATATTGTGAATTAATCCCGACTAGAGCCCAAGTTTTTAAACTCTAGTCGGGTGCAGTATAGGGCAAGTATTTAAATTGTCAACCCGGGTCGGTCCATGTACCCCTACTTCAATCGCTTAAGTTGTTATCTAGCAAAACGGTTTTGGATTTAAAACTATGAGAACTACAAATGAAAACAAGTAAGTAAAGTAAATCGAGGGGAATTCTATATGAGAGGACCTCACTTGGGTGTTGCTCCCCCCTAACTAACAATTACGGCTTGAAGAATCGAACGACCGTGTGTGGTTAGGGGGTCATAAACCGCATGGAAGTCTAACAAGCAGCCAAAGCTACCCTCTTAGCCTCTAGGGTGAGGAATGGGATATGATCCAAGCCACTAATGTGAACATATCAACCTATCGACTAAGGAATGGTTAGACTTCACCCTCGAATTGGAGTTCGGACGACCACCCACAATCAAACCCTAAGTGCTAATACGAAATATGAGGTTTGCCCATTAACTAACCTAGAATAGGAGGCATAAAATGCACAAGGAAACCCATCTCTACCATCCCTAATAGAGCCTCTTAGGTTAAGGAGGGTTCTCTCTAAACTAGCTTAGGAGGCATTGAATGCCCAAGGAAACCCAACTCAAATTGAGCCTCTTTGGATGAAGGAGGTTTCCTCTCTAAACTAGCCTAGGAGGCATGAAATGTCCAAAAACACCCATCTCCAATGGAGCCTCTCAACCTAAAGAGGTCTCCTCTCTAAGCTAGATTAGAATGACAATTAGATTGATAGGCTTTCACACAACACAATCATTCATGAATAATACCTCCACATTCACATTAAAACACAACCACACACCCAAATCATTCAATTCATACAAGCATTCACATAATTGTAGCTAGGTTTTACAACACCCAAGTGAATAGGTAGGCTAATCCATAGCTAGGCAAAGGAAAACAACAAAAAGGGGAGAAAGAACCATGGAGAGGTGAAAATCTTCCTCCCTTGTTGCTTGAATCTCCCTTGAGAAGAAGAAATCTTCAATCCCCTAGCTTGAATTGAGCCCAATCTCCTTCTTACTCCTTTGAGTGTCACTTTCTCTCTCTAGAATGGGGAGGGGAAACCCTAAACCCTAATATCTCACTAGAAACCCTCTTTATTATGAAAACTAAAACCCTACCTAAAGCTCTCTTTCTTCTTCCTTTCAGCTCTCCATTTATACTAAGATCATGCCCAGTTCACGGCCTTCCAGTTCATAGCCGTGAACACCTAAACACGTCCATGAACTTAGTGTTGTGGGCCAAAACGCACCACTTCACTCCCGGAGTTCACGGGTTGTGCTTGCAGTTAACGGTCTTAATGACCGTGAACTGCCTTGTCGTCAGTAACCTCCGGAACCCCTCTGGACGCTTCTCTGTTCACGGTTTGTGGTTCCAGTTCACGGTCCTGGTGACCGTGAACTTTAGTTGGTTCCTAGACGCCTGCGGTTCACTGTCACGGGGCAATTGTTACGGTCGCCTTTGGACTTTTCTTCGGTTTTTGCGCTTTTTGACCTCCAATCATCCCGAAACTCGCCCTCGGCCCTTCCACGCGTGCTAGGACCTGAAATATATCAAAACAAGCACAACCTGGCGTGAAATATATCGAGGGACGATGAAATGCAAAGCTAAACTATCAAGAAATGAGGGGTAAAATGTGTACAATTGGACCCGAATCAGCTATTTCAATCGAAACTTCTTTCGTTAAAACCATAGATTGTCGAAGTTCGTTCGCTAAGTGGCTAGTACTTGCATTAGCCATTCTCTTAGCCAGGTCCGATATGTATTGGACTATTTTTTCTTGACGAAGTTTAAAAACATCTGATTCTGAAAACCATTTGTTTTAATTTTCTTTCATTTTCAATTGCATCTAGTCGTTGATTTAAGATGGTTTTAACTTCATATCCTACCCTCTGTCTGTCAAATTAAGAATTTTCTGTGGCAGTTTCATCAAATCTTTCTACCACGGCTTGAAAGTGGAACCATAGCGTCTAGATGGGCAAAATTAGTAAAATTAGGCTGAGCATTTGAGTTGGAAGACTCATCTTTAAATATCATGATGTCCTATCATAAAAATTGCTTAAAAAGCTTTTAATGACCAAAATGTAAATGGGTAGTTGATAAGTGGTCGATTGACTTAAAAATGTGGTTATATCGCTAAAATTTTGATGTTGACTCTCAAAAATACATGTAGGTGGTTAGATTTGAAAATAAGTTGAGAGAGTGTCTAGATATGTAAATAATTTTATTTTAGTGATTATTTTTGTAAATTGCTCCTCTCTAGTTCAGTGACTATTTATAGATTTAGGTAGAATATACCAGTTCCAGACCTACTACCAACTCCTATCAAAAGGGGAAAATACAGAGCTCCATTAACCCATCTTATCCTTAAATCTCTCCGCCCGCTCTCTAAACCCTAGTTCCCTTCCTCCGCCCTCGCATTCCGTTTATTTCTTCCGGGTAATCTTCTATCTCCTTCCCTGTTTGTTTCCTGTAAGTGCTTCTGGCTTGTGTTCTTTGCTGAAATAAGGAATTTTCTCATCTAAAGTTTGCAATTTTCTTTATGGTTTTTGGTTTCTTTTACATCAAATGCGCAGCTTCCCATTTGCCCAATTTCTATATTGGTTCGGACGGTCTGTTTTACCTATGGATTTTCACTGCTATCTGCTGCTATTGCAGATAAGATGGCTTCAACCTTCACAACCATGTCATCGGTTGGATCCATGGCTGCCCCTGCGATGGATAAGAGAGTAGCTGCGTCTCCTTCAAACAAGTTGTCTTCCCTTGCTTCAGTTTCCGGAAGCTCATTCGGGAGAAGAAAGCAGAATGTTGGTTTGAGGAATTCACGTTTGCCTATGACCTGTAAGGCAGCCAAGGAGTTGCATTTTAACAAAGATGGCTCAGCGATTAAGAAGCTGCAGACTGGTGTGAACAAGCTTGCCGACCTTGTTGGAGTTACACTGGGACCCAAGGGCCGCAATGTCGTTCTCGAGAGCAAGTATGGATCCCCGAAAATCGTGAATGATGGTGTAACTGTTGCCAAGGAGGTGAACTACTTACCTCTGGATTCGATCGTCTTTGTTGTTTCTCAGTTGGCCTTTTGAAGGTATACTAGTTTGAGAATTGAACTCGTTAACTCTATTTTTTTCAGGTCGAATTGGAGGATCCAGTCGAGAACATTGGTGCCAAGTTGGTCCGACAGGCTGCTGCCAAGACTAACGATTTGGCTGGTGATGGCACAACGACATCTGTTGTCCTTGCTCAAGGCCTTATTGCTGAAGGCGTTAAGGTATCTGTATGGGTTTTCTGGCGCTGGGGTTTCTCTTTCTCTCTAGCGCCGCTACTGATGTTGGTGCTCTTTCCTTTTTCCAGGTTGTGGCAGCTGGTGCAAACCCTGTTCTAATTACTCGAGGCATTGAGAAGACAACCAGGGCTCTTGTCAAGGAACTTAAGTTAATTTCGAAAGAGGTAACGTGGATTGGTACGAGTCAGTTGGATGACTAATTCGTCTGTGTTGTTCAATTAATCATAGGAAATGATGATTTCAGGTTGAAGACAGCGAACTTGCTGATGTTGCTGCAGTTAGTGCTGGAAACAATTATGAAGTAGGGAATATGATTGCTGAAGCAATGAGCAAAGTTGGTCGAAAGGGTGTTGTGACTTTGGAAGAGGGTAAAAGTGCAGAAAACAACCTTTACGTTGTGGAGGGAATGCAGTTCGACCGTGGTTATATCTCACCTTACTTCGTAACCGATAGTGAGAAAATGTCTGTTGAATTTGATAACTGCAAGGTATAAGGTGTATAAGTCTTATGATTGCTTGAGCAGAGTATTGGGATTTGTATTTGTTTGCATATTGTTGTGTTAAAATTTGACTTCTTTTGGGCTGCTGCAGCTGCTTCTTGTTGATAAGAAGATAAGCAACGCAAGGGATCTTGTTAACGTCCTGGAAGATGCAATTAGAAGTGGATTCCCCATTGTGATAGTCGCTGAAGACATTGAACAGGAAGCTCTTGCAACGCTTGTTGTGAACAAGCTTAGAGGAGCTCTGAAGATTGCTGCTCTGAAAGCTCCTGGTTTTGGAGAGAGGAAGAGCCAGTATCTTGATGACATTGCTATTCTTACTGGAGGTCAGTTTCAAGTCCTAAGTGTTAGTTGCTGTGTAATTCTTCTTGTTAGAGCTGTCATTTCACCAGTGATTCTGAGAAGTGTCGATTCGATTTATTCAGGAACTGTCATCAGAGAGGAGGTGGGTCTTTCATTGGACAAAGTTGGCCGGGAGGTGCTAGGAACTGCTTCGAAGATCGTACTTACTAAGGATACTACGACAATTGTTGGTGATGGGAGCACCCAGGAAGCAGTAAACAAGAGAGTTGCACAAATTAAAAACCTTATTGAGGTTTGTTTGGTGGCCCTACCAACATCTCTCAATGCTGCTTTGGTGACATGTCAGTGGTTCTGCCCTCTAATTACTTGAGTGATTAATTGGTTGTAGGCTGCAGACCAAGATTACGAGAGGGAGAAACTCAATGAGAGAATTGCAAAGCTGTCTGGTGGTGTTGCTGTGATCCAGGTAAACCTTCAACTATGTTTTACTGTAGGTATGTGCATGGCCCGGTGTGAACTGGATCATTGCACGCCCCTTGAGTTTTAGTTCTACATGGAAGCTGCTCCTTTTTCTGTAATAAATGGACAAGTCTTTGTACTTGTTAGGTTGGGGCGCAAACTGAGACTGAGCTGAAAGAGAAGAAATTGAGAGTTGAAGATGCTTTGAATGCAACTAAGGTATTGTGTCCTTAATTGGCAGTAGTGCTTTACTCTCAACAGTCTATCAGCTAACTAGTTCAAGAGTTCAATTTACTAAAATGTCTCGCTGCTGGATCTGTATTTCAGGCAGCAGTAGAGGAAGGTATCGTAGTTGGTGGTGGTTGCACTTTGCTCAGACTTGCATCAAAAGTAGATGCTATTAAGGAAAGCCTCGAAAATGACGAAGAGAAGGTATATACTAGGTTTTGTTACTGGTACTCTTCTTGTACATGCAAGTTTGCAATCTGGCTGAAGTGTGGTTGTTTGCTTCCTTTGGCCCTATAGGTTGGTGCTGATATTGTGAAGAGAGCTTTGAGCTACCCGTTGAAACTAATTGCCAAGAATGCCGGAGTCAACGGCAGTGTAGTGAGCGAGAAGGTACGTAAAACTATGCTGCCCCTTCCTTTTTTGCTTTGAGCTCTGATATATACCAAAATTAAGCAAAATACTGATGTGTGCATGCTTGTACGCAATAAAATATAATATAGGTACTATCGAGTGATAATCCTAAGTACGGGTACAACGCTGCAACGGGGAAGTACGAGGATCTAATGGCAGCTGGAATCATTGATCCAACCAAGGTGGTGAGGTGCTGCCTGGAGCATGCCTCCTCCGTGGCAAAGACATTCTTGATGTCCGACTGTGTAGTGGTGGAGATCAAGGAACCCGAGCCAGTGGTTGCCGGCAACCCCATGGACAATTCAGGTTAGACGCACGCCCGGTTTTCCAACTTTTGGCACCCATTCATTCATTGTTTTGCGAGGAATACTGCTCGATTAAGTAGCTTACAACGATACTCAAATCTCGGTTTGGTGTTGCTCGTTGCAGGATATGGGTACTGATGAAGATTAGAGGCAAGGGGAAGCAACAGTAGAAGAATAAAGAGAAGGAATGTCAAGTTCAGGGGAGCAATTGCAATTTGCAAGAAGAGTGAAGGACTTTGGCGCTTCAATGGTTCTGGGTATTGGATTACGGTGAGTAGAGAGAGAGAGAGAGAGAGAGAGAGTGGGAATTATGTTGTGGGCTCTTCTTTATGGACACATACAACACTAACCACTGCCGCTAGTTGTAGTTGGAAAGAAGTGAATTTTGTAGACCAATTTCAGTCAAAGCAGCAAGTTCCCCTGTGCCCCAGCTTTTTGCCTATGGCTACTACATTTTATGGAGCCACTGCTTTGCACGATGACGATCATCTTAAACCCCTTATCCGCGCATCCCTTGATTTAGTACAATAAAGAACGGGTTAAAGACACATTTGGTCACTGAGATTACAAAATCGGGACATGTTTTGTCACTAGAAAAAGTTAATATCAAATTTGGTCACTACAATTACTAAAACTGGACACATTTAGTCACTCGCCGTTAGTTGCCGTCCAACTCCGTTAAAAGAGTCTGTTATGTGCTGACGTGGCTAACGTGAGCGCCTAGTCAGCGCCGTTTTGGGCTGGAAATGGTCAAACCCGACCCGCCACGTCACTAAACCCAACCCAATCCATTAACCCAACCCGACCCAGAAATAAACCCTAACCCACCTAACCAGACCAGATCCCACTTAAAAAAAAAACAAAAATGATTTGTTTCCATTTCAGACCCAGAAACCATTCTCCTTCCTCGAGAGCTCTTCCCCTTCGCCAATCCTAGAGCAGAGAGCAGGAGCCATTAACGCTACCCCTTGACCCCATTTCACAGTCAGGGGATAGCCTCACGGGTAAACCCAAATAATCAATAGAAGAGATTTTTTCCAAACAATAGATCGGCCGCTCCGACGAGAAACGGCTTTGCGCCCATCCGTCAAAATCCACAAATCTCGTTTGAAATAGCGCAGACATGTCACCGACAGTAGATCTGGCCATCTGCGTAGTTCACATGAAGGATCTTAGGCGCGTCGACATCCGATTTCACCAACCCTCGAGACGATTCACCGTCTCCAGCTTCCAAAACGGTAGGTAAAATCGGAGGAGAGATGGATGCAGGCAAATCTTCAAAACAAGACCAGAAACAAAGCGCAGAGAAATAAAAAACTAGGGATTTCTATACCTGTAATCGTCTCCATTTTTTCCCCCCAACCAAATCCACCAAAATCGCCGCCCCTGTCCTCCGCTCTAGATTGCTCGCCGAATCAATTACTCTTCAAGGGACTACGCTTTCACAGTCAAGGGGTAGCTTTAATGGCTCCATCTCTCCCTGCTCTCTGCTCTAGGATTAGTTTGATCGAAAATGGCGAAGGGGAAGAACTCTCGAGGAAGGAGAATGGTTTCTGGGTCTGAAATGAAAACAAATCAGTTTTTTTTTTTAAGTGGGATCTGGTCTGGTTAGGTGGGTTAGGGTTTATTTCTGGGTCGGGTTGGGTTAATGGATTGGATTGGGTTTAATACGTGCTGGGTTTAGTGACGTGGCGGGTCGGGTTTGACCATTTCCAGCCCAAAACGGCGCTGACTAGGCGCTCACGTTAGCCACGTCAGCACATAACAGACTCTTTTAACGGAGTTGGACGGTAACTAACGGCGAGTGACTAAATGTGTCCAGTTTTAGTAATTGTAGTGACCAAATTTGATATTAACTTTTTCTAGTGACTAAACATGTCCCGATTTTGTAATCTCAGTGACCAAATGTGTCTTTAACCCAATAAAGAACAGAAGGAAGGTAATCGAAATAAAACCGGATCGAATTGAATCAATGTAGATTGTTAAATCTGACTCTAGTGCTCATTGTTACTATTAAACCATGCGCTAAATGAATCCAGGCCCTCTGGTATTTCAACTCTATAATCAAAACAGGAAGAAAAAACAAGAAGAAGACAAGGCTCAATTAAACTTGTCTTCTAAATGTTGAACACCAGCTAGACCATTCCACAACAGGAACTGATCATCAACACCATGGAAGTCTCCAAACCCTAAACCACCACCATCTCCAACACCAATTTCTATCTGCTGCTGCTGCTGCTGGTGTTGCTGCGCAGAGTAGAAAGCTGTTTTGCCCTTGACAATGTCGATCTGAGATTGGACTTCCATGATCTGATTCTGGAGCTGGTAGATCATCCCAGCACATCCGTAAACCGGGTCCTGGACACGTATGCTTGCCTCATAAGACATGGAGTCTGCTGCTTTCCCTCTCATCTCCTCTGGCACTGCCTGCGTTTTCAGTCCAACACCCACCAACAGCTTTCATTACTGACCAACAGCTAGCAAAAACTTCAAAGGGAAGGGAAAAAAGAAGCTTTGGAAGCAAAAGGGTAGTCGTGAATTATTAAATAAAACAAGTTACTAATCAAGATAGGCAATGTATAGACAAATAAATAGCAGTCATTTGACAGTAACAAACAAAAATGAGGTTGTGGGAAAGTAGGCAGTGTTACCTGTAACATCTTGGTAACATTGCTGGCCCCGAAAACTTTGTGGACGGAAGCGAATCTGTGAGGATTGTTTGGAGGGAAATAAGGAGCCAAGATGCAATCTTGGGCACATCTTCTCCTCAGGAATTTGCACCCTGCGCATCGGCTCCTCCCGCCATTCTGATTCTGATTTTGATTCTGATTGCTTGACATATCTATCTCGATCTTCTTTCTATAAGCTAGCTGGCAAGATCACCAGAGACTAGATTTTCTCTCGAACGAAGATCTCTGCTGCCTGAGATCAGTGAAAAAGTTGTAATCTTTGGCCTTGGATTCTTGCCCCAGAAAGATTTCTTTCTGTGCGTACATACATATAGCTAGCTAGTTTTCTGAGGTGGTCTGTCTTTTTTTGAATCCAACGGCTAGTTTGGTCAGAAATGGAAAGATTGAATTTTGGGGATGGAATGGAAATGGAGGGGAATGTTGCTAGCTTCTCTCGTTTCCATTCTTTCCAAGTTAGTGGTTTTGCAGAAGGCGGTCAGTCAGTGAGGTCAATCAGGGCCAAAAACCGCGGGAGAATTAGAGGAGGAATGTTCTGTTTTGGGTAGTTTAAATCAACAGTTTCTCCTTTTTGAGGTTTTCCCAACATGCTTTTCTGTGTTGTGGTGGAGGAGATGAGAGATCATTTGGAAAATCCATGCACTAAATAAATCCACTTACACCACCTTGATCACTAGCTGTGTTGTTTTCTGCTAGTCTCCGTTAACGACATCAGTTTTTGTCACAGGTTTATCATTAAATTAAAATAATTCCATTTGTGATCACTACCTGCATTTACGTCTCCAACTTCATGATGGGCAAATAGGGTACCTGATTGCGGTGTACGGGAGTCCTGTTCAAAGTTCCCGCCGCAATTTATGGGAAAGCTTGAGGGGACTGGCGGCAGAGGTTGATGGTCCATGGCTGCTGGGTGGGGATTTCAACGCCCTCTTAGGACCTCAGGAAAAGCAGGGAGGGGCGCAGTTTAACATGGCGCCGAGTAGGGAATTCAAGGCCTGCGTAGATGACTGTGGCCTTCTGTTAGAAACCTAATTCTAGGGTTCTAACGATCGGTTTGATAAGATTGAGAATTGATAGATATTTAGGGATTGAGATAGAATTGGGAAGAATAGAATTGGGGATTAGGGATTTAGAAGAGGAAATTGGGGATCGAGGAGAAGAATGGCCGACGGCCTAGGGATAGGTGACGAAATTGAGAGAGATTAGGGTTTGAGATACTTTTCTGAATAATTGTTCTTGCTTGATTGTAACGGAATACCCAAGTACATAATTATAGAAAAAGATAGGAAAACCTAATACTAAACCTAATTCTACTAAAAGACTACTAACCATATTTAATAAAACCTAATAATAACAATAATAATTAATATGGTAGAAACCCCATTTTCTTAAGGAAAACGTGTTTCTAACATCCCATCCCCCTTGAGACCAACCTTGCCCTCAAGGTTAATCAGTTTGACCCATTTCTTCCAGCCTACCGTGCAATCCACGTCTTGCCTCCTCCATTCTTGCGCTTTCTTTTCTTCCAATCGTGCTCCACTACTCGAATGAAGCCCACTCCATATAAAAGTGATCTAACCAAGGGGCCCATTTGAAGCCCAACTCTTTCTTGAAGACTTGACTCATCTGTTCTTTGAACCCAGCTGTTCATTTTATTATTGAGCCCGGACCGAATTACTTGTTCGGCCCATCTTTGTTGGTCTCCTTTTAGCACACACCCATGCCCTTTCTTAGCCCAATTATTTTGTAGCTGCGGCCCAATCTGCAAATCCCTTTGGCCTAAAACAAGTCCATCCACTCGGCCCAACTGAAAGAGCTGCTCCTGTTCTGCTCCTTGGCCCAAAGAAGGCAAACTAGGGTTTGCAAGAAGAGAGGTGACTCCCTCCTCTGCGTCACCCGCTGCCAGCCGCGTCCTCCCTGTCTCCGCCCCCTGCACTCCCTCTCCCGGCGGTGCCGCCATCTGTTTGGCCTGCTCGTCGGTCAGGAACAGGGGACCACCGCCCTCTTCCTCCATCTCTCTCTTTTCTTCCGCCGGACGAAACTCCTTCTCCGGCGGTGCGTGGGAAAGCTCCCCGCCGTCTTCTATTTGCGCGGTCCGCGACCCTTCAGACAGCCCACGACATCTGATTGCGACGGGCACCACGGGACGCTGCTCGGCCCTCTCCACTCTCGTGCGCGGCGCGGCCTCGACTACCGCGGGGCGCTGCTGCTCGGCCCGACCTCCTCCAGCGCGCGGCGCGGTCTCGGCCGACGAAGGGGGGCGCGCGATTGGGGCGGCGCCAGATAGCTCGACCGCCGGCTCTTCGGGCAGCCAACGGCGGCCGATGCGGCGGGCTCTGTCCCGCAATTCTGCCCACGACAGGTTCGAGAGCTTTGAAGAGCTCATCGTCGAACCAGTTGTAGAAATCGTCTCCGGTTGAGAGTTGTGGTGAACTCAATTCTCGAAACCGGGCTCTGATACCAAATGTTAGAAACCTAATTCTAGGGTTCTAACGATCGGTTTGATAAGATTGAGAATTGATAGATATTTAGGGATTGAGATAGAATTGGGAAGAATAGAATTGGAGATTAGGGATTTAGAAGAGGAAATTGGGGATCGAGGAGAAGAATGGCCGACGGCCTAGGGATAGGTGACGAAATTGAGAGAGATTAGGGTTTGAGATACTTTTCTGAATAATTGTTCTTGCTTGATTGTAACGGAATACCCAAGTACATATTTATAGAAAAAGATAGGAAAACCTAATACTAAACCTAATTCTACTAAAAGACTACTAACCATATTTAATAAAACCTAATAATAACAATAATAATTAATATGGTAGAAACCCCATTTTCTTAAGGAAAACGTGTTTCTAACACCTTCTCGATGTCGAATTTAGTGGACCGAGATTCACGTGGCAGCGGGGATCTTTGCGTCAACGCCTGGATCGCGCTCTATGTAATTCTTTATGGTTGCAGAATTTCCCTGAGACGAACACACTTCATCTTCTGAGGATTAAATCGGATCATCGGGCCATTCTTATATCCTGTGATCATACTCGGAATCAGGACCGATCTCATAAGCCATTCCGCTTCCTAGCGCCTTGGCTACTCCATGATGATTTCCCCCGCGTCTTGCAGGAAGGCTGGTCGGCAGGTTCGGAGTACAGGGAGGCAGTGGCAGGTCTTACTTCGGTGTTGAGTCAATGGAACCGGGAAGTGTTTGGTAATATTCTTGCGAAAAAGAGGAAGTTGGCGAACCAGTTGCAGAGGTTAGAAGAGCGGAACGAGCACTCGCCCTCCCCGGCTAGTCTTCACATGGAGGAAAGTACACGGGCTGAAGTGATGGAGGTGCTTCAGCATGAACAGATTATGTGGTACCAGAAGTCCAGGGCGCAGTGGTTCGTGCATGGAGACAGCAACATTAGGTTCTTTCATTTGGCTACCCTGAAGCGTCGATGTAGGAATCGTATCAGACGTCTCAAGTCAGCGAACAACGAATGGGTTGAAGACATCATCCAGCTTCAAGGAATGGTCCGTGAGTTCTATATAGACTTATATCTCGAGGTGGCAGGGGAGGCACCCACTCTCCAGGACTCGTTCCCCTTGCTGGAAGGGTCCTTCCTTTCGGTTGATAGTGAGCTCCGGGCGGATGAAATTTTAGATGCGCTTAAATCCATGGGTGCCCTGAAGGCACCGGGGAAGGATGGATATCAGCCACTTTTCTTCCAAAAGTGTTGAACGACGGTGGGTAGGGGTGGGCATTGGGTGGGTCGGGTGGATTTTGACCATAAAATACACCCACCCGCGCTTAAATGGATTGATAATTTTTAACCCACCATCCACCCACATTTAGTCTCGGGTTGGGTCGGGCGGATGGTGGATGATGCGGGTGGGTTTGTGGGTTCACCCACATCACAATGTATATAATATAAAGAATTCAATTTGACATGATAATTCGTGAAGAGAATCATCGAGGGAAACAAGAAGTTGAAATAGGGCGAAAAATGTCGAATTAGTTCTTAAATCGGATAGAAATTCTATTATGAAAGAGTTTTCTACAGATTGAGACGATTATTAGGTGCAAGGAACTAAGAAAAATAATTCCACAAAGGAAAGAGCGGTGATCTAGGCACAAGAATTAGAGGAAAAAGTAAAGGGAAGAAGAGGGGATCTCTATTTGGAAGGTTGGCTTTGAGGTTCAAACTCCAGGAGCAGTCCGAGTTTATATCTAACGTTTCCACTCTCCTCTCTCTAGCGCCAACGACTTTGATCTTTTTGCTGTTGGGTTGAGCAGGTCACCCGCACACTCACCCACAACCCACCCACCACCCGACGGATGGCTCCCAGTGCAACCCGTCACCCACCCACAGACCCACCCACTTAACGAAATTCGGGTCAAATGCAGGTGGGTCGGCCCAAACCCGCGGATGATCTGCCCGCATGCCCAACCCTAACGGTGGGTCTAAAGTTGGTTCGCTTCTTGACTGACTGCTTTAGGGATCCGGAGCTTGTAGCGACAGTTAACGAGCCTCTTCTGGTGCTTATCCCCAAGAGCTCCCAGCCTGAGAGAGTCTCTGACTTCAGGCCCATAAGTCTATGTAATGTCACCTACAAGACTTTTGCCAAATGCCTGGCCAACCGGCTGAAGCCTCTGATGTCACAGCTTGTGGGCCCCAACCAGACGAGCTTTGTTCCGGGGAGACATATACAAGATAACATCATTATTCTGCAAGAATTCGTTCACTCGATGCACACGAGGAGAAGTGGCAAGGGGCAAATGGTGCTCAAGATAGACCTTGCAAAAGCCTATGACCGCCTCCGGTGGAGTTTCATTGAGGATACTATGCACTGTGCGGGGATGCCGCCAGCGTTTGTTCGAGCTGTGATGGGGTGCATTACCAGCACAACTATGGAGATTCTGTGGGAGGGTTCGGCGACGGAGAGGTTTGTTCCGACAAGAGGGATTCGGCAGGGATGCCCCCTATCTCCGTACTTATTCACTCTCTACATAGAAAGACTTAGCCATCTCATCGAGGAGGCAGTTGAGAATGGGAGGTGGAAGCCGATACACCTTGTCCGAGGAGGTACCAAAATATCACACAATTTTTTTGCTGACGATCTTGTTCTTTTTGCAGAGGCCTCGCAAGAGCAGGTGAACGTAATCCTTCACTGCCTTGACCAATTCTGTGTAGCTTCTGGGGAGCTAGTCAGCAAAGAGAAGTCGAGTGTTTATTTCTCCAGGAATGTCAGGAGGGACCAAAGTCGGCAGCTGAGCACCAGCCTCGGTATCCCGATGACGCAAGACTTGGGAAGGTACTTGGGAGTCCCGGTGTTGCATGGCCGAGTGACGAGGCAAACTTACCAATACCTCATAGACCGGGTGGACCAGAGACTCGCGGGATGGAAAGCTGATAATCTTTCACTTGCAGGCCGCGTGACCCTAGCGTTGGCAGTGTTAAATGCCATCCCGTCTTACGCGATGCAAACGTCGGTCTTACCAGCCGCCATATGTGACTACATCGACAAGCGCATTCGTGGTTTCATTTGGGGCTCACAACAAGGGCGTCGCCGGGTTCACCTGATTGACTGGGATACGATCTGTCGGCCCAAAGATCAGGGCGGACTCGGTCTGCGTAGTGCTCGAGACTTAAATAATGCTTATCTCGTCAAGCTTGCTTGGAATATCCTTAAGTGCCCAAATGAGCTTTGGGTACGGATGGAGGGCCCTAATGGCGTTGTTAGTGCTCGCAGGAAGACGGGACACTCGGCACTATGGAGGGGAATTCGTCGGGTATGGAGGCTAATGGATGGGGGAGCTCGCTGGAGCGTTCGCAATGGGAAGTCCACGTCATTCTGGGAGGCGGCCTGACTGGACAGTGGGACGGTTTTGGCGGACCACGTCACCAACGTCGATGACCAATTCCCCGTCAATGCTTGCGTGGCTGACATGGTGACAAGCGAAGGTGAGTGGAGCTTGGCGTCCTTTGAACAATACTTACCCCCTGACGTGACTTTGCAGGTTGTGGGCATGCCTGTTCCGAGAGAGGAACTCGGCAACGATGAGCTAGTGTGGGGACTTGAGCAAAGGGGACACTTCTCCCTTAAATCGGCGTACAGGATGGTGGCGGAAATTGATGGCAGCGAAGCTAGCACTATGTGGAGGAAGCTGTGGAAGTGGCCAGGCCCCAACCGAGTCCGCCATTTCCTCTGGCTCGCAGCTCATGGCCGGCTGCTGTCCAACGCGGAGCGCGCTCGTCACCACATCGCCGACCGAGCAAACTGCCCACGGTGCCACTCTGAGGAAGAGACTCTAGACCACGTTCTTCGCCGATGCAGCTTTGCGCAAGAGGTCTGGACTGCGACCCTGCCGTCCTTGATCATACCGAATGACACCCGGACGCTCCATGAATGGTTCACAGAGTCAGTCAAGTGCCCCCAAAACCAGGTTCGTTTTGGCTTTACTTGCTGGTTCCTATGGCGTGCTCGGAATGGTTTCATCTTTTCAGACATTGTAGAAGCCCCCAACAAGTTAGCGCAAAAGATCCTAGCCTGGGAGGTCGTCGCTCAGCAGAGTAGCACCGCGGAACACAATCTGACACTGGGGAGGTCGGGGTCGCGTCGAGACATGGCCGTGGGGTGGAGACCGGCCCCGACAGGGTGGATCACAGTGAACTCAAATGGCTCGCTCCTGTGACCGTCTGAGTCTACCGCGGCAGGAGGAGCGCTTAGAGACTGGCAGGGTCGCTTGTTGGGTGCCTATACGATGAACCTGGGAAGATGTTCCATCACCCGAGCCGAAATTTGGGGGGCACTGAAGGGCCTCGAGCTAGCTTGGGAGGCTGGGCATCGCCAGGTGGAGTTACAGCTTGACTCCAAGATGGCGATAGCACTGCTCCTAGACACTGGTCAGCACTGTCACCAGCACGCCAATCTCACCATTCGTTTTCAGGACCTGCTTCGTCGAGATTGGACAGTTCGAGTCACACATATATATAGAGAGGCCAACTTTTTGTCTGATTGTCTAGCTCACAAGGGACATCTGTTGTATCCTGGAACTCATATGATTGATGTATCGGACCCGGATGTTTGTCGGTGGGCCCTTTTTGACTCTGTTGGTGGTTTTACCATTCGGTCGATTGTTGAATAAGATGACAGGGTGCTAGGCACCCGATTCTCACCAAAAAAAATATTATTAATCATTTTATATCAATTGCTAACGATTTACATTTTCATCATCAACACTTGTGAATGACTTATTAAAGTTATGTAACATCATCATTAATGATTTGAATAGCACTATGATTGATCTACAACATCTATTTACGATTCACGTTTTGATGTCATGTTCATAACTAACCATCGAGGCCTCTTACAATGACTTTCAATTGCATTATGAACGTTTATGAAATGATTTATTAATGATATACCCGTTATTATTAATAATTTCAATGTATCAATGAATGCTTTAATATTATAAGAATACACATCAAAACATTGATAATGATACACCTAATCATTAATAACTAAGCTATGTTGGCATTGAAAATATAGGTAAAATAATTGATACTAATTGCATCTAAATGAGTAATGTTCATAGTACATAAATACTATTAATAGATAAGTTGTGTTTCATTTAAAATACAAACAAGATCATCGATAATGATTGGATCTAATGATCTTCAATCATGCTATATTTTATTAATATTTCTTTCTCAAACTTTGATACGCTCATACCCATCCATTAATAATATACAAAATATGATATTGTTATTAGAAAACTTTAATAACTATAACATAAGTCATTAACAATACCTATATAAAAAACATTAACAGTGTTGTTGTAAACCATTCAAAAGAAAATAAAAAAATATCAACAATGCTTGGTTCCTAACCAAACAGTTATCAATATAAATTCGTTAACAATCAGCTATAAATGATTAATACTCACTTCAATGGTGCAAACACATGGTAGTGTTGCTTCAAGGTATTATCAACATTTTTGGATAATTTTTTTTTATCAATTGATCACAGTGTTATCAACATTAATGTCTGGTATTATTAATGATAGAAAACATTATTATTATCGCTTTCAAAATTATATTCAACTTCTTTACGATATCACGTCATTTTTCAACGAAAACTATTGGGTATAATCTTTGTTAATGACGTTAATACTTATATTGAAAATTAAATGAAAATTTTATCAAAAGTATAGGACGTAGACTTTATTAACGACATAAACGAAGAGGGAAAATAAGATTATAAAAATATTAATACAATTAAATGGAAATTTAAAATTAATATTAATATTCAAAGATATTTAAAATTAATATATGAAGTTTTAAAAATGGACATTTGAGAAGATGATGAAGAAGGGGAAATCTTAATGGTGAGAGGCAAATATGGTAATGGTGGTTGGAATAAGAACAAGAAAGGTTGGATGAGTTGGCTAGGGATGGCAACGGGGCAGGTTTGGGGCGGATCATAGTGAATCCGTGCCCTACCCTGCCTCCTAAAACTCGGATCCGCTCTGCTCAGTGCTCCGAGACGGATCACCAAATTCTGATCCACTCACTGCCCCGCACGGGTCGGATAATACCCGCTCTGATCTGCCGGCTAACTGGAATTACATTTTCTTTTATTTTCCAACCAATGGAGGGGTCTGAAGAAGAAGAGGCAGAGCGGTAGAGGAGTTTGATTTCCCGACCAGAGTTAGCGTCAGGAGAAGAAGCGGTAGAATCGCATAGGAAGAAGGGAGTAGTTCTAAGGCTATAAACTTGTTTCTCCTTTCTAAGAATCTGACCAAAATCGGCCATCATCTCTCCACCGTAACTCTCGCAAACTTAGAGACCCTTCTACAGCAATGCCCAAACTTGAATCATTATGATCAAATTCTTGTTTTGATTCTGTATAGAGAACACTAGTGGTGTATAGCCTAAGAAAAGAATAAAGCGACGGGGGGGGGGGGGGGGGGGATATTAGCAGAAGATACAAGAGGGTAGAAGAAAGCACTCAAGGCAAACGGAAGTAAGGAGGTAAAATTGGAAAGGAAGATGAAGCGCATATTGGGAAGGTAATTCATTTATTATGATTTATGTGGGTTGGAAAGAATCGAGAAAGGTAGATGCTTTTCTTAGTACATGGACCAAGGAGACAAAGGTGTAGGGTTGAGATGATGGGGATTTTTTTGGTGTTCGTGAAGTGTGAAATGTTTGGAGCAGAGCGGAGCAAGTCGGGGCAGCAGAGGTAATCCATGCCCCACTCTATTTAGCTACGGATCAGATCAAAATCCTCCCTGTTCTAATACGGGTCGGATTTTATCCGCCCCAACACAAATCAGATCGGGTAATATCCAACAGAGCGGATCTCAATTGCCATCCCTAGAGTTGGCCGAGATATTTAAGAAAAAAATATGCCAATTACTTAAATACCCTTAACTATTTATTAACTACTAACTCCTCACTAATTATATACTTAAACTTTTGGGATTAGCTAATAAAATTGCTTTAAGTATATACTTAAACTTTTGGGATTAAGCACATGAATTTATGTCGTGTAAATGCTGTATCTTGTAATTTGGGACTATCAAAGTATATTTGAACTAATCATTAAAAGAAATTTAAATATAATATGACCCCATTGATCGAGATTTATTTGATTAACAGTATGACCACGTTGAAATTTATGATAAAACACTATAATTGATCTAGCTATATGCAGGGCAGCTAATGAGTAGAGTTGACACGAGCTTGCCCCCAACTAATTTAACAACACTGGTTTAACCTTGTTGGCAAACCATGATAAACAGTGCATATGATCTTTTTTATACAAGCAACATATTTGATCTAGCTATAGAACTACTTTGATTATTTCATGGGTTTAGGGTTATAAGGTTTGTTGTATGGGATATAGATATTCTACTTTCTAAACTGTTTGTATAATACCAACACAAGATATATATTTATAAATCAACTAATTTGATTATTACAAGTATGTAAATTTATATCTATGTATTTTTCAAAAAGTGGCTATTATTGTCAATAACGCGAAAGTTATGGCTATGTAGGTGAATTAAGCCTATATTTTATCTTTATAAATAGATTCTACATGCATGCAATGGCAGATCCAAAGCAGGTCTCCCTTAATATTTTAGAGAGAGAACATATTAATAAACATGTTATTAATAAACATATTTACAATTTGACTACAATTCATTTGTTGCAATAATTCAAACATAAATATAATTATAATCTAAAATAATTAATCAATATGTTATTATACTCATATTTGGTTGGGCACGCGTATCAAATGCTTCACAGACTTAGATATAACGTGACGATGATCCGTCGGTTGATTCGTACTGCTACAAGAATGCATCAATCGGCCTTTCTCACAGTCCATTCACTTCCAACATCTCGACATCCAAACCGCACCATCCAAGCACAATTGTCATCCTTGTGCTTCAAGCATTTGACCTTCCAGATTGAAGATGTCGACTCCACCACGACATACTGAAAGTTGCGTTGTAGTGTGTGATATTTAATCGCCACCTGTGCAGCTTGTATGGAGTGAAAGATCTGCCCCTTGTAGAATTCTCCTTCGAAACCAGGAACAATAGGCATTGGAATTACGGCATATGATAATCATCGTCCTCTTCATTACCCTGCAAGTAAAAATCCGGAGGATAATTAGGCTCTTCTTCCTCTTCCTCCTCCTCCTCCCCATCTTCCTCCTCTCCGTCATCATAGTCATGATTAGATGGCACACTCCATGTCTCATCTTCACCCTGACCTTGATTAATCTCAGCATGTATCTCGACACCGAAACAATAAGGGTTTTGTGCAATAAAATTGAAAAGCACATTCATACTATCATCATCCACAATAGGAATCGCATAATTGGATAGAACACCATTCTGCCATTCTGGATGTATGTAAGTGAAATCTATGATCATATCACTATCTTGTACTGTTTCGTCATTACGATGTATACTCAGAACTAGATTCTCGCAAAATTGGTGATAAAATTAAAAAAATATATTTGTGAAATTAACCCGCAAATAGACTCATAGATATGATACATGCACTTTGATCTTTACCATCAATTGAGCTAATTCATAAGGGTATCCTACTGAAGTGAATTCTAAAGGAAGGGGAGTGGATTATGTTATAGAGGGAGAGTTTCAATTAAAGATTGACGGACAGGGAGAGAAGAGAAGGATGGAACTCACGTTTCTTTCCTTCATATATCATATGAGTATGCAATTGGAATCCCTACAGGGTTTAACGTTTGTAGTTTTCTTCACACAAGGTAGTTCATCTCTTGTGTGTAATCTGGAAGTCCATGAATTTGGTGGCCTTTGAAGGGCAACAGGGTTCATTCAGTGTATTGGATAGGCACTTTAAATTTCAAGTTGAGGAGTGGGTGGCTACTCTCCCTAACAGTGACTTGTCAGTCTCTACCGCTCCGGTGGAACTAGGGGTGTCAGTTCGGGTCGGGTTGGGTTACCCGAACCGAAACTCGAAAAAACCCGAAAACCCGAAACCGAAAATCACTAAAACCGAACCCGAACTCGATAAGGACTTGCGGGTTCGGGTTCGGTTAAAGCAAAACTGAAATCCGAAAACCCGAATGCCTAAGAATACGGGATGAGTTCTATTCATTGGAGGTTTTAGACAAAACCCGAAAAACCGATAAGCAAAACCGAACCCGAAACCGAAAAACCCAAAACCTGAAACGAACCCGAACCCAAAAACCCGAAAATGTATATAATCGGGTCGGTTTCGGGTAAATTCGAAAAACCGAACCTGAATGGACACTCCTAGGTGGAACAGGTTGGGTAGTCGGAAGCTTTGTCGGGAGAGTTCGTGTGTTTGTTTGATGGGGCGGTCTATCATGATTCACATGGTTCGGTGGGCTTCATGCTTCGGGATGCTGTCGGAATGGTCGTGATGGCCAAAGGAGCAAGTTAGTGATGGCGTGGTGGATCCAATGTTGGTGGAGTTGCAGGCTTTTCGTGATGCGATGGTATGTGGGGGTAGGGTTTCATAATGTCGGGTTCTTCGGGGATGCCAAGGTGGTGATTGACAAAGTAAACGGCAGGATCACTAAGGAAGCGAAGGCCTGGGCAATTTTTCAGGAAGTTCGCCTGCTTCTTGATGCTCACTCGGGGTTTAGCGTTAAGTTTGTAGGTAGACAGAAGAATAGGGTGACCCATTTGGTGGCCAAGAAGGCCCTGAATTTATTTCCAACAGGGGGTGATGGCTTTGATTTCCGAGTGTGGTTGTGCTCGGAAGTCGGGCTGATATAACTTTGTTATTCTTGATAATACAAGCGATCTTTTTCGTGAAAAAAAAAATAAAGTGGTTTGTAGTGACTAAAACCACCTTGACATTCATTAGATCCCCAAATTGAAAACTACTGTTGCTTGAAGCCCTCATCCACTGATGTGGATAGGTTGAAATGAAATCTACCGCTATGATACCTCAAGAATTATAACAAGCAGTGTCTTTATTTCATTTTTGGTAAATACATTCCAGCACGAGGCCAAGAAAACATGGCGATCTTGAAATGTTCCTAATGCAGAGTTATAGCTGATCAAGGAGGAGGCGGGCCCATCGGGCCAGGAGGAGCAAATGGAGGGCCCATTGGGCCAGGTGCAGGAAAAGGAAGGCCCAGTGGACCACCACCGAAGCAGTCTTGGAATAACCAGCAACAGCACAGAAAATTCAGGCTGCAAAAAGGAAGTCAAATTACTTTTAGCTACTAAACCCTAGCAAGTACAGTTTCACATAGATACTACCAATCTGTCCAAATGATGAGAAAATATAAAATAAATAATCGACGTAACATACCAACAGCCTATGATATTACAGAGCCCACCAAACAGCCCGCCCGGCCCTGGTCCAGGCCCAGGTCCACCCGGTCCCGGCGGGGCCCAACCGCCCGGTCCCATTCCGATCTAACCTTGTCAAGCAGGAAATGAACGACGATCAACCACCGGCGGGCGGTCACAAACAATCAGAGTTCCTGCCTAGAGCCAAAAGACTCAAACTTTACAGGGGAACAGAAACTCGGCTTCATATCCTTTTATAGACCAAAAGCTGCTTGAAACTTAGGAAGGCAGATGGGAAAGTGGACTCAAGTTTCAAGTTCCAACTGTCCATTCCAATATTTTCCCCAGCTGCTCTTCTTCCCACCTACCATTCACAACTACTACTCTCCTAAGTACCTCTCTTTCAAAAACACCAAACTTTCCTGCTATACAAATACAGCATGTAACTCTTTCTGCCACATAACATCATTCTCGACGTAGTTAATTAGGAGGCAAAATAAAAGCTTTGCCCTTTCTTTCTCCTTCTCTAAATTCTCTTCTCTACCACTGGTGTATTCTGTCTTGTCATTAGTAACTTCCTCCTTTCCTGTTAGAACTGTGATTTTGCTGTACATTCTGCACCGTGTGAACCATATCAAAACCCTTTCACATTATAGCTGCCAGACCCACGGGCTCCCCATCATCAATTCTTGCCTCTGTTGCAGCAGTTACCGCGCTACGAGGCCTTGCTGGAAGTCAGAAGTGCAAGAAGACACGGAGTTAAAGATCCAAATCACACCACTCATAAAACTTCAGTCAAAAACCTGTGCTGTTGAACTTTACCTGTAACGTTTGTGATGACATTTACAGTTTTCTGGGCAGCGAGAGCCTTCAACTTGTTCCCAGTAGCTAACATGAGTAAGCTCCTCATGAGCTGCTTCTGTTCCTTTGGACTCAACGTCTTGGTCAAAGCTTCCTCAAAAGCAGCCAAATCGAGAGGTGAGATGCATGGAAGAGAGAGTAGAACCTGGGGACAGATACGGGGAAAACATCACATTTCCCATCCAACTGCCAGAGCCAGACTAGATGCACTATCATTAGATCCTAAATATGAAATATCTAAAAGAAAGTTCCCAGATAAGTACCTGTCTAGGAGCAGGATCCCTGTCGCAAAGATAGATGAAGATATCGCGACAAAGACCAACCAAATCTGCACTGATTATAGCATTCGACTCGAGCGTCAAACCTTTGATGGCTGCCGAGAAAAGATCCTTGCAGACAAACTTCTGTAGCTCGACATTTCTAGTTGAGATTGATAGAACAACCACAGCAGCACAAAAGGAACAAACTTTTGTCATGGACTCGCCAACCGTCCATGAGAAAGCCTCGATACAAATCTGCAACACTGGGATCGCCAAGCTATTGTGCTTCAACATGAAACTGCCAAAGATTAATAAATAAAAAAGAACTTGAGGTATGAGCACAAAAATCCAGAGTAAATATTTAAGTAGTATGGGTGCGCGCACATGCCGAACCAGATGGAAAGAAAGTGCATTTAATCCGGTCCTATCATGCACAACCCTACCGACATCACTAAACATAAGACTTAAGGATGTTTATTGCTACGTACGCGACCATGGAGTTTGAGAGAAAAGAATCCAAGTCCTTTAGAGAAGAAGAAGTATCCACCAAGCGGTTAATATGCCCAGATTGGTCTAAAGACGGGAGCCCTGTATTAAGACTTGGCGATGCCATGATTGATAGAAGAGTACACATCTCACGAGTTAAATCTCGGAGCAGCTTCTCCTCCATTACTTCCACTTTCAAATCTGATGTGGCAAGGATGCACTGCACGTCTGGAGCTTTAGCTCTGCCTTCATGCAAAAGACTGGACCAAGAGAAGCTGAGAACTTGATGCAGGTGGATGAGTAAAGGATGGAGAAGCTTCTCCAGCCAAATCTCCCACATTTCTGGAGGGCAAGATTTCACCAAATGGGCCAACACTGAATGAATGAGCTGCCTCAAATGTCTGAACTCTGCTGACTGTATATTCTCCATGAGTGCCAATGCAACTGAGTCAACGTCGAAGCACTTGAAAAATGGATGCCCAATTGTTGTTGCCATGCCCAACACATTGTAACTGAAACCAGAGAAAGACTCATGTACACAGTGTGCTGAGAACTACATAAAACGATGGAGAGCAAAAGTTTTAAGTTTTGATAGAAAGAAATGGAATTCCAAAAGTAAATCATGCTTACCCACTGTCCCTGATTCCTTTTAACCAATTCCTTATATCAACCTCATTTGCCTCTGTGTCGGCTTGAGAACTATCAGTGAAAGTAAGCGATGTCTTCGATATTTTGGGGTTGCCTTCTCCAAGAAGACTGTATTTCTCCGCATCAGTTATCATCATGGCAGCTTTTACCTCTGCTGGTAAAGTTTGAGATATAGATGGAGACCAAAGGGCATGCAAAGCACGAAGAAGCTGCATATCAACATTGAACCAAAGAAGCATCAGTTGCATTCAAATGCAGGGAAAAGATGGACATTTCTCCTTTAGAATTGAGGCACCGTACTTTTAAGAGAGGAGGCAGCATCCAAGCTAGATGAGAACTCAAAGGATGCTGCATAGAGCTGTTCTCTGAGTTCAAATTGTCCTTCTTGAACCCACTCCTTTTAAGCACCCTTTCAAATAACGTGACTGTGTGAAAAATTGACCACATTAATGATGTGTCCAAGCATAAACGAACTACACCTAATGGTTCGGATAAATAACTGTTTTGCCATTCCAATTGCACCCACTGCTGGCTTAATGGTTCGAGTAACCAGTTCAAAACCTCCTGTTGTTGTTGAAGCCTACATCAAATCAAGCAGTACACAAGAATTAGCACATTATCCATTATTATTTGTCAAAAAAGGTACAACCATGGGCCTGTTGAGGCAAAGATGTTACCCAGCAGCAGAAGCCATGATAAGGAATGCTTCTCCCAGAAGATTGTGTTCACTGCGAAGCAAACAGCCCTCCCTTTGCATATAACCCATAGTATCTGCTATACCCTACATAACAAAGATGGAACAAGTCTTCAAACTTCACAAACAATTGCTGAAGGGATGCACTTGTAGGAAATAAAAGTTTACAGGAGATCATCACATTCACGCCCTTCTTTCATTGTACTTTTCATAGCCCACTGTTATGGGTTTAGAACGTAAGATCAATGGAGAAATAAACAAAAAGGAAAGGTACAAGGGAACTAATTCACCTTCATGTGGGGCAAGATGCTTTTATCAGCAGATTTTGCTATTCGTATGAACGAAGTACAGATCTGTAACCTTGCATTCCTTGCACCACTCGTTGAGGGGTCCTGCCAAATGAAAATAATGATAACATTAACTTACGACTATTAAATATTAACATAGTGATAAACAGAAAACAAAAGATTGGTGTTGAGTAAGAACCTTCATAACACAAGGAAGAGATGTTAGAAGCTCAAATAGTTTGTTAATGACACCACCAACAGCATCAGGATAGTACTTCATGAAAGGACCTAATGCATCCATATAGCGCCCTAGGATTTCCACAAGAGCTGGCTCTGACCATTTAAGGGATAGAAGGTGCTGAAGCAAACCTTCAATTCACATTCAAAGGTTCATATCAGAAAATATTCAAACTTGAAGGATCGGTTCAATAGGAAAAAAAGGTTTATAAGATACCTTCAAATATTCTGCACAATGCAAGATGGAGTTCAGTACCACCCCCAGAAAATTCATTTGATCCATCAAATACTGAAGCAACTTTATTTTCTAGAGAGACTTGGACGCTCTCCATCATAGCTAGGTCCTGAAAATTGAGATCAAGTTTAAGCCTTTAGTGACAGTACAGTATACAGAAAATCCACCAATTATGTATCCAAAAGGGTTATCGTCACACCTGAAGAGGAACCAGGGAAGCGAAGGGGGTGTTAATGATTAAAAAAACTCTGTCGGACACTTTACTACTAGCTAATATGGGCTTCAAGGATGCAATAAGCTTCATGAGCTCTAACTGCATCGTACAAGCAAGAAGAGAATACAAGTGTGAATCTCAGAGAAAAAGGAACATAATACAAAAATCAAACAATAGTTATTATATACATATACAAGAAGACTTACTAGCTTAGAACGATACTGGCTAAAGTCTCCCTTCCCTTCGAAATCATCACTCCACAACTCCAAGGTAACTGGAGCAAAAGAAGACCCAGGAAATGCTTTCTCTCTTCTAATCATGCGCTGGAAAGAGACATCTAGGATTGGACCACAGATATCCTCATTAACAAGCCTCAAAATCATTTGTTTCTCATTGTCAAGCTGAGCAGAACCAGAGACATCACCAGATGGAGCTGATGTAACTTTTGGCTTCATCACTAAATCCCTCATTAGTGCCTTAAACAGAAGGAGAAAAATCAGCAAGCCTAAATAAAAGGCCACAGAATGTGCAAATGATCTGCAAATTGTTCAACGTACCAGCCAAAAGAGCAGCGACTGATAATGAAGACCGAGTTTATAATGTTGGAAAAATCCGAGCATCTAAAACAAATAGAGTTGGATTATCAGCTATCCTCAAACTATTAACATTTTGACTAATCAAATTGGACAGCCATTTGGTACACTTAACATAAGTTACCTGTTGTAAGTAAATAGATAACATAGAACTGTTTCCAGTAATGCATTGCAAATTAGTAGAGCCCAAAGACACAATGCTTTCGCATATGTATTCAGCAAACTCGAATTCATTCTCATCCATAGAACCCGCGGTTGAGGTAGACTTGTACAAAAGTTCTCTAGACACCTGCATCAGAATCTGGAAGATGCTACTAATTGCAGAATCATATTCTGAAGCAGAAGTATCCACTGGCCTTTTCCTGAAAGTCCCGATAATATTAAGGAGCACATTACAACCTCATAAGTCTCATTTGTTAGGCATTCAGAATACTAGACGGTATTTACCTTGAAGAGACAAGTTTGAAAAATTCACAGGCATGAAGACGGAAATCTGCAGCTGAAAGCAAGAAACCACACCTAGAAAGACAAAAGAAACCCCACAGGCATGCAGGAAGTGAGAAAAGGATGAAAGCATAGAATGATGAAAATTTCTCTCTTGACTTTTTCGCAGCGTCATACCCATGGATTATACCGAATTTAGCTAGATCAGCCAAAGGAGCCCACTCGGCGTATGCATTAATAGCATTCAGAGCAGCAGCCACAGTTGAAGCATGCTGTTTTGCTACACCCATGTGCTGCCGACTCACTTCACTTAATGCAGCTCCAAAGTGCCGTTCTAGTATCTGCATTAATGTCTAAGGCATTACAATTATGCTAAACAAAGAGCACTAAAACATAGCAGAGGTAAGTTCAGAGGTATACAGTGTATAACAATGGCAAAATATCCGGTAAAGACTCCGTAAGCCCCCTTAATAATAGGCGCCGACGATCACCTAAGCATACATTAGAATCACAAAATAAATTTAGGAAAGCAAGTAAACAATATATAACTTTATCTCAACAGGACACATGCAAGAACTATTGATCGTTATTTCTCTAGGTTTAAAGAATTTATGGTAAGCCCCATAATTTATTTTGGCCCTCCTTTTTCTGAAGAACCAACCCATAAATTATAATCCCCTGAAGAAATCAGCAAATGAGCTACAGGATTTCCAGTGTTCAAAATGAAGAGTTCCCACGAAGCATGCAAAAATGTAACACGGAAAAATTTGCCAGCAAGATAATTCCTTCCTACCTTCCAAATCTTCATTGTGAACTGTAATGTCTTCGGGAAGCCACCTCAACATCATTGAAACCAACTCAGCCTAATCCGAGAAGGGCAAATCCAAAATTACCATATGCAGGCTTCAGCAGGAACCATAACAGGAAACTATGGTTCCAGTGGAGCTAAAGATGCTGAGTTGAACTCACCTGCACAGGACCTTGGTTGGATATGGAAGTCAAAGATGGCAGCAGTTCTTGCCATAGTTGTATACCTTCTCTTCTAACAATCTGCACACAAAGACAAAAACTAATTAAACCAAATAAGAGGTAACGTTATAAGAACCTCAGCAACGAGTGCAGCCTTTTGGCTCTTCAATGGCCATTCTTCACTATGGTTTGTCATATCATACATCAATTCAACAGCTAAATTCGCAAAGTTTACAGAGTAACAGTTAGAGGTAACGTTATAAGAACCTCAGCAACGAGTGCAGCCTTTTGGCTCTTCAATGGCCATTCTTCACTATGGTTTGTCATATCATACATCAATTCAACAGCTAAATTCGCAAAGTTTCTGCGCTCTATCGAGCTGAGTTCCTCCCAACGCAACCGAACTAAATGCTGCACAAATGTAGACGAACTCAACTTGGCATAATTTCAATCAATTAACATTTCTTAAAGACCCTTCATCCTTTACATGAGAAAAAATGTGATCTCCAGTCAGGCTACTCAACAATATATATATAACAAAATAGCACCTAGAAGCCCTCTGGAAGCAAAGAACAACATTACAAAACCACAGACCTGCAGCAACTTGAAAGCATGCAACCGAATTTCAGAAGACCAATCCTTTTTAACAAGAAGCAATGACGTGTTTAACAGTACTCGTACATCTCCTGTTTTAATCTGCAAAGAAGCAAGACTGGATTAGCTAGCCACAACGTAAACACTAACAGTAAACACAAAGCAAGTTCTACAACCAAACCTGAACTTAACCAAACAATACTCTGTGGCTACAAAACCCCAAAAAATGGCCCAAAAAAAAAAAACACACACACATTCACAATTGACCAAAGTTCTCATTACAACCAACCAATCCAAACAACCTGAAACGATATTCAGCTCCTAAACTAAAGGAGCCCCAGAGGACAAATACAGGTAGCCACTACCAGCAATCCAGTCAAACACAATGGGGCAATAGACCCTACTATGAAGAGCAGGAATCAATCAACATTGCAACCAGAAAAACACTCCAAAGTTTAACCATGAGCCGCCTTGATAGTTTTTTTTTTTTTTTACAAATGCCGCCTTGATAGTATATCACTGCAACAATCAACATTTCACAAAACCTCAGGGAACAAAAAAATTCCAAGAATTTGTTACTTCCCTCCTCACTCTATTCCATTGTTTCGGAAAATAAATGTACCAGCCCATCATACCCTTCTGCTCAATCCCTCAAGTTTTTGTTAGAAACCAAGAAAACCCTCCACTTACGCAGATAAACCCAGAAAGTTTCTAATCGTCAAAGAAGAACAGAATTGAGAGAGTTTAAAGAAAAGAGCAGCGAAGGGGAAAGTGGGTTGTGAGAGACTACAGAATCAAGGTAAGAAACAGCAGCTCTGCGATCATCGGGAGTGGAGTTCCAGTTGAGAGCTGCAACTATGGCTCGAGCCACATTGCTTGCTACACCCGAACTACTATTTGCCTCCTCCATTAAAGCACGCAAAGAAAAAGGAGGGTTCCGCAGATAGACAGCGAGAGACTGTTACTTTAGCTCATACACAAAGAAAGGAAGGGAAGAAGAAGAGGGGAAATTTGCTGAAGGAAAAGGAGGACGATGCTAATAGTATCGGAAGGGAAAGTTAATACAAATGGCGTCTGGGTTTTGGTTTTCAGTCAAGTACTATTGTGAAGAAGAAGTAACTTGGCTGAGAAACGCCTGAAAATGAGAAGAAAGAAATGTTCCACTGTCGCCGGCTTTGCTTTGGGCTCGCCTTCCATCACCTTCCCCTCCCTTCGGGAAAAAGGGAAAATTGGGTTAATATATTTTTAAGAGGTATTGCGATAGTTAGAATTGATCTATTGTATGAATATTGATGTATTGTTCAAATGCATGTATTATAAGATTACATTGTTTGGTAGTTGTGATTGTAATTTTAGGAATAAAATGAGAAAGTTATTTTTTAAGTAAAAGGTCATGTTTACCCTTTTTTTTTACATAGAAGAGTAACAATGCATAAAGGTTGATAGAGATATAAAGGGGGGAAAAAATGGAAGAACAATTTCAAAACATAATCTCAACAATCTCACCAAATTGTTGAGATTGTAAATCATTCATATTGAATGATTTCAAGTATCACATCATCAATGAAATGCATGCATTGTTTTTCATTTTAACACAAAAAACGATGCATTCTATACAATACATGCATTCATTAAATGCATCGCCTCCCCACCGCTTTCATGAATACCATCGTCGCCATCTCCTCCCCTCCCCACTATGATTCTTGGTATTGATATCCTTGGAAGGGGGCAAAAGTTAATTAGTCGTTTCATCTCGAAATGATCTCTGCACTTCTAATCCTTCTTCTTCCTCACTGATTCCCCTTTCCTTGTGAATTCCGATTTTGCGATCCCTCCTTTTCCACGTTTAAACGCTACCACTATTGATTTCATGATTCGATTCTTCTCTTGCTTGGTTGGTCTGTTTGTTTGTACTCTTCCTGTATAGTCACCATGCTCGACAACGCCTACTACGCGAATGAGAATCCGAGTACGACAATGGCGGCGACTCTTCTCCGGATTTGTCTTCTTCAATCAATCTATTAATTTCTCCGCGTATGATAATTTGGGAGGGGGTTTAATAGTTCATCCCTTCGCATTCATGGTATTGATGAACGCGCTGAGGAGGCGGTGCCGGAGTTGGTGGAACCGGCGGCGGAACTTGGCGGTTATTTCTGTCTAAAGAATTCGGGTGGTTGGGTATAGAATTAGGATTTTTGATTGGGTTATCAGTTCAATTTTTTATTAATATTTTAAATGATGTGGCATGATGATTGGGCGGAAGTAACATGCTTTTTGGATGAAGATGGACGGAATTAGCTTTTTGTTATTAATCCAAACATATGTTACTAAAATGTTCAAAATTAAAGGTTTGTGATCGTTTTGTACAAAGTGAATAGTTTTGTGATCATTTATGACAATCAGCCATGTTCTAGCCAATGATTATGATTTATAACATTGTGGCCCGAACTTAACCTAAACTTTACTAAACTGGTCAAACTCGAGTGTTGTTCGTTAAGTTGGATGGTCAAAGTCATTGACTGTTGGTCAACTGACCATATCACCGCCTAGTCAGCATAAAAACATAAAATATTCCTAATTTTCATAAATTTACAATTTTTGGGTTTATTACATTTGAAATTATTTTATTTTAAACAAAAAATTAAAGACATAAATGAAGCTTTTCTTCCACCGCAACGGGCTTCCACCAGCAGCACAATGTCACCGTTGGAGCGGGCAACCACTCAAGTTCTCATCACCGTCGAGGTGGAGCCGCCCGTTGGGAACATTGAATCGAGGATCTCAACTTGCAAAGATGGATTGGTGTGTGTGTTTCATTTAAAAAGAGATCTCTGGTTTAAACCTAGCTTTCTATTAATATTTGTTACTCTTTTTTATCATAAGATGAGTGGGAGATTACGTGGCAGATGACATGGAGTATTTGACAGCTCTTCGATGGGATGTTGCCACATCAGCGTTGTTAGCTTTGCCAACACCTTTACGATGAGATCCATGAGATTGGAATGGAAGTGACAGATGATGTCTTTTTATATCAAGTTTAGTGGTTTAATTGAACTAATAAAGAGTCTAGTGGTGAACATGAATTAATAAAATGAGTTTAGTGACAAGGATGATTTTTACCCTTATTATCTGATATAATTATAATTAAAGACTAATTATATCGGATAATAGAATAATATATACTAATTACGAGTCAATCTCAAGACACCATTCTGTAAAACTTTATACAAATTGGATCAAGTGAAAAGAAAATTGAGGAAGTGACCGATTAATGATCAAGTGAGGGAGCAAATAGCCAATTTTACTCGCGCTATAGATACAAAAGAGTCTACTTATAATTTATTGATCTCTCTTCACTAGGACTTGTAAACGGTTATCCTGTTAGCGGTGTTACGGATAATCAAATCAGAACCGATGGTTAATGGTTACACTATAACTGATTAAACAGTAAAATGTTGATTTCCGATTGCCAAACTTAGATAACTACTAACCGACAGTAAAGCGGTTATTAACCACGTTAGATGGTTAGTAATTGAAGATTAAACGATCAACCGACTAAACGATTACGACAATCGGTTAGGGTCCAAAATAATAGGCATTAGCGAGCCTTAAGCATAGGCTGAAAATAACGAGATGTTTGAAGGAAAAATCCTTTGTCTACCTTATTTGTAATGACGACTTAGGTTCAAATAAGAATAATTTCAAGGAAGGGCTCTAGAAGGAGCATAGTAAAAAGATGGATTTGCGCACAGTAGCTCGACTATCGATGCATTAATCACTAGTCACATTAGCTCAAATTCTAATGACTGATCTGGTTTTTGACAATTGATGCATACTCTCCATCCAATTTTGGTTCTTGTAGGAATAAGGTCTCCATTGTCATTTGGTAAGACAATCATTCCTTTGTTTTTTGGCACCACTTATGTAAGGCTGACCCATATACTATCTGAGATGGGATATATGATTCCTGCGGTTAATAACTTTAGCACCTCTTTCTTTACGACCTCTTTGAGATGGGGATGCATGCATTGTTGGGGTTGCACCACTAGTTTATGATGGTCCTCCATTAGTATTTTGTCGTACATAATGATGGAAGGATCCCTTGAATGTCGGTGATCTTTCAGGCTATGGCCTTCTTGTACCATTTGCGCCTCCACTAGCCTCTCCTTTTGATCATTTCATAGTGTCACATTTATGATGACATACAACTTTCCTCATGCAGCTTTCCAAAATTTTTGGTAGTACCTTCATATCTAGCTCGGGTGGTGACTCGCTGTTACTGTCACTCTAGAAAATGGTCAAGTGTAACCACTTCCTAAAGCGTAGTATAGCGGGTTTGGGTTTCAATGTCAACCCGGGTCCTAGATGTGATGACTACTCAGTGAATTCGTATTATCTAGCAATGAAACTTTAGTGAAGGCCTAAACTAACAAGCAATCAAAGCAACTAAACGGTTGTATTCAGGTTAAGAGAGGTCACCCGGATATGGTTCCCCCTAGTCTGCAGTTAAGCCGGATTGTAATTACCAAGTTCAATTTCTATGAAAGTTATACTGCGGAAGGTTCTCAAACAGTCTGAAGTCTCGACTAAAGGTCTTCAGACCCTCTCAATCTGAGTCTCTAGCGGGCGACTAACCTCCACCGGAGTAAACAGATTGAGGCCCTAAGAACAAAACCTCCTCTACCGGAGTAAAGCCGGTACAGAATAGTGAGTTGGTTCCTCGACTAAAGTCACCAACTCCCTACCTTCAATCAAGGATGCTCTATCAACCTAGTCAGATATTCTCATTCTAGGTTAAAGCAGAAATAACAGGAATTTGATCAGGATTCAAGTCATTCAATCATTCAAACCTCAATCGAATATAATCAAATCATAGAATCAATACTTGGGTTCATACAATCAAACCTAACATACAGATCTAGGGTTTCCCACACCCAGATGAATGGGGGAACTACTCCATGGAGAGAGAAGCAAAAGCAGAATCAGACGCGGAAATCATACTGTGAAGATGGATTTATGCTCCTGGACGTTGAATCGGCACTTCTCCAAGCTCAAACCAAGCTCCAATGGTGTTGAAGATCGATCTAGGGCGCTTGGAGACTCTTGTTCGTCGCTTTCTCTCTCTAGGAATCGCTCTATCTCTCTAAAACTCGAATCCCCTTCTTTTTGGCTGAAAATCTGCTTAAAAGGGCATCAGTGGCCAAAGCACGGTCGAGGGCACGGCCGTGCTTTGCCTCAGCCCGCCCGTGCTTTGGCTAGGGTTAATTACACGGCCATCTTGTTGGTGAAAACACGGCCGTGCTTTTGGGAGAACACGGCCGTGCTTTGGGAAAACACGCCCGTGCTTTGTCTCGGCCCTGCCCGTGTAATCAGCTCATGTCTGCCAAACTCGGATTTGCTCTCGGCAGTAAAAGCACGGTCACAGAACACGGCCGTGTTTTGAAGGCCTCCTCCCCGTGTTTTTACTGCCGAACCTGTTCCCCTATATTCAATGCTTCGTTTCTCCCTCGTCCGGACTCCGAATCAGTCGCCGTTTGATCCCAGACGCTCGTAGTCTCGTCCTCTTTCTTTTCATGTCAAACTTGCACGATTCTTTGTCCATTAAGTGAGGTAGAAATCCATTCTGGTCATGCCAGAGTTTCTTCTCCCGAATCGCCAATTGATCTCTGATTGACTTGAAACTTGCGCCAATGCTTCACTTTATGTGCTAGGACCTGAAATATGACAAAGGAACACAACCTAGCGTAAAATAGGCCAAAGAAGCAATAATGCAAGCTTAAACGATCAAGGAACAAAGGGGAAAACCTGTGCAAATATCGAGTCATCAAATCCCCCCACACTTAACCGTTTGCTTGTCCCCAAGCAAACCTAACTCAAACCAATGCAACTCTCCAGACCTCTATAGCAACAAACAACCTCGATCGTAGGTAGCGGACTTCCTAGATCATTTAGCAGCTTACGAGGTCAACCGACGCACAAGTCATCTCATAGCCTCTTCGGCGAGAACGCTAGTCTCGAGTCGGCATCATGGCAAATAGTGAACAGAGGACAAATGAATCGTGGATGAAGAGACTCTAAAAAACAAAAGATCATGGAATCACATTTTTCAAGGTGCTCGATTTTCTTCTTGAAGATGGTTGGAACCCCTTTTCTTTCTTCTTTTTGCTTGTTTTTCTGGTTTTCTCTTTTTTCAAGGGTTCCAACCTGTTTTTGCAGAAAACGGGGGCTCCCACCTAGCAAAGGTTTTGCGGGAGCCCGGCGCTTACCGGCCATGCCAGGAGCAGTTGTCTCGATCCTCGTGCGGGGGAAAGACATGTAAGGGGGTTGGAGGTAGTAGGTGGAAATTGGGAACGGATTCCCTTCTCCCCTTACAAACTTTCACCCTATTCGCACGGGAGACGTTATTTTAAAGCACATTTTCGAGCACCTGTTATTTTCAAAACATGATACAAGAGTCCATGACAGGCAGAGAGTCCACAACACCACACAATTCAAGGGTCCTAAGATCACTAATTCACACAATCAACCAACACAATATGAAGAAGAAATGAGACGTCTTAAATGCATCTCCTTGTATTAGACAGTGTTCTAGTGGATTGTCGGTCTTCATATTAACGATGAAAAATAATGGCTTGAGTTCATCTAATCTCTGGATGTCTTCCTTACCCCATGTTTAGTAGGTGTTTTTACGTTCCTTTATTTTGTCAAAGGTGACTGCTTTTTGGTTCTTATCCTTAGTGTCAGCTTCTCGTTGTGTACGTCTATTAGAGCTCTTGTAGTTGCTAAGAAAGGTTGTCCTTACAGCAAAGTAGAATCATGATCATTAGTATCATTATGAAAAAATCGACGAGGAAATCAAAGGGACCAACTTTAACTAAGCATCTTCATACACTCCCCTAGGTTGTCTAGAGGTTTTGTCTGCTAGTTGTATAGTCAATTAGTCATTCAAGTAGGACCAAGAGATTTCTTCATTTTAAGCTTATGATATACGCATGCATGCATAACATTGATACTAGCTCTTAAATTGGTTAGACAATCATCAAAATTCACAGTGTCAATAGTGCAAGGCAAAGTGAAACTCCACTATTGCATAGAAATGTTCGTTGAGGGTGCGTCGAGCCATTCTCTCATATATTCTAGGAAGCCTTCATGTGTTTGGAGTATTATGGAATTCTCCCTATTATGTCTACTGGGGGTACGTCAACATGGATCATTCTTCTCATCTCTATCCATTGCCTTAGGGATATGTCATCTTTCTTTTTTGTTCTTCTTTAATCTCATGGTATGGTGCTTCAACCATCTTTGGGTTTTCAGATTCTCTTGAGGAATGTGACTATATGTTCCTTGTTCTTTCTCCTCATTGGGTGCTCTGGATGATCATTCCTCTTCTTGCCTCAATGGTTTTTCAATTGTGGTGTCTTCGTATAAGGCAGAGGTGTTGACCTTCTCGCTTCTTCCTTTGGATGCCCTTGTTGCATTCAAAAAATGTAATTAATATGATTTACTATTTCTCAAAATATATTAAATTTGAGTAGTATTTTTCAATACAATTTTTACTCTTGATTGTCAATATGCCAACCCCTAAGTGTCTCATCTCCTAAGGGAATGTTTAGTATCATTTCTTTCTGGTTCTATTTTATAGGTGTCAATAGAGATTGAAAACATGTTTAATTCTGTTTTCATATTTTGCTATGGCATCAGGAGTTGGCAAAAAAAAAAAATAGAAATTAGTTGAACCACTTAAGTAGCTTTTTTGTTGTTTCCCAAAGCTGTTTGTTCTTTGTTATGAGATCTTATCAATTGTTGGAATAACTTTTTTCAAGGGAGTCTACAACAAACCTCACCAGACTTACTTTTCCTCACATACTTTTGTCTTAGTCTCAACATTGATGCTAAATGGGGTCTAAAGAAGTGTAACACCCCGAATTCGGGTGTAGGTTCAATTAGAGTTCGACCGAAAAGTTCGAAGACGGTTGGATCGACGTTTACGTACGAAGTGGTGCAACCATGGATTATGAATAATAATAATAGTTTATTATTATTATTGATAGCAATATAATTATACAAAAAAAAAAGAGAAGGGGAAAGGAATTAGTCCCCACCGTTACTCCTGTTAGAGAGTGGTATAAGATCCAGCAGAACCTTCTCCCAACAACTCGAGTTATTGGGACCAACTGGTTTATGACATGGTATCAGAGCTGGTTTGGCCAAATGGTCGTGTGTTCGAATCTCCACGACCCCCAATATTAACAGTTGATTAAAGCACAAGGTATGGTGGGCCTGTGCAAACTTCAAGCCCATGTGTTGGCTTTCGTTTGAGGGGGCGTGTTAGAGAGTGGTATAAGATCCAGCAGAACCTTCTCCCAACAACTCGAGTTATTGGGACCAACTGGTTTATGACAACTCCCTCTGTCTCTCTCATTCTCTCTCCCTAGTCCCTACCCATTAACCCCCACACCCGTTACAACCTCATTAGTTCCCTCAACGTCCCTCTTTTGCCTTTTAATCAAAGGAGCAATGGCAAGAAGCTCCCACACGATCCTTCTCCATTTCATTCTCATTCCTCCCCAACGATCTAGTAGCAGCTATGGAAGCATCCAAGTTCTGATAGCCCTCAAGCGTTGCCACCCTCCCACGTTGACACCTCCCAAAGAGGTAACACCCAAGCAGTTGCGAAACCATCTCCCTTCGATCGCCAGCTCTAGGATAGAGAGAGACAGTTCGACGGGGGCAAGAGAACCGACGGCTGGATGGATTTACACCAAAAAGGGAAGGTCGGACCAAGGGTTGAAAAACGGCAATGGATTCATCGATCAAGAGGAGCAAGCGATGGACTTCAGGACTTGGCAGCGGCAAAGTAGGTAGATGCGTCGAATTCGGCAAAAGACGAGGTGGAAGCTTATAATGAGATGGTGATTGATTGAGCTGAGATCATGGCGGGCTTATTAGCAAGGTAAGCGTGTCCTTGAATTTGGCTGGGGCTTTACGCTACATGGGTTGGTCATGCATGGTTGAATAAATTGCCCGTTCCAAAAGATGGTATTGATTTAGCTTACGGGACTAATGGACAAGTTTTCAACGAGTATAGCCATTCAACCTTTATCATGGACCAAATTGGGATTAATTGATGGTACCATGAAAAGTGATTAAATAAGAAAGAATGTTGTGAATCACGATGATGAGGATTAGGAGGAAAAGCAAAAAGGAATCATGAGTAGTTGGCTAGGGAAATAACCACTACTTTTTGGGTTTATACGTGTGCTAGGGCATCAGAAGTGGCAATGCTGAGTAGGGAACCTCATGGACACCATTCTTAATCTTTCAAGTGGAGGTTTCGGCAATCGGGTTGGACATGCGGATCCTGATATCGAATCGAATAATAAGGTGAGTGTAAAGGGGGTAAAATCTCCGTCGAGGTCTTTTAGTTATGCCTTTCTAATTCAGTTATGTTATTTAATTTTCAAGTAAGCGTGATTATGTATTTGAGGCATCCCACCGCCTACTTAAGGTGGAGGCACGCGTTGTGCTATGTATGTGAATGTGTGTGGTTGTTGGTAAGATGAACCCCCGGGCGGTTGGGCCACTACTGGACGCGGTAGATGGTCGGGTCACTACTGGACGGCGAGACGTAACGCAGTAGTTGACGGGCATGGACAGGACGACGAGACGTAACGCAGTGCCATTGCCGAGTATGGGTATGCAACCGGACGGCGAGACGTAACGCGGTTGGCATACTAGGGTAGGACACCGGACGGCGAGACGTAACGCGGTGGTCCTAGTGTTTTGTGTTTGAGTTAAGGATATAAGTTGAGAACTTCAATGAGTTAACGTTGAAGTAAGTTTTAGGATGAAAGTGAGAACGACTTTCATCTAAGGAAAGGAAAATCTAATAATGTGTCTTAGTAAGGAGTTTGCTTAGGCAAAAACCTTAGGAAGTAACGACGAGACTGACCCCTTCTCACTCACCAGGTTGAGGATGGGTTAGCGGAAGTGGATCCTGAGAAGAAGTAAGATGCGGCAAGCGGTCGTGCCATTACTGATGATGAGATGTCCAGGAGTTGGGTGAAGAGTATAGTTAAAGTTCGATAGTTATTTTATGTTTATGGTTATGAGTATATGTACTGGAGATTCAAGGTTCAAGATTCAGTGTCGAGTTGTTTTAAGTGTTTGAGATTTTACCCAAGTGTTGGGGCTTTTCGTTTAAAATTCTTAAATAATGTCAGTTTGTTTATTTCAAAAGGTGGTTTGGGTTGCTCCGGAGTAACGGGTTTTGGGTTTGAGTTGTGGTTTGATTTTCGTAAAAGGCCGGGACGTTTCAAGAAGTAACTAACTATGTTTCTTTTTCCGATTGTCAACTTGCAAAATGTCTCAGAATTACCTACTAAATAAAATTTTATTTTCTAATTTTGTGTTGTTATATCTCTATTGTCATTTGTCACAAGTCACAACTCTACTACAACCCCGATAACAAAATTATATTAAATGGAATCGACATTCAGGTCACGGTGAATATATATATATAGTGACTACTTTGGTGCACTCACAAAAATGAGTGTGTTCAATACACCCAACTCAAAAACTAGTCTTAAGGTGTCGGATTTTGAATTTTAATTTGTAGAATCAGTGTAATATGATGATACAACATATGATAACAACTAATTAGTGGATTACCCTAAGTCCTGGACCTCCAATTTTGAGTCATATCCCTAAACCCCAAATTGTAAACCCTAACCCTAACCCTAAATCTTTAAACTCTAAATCTTTCAAATTAAAGTAAATCTTCAATGAATTTTGTGCAAATTCATGTGCGTTATTGTTCATCACATCATAAGTGATGATTGACATCATTTTGACATAAATCGCATGTTTAAAATGACGGTTTTGAAGTGAGTGCACTGAATGCACCCCAAAAAAATGAGTGCACCGAAGACGACACCATATATATATATATAGGCCAATACTATGGTGCCGCGGTAAAAAGTGCGGCACCGGTGCCGCTATTTTTGATTGGTCCACCTAAGCATAACGTGACAGGGGTTTGTTTTATTAATAAGCCCAAACCGATGGGGCATGAGACCTATCCTAACCATAGCTAACCAAAAACAAACGGGGAATCCTTATCTTCGTCTTCCCACGCCGTTTAGCTTTCTTTGCCAATTAATTTAACTTTTAAATGAATTTTTTCCCTGGAACAGTACAGAAAAAGCACGAAATTCATAAACCAAAAAAAAAAAAGCACGAAATGGCAAAGGAGAGACTTATTTTCTTCAATCTCTCGCTCCGTTTAGAAGAAACGGTTCCAACGAACTTCACCGTCGCCGATCAAATTTCGAGTTTGTACCATATGCTTCCACTAAACTCATTCATTGTATTCTCTGGTTGCTTCTTATTCTTTTCTCAGTTTATTCTTTTTAGATACGTGAACACCTGTGAAAAGAATCAGAGTTTGGGGGAAAATGCTCGTTAGAGCTTTCCATTGATGATCAAAAAGAATATATACAGAAGACTAATTACACTTAACGGTAACCTAAACTAACAAATGAATAGAACCTATAGCAGCTATACACGTGTAAATTGCACAGTAAAATCGGAAGCTAGGCTGTTAGCCTGAACGGTGAGTTTTGCCTCCATTCTCCTTTCTCTGTAGACGACACCGTTTGAGGCTCTGCCTTCTTTGTTCTTCATTCTTCATCAGCAGCAGAGCCTCCATTCCTTCTTACAGCAAGGCTGCTGCAAGTCGAATCATCCATCCTCTCTGTTACCCTCCCACAAGCTGGCGAGTATAGATCATATACTCCCAGCTTGGATAACAGAAGAGCAAAACGATCAATAGGTAAGCTTTTTGTAAAGATGTCTGCTAACTGTGATTCAGTTGGCATATGGTGAAGAGAGATCAAACCAGACTGAACACGATCTCTGATCACATGGCAATCCACATCGATATGTTTCGTCCTTTCGTGGAATACTGGGTTCTCAGCGATGTGGATTGCCGACTGGTTATCACAGTAGACTTTGACTGGGTGTTCATGTGTGACTACAAAGTCTCTCAACAACCTGATCAGCCACTCAATTTCACAGCTCAGGCTAGCCAAAGCCCTGTACTCAGCTTCAGAAGACGACCTCGACACTGTCTTCTGCTTCTTGCTCTTCCAAGTGACAATTCCAGACCCAAGGAAAGTACAATAGCCAGTGATAGATTTCCTTGAATCAGGACAAGTTGCCCAGTCCGAGTCACTGAACCCTGTAAGAGCAAGAGTATTTTCCTTTGGATAAAGTAATCCCTGACCTGGTGAGCTCTTCAGATATCTGAGAACCCTATGTAGTGCCCTTAGATGCAGGGAAGTGGGATTATCTTGGAACTGACATAGTTGCTGTACAGCAAAGCTAATGTCAGGTCTAGTGGTGGTAAGGTACTGCAGCTGGCCTACCAGGTGTTTATACTCACCAATATTCTTCAAAGGAACACCTCCCTCTGCTGATAGCACTTCCTTTACATAGATGGGAGTGGCAGCTGGCTTGCAGTCTTGGAATCCTGACTCAGTTAAGAGATCAAGACAATATTTCCTCTGAGATACAGTGATCCCTTTAACTCCTCTAACAACTTCCAATCCAAAGAAGTACTTCAATTCTCCCAGATCTTTCATTTTGAACCCACCTTTTAGTAAACCCTTGGTCTTGTTGATTGCCTCTAAACTGATACTTCCAATCAATATGTCATCTACATAAACAATGAGTACAACCAACTCTCCAAGAATCTGAGCAGTAAAGATGGAATAATCACAAGCAGATTGTTTAAATCCATGTCTCAACAAGCTTTCTGTTAGCTTCATGTACCATTGTCTGCTTGCTTGCTTAAGGCCATAGATTGACTTTTTCAGGTGACAAACTTTCCCTTCTTTAGCTGCCTAATCATCTAAACCAGGTGGAATTTCCATATAAACCTCTTCAGTTAGATCCCCATTTAGAAAGGCATTACTTACATCCATTTGATGTAAGTGCCACCCCTGTGTAGCTGCCACTGCTAGTAGAGTTTTCACAGAACTCAGTTTTGCTACTGGTGAAAAGGTGTCACAGTAGTCAATACCATAGATTTGAGTGAAACCCTTAGCTACCACTCTTGCTTTATGTCTCTCTATTGTTCCATCAGAATTTAATTTCAACTTCCACACCCATTTGTTTCCAATGATCTTCTTTCCAGGTGGTGGAAACTTAATTTCCCATGTCCCATTGTCACACAGAGCCTTCAATTCGTCCTGTGCTGCCTTATTCCAGTTTGGATCTTTGATAGCTTCCTCATATGAGGTTGGTTCAGTATAGGTAGCAAGGCTGTTTATGAAGTGTTGGTGTTTAGGTGAAAGGTGGCTATAGGACATGGCTTTGCTAATAGGGTATTGGACATAATAATCATCATGCCAGTTGGGTGGTTTAGTTGTTCTTGTGGGTTTTCTTTGGGCAAGAGGTGAAGTAGGTGATGAGTGTGGTGGTGAAAAAGGGGCAGGAGTGGAATCATGGGATGTAGAGGGAGCTGGGGAAGAAGGTAATGAAAAGGGAATGGGAGAAATGGTATGAGGAGGTAGTGGTGGATCATCAGGATGAGTAGAGGAGGAAGAGGGCAAGGGAGTGTGAGTGCCCCCTGAAGACTGATGATCTACTGAAACTGGTGGTTCACTAGGTTGATTTGGGACTGGTGTGTAGGTAGTAGATGGTATGGGAAAAGAACTGGGTGAAGGGAAGAAATCAGTTGAAGAAGGGTAGGGGTCAGGAGAGGATGAAGTTGCATAAGGGATGATGTGTTCATAAAAATGAACATCCCTTGAGATGAAAACTCTTTTGGTTTCAAGGTCAAGCAATTTGAAGCCTTTAATGCCTACTGGGATTCCCAAGAACACACATTGTTTGGCTCTGGGTGTGAATTTGGTTCTATGGGGTCCTGCAGTAGAAGCATAAACTAGGCAACCAAACACCTTAAGGGTGCTATAATCTGGAGGAAAACCATATAGCATCTCAAAGGGTGATTTGTTGCTCAAAACCGGAGTAGGTAAACGGTTGATGAGGTAGGCAGCATGAAGCACAAACTCACTCCAGTATGACAATGGGAGACCTGACTGGAACTTGAGATCCCTAGCAACATTAAGAAGATGTTGGTGTTTCCTCTCTACTCTCCCATTCTGTTGTGGTGTGTAAACCACACTCATCTGGTGCTCAATCCCATGCAACTTATAAAATTCATCCATATGAAACTCCTGTCCCTGATCTGATCTAATAATCTGAACAGATTTTTGGAACTGATTCTGAACCATAACACAGAAGGATTGGAGCAAGTTTCTTGTTTCATCTTTGGTTTTCATTAAGTAGGTCCACACACATCTACTACAATCATCTACGATTGTCAAGAAATAGCTAAAGCCATTGTAAGATGAGGTGCTCAAAGGCCCCCAAATATCCACATGTAACAAACCAAACAAAGTGGGATTGACAGAAGAACTGGAAGGAAAAGGCAAACGTTTCTGTTTTGCCAAATGACAAACATTACAATGAACTATCTGTGAAGGTATGACATTTGGAAACTGTTTGTGTATAGCTTCTACTCTAGCTATGTAGGGATGACCAAGTCTGGCATGCCAAAGATCAAAATTCTGAGGCTGGAAGCTGTAGTGAGTTGTGGCAAAGCACTTAGGTAGGGAATTGGTGGTGTCCTGCTTGTGATTGAACAAATATAGACCCTTATCGACCTGGGCTAAACCAATCCTCCTCTGTGTAATAAGGTCCTGTATAACACAGAAAGAGGATTTGAACAAGAGTGAGACAGGGTTTGTTTTGGTAAGCTTGCTAACTGAAACCAAATTGTAGGAAAAACTTGGCACAAACAGGACTTGTGAAAGAAACAAGTCACAGGGAAGTTTGACAACTCCTATGTGTGTGGCCTGGACCCTATTTCCATTAGGTAGATTGACATATATCCCATTTAAGGGTTTGTACTTCAAGAAGTACTTCAAATGGCAGACTATATGGTCTGTTGCTCCAGTATCTAACACCCAAAGTGGTTCTACAGTATTGGCTAAGAGTGTAGACAAGACTGTAGTACCTGAACTGGAAGGAAGGTGCACTGGCTGATATTGGGTCACAACAGCATTGGCAGAGTGCCTGATTGAGGGTGATGTTGGTGGAGAAGGTGATGGTGAAGGGGATCCCAGCAGAAGCATCCTCAGTTTCTCCATCTGTTCATTGCTCAGCTGTAAACTTGCCAAACCTCCATCTTTGGTTTGCAAGTCAGAGCTCCTCTTCACTGAAGCAGAAGCAGCTAGGACCCCATGAGAACCTTCTGATTCATTTCCTGTTTCAACTGAACCAGCAAAGCCACCTCCTCCAGCTTCTCTTGCCTTTTTGTTTTTCAACTTAAGGCATTCAAACACAGTGTGGTAGTCCTTTTTGCAGTACCTGCAAAACTTTTTCCCATTCTTGAAGTCTCTATCACTGGTTTGTGGATGTTGAGATCCCTGATTGTTGTGGTTGGATGATGGTGCAAGTGCTACTGATTCCACACCTTTGCTCTTGTTGACACATTTCATTTGCCTCTCTAGCTGCAGAATCTGCTTGAAGACAACATCTATGCTGGGAAGAACATGGTTCATCAACACTTGGGTTCTTGCAGACTGATAGGAGTCATTGAGACCTTGCATAAACTTGATAATGAAGTCATTATCTTGGTACCTTTTCGTCACTTCATAGGGACCGTTGCAAGCACAGTGAGGTATGGGTCTATACCTCTTATACTCCTCCCAGAACACAGTCATATCAGTAAAGTATTGGGTGACTGATTTCTCACCCTGAACACACTTACCCAGCAGCTCATTGAGGTCATAAACCCTCATGTTATCTTCCTGACTGAAACGATTCTTAAGGTTATCCCATACATCCTTAGCATTCTCAAGTCTCATAACACTATTCGCTATATCTTCAGCTAAAGCATTGTAGATCCAACAGCGAATAGTTCCATTGCAACGAAGCCAGGATTGATAAATGGGATCTGTTACCTCAGGAACTGGAATCTGTCCATCTATGAATGGGATTTTGTTCTTGGTGGCGAGAGCAACTAGCATAACTTGACTCCAAGTGTGGTAGTTTCCATCTCCCAGCTTGATGGAGATGATTGTTGACAGAGCACCATCTTGGGGTGGTAGGTAGTAGGGATTTAGGTATGGATCTTCATACTGAGGAAAGGACACCATAGTGGACTTGCCGGCGTTTTCAGTACCAGATCCAGATTTGGATGCATCATCTCCAGATCCAGTGTCCATCGTCTTTGGTTAAGGCAAGAAAAGTGAAAAGAGGGGAAGTGAGGTAGTGGTGACGATCTGGAAGGGGAGAACAGAAGCGCAGAAAACTGGAATGGGTACTGAAACCCTAGTATTGAGAGCAACCAGGCTCTGATACCATGAAAAGAATCAGAGTTTGGGGGAAAATGCTCGTTAGAGATTTCCATTGATGATCAAAAAGAATATATACAGAAGACTAATTACACTTAACGGTAACCTAAACTAACAAATGAATAGAACCTATAGCAGCTATACACGTGTAAATTGCACAGTAAAATCGGAAGCTAGGCTGTTAGCCTGAACGGTGCGTTTTGCCTCCATTCTCCTTTCTCTGTAGACGACACCGTTTGAGGCTCTGCCTTCTTTGTTCTTCGTTCTTCATCAGCAGCAGAGCCTCCATTCCTTCTTACAGCAAGGCTGCTGCAAGTCGAATCATCCATCCTCTCTGTTAACCTGGAAGGAGCTCTTGTGATCCACATAGCCAATAGGGCAAAGCAAGGCAGCTGATGGTGATCATCAACTGTCAATATCCCCCCTGTAAGTGACCAACGTAATTCAACAAACCCCCCAAAAACTGATACACCGACTAACAACCCTGCCACAATGCAAATAGCAGCATCCCACAGGGCACAGACCCACTGCAAATACAACCTTTCTCTAGCGAACAGAAGCAAAAAAAAAATCATAAGAGAAAAGATGGAAGGAGAAGACAGAAGCAGAACAGAAACAGAGCACGAATCCCTGCTTCTCGGTAAACACAAAAAGACAAAGGACAAACACGAAACGAAAACAAGGACTCATTGCAGCATCACTGACCTTGAAAAACAGTGCAAACACAAAAACAAAAAGAATTATTATCCTTGTTTCCCAAAATACAAATGACTCGTATATGGAAGCCTTTGGATTCGTTGGGGAAAGTCTTTAGGCACCTCCAATAAACTTCGCATTTGGTTTCGATGATTCCAAAAAAAAGGGAGCAAAGCGAAGGGTACGATACGGAGAGATGACAATTCTCTTTCTCTTTGGTTTGGGATCGTGTGGTACGGCGACGGGGCAGTTTGACGGAGGCGGTGTCGGTTGTGCCGAGGGATTCAAAACTTTTTTCTTTTACGGAATAAATGTAGCCGTAGGAAGGTGAATATACAAGGACTTTAGTGGCGGCGGCGCTATAGAATGGAGATTGGTTCGTCGACGGGGAACTCACGGGAAGTGCTTTTGATAGGCTGCCGGAGAGGGGGAACCGGGAACGAGGAAGATGAACATAATATTTTCAGTCCCGTTTTTCTTGTTTATGGAGAAAAAGAATTCAATTCAAAGCAATAGTCTTTTTGTTAATGGAATTAATTGAAAAAACAAATAATACAAACTGACTGAAAAGTAACAGGACGTGTAATGGTCTAACGGAAAAGGGGTGACGGTTGGGCCAAAATTCTGGGCAACGAGTTTGGGCTTCGGCTTTATAATGATTAATGACTCAACCAATGCCACCTCATTGCGCGCGTGGACAAATCAAAAATAGCGGCACCGGTGTCGCATTTTTTACCGCGGCACCATAGTATTGGCCATATATATATATACTAGATTTGAACTCGGCCCGTTGGCCGGATATATTTTTATCAATGGTATAAAAAACAAAAATAAATTTTCTAATTTTCTATCATAAATTAATCCAAATATTAAATTATTGATAAAATAAAACAAAAACATGAATCATAAATTTGAAAGAAAAATTCATATCATAACAAACTCGTCAACTAATATCATTGCCGAAATTTAAAATAAATCATGCAAGGGAATCAACTTCTACAAAATGTGTTCAAATCACACTTCAGTTAGAATTACTTTATAAATTTCTTTTTGACTTCGTGATTGCTTCCTCGTTAGCATTATCATCCCACTAACAACAACACCTTCATCTCCATTAATAACACCTCTATTTCCAATATCAATATTTATGATTGGTCTCCTGCGTTTAGTCTCTTACTTCATCTCTTGAATTTCATTGAGAGCTAAATAAATTTGTATTTTTTAAAAAAATATGAAAATAATTTTTTACGTCTTTCAAATAATGAATATTGTCTCATATTTGCACTTCTTGCTAAATTTTTATAATTCTATCTCCACAATTAGTTGTCTCTACTTTTTTCTCAACAACGTCATTATCTCTGAAAGCACTACCTCCACTATTATAAGACTCTTTTTTCTTCTTATGTGTTTCATTTAAAGCAAGAACTTAATGATAAAATATTTACACATGTGAAACACCATTTTTTCTCAAGTTAAAAAATAATCTTCCTAAAAGAATTTCTATTGTTTTTATTCTCACCACAAATTACAATATTACATGCACATATAAACTTCCGTCTAATTAATCACTTGAACATTTAAAGTGAATTTGAATGGGATTTGAAATAGATGTTTACTTTTTTGCAGAGTGAACAAAACAAATTTTGACATTTTTGGTTGGGCATTCCTATGATGATTTTGTTCAAACTCCAAAAAATCTGTGTGAAAACTTTGGTTTTTGTGATAGTTTGGTTGGGATAGTTACAATGTAAAGTACATTTACATCATTTCCCTTAATTGCATGTATATTACAATGCATGTATTGATTTAAATATCACCAAAACCAAACGACCCTAGCTGTTGATCGACCTGATTAATATGGTTATATTATGTGATATAATTTGTGTGGCTTAAGTCATGTTGATCACATTGTTTTTCATGCCGATCATTTCAAAGAAACATACATGTACATATAGAAATTTGTGGCCCTATATATATATATATATATATGACAGATAATGGTTTATCGAAATATCAAATAGCCGATCTTGTGGTTGTTTGGTCGACCAACTTGGAGTGAAGGTTAACATATTTTAACATACTCTATATATGTTTTAATTAGAGTTCAAAGTGACTGAAGTAGTATCAAATTCATTTGATTACCTAAGGTACCTTCTGCCTTTGCTCTTAAAGACTTTAGGCCAATATCTTGCATTAATATTTTATACAAAATAATAGCTAAGGTGTTGGCTAATCGTCTGAAGAGGGTGCTTCCTAAAGTCATCAGTGGGAATCAATCTGCATTTATAGAAGGGAGAAGAATTGTTAACAACATTTTAATGGCACAAGAGTTGGTTAGTGGCTATCATAGATTACATCTGTCTTCTCGTTGTGCTATTAAAGTAGACCTTATGAAAGCTTTTGATTCAGTTAATTGGGCTTATCTGTTTCTGATGATGGACATTATGGGATTCCCTGCTTGCTTTATTAACTGGCTTAAATTGACTGTTAAAACTGCAAAGTTCAGTATTTGTATTAATGGGGGGCTTTGTGGATATTTTGGGGCTCAAAAGGGTGTGAGGCAGGGTGATCCATTATCACCCTACCTCTTTACTATTGCCATGGAGGGGTTATCTTTACTGTTGAATGAGTCTGCTGCTCTTGGCCATCTTCCTTATCATCCCCAGTGTAAAAAAGTGAAGCTAACTCACCTGAGTTTTGCTGATGATCTTTTGATCTTTACTGAAGGGTCAGGGACTGCTATATCTAAGGTACAAGGAATTCTCTCTGAATTCTATACCCTGTCTGGTTTGAAGTGCAACCCTGCAAAATGTGAGGTTTACTTTGGGGGGCTGTCAGTGATGTTTAAGAGTCGAGCTCTCCTAGTGTCTGGTTTTCAGGAGGGGATGCTTCCAGTGAGGTATTTGGGTCTTCCACTGATAACTGGAAAACTGTCTACTGCTGATTGTGACAAACTTGTAGCTAAAATCACCCACAAAATCAAGTCCTGGAGAGCAAAGAGGCTCAGCTATGCTGGGAGGCTTCAGTTGGTTAGCTCTATCCTTCTGGGGGTATTGCAGTATTGGATGCAGGTTTTCTTGCTCCCTAAGAAAGTCCTCAAACAGGTTCAGACAATTTGCTCCACCTTTTTATGGCATGGAAATGAGGATGGCAAAGCGAAGATAGGATGGGACAGGATGGCCAGGCCAAAGCAGGAGGGAGGGCTGGGTTTGAAAGAGCTTTTTTCATGGAATCAGGCATGCACTGCTCGTATGATCTGGCTGATTCTGATGCAGAGTGGGACTATATGGGTAGCATGGATCCATTCTTATAGGATCAAGCAAGGTAGCATCTGGACAATTAAGTCCAGTTCTCGTGGCTCCTGGGCCTGGCGTAGAATTTTGAAAACAAGACAAGTGTTGCAGCAACATTACTCTGTTCAGGGGGGGGTGGTTCTTTGGGATCAAACTCCTATGCCCAGGTTTCGACTAAGTGTTGTTTGGGAGGGGATTAGGCCGAAATGGCCTGTTGTGGAATGGTACAAATTAGTATGGGGCAAAGGCTTTGTTCCTCGGAATAGTTTTCTTGCTTGGACTATTCTGCTTGATGGTATTGTCACGTCTGAGAAGTTAGTGAAATGGGGGAAAAGTGTAGATGCTGGTTGTGTTTTATGCAGGCAAGGGATTGACTCTAGGGAGCATCTGTTTTTCCAATGCGAGTATTCCAGAGAGGTGGTTCAAGGGGTTTGCTCTTTACCTTTGTGCTGTGCAACTTGGCCAGCCACAGTGGCTGCTGCTTGTTCTATTTGCAGAAGGAAAAATGGCACTCTTGCAGGGATGGTTTGGTGCTTCTTGGTAGCCTCGATTTGGAAGGAGCGTTGTCGAAGAATGTATGATGGGGCTTCACATTCTGTATCAGAGTTGCAAGCCTTAATCAAGCGAGATCTTTTGATTATAGGAGAAACAAGGTGTATTTTGGGGGATTTGGAGTGTATTGGGATTCTATAAGATCTATGCTTAGTAGTCGATGCTAAGGTTCCTACTGTAGTCGTCAGTTGTGTAGTTTTGCAGGACTTTGGGGGTATCACTTCGATACCTCCCTTTCGTTGTATCTGGTTTTGTTTAGCTTCTTGCTAACTTGATTAATAAGAAGAGGGCACCTGATTCAACGAAAAAAAAAAAAGGAGAAAATAAATTGCCTATAAATTGACCAAATCGTAGTTTGGGGCTTTAGGCCCAATAATGAAATTATTTCTAGTCAGCGGAGTTAGTAAGAAGAGGCCGTAAAAGCCTAAAAAATGAAAAGACACTTGTATCCTTCCGTGGGATGCGCTCAAGGCTTCAATATGGGTTTAAACCCCCTTCTCCCGTGGAATCTCCTTATAGGAGTTTGTAGAAGATAGATATATGGGCTCAATAAACATTCTAAAGTTGTCTTGTTCAATAAGCCCACTAAACGGAATACCGTGGCCCAAACCATTGCCCTCCGTCTGCGCAAGGCGCAATCCAGTCGCTTCTTTCTGCTCTCTCACGAGTCACGACTCAAAGCACAGATTAGTTCCGAGTTGTGACCTTCGCGAAGAACTGTCAGTTGCGCCCACTGAGCTCTATTTTTCCTTAAACCCTACTCACCGCCGATAGCTTCATGCCTTTCGGGGCCGTCACTTCTCAGGCATCCGCCATTGAATCTTGGAACACGGTAACTGACTAAAGAAAGTTTTTTTTTTCCTCAAGAAATGGCGCTGGATGGTAGCAGATGACCACCCTCTTATCCTTCACTCCGCGACCTCTCAGGGTTCGAGCCTCCGCAATCGCTTCCATTACCAACCTTCACTTTCACACTCAAGGTGGATCGCCGGATAGGGAGGAGGTAATGATAATCAAGAACCAGGAGGAAGAAGCTTGGTTTGTTAAACTCGCGTCGACGCTCTTCTTCGTCAATTTGCGTTCTTTGGATCCTTGTTTGTCATATCTTCGAGGGAAGTTGACCCCTTCGATTGCGGTCGAGGTGATTAAGAGGTTTAAGGACGTCCCTGAAGTAGGGTTCAAGTTCTTGGAGTTCAGTAGATCGAATTTGAGCCTAATCCATTGCTTTGGTACTTATAATTGGATGATAAGGTCATTTTGTCAAATGGGTATGCTTGATATGGCGGAACTTCTGTTTCATTACATGAGGGGAGACGGGCATTTTCCTGATGGTAATCTGTCGTGGTTTATGATTACTGAATTCGTTCGAGCTCGAAGATTCGATCTCGCCGGTAGTTTACTCTCAGAGCTGAGGGGAATGGGTGTTCAGATTAGTCCTTTTCTGTATAATAACCTGTTGAATGAACTGGTCAAGTCGAATCAAGTGCAGGAAGCTATCATTTTGTTCAAAGAGTTTCTGGCATTGCAGGCTAGTCCCGATACTTGGACTTTCAACATTCTAATCCGTGGTCTTTGCAGAGTAAGGGAGGTTGATAAAGCATTCGAGTTTTTGAACGATATGAGGAGTTTCGGTTGTTTGCCTGATATTGTTACGTACAACTCTCTTATAAATGGACTCTGTAGGATAAATGACTTGGATAGAGGCCGTGGGTTATTGCAGGAGCTGCAATCTAGCAATGATTGCTCCCCAGATGTTGTCAGTTACACTTCAGTTATATCAGCGTTTTGCAAATCGGGGCAGATGGAGGATGCTTATATTCTTTTCCAGGAGATGATTAGGACTGGGGTTAAGCCCAGCACAATCACTTTCAACGTTCTAATTGATGGATATGGCAAGGACAGTAACATGGTTGCAGCAGAAGCCATCTACGAAAAGATGGGCCATTTCGGTTGCTCTCCTGATGTGGTTACTTTCACTTCCTTGATCGATGGTTATTGTCGAAGTGGACAGGTGAACATGGGTTTGAAGCTTTGGGATGCGATGAGAACTAGAAACATGATGCCCAATTCGTATACATATTCCATTCTTATTAATGCTCTTTGCAAAGAGAATAGACTTCATGAGGCTCGTGGGTTTTTGAATGAACTAAAGTCGAGTAATGTCGTGGCACGACCATTCATGTATAATCCGGTAATTGACGGGTTTTGCAAGGCAGGAAATGTGAATGAGGCAAATCTCATTGTCCAGGAGATGGAAGAGAAGAAGTGCATTCCTGACAAAGTGACATTTACCATACTCATTGTTGGTCACTGTATGAAAGGTAGAATGGCTGATGCAATTGGTATTCTCAATAAGATGTTGACTATTGGTTGTGCCCCAGATAGCATTACCATAAGTTCGTTGACATCTTGCCTTTTGAAAGCTGGGATGGCTAGTGAAGCATACCGAGTAAAGCACATGTTAGTTCAGGACCTCAACTCAGGTCAATCAAGTTGTAGGAAGATTGACCATCTTATTAGAGCTAGAGATATCCCTGTGGCAGCTTGAGAAGGTGGGTTGAAAAGCATACATTGAATTGGCTTATTGGACCCTTGTATGGATCCTTGCTCCTTCTACCTCCTGCCCTTGGCTTGTAGCATAAAAACTAAATTGACATACAATTCAGGAAGAGCAGGTACCTTTATCCCATCTGTGACCTTTCCACATCAAGAACATCAATTTTGCAGTTTAGCATAACTTTCATTGTTGCTGATTCTGTCTTCATTCAGCATTTGTGTACGTTTTCGACATTTACATATGCAATCATCAACAAAGTGCTTTGCACTGACCTGTCCTCAAACCGGGGAGCTGGGCAGAAGGCTTTGATCTAACCGAAGCGTAGAAAGGCAAACCCAGAGGCCACCTTTCTCTTCTTCTTAATGATTGGAAGTTGATTGAGTAAATATCCTTTGGATGGTGAACTGATTAACAGATGCTGTACAGTCTGTCTGTTAGCTAAATTCTAGGTTCCATTATCAAGTCTGTTGAGGTTCGTGGGAGGGTACTGATACCGTTTTTATCAAATTTGTGTGCACCGTCCGGCATGCAGCTAATATTTTCAATTTGAAGTTGGCCAGCAAGGGTCCACAGTTTCATAATTCATGACATGACATTTCCTGTCCAGCAGTTGCAAAAGGTACCTGGTGAGCTCTTCTCACAACTTCTCAATCTTTTCTTTCTAAGAAGCTGTCTTTGAACTTGAGATTGGTGGCCTCTTAATTTGAACCTGTTGGGCTTCTGTTTTCTATATATTACTGTTAATAAAAGTGATGGCTTTAGGTGGGTTAATGACCAATATGGTCACTATACTCATCTATATAGAACAAAATAGCTACTGAACTCTGATTTGAGTCAACTAAAGCACTTAACTCGGCCATATAGGTCAGACTAAGCTCTGTCATAGAATAACTCAGAAATTCTAGCATAACCCCAAATCAAACTTTTACTTTGTAAAAATGACAAAAAAAAAATTCTTGAGACTCTAATGCAAATTATAATGAGTCTACTCCTAGTTTAGAACTACTCAATCTCTTATGAAGTAGAAAATTATTTACAATATGATTCCATCGACTTGTCATTAAAATCTAATGTGATCTGGGGAACTTAGCTGAGTTGTCATGGGAAGCTAACCCCGACATGTTAATCTAGAGAACAAAACCTGAAGTCTGCATCTATGTGAAAGTCCCGATATCGCACTGCAGTTCTTCTACAAGTACAATGCCTCATGTCCTGAAGTTTGTCAAACCATCGTCCTAAATGCCACGATTTGTGTTGTTTCTGTTTCAGGCAGTGGTTTGATGTGCCTTGCTGCGGAGGTGATTGGATTTGGTTATAGCAGGAAATAGAAGTTACCTTTCTCAAACAGCTTGACATGGGAGATTATTGATTGCACGGCAATGGCAATAGAAAGCTCAAAATTTCGAATGGTCAGACAGAGCATGGCTTTGGGTACATTGCCTTGTTCTCTGCACTGCGGAGAGTTTGTCAATCGTTGTAATAATGTTCAACTCGAATTGAGTAAATGTGAGAATCTTCATTGCGCACTACATTATTTGGAGTACTTCTGTTTTCTTCACCAAATTTTATGTACACCCACGCATCAGACGACATTTCTCACCTTGGACAGGACACTCACTTTCTTTAGGAACTTATCATACCGAATTATCAATTGTAGACACGCTAAGCCCAAGCTACTGATCCTTTCATGTTCTTATTGAGCAAATAGTCTCGTAACAATGCGAGACTAATACACGAATTTTTGTGCACGGTTTTACCAAAAACGAACATTGCAGGGTTCACCGTTAGACAGAGGAGGAAGAGAATTGTGATTGTTAAAATAAGTAGCACTATTATTGCGTTGACTACCTGGTTCTGGCCAAACAATTCTTCTTTCAGTGATCAAAAGTTGAAAGGTCGCCTGATTATTGAAGCTGAGGTGCTTTCTTCTTCTGAAACCAGAATTCATTTGAGAAACTGATCTCTCAGCTCTCAAATCAGCCTTTGCTATTCTCGTCAAGGGGAAAAGCTTACTGCTTTGCTCTGATCTCAGCACACCCGCAAAGGGTATTCGAGAATCAAAGGGCAATCTCCATACTGGAGAAGCTTGTTGTTCTTGATATGCAAAGTAGCAGTTGAAGCATGTTTGGAAAGGCACTAAGGTCATGATCATAGGTGATTAGAGCTTACAAATTCAAGATTCGACCTCTTATAATTGTTACGAGCAGTCGGATATACGTATAATATTGATTTGGACAACCATCTCTTGTTGTATATATTGTGTCTGAAAATTAATTGTCTTAAAGAGATGCTTCCAGCATTGAAGCCCCTTGATCTCAGCTACTGCCAAGCTCCTTGACAACCATCTCTTGAGTTCCTTGTCTCGAAAGATTAGTGCTAGAAGACTGCATAAGTTTGACCGAGGTCAATGAATAGATAGGGAAAGTTGATCCTTCTGTTCTAATGCTGAAACTGCTGGAAGAGATCTTCTTTCTGGTTGTTTGACGCTTGATGAGTTACCTCACGGGTTAGATAAAATGGAGTCACTCGAGGTGCTCCATGCTGCTGATGATGTAGCTCTAGAACAATTGAAGTCAACAAGTTCAACTTGTCATTCCACCTTTTGGGATTCGTTATATCCAATGTAGTCAAAAGCGAGTTTCTATGTAGAAACGTTTTGGAGAGTAACACTGGAGTTCCTTTGGCGAGATGAATGCAGCTGTCTCCAATCACAGCCAAAGCTTCCAGCAAGTTCGATAGAATTAATTGCAACGAAAGTGCTCTTCACCGGGTAGAATTTTTAACTTAGCCAAAGTTGATGAGATCATTGAGGTTGAATCTTACAGGCTGTGAGAAACTGTTTAAGGTATCAGTAGACTTCAGTCCTTCAAGTTGAAATCCGGAAGACTTTAGACTTGAGCAACTTGGTATCTGCAAAAAACCATTGAGGTGGAGCTCACCAAGTATTTGACCTCAACATTCAGGAAGCTTGCACTTCAGGTACCGTCTTTGTACTTCTTTTAAATTAATCGATTCTTTCAAAATTCGTCTGTATAGATTTCCCTAAGTATGCCAGTAATAGCACAGGTTTTGCACGAATGTGCCATTTTAGAACTTTCTTCCTGAACTGTGGTTCCGTGAACATGGTTATTTCAATCCATCATCCATGTATGGCTGGCATTAATTGTAGTTGTTATCATCACTTGTTTAAGCACTAGTAAGAAAGTAGTGACGACATGGATACGGGCACCGAAATCAATGGGTAGAGTGTTGCTTCCAAAACCCTTGTTTATGGAGCCAAAAAAATGTACCAGTGTCTTTTGGGGTTGGAAATCCATAAGGTTACCAAATCTCGTTGGTCCCATGGATTTAAAAGATCCACCCCTAGATGAGGGTTTGTGAAATTCATCGCTCATGTTGTCTATTATTCTGTTCAAATCCATTGATTCTGCACCATCCATCACTTTTCAGATCCTACAGCAAACGGACTTGCCAGAGTCGTTACACTCGTGCTGTTTTCTGTCTTGGTAATATAGCACTTGTTTATCTCAACCATCTATAGTATAGATGCATGAAAAAGGAAGAATGCTCCACAAAGAAGACAGAGATTCCTCATTACTTTATTGCTCACGCTTAGAAACACAGAAACTTATTCCTTATCACAATATCATAACAATTTGGGACACAATAATAGGCATACTGAATAGCTGACTGAAAATAAGCAAAACCCAATAGCTAGTAGTAGCTACTGAGCCGAAGAACAACTTTAGGTAGATCAAGAAGCAACTGATGGGTCAATAGAGAGAGCTACCAAACTTCTCTATTTCAAATTATCTTCCTGTTGCATATGGCCTGGGCGAAAACTTGAAATTACCATACCTTTTCACAGATTCATGGGGGTCCAAGGTTTTCAAGTGTCGTGGCTCGTTAGTCCTTGTGGCGTAAGGATTGTAGGCTTCAGTTGGAGCAGCAGACCATGCGGAATTGGTACTTCTTTTAGGCCACCCAGTCTCATGGGTTGTCTCCATCTTGCTAGGAATATGTTCTGTATAGGCTGGTTTGATGGCTTCTTTGAGGTACCCTATCGCTGTGCCAATATTATTTGTTGCACCAGGAAGGGAGGAATCAGGCTGAGATGCCTTACCACCATTAAAAAGTCCAAACTTTTGTGTGTTACTGACTTCATGCTGCACTTTGGTGATGATCTCCTCTACTTTCTGAAGGCGATTGTAAACCGGGTCTGAAGTTTCATGCACTTTCTGTTCAACTCTGTAGTGCTCCACATTCGCAGGCTCCATGGAGTGACCATGCCTTTTCTCCGATGGGAGAGCATGCTGCTGCTGCTGCTGATACATGGTCTCAGCTCTGTAGGACTCTGCAGTCTCGCTGGGAAGAGCTACAATCGGCCTTTTCCTCCCTTCAGCATCAATGATCACTGGCTTGTGGACTTGATCAGAAGGGTAGGTACTTGGTTCCCTCCATTCGCCGGCTCGTGGGCTGGTGTACGTTGTGTAGCCTCCTTTGAAAGCATTGCCATACCCTGCCATGTTGCGTATAAGCGAAGCTGAAAACTACTCTCTGATCAACTCTTTGTTGCTCACATTGTTATATAGCCAAGGGAACTCAGTAAATGGAAAGGAACGATGTCCGGTTCCATCTGTTTTAGCACTTCAAAGGGATCTTATGCTGTTTAAATCTGCAGAAGTTCTGAGGATCGAATTCTACGTGCTTGGCCATGCAATGTCCTTCTTTAGTTTGAAGGTCCCCCCTGGAATATCAGATAGTGTCCGTTAATTACTGAAGGAATAAAGGTGAAAGGGAAATGGTGGAAGAATAAAAACAGCTGAAGATAAGCAGCACGAAGAATTTGAATCTCTTCAACTGTTGAACTTGAAAACATGCATTGTGAGTCTGGTTTCAACTCAGGAAAAGAACAAACTTCAGAGAATCTAATTTTCCTTTTCTCTGGATTGAGACCTCCAGTTTCGACTACACTGTTGGAGTTTCCCCAAAACATCATTTGTGTCTGCTTTTCCTTTCCTATTCTGCTCCACATTCTCTGCAACTTGCACAGAATCAAGAAAGGAAAGGGAACACAGAAAATAACAAAATGTTAGATCAGAAGTCACTTTCCATTTCGGGTGTAGCAAAAAGGAAGGATCACGCATCAGTCTTTTCTTCCTGTTTTCCTTATCATTTTCCCTCAAAACCGTCTTCCTTTAACAGTTCAGAGAAAAGACCTTCACTCGTGGAAATTTTGCCATGGAGAGATTCAGTTATTGGTAAGTTCCACAGTGAAAAGAAAATGATACTGATAGATAAACATTGCAGGAGAACACATGATTGACTTCATTAGAATGTCTAACCGAAGTCTTCCACTTCTCTAATGTATGACAATACAACAGATAATCGATTATATATCAGGACCTAGCAATCGCATCCTACTCGTTTCTTCCCTTTATACAAACAAATTTTTGTGAACGAATGCCAGAATTTGCAGCAACTGCTTTAATTAGTGCCAATGGCTCTTCTTAGAGATCAAATGTGGGAACTTCCTGCAAAGAAGGATACAGTGCACGAAAAACCATTCTGTCAAAAACACTCCGGTAAGGATCCTTCTCTCTCTTCTTCAAAAGGTAATCTATATTTGCTTGGACATCAGATTTTATCTGCAAGTAGAGCTGTTGAGCTTCTTCTCTGTTTCTGAGGATGTCTTCCCTTCCTGTAGTCTCTATAGGCTTCCCGAAGAGAAAATACATTCGGCCAGGAACCTTTGGCAAAAGCCCTGGAACAAAGAGTTGTTGGTTGGCAACTTCTCCTTTGGCCTCATCCCTATTAATTTACCCCAGCAGCAACAACTTAGTGGGGGACAATGCTAGCTATCACAGAAATTATACATAGACATTAAGGGAGGGGGGGAAAGTCACCTCACTCTCGGACCACTGTGAGCAATGTCTCTAACATAGTTGTTCAGGATAGGGATGTTCATCAGGTCTTTGTAGTCCAGAACTAACTGCCATGTTCAGCATGACAAAGTTATAAACACAAGCTCGAATTTGAGAGATTACTTCCTTGAGCAAGAACTAAAAGGGTTACCTCTACTAGATCATCTTCTCCAACGCCTCCAAACGGTACAATTGTAGCTCCGAACTTGGCAGCCATTCTGACAAATTCTTGTTGTTCAGGCCAGATCAGCTTGTGTGCTTCCCCCTGGAAATTGTTGAAAAGGAAAACCAGTAGCTGAATTGAGCCAATGGGGAGATTGAAAGTAGTAACCAGCATTCAGAGTAAAAAAAAAAAAAAAAAAGATGCATGGCCGTCCTTTAACAGGCAAATGGAACTTCAACTGGCAACATGGGGCTGAACTATGCAGCCTTCTTATCTTCCCATCTCTCTTTTTGGGGATTATCAGTATTCAAATGCGTAATTTTGAACAGCCAAAGACTATGCTATCATGTTAAAAAGCAGTGTATCTCAATAATGCGAGTTAATTTGGATGTCTGAAAAAAGGATTGATTTCCAAGCTGAATACCCCTGTTAAATATTGACCGCAGAAGAACTTGGACATGCATACCTTGTAATGTAGAGCCTCTCGGGCACCTCCAGGATAAAGAAGAACATGTGATTTTGATGAGAGCAATTTGAAAAAATTGCTTGCTGCAACTGGTACTCCACCCATCACTTTAATCCAGTCCTGGAAATTGAACTCAGAGGATGAGGACTCAAATCTGCCGCCGAATATTGCTGGATGAGCTATACCGCGAAGGAGGATGTTCTTCTGTTTCAAGTACTCCCCAACAAGGGACTGAAGTTCAATACCCATCAGCATGTGGTACCCAACTAACAGCACAGGCCCTTGTGTTGGAACTCCAGCTAGACCTTTCACTATACTTCCATCTTGTAATGTTGACAGCATCACAGTTCCAGTAGCTGCCTGCATGAACCTGCAAGTTTGTGTTGATTTCTATCAAAAGAGTGGAGATATCAACTAAGAGATGGCTTTGGAGCTATGAGCTATTCAGCAGTTTATTCCCAATACCAATCAGGAAACTGGGAGTAGAGATGACAATTTTGACATGATTCGTTTGAATGTGTATTACTATCATCCGATTCGTAGGTCGTATGAGACAGATCTTTCATGTTATAAAATATTTAGTCATAATCATCTATCTTGACTTCAATTTTATTTTCTCTCTACCTAGCTACTACTTGTGTGCAGCCTCCAATCTATGAGCAATTTTACAATAATAGTCAAGCCATCATTTCAATTTTATTTCCAAGAAGTCTTTTTTCCTCAACTTTTTCAAAAATGAATCGGATTATTCTCTTTTTAGCAAATCACACATCAAAACAAGTCTACTCGTCCTAACGGCTAACCCCATGTTCTAAGCTACCGTATCACACCTAACCTGTGATTTGGATGGGCCAAAATTCTGTCTACACGGAACGGAGCAAACCAGACCAAATAGATATTTGATCTATTTCGGATATGTGTATCAGATTGTAAACAAAATATAATTTTATTTAATTTCTGATTTGAAGAATGCCTATGTAGAAAGACTAACTGTGGCATGAGAAATGGCAGAGCACCTTACCTGCCATCTTTGAAGAATACCCGTTCAAATTCTGATTTGCTGGGTGGGACATAATCCCTGACAAAATCGACCTTCCGCGAACGACGATATTTGCCTACACCCTTAATGATAGTAAGCAAACTGAGGCCCTCTTCCTGCGCCACCACGGACAGAAAGAAACAAATATAAAGGAGAAAAAGGAACGGGAAAAAGAAGAGACCAAGAATCCATCAGCTTTAGTCAGAAGCTCTCTTCCATTATCAGAAGAGCTTTATAAAAGGGCTTAGAAGCGTCACTCTTCAACATTCATTCAGACTCACCAATAGAAGGGTATGCCCGTTGTCTTTGAAGTAACGAACTTGACAATTCTGCAACCCCTTTTTCAGACGTTGAGCTTCATTTTTGCTAGGAAGCATAGAATCTTGGCCACTTCAAATAGAAAACACACACATCAGTTTTATCGTCAATATTGTCATTTTGAAAAGCAGCCAAGAGCTAGTCCAGATAACCAAATCCAAGATAAAGTTTGCATGTGGCCAGGCACCTGGCGAATAGTAGTACTTCAGCTTTTACAGCATGCAGACGTGAATTAGCATAAGAAGAACCTGTCTGTATCAGTTTCAGCTTCCAAACAAGAGTTTCCTTTGGAATAATTTCACTTAACACCTGAAAGAAGAAGAAAAAAACCATCCACATAAAAGGCGGCGCATTTTTACGTGCACAGAGATATTAAATCCATCTAGTAGTCCAAAAGTAGGCTCACCATGTCATCAAATCGTCCAATCGGCATTCCTGCCCCCACTTCACCCAAACCTTTTCAACTTGAAGACGGGTTGAATCTCCATTTTTCTGGTTGGGATCAAGTTGGAAAGGTTTGGGTCAAGTGGGTGCGTGGGATACTGATCGGATGATATTGGTGGCAGACCAACCTATCTGGCATATATTGACTCCACAAAACTAACGACATATTACATAGAAGGATGTCAAGTGTTTGCTTAGTTGACAATTAGTTAGCTTAACTTCGCATTTGCTTTAAATCCTTAGTGTAATGACCGTTTTGTACAAATCCCATAATTTAGTGATCATTTAGGATTTTAGTTCCTGAGGGCTACAGGTGGTCTTTCTCCGGCTGAACACAGTAGTTTGTGCATATTGAAGACTGAACTGACCATGAATTTGAATTTTCAGGACTTACAGAAAGATAACCAAGTAACGATGTAAGTTTTCCAGACAACTGTTCAATTTTCGCTCTTGGAGGAAGCCTATCTTCCAAATCAACCATTGCCATTTTTAATGGATTACCTGTGAAGAAACCATCAACAGTGGTTCAGAGTAGGCATACCATTTTCGAACTATGAAAGACTGCAATTGAAAACACATTGAACCTCTGTGGAGAATCTATAGCCAATGAAAAAGATGATGCAAGTATTAGGTACCCATGATGCCGCTCAAAAGATAGGGAACCAGACTATGGAATTCGTTAGGCATAGCCTCCAAGACAGGAAGCAGAGGTTGTATCTGAGACCTAGTAAACGAAGTTGCTGTGGTAAAAAAAAAAACAAAAGACTAAAATTGTCAGATTAGACTGTTTCAACTTAACAAATAATTTTCTAAAAAAAATTTAACAAATTATAAATAACTTGGGAACTTACTGACCTGGATTGACAAGTACGACTACAAGGTCTATTTGAGGATTCCGGGCAGCGACAGCAAGAGCTAAACATCCTCCAAATGAATCCCCTACCAGATAAATTGGCTTATTCGGAGATGAGGCATGCTCAAACTTCAGAGTGTCTTCCACAAATTTCACCAGGCCTTCATGAAATAAACCCAATAAATGTTAACTGATGCAAAATGCAGGGGTATTAGATCATCCACAAGTTGTGTTGGTCTGTCAGATATATCAACAGAATTAGATATTCAAGCATACGGCTGATCACCAAAAGTACCAAGTAATAAGCTTTCGGGCTTTGCAAACAAAATGTTGAAAGAAAACTTCTTTTGGATAAAGAGCCAGAGGGCGTGCGAAAATATTTATTTTCTTGTTTGACCAACTAGCTACTAATAAAAAGATGGCTGACAAAAGGATCATCAAATCAAGAGGCCAATTCGCACATGAACAAGATCCACCACAAAAAAGAAGTAGATAAAGCGCAGAAAGCAGGTTATGGGACATGCTCTGGAAGAATAAGACCTTGGAATGGAGTTCGGTCATAAACTGGAATATGGAGGCACCTAACTTCAAACACCCTGCATTTGCCAAACAGGCATTATTCGTCTCACATTCCGTAGAATCATTGCATAAGTGAAATCTTGAAGAAATTATGTCTAACGAACCGTTTTTGCAATGAAAAAAGCATATGAAGGAACATCATGCATCTGAATAAGGAAAATCAAATCGAAGGCATGAAAAGAGATAAAATTTGGCGTGAGCATGTCATTCAGTAGCATGGTCCGATCCATCAAAACACATTCTGCATTCACCAGTTCAAATTCCCACTCGTCCACGAGAATGCAACTGCCAAGTGATTGCAGAATATCACAGAGAAATGAAAAGTCCAAAGCATTGAAACAGCAAGGAAGACAATTACTGGAACTTGCAACTAAATGGAACGTGCAGGTCTGAAATCAACCCTTTATGAGCCCTATAATCTACCAGCAAGGTGGAGACAGAAAGTGCAGACTTACTTCCCGAGTGCCTTATGATGCAACGTAAGTCCCAAGCCAACACCATCGGTCCCTGCGCACAAAAATATCAGCATTCCCACAAACTACCCTAAAAGATTTCACTCCAAATGTTGCTATCAAGCACTGAAGACTTGTATTCTTCATTACCAGGAAGAAATAGAAGAATGGGAGAATCTTTGAGAGGTTCCCCACACTCAACAGGACAAAACCAACGAGGTGGCCCTCCATCTGGCCTAATCATATCTTTAGATGCAATAAGATAGTCTTTCACAGTCTTGGTTCCATATCCATCATCCCATAACACATCCATATCCTCTGAAATAGCACCTTTCCCTCTATTTTTCTCACGAACACTGCTTAACCTCATAAATCTCTCATTCTCGTCATCAACCAGAGGAGCCACGCTCTTCTCTTTCTGCTCAACAGCACCACCATCAAACAGAGACTCCACCTCATCTTTGCCTCTTGTGAAACTCCTTCCATTCACGACCACTGAATCTGATGAAAATCCTGTCGAAGTTGAGTTTGCACCACTGTCTAAACTCCGTACCTTCACTTGAAAATGATGCTTGCTGCTCTCTGGAATTCTCAAGAAAGGAAGAGAGACAGGAAAAGTTTTAACCAACGATGCCATGTCTCACTCACAGGCAACAGAACAGTTCCGGTCAGAGCCAGCCAATCAAGCAAATATTTTTACAAAGAGCTTCCAACCCTCTTCACGTACACAACTCAAGATATTAATTCAACCAAGCAATTGTTCAATAATGGTTGCATGAAGCTTTGGAACTTAAAAAAACCACGCAGCACGCAGCAGAGAGAACTCAAGAGAGACCCTTTAACTTGTACGAAGTGTTGATAGCGAGAAAATCCGGAACTACATAATAACTCTCAAACTCACGACTTTTATGCTTCCCAACCAAAACCAAAGAGGAAAACAACAAAAACTGCGGGAGGGGCAAAACATCAAATAGGTAGCAGGCAAAGACGAAAACTGGAAGAAGAAGAAGAAGAAGGTTATGGGTTCTAGAACAATAAGAAATCCCAGAAACCATTGCGTATCTATGCCTTAATAAAGAAGCGGACCCGCAACCCATAATCAACTCAAGGTGGAATTGTCGATATTTTCCCACAGTGATTATGGGCATCAGCTGTCCACACAAGTATTGCTGTGGTAACGGTGGTGGCCACAACGAAACAACTTTGCGGTGTAGGGTTTCTGATAAGTTGTTGCTTTCGCTTCAGAAAAGGGGAAGGTTTTCAATGGGAACTGGGAATTGGGAGCTCCCGCAGAGTATCAACTGTCGCAGTCCCGACAATTAGAATTGGCGGAGTTTTGGTACTTCTTTTCAGCGGGAAAGAAAGGCGCACGTATACAGTTTGTGTTATACTGCGTAAAGCCGTAAATGACGTTGCTTATACACCCATTGTTGATAGTTTCTACAATTGGATAAAAATATCGTTTTAAATAAAAATAATCTATTTTAAAATATTGAAACCAATGAATATATCCTGTTAGGTGGTTTAGTACTGAAAAAAAAAAAAAAAAAAGTGACATAATGCTCTGTTCTCGGGTTATAGGTATAATATGCCCCTCTACTATGACGTTTTATTAAACATGCCCCTCTATTATTTTTTACATCAAACGTGCCCCAGTACTTTGAAAAAATTATCAAACATGCTCTTTTGATAAAATTTCCATTGAAAAAATCGTCAATCATGGTTGAACCGAGATTTAGACGACCCGACATCGACAAATGGGAGCAAAAATGTCAGTTTTGTCTCCCGTTTTATTTCTCTGGGTCTCTTCAAAGTGAAATTATTTGAATTATTTGGCTATACAAAAGAACAAAAAAAAAATTAAAGTGAAATTATTAGGGATATTTTAGACATTTGTGTCGCTCAAACCAAAGTTCGACCTTGGTTAACGGTTTTTGGATGAAAATTTTTAAAAAAGGGCATGTTTGATCATTTTAACAAAGTACAGGGGCATGTTTGATATAAAAAATAGTAGAAGGGCATGCTTGATAAAACGTCATAGTAGAGGGGCATATTATACCTATAACCCCTCTGTTCTCTCTCCTCGAAATCATCGATCGATTTCTGGAGAATCTCTTCACTGGAAGTTCTATGTAGAACCCAGGAAGAACACGACACCTGCAAGGTGATTGGGACTGCAAGAATGGATCACACGCTCACTCCGTTCGTTGTAGATGGTGGTGGAATAGTCGTGACTCGTGAGAGTTCTATCGGGGAAGGAGACTTCAATAAAAAAAACCAATTAATCGCATCTTGAATTTCTCCACGAAAAAAAGAAATCTTTGATTTTTATTAATTCTTTTGATGAAATGGATGCTGACAGGACCGTTGACTTGATCAAATTATCAAAAATTTGGATGGAAAATGACGAAATCACCATTGATATACGCTTAAATATATGTTACTATGTTGTTACAAATTAAAAATTTGTAATCGTTTTCACTAAATACAAAGGTTTTTGACCATTTATGCTACTTGTCCTATATTCGCAGCACGTTGAACTCGAACTACATCACATAAAAAGGATAAATGTCATATTTGGTCACCGAGATTACTAAATTGTGTCATATTTAGTCACTAGAAAAATTTAATATCAATTTTGCTCACCCAAATTACTGAAACATGTCACATTTAGTCACTCTCCCATTAGCCTCCATCCAACTTTAGTCACTTGAATTACTGAAACGTGTCACATTTAGTCACTCAAATTAGGGGTGGCTATACGGCCCTATTCGGTTAAATTGGCCCAAATTAATCTGGTCCAGTTAGGTCTTTTTGAAAATATAAGGACCAAAGATTGGATTGGATACAGTCCGGTCTTGATCCGGTCCGGTCCCAATTCGGTCTTGACTTTATATTGAGCTTGTAGGGATTTGAGCGGCCTAAGGCCTGAAGGGTGAGAAGTTGGTTAAGTTTTGTACTAAGTGCAAAGGTTTATGACCGTTTATGCAAATTACCCTTAAGTTTTGGGTGTTGAGCTCTCTTATCCGGTCTTTATATCCAGTTTTCGATCCGGTCTCGAACGGTTTTTTACCTCAAATCTAAGCCCAAAGATTGGATTGAATTGTTTACTATCCGGTCCCGGTCCGGGTTATACGGTCCGATTTCGAGTAAAACCAAAAAACCCGGACCAAATAGCCAGCCCTAAATCAAATTACTGAAACATGTCACATTTAGTCACTCTCCTGTTAGTTTCCGTCCAACTCCATTAATGAAGTTGAAAGGAAACTAACGAGAGAGTGACTAAATGTGACTTGTTTCAGTAATTTGAGTGACCAAAATTGATATTAAATTTTTCTAGTGATTAAATCGGAGCATGACCCGTCAATGCGAACGGCTCGCACTTTAGTGGTCCAACCGGCATTAGACCATTTCAAAACCGTTAGAGAACCAGTACCTAATAAACGTTATCAGTATAAATAGTGGGCATTTCATAATTAGAGTTCGTCTCTTTCCTTCGAAATTGTGAAATGGAAACAAGGATTCAGTTTGACTGTTTGAGAGCCTGACGTTTTTGGTTTATTTTAATTTTCTGAAATTTATTTAATTAAATTTAACTGCTAAATGGCAAAAACCGGACGAGCGGCTCGATCGGCTCGATCGGTTAACCACCTCGACCGCTCGTCAACCACTACATAAAACCGGAACGGCTTTTAGACAGTTACGAGCCGGTTTTGTGACCGGATGGCGGTTTTACCGGTCGGGCCGAGCGGCTCGGCTCTAATAACACTGATTCTATGTAGCTCGCTTCATCTCTCCCATAAGTCACTGATTCTCCATCCAAAACATCTCACAAAATCATAAAGCAGGAGAAAACCGGTATTTATTTCAACCCGGAAAAAAAAAAGAACCAAGCTGAACACTAATTCTGTTGTTCTATGGCTACAGGATATTGAGACCAGCAATGACCATCTACCACCTGAAACCCAGTCCCTTCCAGCCTTACAGCCCAAGATGGCCAGAGAAAGTTCAAAATTTATGTGCCACCTGTTTGCCGGAAGAGAACGCCATCATCAATCTTCAAGGCAGTTCTGAAAATGGCCTCATATTTTGCAATTTGATTGGTCTGGTCTTCCACGTTTCTGATTATCAACGTAACCGCAGCCAGAAGAGTAGATACATTCCCAAGTATTTTTACATAGGGAAAAGATCACTTGTCTCGAAGCCAGTTGATATCTGTAACATTTAAATAACGGTTACAAAGTTAAGCTTTGTTCTTCAGCCAAGAAAGCTGAATACACACTATTATCCAGCAATCATAATTCTAACCCCCTAATCTAAAACTATAAAGTGATGTTTTGTCCCCAAACCCTGACGAAGTTATTAGATATATGTCATGTCAATAAAATTGTGCTGCAAGTTGGGCAACGGAACAGATGAGAAGATATGGAGACGAACATACAACAGCCTTGTAGATTAGGTTGAGGACACCTTATAATGAAAGACTGACCTGTTTGGAAATAGTTGTGTATAACATCACTTTCCCTGGATAATTCTGTAGTTGAGGATCAGATCCTCAGGCTTCTTCCATATGTAAGCTCGCACTGTGGCTAAACTCATTTCTGGGGACAGGACCTAGGAAAAATGCCAAAACATCAGCCAGTAACAGAGAAAGGTTTGATTCTACCACCATAAAAGATGGGCTATGGATCGCATAGAAGGTTTAATGATATGATTATTGCACTCTACTGCCAGCAAGGAGGGATAGAAAAAACAGAGTGCCAATGATCTTTGAAATAACAGCCAGATAAGCATTTGAAATACTCAAATATAACTGCCTAGTCCCGCTATCTCTTTGTTATTACTGGCTGTTAACAATCTAATCTATCAGATTTAATAAAACGCTATAATCTATCAGGACTATCATTGACTGAAAACAAATACAGTCCATTAAACATCAGAAAGTTTCCAAAACAGTTCCCGTCAATTCAAGGGGATATTCACTGTTTTCTTCATTCATGCTCCCTCTAAAAGGGGAGGCGAAGATCAAGAAGTAGGAATAGCTTCTCGTTTTATGCTAGAACATGATAACACTATTTTAACTAAACACAATGGGAAGAGTATTTATCCAGATACCTGGTTATTGCATAATATCTCTATAGTATTCCTGGACTTCACCCAAGGTTTTGGTCCAGAGCGGAAAGATCCATCCCCAAGTGCTGAATGTTGCAATGGTCCTCCACCAAGTCCGGGAGCAAACGTTCCCTCGGGATTCAAATTGTCAAGTGGTTTGTCTAGAACCATCTTCTCTAGCACATAATTGACAACCTACAGAGAAGAATCAGTTTAATCGAGTAAGTTTGGCTAATCTGTATCAGATCACACAAAGTAAATCACCACGACATAACCTGACATGACATAAGCATTTGGGGAGGGGTCAATTAGAGCCCTGAACCAAACATGTTACTATAGCATTTCCATCCATACCCATTTATATTAAGCTCTGAATCTTAGACAGAATGACGGAGAATTCTCAAGAATTTAACTTATAGTTGAAGAAGGTCTGAACAAAATAGTGAGCTCTTAAAACTCAACCAAGTTTTGAGAACTATGGACAACAAACTAACCATTTACTACAGTTAATACAGAAACAATTCTGACATATGGATCGGCATAATATGGATAGACAATTCAATGTGCTAGCTAAGGCTAGAAACAGAAAGCCTACAATACTAAAACTAATTCAAGCAATTAAGTGTCTCCACAATGTGCGGTCGTTTTTTAATTTTTTATATAAGGGTGATATAGGTTTACATTTTTTCGTTAGGTACTACTTAAGGGATTCGAACCTGGGACTTCCAAATTCAAGGCTAGTGGCATTACCACTAGACCACGCCCTTGTTCGTCTCCACAATGTGGGGTCTTAACAGGGGAAAAGAATGGTCTCTGCTCTCAGCTCCTAAAACCAAACACTTGCCGAAAGCCAACCATTATAATGCAAGCTAGTAACAGATATCATGAAATGTGCTCAATAAGAAGAGACATGGCAAGTTATGCACATCCAACTAGTCCAAGACTACGCCTCAGTCAAATAGTGGCTGATTTCAATACTTGAGATCTGTTTCCAGATTTAAATGAATATATCCAAGTATGCAGCAAAGGAAATAGTCGGCCTGTTCCTAGTAACACACTATTCAAAAAGACACACAATGAAACTTTTTGCTAAACATACTTTATGGATTCTCAGTATGCGTGGAGCACTAAGTTTGCCTTGTGTGAGGATCTGGAAAGAATTGCCTTCACTGGGATGCAGATAAAAGCTACACCTGCAGATATTTCAACATCTTAAACTCATCAGGTAGTGACAACAGCCAAAATCAGCAAGAGTACAAAGATCTTTGCCACCATAGCAAATACCTCAAAAAAGTTTAACTACATGCTGAAAATGTAAAGAGGAATGAAAAGGACAGCTTCCCCTTTTAAAGATTCTTTATGTGTATGAAACTAAAACTACTCCTGTAACTGCAGTATTTCCAGGGATGGGGAGAAACATTACTTGGAATTCTCCCTAGGAGGTAAGCGATTATGCAGCACGCAGTCCAGGCACCACCAAGGTAAATCCTTCTCATCTTCTGTTCCGTCCAAATCAGTGATTTTCTTTCTCCATGGACCCCCTTGAGAGCCCTCGGTTATAATTGAAGGGGGAGAAGCTGTGGAAAACTCAAATGGAGGATATATGATGGAGTCATTCTCAGCACTGCCATCTACCTCAACTCTGGAATTGGCAAGGCTTCTAGAAGTGATATCCTTGCCAGGAAGAACCTCGCCATTAGAAGAAGCTTGAGATCCAACTCTTTGCTTTTTTTTGGATAACCAATGAGACAACAGTCCTTTAAGGGTTTCACGGGCCAGATTAACCTGAAGTCAAGATCAATTTCAAGAATGACTGTGATTCTGGAACTCCCAGAGACAAGAAGCCAATATTTGGGGTTCGCAACAAATCATTTAATCAAAACACATCAATGACGGGCACATGCTTCAATGCTTGTGAGAACAAATTACAAAGTAGGACCTCAGAAATTGATATATGCTCTCAAGTAAACAGAGAACGTTTCAGATTAACCACCCCCCATCCAACCACAAAAAAAGGCCATTAAAGGTCTCAACCAAATCAAAGCATTTTCTCAGCACATCTCTCCACAAAATCAGAAACTAAACCAATTCTGAGAAGTAGGCAACACATCAAGTGTTTTGTTCAATATCCATGAATTATGAAAGAAAGAAACCAAACGTTTTAAATTAATTCACCTTATCATCTTCAGCTTTCCCGGGAATGCTGAGGTCTGCTGAATACATCTCAGCTGAAAAGCATTGCGGAGTGTCCAGATGCACTGACAAGCATCCAAGCCTCGTATCCACAGTGAACCATGAAGGAATGCTTACCTATATAAAAGTAAGGAACAGTCAGTTCCACAACACTTATCAATTTAAGATACCAAGGAGCTTAAACGCAAGAGATGCACATCTAAAATATCCATAGTACTTATACCATCTCAAATAATTGCTCTTTCTTCTCGTCGAACGGCACCTAGAGAACACACAACTTAAAAGTAAGAACATGTTACACAACTTAGAAGTAAGACCATTTGGAAAAGGGATATTGACCTTCCCATAGTCCTCCACTATCACGCCCTTTGTGATCTCCCATAGCTTAACCGAACCAGCAGTGTCCTATCCAACATGAATGGCATAGAATGTCTCAGCAAACACTCGCTGACATACTGAAAGGTTCCTGTTCCATAACAGAAGCCATATACAGATAAAACTCCAACGGTTACCTTGGTCAATAGATGTCTCTTATTATTTAAAATCTCATGCTGCACTATCGCAGGAGTTCCTGGAATCGTCAGGGTGGGTTCCCTATGAACAGGCACCTACAGCAGAAAAGAAAACAAGGCTAAGTCTAATCAAACTAGTTTCCAGTCCCCAGAGTGAATTATTTGGAGAAAATTAAAGGACCATAGGGACAAATTGGGCATGAATCCACAGAAGAAACAGGTGAGTGAAAAACCAATGAAAAGTTAATGAAACAATTATATTTAAAATTTTACAAAAAACACAGCTCAATCAAACATTGGCAAGCAGAACCGCATGATAAAGCACTTTGCATGTAAATTAATTGAAAACAGACAGCTATATCAACATTTGTTTGGAGAACAACCTATGTCAGGAATGCTTTTATAAACACTTACCGGTGTAGACCCTTCAAGAGAAACCCTTGCCCGAGAAAATGACAAGTTCCCAGCCAAGAATGAACCGCCTTTCTGAAAAACCTTTTGGGGATTTCGTCCATCTGCCGACCACCTATCAACTGAAGAGTCGGTAGTTGCAGCCCATATACTGTCGTCATGTAGAGCCAATTGTACGATGGGGTGCTCCTTTGAACAGAGCAGAATACTTTCCCTAGTCGCCAAGTCTGTTAAGTACAACTGAAGGATATACAGTTGGAATGCCAATTTCGAGATCTCAGAGTGGGAATGCTTTAAGTTAGTAAAGGGCTTTGCGAAATTCACTCACAGAAAGATCTCGCCCGCCGCTATAAACATGACTAAATGTAGGGGTGCTGGCCAGGGCCCAAACAGAATCAGTATGCACCGCATAAGAATGTACACATCTTTGTTGACCGAGATCCCATAGTCTAAAGAACCATAAACAATTCAATGTAAGATCTGGGTTGATGAGCGATGTATAACACTAATAAAAAGGTAGCCAACTTCACCTGATCATTGAATCAGAAGACCCTGATAAGCAAAACCTGGATGAAGGAAATATCAAAGTCATGTAAAATTGAAGAGAAATATATAAAAAAAAAACAGATAGAAGCAAGCAGTGAGACCATTAATCTCAAAGTTCAAATGAAAATTTGTCATCACAGCATAATAAACAGAGCTAAAAGTCACAAAACATAACAGGTGTGTATGAAGATATAACGATATACGCCTCATAGGGAACAACAAAGAAGTTGCAACTTAACAGATATAGAACAATAGCACCACAAGATTAAAACAAACATTCGTCATAGACACTGGAAAGTTACACTGAAGAAAGAACACTTTTAGCAACTTCATTAATTCCAGGCCGCTCTGAGGGTCTTATATAATCTTACAGTAAATGTCACAAGAAAGTACCTAATCATTCTTAACAAAACGAACCAAGTAAAATAGATCATTAACCAACCTGCCAGTAGAATCTAGAAGCAAAGCTCTAATGTTATCAGTATGACCTCTTAGCTTCATGGTCTTTGAACCACTCCTTGGGTCCCAAACACGCACAACCTGAAGGAACAAAGTCAGACCTAATTTTGCTTAGAAAAACCAAGAACTGGCATTATGGTGCCAGGATCTATAAGATCAGTTAGTACCAAACAACTTTCCACCAGAATAGAGCAAGGTAAGCATGCAGCAGGACTATACCTTCTCTGTTCCACCCGATACAAGAACTGATCCAGTATCATTCATTGCCAATGCATATACCGACTCCTTATGGCCTTTTGCAACAGTTGGCGCATACCCATGGGACTGAGTGTTGTGCGAAGTAATACTGTTGCTTGAGCTAATGGGCCGTAAACTTGTCATAGGCAACGAATTACCAGAACCACCTACCCCATTTGAGCCCTCATCTTCAGTTGCGTCACTTGACTTTGAAACTGGAGTGAGTGCAGCTTCAATATCCCATATGAAAACCTCTCCACCAAGGCCACAGGAAGCAATTACATTGCTCTAAAATGCATGACACTAAGAGAAAATCAACAAATGCATTTTATAACGTACAAAAAACTACAATCAATTAATCACGTCCACAAAGTTTCAAACATAAATTACATTTCTTTCTGCTGCAGCAAGGCGTGTAACATAGTCAGAGTGCTGTCGGAGAGTTCTTGTACAAGTTCCTTTGGACAAGCTATCCCAAGTCTAGCACGTAACAGGGGGAAAAAAAGAGGTAAGAAAAACTAACCTGATGAACCAACAATCAGCCAAGAAGAGAAGAAAAAGATTAGTGTAAGAACACCAACAAATTGTAAGGAAAACCTTAAGAGTAGTATCTGAAGAACATGAGACAAGGGTATTTTCCCCTGCAAGGACAGCATCATTCACCTGCATGGAAAGAAATGGTGCTTTGTGAACTGCATCTGATATACTAACCCAGTTTATAGTAGTACTATACAAGCATAGCCAGGATTATATAAACTTCAGAGAGGCAAATTATCATTTCCACAAAGATTAAATGACTAAAAAAGCACTCATCAGTTCCCAATTCTTTGAAAGAAGTAACAGCAAAGAAACAACATGCTCACTTATCAAAATTCAGTACTTATCAAGAAAATTTTTAGTCAAGCTATCAGCTGAAGGCTACAAGAGGTAAGACTAATTGCAACCAAAACCAATAGAGGAAAACAGCAATCTGACCAGCAGCACGAACGCCATAAGATAATAACAGTGAAGTGAAAAAAGGAAAAAGAATATACCCAATCAACATGTGACTCAAATGTAGCAGAACAAGTAGCAGAATCTTCAGACACTGCCCACCTCTTCAATGTGCCATCACGACTCCCAGTGAAAAGGTAATCTCTCCCGGAAGATGATGACTTTAGCACAGTCACACAATTTACACCAGCACAATGCTGCAATCATACATAACCAAAACTAAGCACTGTAAGAACGAAACATCGAATGCAAACGGCTAACCTTAGCGGGGTACTTAATCAGTGAAAAAACTAAAATTCAAAGCTACCTTACCTTGGTATCATCTGCATCATTCAGCACATATGTAAGCCTCTTCTCTTTACGCGGACGAACAGAACTATTTGTGTTCCCTGCACTACCCACTCGGTGCATTGCGGAACTCCTTGAATAAACAAAACAGCCAATCAGCAAGAGAGAAATTAATTTCCTTTTCTGTCTACTATAAAGGGCTGACTATTACATGTGCGAATGAACATGGTTCTCGTAATAACAGAACTTCTGATCAGTCATTCTACACAAGAGTTGTACACATCTTAAAACAGGTTAAAAATTCGTCCTATGAAATTCAAAAGGTTAATTGCAGGTCACACCACGTTAATGGTGGCAAATCAGAACAGAATTAATCTTGACAATAGTCCAAGAGTTACAACATGTAACGGGTTGATGCTTAACAAGCCCTCACACTGTAGCAAAGAAGGAAGCATCCAGTCGAACTGAGATAATCCACAAAACATCCAACCAGCTAAACATTCGAATTGTGGCGGCACCAAGGGTACAAGTTGTCACCCATCTCAGAATAGGCTTCAGAACCCAGCAGCGCTCATAATACTGCGAAAGTTGCTTACTTCCCTACTTATTACTTCTAAATTTTCGCAGTCATTGCAACTCAATGCCATAAAATACCTTTCAAACACCAAAAACTCCACCAAACAGAATTATTTAAGCCAAACCAAAAGGAAATAAGAAAATCACCTCACGCCACAAGCATCAGATTTCATGTAGTTCCCACGAAAGAGACAACCAACGCACCAAACACAAACTAAATATCCACACACCAATCGCCTTCAAGCTTCAGCTAACTAACTAAGAATCTAAGTCCACCATTCACCTCTTCTTCAGCGAAAGCCTTTCCATCCATCCACCGATCCACCCTCACTACTTCCCCAATAAACTTAAAAGTTCAATACTGCTAACAACTCTCAACATCAGCCCGTCTCAATTCACAACCAACGGGGGGAAAAACAACTCAACATTCGGAGAATTTACGTTGTTTGCATGCGATCCAATCCCTAACTAAAATAACGGTGAAAGAGACGCATCAAAACACTAGTGCCAATGCGCGGATTAGCCGCAATCGGACTTTGAACTCCCCCAAGTGTCCCAGCGAGACCCAGAAAGCTAATAGAGAGAGAGAGACGAACTAACCGGTGAGCAGCGGGATTTGCAAACTACGACAAAGGACTCAGAAGAGCTCTTCAGATGTCTCCGATTGCCGCGCGATTGCAGGAAGTCGGACACAGTGTGGAATTTAACATTAACAAAAATACAAAAACCCTAGCGATTGCAGATTGGAGAGCTGCTTCCGATGAAGATGATGGTGAAAATCGACGGCGATGGCGAAGAAGAAAAAGATTGGTACTGTAGAGGTGTTTCTATGAGACTGTTTGCTCCCGTCGTCTTCTTCTTATGTTCTTCTACACACAGAGAGCCGGATGTAGAGAAAGGGAGAAAGAGAGAGATTTGAGAAAGAAAAGAGAAAATACGAAAAAGGATTCTTTTGAGACGGGGAACGGGAAAGTGGAAGTCAAAGGTAATTGGGAGACAGAGAGAGAAGCGGAGCTAACTCTTTTGTTTGGATAATTAATCACGATTAGCGTTGCTGATGCTGGCAAGTGGTCATTATATGAAACCTTTTTTTAGCGTTGCTGCCTGGTGCATTGGACTTTAAACTATGGTGGCTATACCGTTCGAGTCGATTGTTAAACTGGTTCGGAATGATCCGATTTCGGTCAGATCTTTTTGGAAATATAGAGATAAAAAAAAAGGATTGAATACAGTTCGGTCCCAATTCGATTTTTTTTTTTTTTTTATAAGGGTGATTGCATTAAAATATAAAACGAAACAAACTGACAGAGACTGTCAGAGAGCAACAAGAGTACAGGCAAAAGTGATCAACAAGATTGATCACAAACAAAAATAAAAAAGGACAAGCAAGAACAAAGTAAACCCAAAAAAGGAAGAACAGTACAAGGAAGACCAGACTTCCCCTGTACCCCCACACAATGATAATGCCCACAGCAGCCGAAGAAGAACCAAAAGCCAAGAACCAAAAGCCAACCCATGCCAAGCAGCGACCGAGAAACACCGAAACAAAGAAGCAAAAATAGCAGCCAAAGCAAGAAGCAAACCGAAGCAAAGTACACCACACGCCACCATCGATCCAACAGAACAGCAGCAACCGAAATCAAAGACTGCGAGTCCTGAACTCCTGCAAACGCCTGGCTTCAAAGTCTTTATCCATGCTGCCATACGCTGATGCCCAATCCAACAAGATCGATAGAGCTTTGCGGCAACAAACTGAACAAATCGAACGTCAACAACTCCAAGTCCGGTCTCGCCGCCACAGATCAGCCGATCAATAAGCTCTCGTGCAGCCAAGTCAGTCCCTGAGTTTTACCAATGTGGCCGTGAGACACCAGTCATTCCATCGCATTCCTCGCTGCTCTTCTAGCTACCCCGATTGCAGTCGACTTCTTCTCTTCGAACACCCGCTGATTCCTTTCCAACCACACACACCACCAAACCGCATGAAGGATACAGTATGTAAACCAATCCCCGACGTTTCCCGGCTTGGAATGAGGGTTGTGCTTGATTATTAGTTTCACCTCCCTGTCTTGGTAGGACAACACCGATCTAACCCTGTTTATACTTCTCCATACCTCCTTCACGAACTCACACCCCACCAGTAGGTGATTAATGGATTCTTCATTTTTACAGCAGAGACAACATCTGTTTGCCATTGACCACCCTCTCCTCTTCAAGTTGTCAACTGTGAGTATCTTGTTATGATAAACCATCCACATAAAAAAGCACACTTTACTAGGGATCAAACTCTTCCAAATTTGTTTCAACGGAAAGTCATTCACTCCTGACAGCTTTTCCTGCACAAGCTTCCTGTAAAACGAACTCACCGAGAACTTACTGTTTGGATCAGGATTCCAAACTATTCTGCACGGACTAAGAGCATTATTGTTCATGGGGATATTATTAAGAAAGTTCAACAATTCTACCCTTTCCCTTTCAGCACACCCCCCCCCCCCCTCAAATTATATTTAAGATTGAAAGACCAACTCACCATTGAGGGATGCTACATCGGAGAGTCTTGCTTCAGAGTCGACAGCGGCAGCAGCAACGCGGGGGAATGCAGAAGACAACACCATCCCTTGGTTCCAAACGTCGTGCCAAAAGGAGATCATCGTTCCATTTCCCGGATCTAGGCTTGCGAACTTCCAAAATAGCTCATGTTCTTTAGATATGTTTGCCCACACCGATTGAGAAAAACCACTTCTAACCTTTTTCGTTTGCCAAACCGAGGAGGGATTGTGGTACTTGATATCTATAAGCTTGCGCCACCAACTATCTCTCTCCGTTGCGAACCGCCACAGCCACTTGGACAACATTGCATCATTGAAAGCTTTCAAGTCATGAATCCCCAGCCCACCCTTGCTTTTCTCAGTTTTGCATAGTTTCCAATCCACGAGGGCCCTCCTATTGATGTCGTGCCCACCATTCCAAAAGAACCTCCTATGGGTTCTTTCCAGATCCTGGATAACCGAAACAGGAGCCTTAAATAGGGAAAACATGTATGTTGGCATGCTCCCTAGAACCGCAGTGCACAAGACTAGCCTAGCTCCGTATGATAGATGTCTGCTCCTCCAGCCGTTAAGTTTACTCTTCATTTTGTCGATCATGGGGTCCCAAATTGTCGGATCGTTCGGTTTGGCCCCAAGAGGGAAGCCGAGGTACTTCGCCGGATCACGGCTCCATTTGCACCCAAAAATAGCAGCGTAGAAACTAGGATCAGCCACATCGCCGACAGTATACATCACTGACTTGTCAAGATTTACTCTTAAACCGGTCACAGACTGAAAACACACAATAGTAGCCAGAATATTCAGAACCTGATCGTGATTGGCATCGCAAAATATCACTGTGTCGTCAGCGAACAGGAGGTGGGTAACTTCGCCGTTTTTGGAGTCTTCGTCCATATAAAATCCTTCGAATTTACCAGCTTCCCTAACTGCTTTCAGCATCATTGACAAGACATCCATAACTAGTACGAACAAGCCCGGTGAGAAGGGATCGCCCTGTCGAAGACCTTTAGAAGCTCTGAAATACCCTTTAGCCTCACCGTTAACCAACACAGAAATCATAGAGGAACACATGGATCCCTTTACCCAACTCTTCCATTTCTCCGAAAAACCCAGACCTGAAAGGATCTTGAATAAACATTCCCAGTTCACGTTGTCGAAGGCCTTCTCAATATCAAGCTTAAACATGAGGCCAGCCTTCCTGCTCTTCTTTCTGCTATCAACCAGCTCATTGGCGATAAGACCCGCCTCCGTAATCTGCCTCCCCTTGACTGATGAAAGTTGCTGTTGAGAGATAAGATTCAGCAGCACTAAGCTGAGTCTAATCAGTCCCAATTCAATTTTGATCGATCTAAACTTGCTATAGAATATTTAGCCGTATATATCTCATTTTTTTGGAATATAGACAACCTGCATAATTTGTAGAAAAACTAAATCTCGAAATCTCATTCAACATCCACACCACAAAACATCAAATTAATTAAATGTCAGAAAACAAAAAGCAACAGTACAACCCAGCTGTTGCTCCCCTCCATCTAGCTGATTTCGGCGGCTGCTACTTGCTGGCCGTCGGGAAGGGTCGGTTCTGGACTTTTGTTCCAGAGGGTAGAGGCGACGGGAGGTGTGGCGTAATGAGTAGGGCTGGTAACCGGTTTAACAGGTAACCGGTGGTTTTTGGTTAAACTGTTAACCAACTGTATCGAAAAACGAGTCAGTATCCATCACCCTCAAGTTGCTGCAAACAACTTTGAGGTAAATTCTTGTGTTATCCAGATGTTGAGGACTTTGTGGTGTTCAATGGCGGGAAGGTGAATGCCCATGAGAGCACCTCAATCGATTCCACGAGCTGATCAACAAGATCAAAATCAAATGGTGTACCTCCAGAAGCTTTGCGGTTTTGCTACTTCCCATTCTCTCTAGACGAAAGGGGTAAGGCGTGGTTGGATAACCGTACACCAGGGTCGATCACATCGTGGGCCGATTTGGTGAACAAATTCTTGAAACGCTACCATCTCTCATCCGGATCTGCAAGAGATTACCCACTTTGCGCAAAAGGAGGACGAGACCCTCAGAGATGCACAAGAGTGATATTAAGGTCAAATTCCGCATAACCCCAAGGGGGTTTTCTTAACAGTAGTCTCCTTCTCATCGACCCTGTCATCTTCTTCCATGAGGATCTCCAGCTTTCCTTTGAGATGCTCCATTCAAATCACCTTCTCCAATATTGGCACTAACACTTGTGCTCCTCCAAAATGTTCTATCAGATTTCTGAAGAGGGATGGATAGACTGCTTTCTTCTTTTCTTCTTCCTTTTAATGCCTGGGAACCTCTTGGCTGCTCCCATCCTAGTCCAGATGACCTTAACTTCCTCCCTATTTGGATTGTCTTTTGTATAGCTTGGGAGGTTGTTTTTAGACTTTTGAGGTTGACCAAAAATTGGAGATACCTTCTCCTTGTCCCTCTTGTATTAAGGTTTATTACCAAATCCAGTTGACTTGGTTTCTTTTGCCATTGTGCATCAAGAACAGAGGGTGCATTGATAGAGTTGATGTTGGCGCGATCATCTGCCTTCTTCCCCCTCCTGGAGCAGGCTATTGGCAATATGGTATGCGAGTTTGGTTGAATCTTTGATAAGTAGCATATCTATCTTATTGGGTCTTGATTGATAGCCTTAATTTGTAAAATTGACATCAATATGTCATTGCTCTTCATGACTATAACATTTGAATCCTTCATGATCTTATTCTCCACATGCTTCACAAACGAATAAGGATGCCACCGATCCATTCTTTGACTCCATTAAAGTCTTCCATAGTTGTTTGGTTAGGTCTTTCATGTATGCGCAGAGGGTGGCCACGCCATCCTCCATTCCTTGGGCAATTTTCGCCATTGTCATTGATTGTTCCTCCGATAAAAGCCCGCCAAAGACGAGTGGGTTCCTTTCTGCTCCTTCCATTTTTTTTTATTACTGTTAAAACAGTTGGGAAAAAGTAAAACGGATAAGGTGCAAAAAGGAAGAACAAATAATCCCCTACGACCGTGCTCACTCAGTTATACAATCCTCCTCCAACCATCACGTTCCACGTGACCCAAGTATTTTCAAATCAAGCACATGGAAACTGATCCGATACAATCGACGGTCAGGAGAGCTCAAACAAAAACACAGTCTGCGCACCTGAATTTCCCCGCTCGCCACCTTGGATTCCACTTTGATTCCCTCCCGCTCCTCCCGCTCCCACCATCAGATAAATAAAAGTTGATTTTTATTTTATGTTTTGACTGTTCATAATTTCATGGATCTGGATCCTGCACCAACCACTTGGAAAAACCAGAATTCAGCATTTCCTTATCCCTAAGCATTCTGCTAATTTTTTATTTACAAGGTTTTAGCCGTGGTACATAAACCGTATAGTATCGGCGGTTCAACAACAAAATACTAGTATCGTAAGCTAAATCGGTAGACAGTATTTAACGGTCTAACGGTTGAACTACTATTAAACCACGGTTTTAACATAAAATACCTACTATTGACTTTCCCGATACCGTCTCCGGTACGGCACTTAATAGGTTGGTTAAATAAGATTGGCATCAAAATATGTCGAGGAAAATTTTGCCTAATTAAAGTGATTAATATGGGGGGAATAGAGGTGTGAGAACTGAGAACTGATAACACTGCCCAGACAAAATGAAAACAATGACGAAAGAGTTGAATTTTTTTCCCCTTATAAAAACATAGTTGAAATTTTAGGGGAAGAAAGAAACAAAGAAAGGAGGGAATTGAGGAGGAAAAAACGCTTCATAGTTCATAACAGGACCAGAAGCAGTTGAGAGAGAAAAGCAAAGCATCCCATCATCTCCTAGTACTAATATAATCAGTGTTGAAGGAGTGTTCAATCATTTGCAAAAAAAGCTACTAACTCTCTCTAGATTTCCCATTTTCCAAGATTTTCCAACTTGGGTTTCTCCATAGCTTCAAAACATATTCAAACACAGTGGCACACTGTGTGATCTTTTGTTCCAACCAGGGATTATGCGGATCATTCTTCCATAAAGTTTCCACCTTTGAGTTTCTTCTTTTTTTTTTTTTGCTGGTTTAGGCTGGATTGCAACCTCTCATCCTCCTTTTTCTTCCATCCCCCCTTTTGATCTGTGCTGGGGCATTTATTCAAGCTGTTTCTGGGTTCTGCTGTTTGCTAGAAGCTTTCACAGAATATTTACTATACCTAGCTTCTTCAGTATCTTTGCTTCTACTCCTTTTCCCCACATTCTGCTGGTGTACTGCTGAAGCAAAGCAGTAATCTTTCTAACATAAAAAGAAAACCCATTTCTCTCTTTTCCTTTCAAAAGAGACTCTTCTCCTCTCTTCGCTCTGGAAATGCGCATTTCCCGTGAAAAGGAACAGATCTTGTTGCATTTGGACAGTGCAAAAGGGCTCTTCAGATCAACATCTCCAATGAAGCAAGATCATGGCACTGAATTGCAGCTGGACTACTCACCAACAGAACTTTTATACACTGATGTCAACGTTGTTCCTGAGCACGAAAGCAACGAGCTTGAGAAGTCAATACTGAATCTCGAAGGTGGGTGAGAGAGAGAGGCTCTTTATTACAGAATTTGGTCAACTCACAAATTTGTTGCTCATTAATTTGTTTCAGTTGAGGGGTTTTGAGATTGGTCAACACTTGAAAAGAGTCAAAAACTTTTTTCTGCAGGAGAAATTGCAGAGCTGAGACTGCAAGAAGTGTGTTTGGATAAGAAGAGAAGGGAGGCTTTGAATAGGATACTAGATATTAAAGGTAGTAATTTTGATTGGTCGTTTGCTTTGTTCTTCCAAAGTTTTAACATATACGGCTTGTCTCCTTGATCACATTTCATTGATTGATTTCCGTTGTCTACAGGCAGCATTAGAGTTTTCTGTCGAGTTAGGCCATTCTTGTTAACTGAAAGGAGAGGAATTCATGAACCGGTTTCGGTTGACTCGGACAAGGTTGTGGTTAGATCTGTTGGAAGCAGGAAAGAGTTCAGATTTGATAGGGTTTTCCACCAATCTGCTGACCAAGGTTTTGTCCTCTGTACTAGACTCGATCTCATCCATGTTTCGTATGCATTTCTTCTGAAAGAAAAATGTTTTTACAGATGATGTGTTTCTGGAGGTTGAACCAGTGCTTAAATCAGCACTAGATGGGCATAATGGATGCATATTGGCATATGGTCAAACTGGGACTGGGAAAACATTCACAATGGTCAGAATCTCATTAGAAACAATGTGTTTTAGATTAAAGCCCTTTTTGAATTGGCTTTCCTCTTCATCAGTGTATTGATTGGAGTTCTGAATCATGATTTCAGGATGGTCTCAATGATCAACCCGGGATCATCCCTCGAGCTCTCGAACTGCTCTTTCGCCAAGCCTCTTCAGCTTCTCTAACATTCTCCATGAGCATGTTGGAGGTTTACATGGGCAGCCTGAAAGACTTACTTTCTCCTAAAGCGTCAGCTAGATGGTTAGTGATCATAATAAATCAATCTCCAAGAAACTTGTGCTTTGACCCTGGAATGTTTTCCCCCCTTCTTTTTGGTTAATATCTTGTGCGTCTAACTTTCTCTACAGCAATCTCAACATTCAGACAGATCCAAAAGGAATGGTGGAGATTGAGGGTCTAACAGAAGTTCAACTTCCCAACATTGCTAAAGCCAAATGGTGGTACTCAAAGGGAAGGAGGTGTCGCTCGACTTCATGGACTAATGTGAACGAGACATCGAGCAGGTCGCACTGGTATGGTTTTAGAGGACTTCTTCTCGAGCTTGTTTCATTATATTTCCTAATGTTTGATGATTACTTTATCTGTTTAGCTCCGTGTGTGCAATAGCTTGATGAGGATCACAATCTCTAGACATGGCGAAAGCAAGCAAGGAAGTAGGCCAGAAGCGAGCAAATTGTGGATGGTTGATCTTGGTGGAAGTGAGAGATTGTTGAAGACAGGAGCTACTGGATTGACCCTTGATGAAGGAAGAGCCATAAATCTCTCTCTTTCTGCACTTGGCGACGTTGTTGCTGCTCTTAGAAGGAAAAGAGGCCATGTTCCTTACAGGCATGTCCTTCAGTTCTTATTTCAGATGCATCTCTTCTCTGTTTTGACCAGCCACATGGCCTCAGAAAAGCTTTTCAGATTATCCACTCTTTGCCAACCTGATTCCAGACTATTGTCCAATTTTGTTATTTGCAGAAATAGCAAGCTAACTCAGATACTGAAAGATTCCTTAGGTAAGCACACTGTTGCTGTGAATTTTTTTACCCTGAGATTCAAGTAACCGTAGAAAGTTTGGCATGCAAAGATTGTTCTTTTTCTGAGCTTCACAAAAACCATGTATTTCATATTCATGTATTCTTAGAACTTAGAAGTTACAATACACTAAAAATCTTAGGTCGCTCAACAAATTATAACATAACATCTTATCTCCTACCATTTTCGTTGAAGGTAAATTATTATATATGATTTTTCACAATCTTTTCACCAAGCACTGTATTCTGACCACACATGCTCTCATAATCAAGAATTATCAATATTCATGTTTTCTAATATCCCCTGGCTACCAAGTGACCTCATGACAATCCTAGACTTGAATACCTCATAATGTACTTGATGGATTTACAATGATGCTTTCTTGTAGGTCATAGTTCAAAAGTTTTGATGCTTGTGAATATAAGCCCATGTGAAGAAGATGTTGGAGAGACAATCTGCTCTTTGAGCTTTTCAAGTAGGGCAAGAGCAATTGAGACTGACAGAGAAATTTCAGAGGTAGTACAAAACTAACCTGGGATGTCAACAGTGATACAAATTACTAGAAAACTTATAAACTAATGGCATCCATATTTCCCCTTCCCTTCAAATCAGGATATAAGCAAGCAAAGAGAGAAGAGAATAACAGAGCTCGAACACGAGATGAGAGAAGCAGAAGAAGAATGCCAGAAGCTCAGGAACCAAATCAGAAAGGCAGAGTTCCTCATCCATGAATACAGAAAGCCTTCATATTCAGACAAGGAAGACATATCAACAGCTCATGAAGAAAACAAAAAGGAATCAGAAAACCCAATCCTGCAACCTACTGAAAGAGGAGTCAAGAGAAACATCATTAGCTCCCTTCCGAGATTCATGACCTCTACTGCTGCAAGTCGCCATAGGCAAAGTGCTGCAGAAAGAGAAGTGGTTGGCAAGGCAAGAAGTTTGAGATCAGAGGCAAGAAGCTCTGCTCAGTTGTCGTGTTCTCAATCACTCAGTTACTCAGACATTCGTCTCAAATCAGTACTACGAGGTGATTCAAACAAGAAGTCAAGGTATGCTGACACGAAACAAAACCTTTCAGATAGCCCTAAAGCCAAATGCGGTAGCTCAGACTCAAAGGTTGCTTCCATGCCAAGGAACAAGTTGGTAACTTCATCAGATCCTAACTTTAGAACTACAATAGCTAATCACAGAAGAAGAATGTCTGATCTCAACTAGCCATAACAGATGCTGCACATGGTGTTTCTTGCCATCATGAAGCTGGTAACTGATTCTGGTGTTTGTGTGTGGCGTGTGTATTTGGTTTTGTGTGCTCTGATGACTGATCTGGAAAAGAGGGGGGTTCTTTTCTAGATTTGATTTGTTTATCATTGGCATTGTTTAATAGGTTTGGCTTGGTTAAAAGTAAAGGAAAAATGGGGGGAGATCTGTTGATTATTTGCTAACATGACCTACCCCTCTGCCAGCCAGCATATGCTTTTTGTTAGGATTGACAGGTATTGATGTTGTTAATCACTCAATAACATAAGAGATGATGTTCTTGCTTTTTACCCCTCTGACAGCATATGCAAAGTTCATTTTTTTCTGACACTACCTACTCTTGAATCACATGTTCTTTTGGAGTGTTCTGGAAGTATGTTCGAACAACAAAAAGATAATAATAATAAAAAAAAAATTAAAAAGGAGAGATGGAGGAATTGAATAGTGATAGCCGAACAGTGAGACTCCTCTAGAACGTGTCTACTAAACCTGAGGTAATCTTATGAAATTTTGGATCAAATTATGAAAACATGATTCAGTGATCTGTTAAAATTACATAATATGAAGACTATAAAGTACAATCAAGCCTTCAGGATCATCCGCAAGCAAAATATGCAACAATTCCAGATGTTAGTATCATAGCATGGCACTTGAGACAGTATAAGCGAAGTTAAAAGGTAGAGAAAAAATGCCTGCTGCTAGAGTTACAAAAATAGAGCAGCCATTACATCATTTTGACTGGAGACTTCCTCTCATTTTAGTTGCAGCCAGTTCCTGATTAAATACAAGCAGAAAGGTGTCTCACAGTCATATATCGCAACAGTAAGCAAGCTACCCATCCAAGCTCAGCAACATTGTTATCATGGCTATCATGCTATGGCTGTTCCTTCTCTACTTTATATATACAACAACATAACCCTGACTACAACATCAAACAATCAACATAATGCCGATGAAACATTTGAAAGAATACGTAGGAATGAAGCTCGCCAAATAACCTTGATGGCACGCCTCTGTTACCTAAGCTCTGGACCGTCTGAACTCGAACCAAATCTCATAGTGATTGAACAGCAAACTATCATGCGTTTTCTTGCCGAGATACTCTAGCCCCAAATCACTCAACCTCTTAGTACACTGCTCACCTCCCAGCCTTGAACAGAACTTGATATTATGTGACACATATATCCTCCCAACAAAGGGCTTCAACTTCCCTGCCAACCTCTCAAGCCCCGTCCATACTAAATTATCCGGCATGTGAAGAAACACGGCACTAGCATATATAAGATCGTAAGAAACGGCATCACCAAACCTTGTGAAATCCATGCTTTCTCCTCGAACAATCACAGGCCTCTTGTGTAGAAGTCCCTGAGACGGGAGCTCGTATCTCAAAGCAGCCATGAGAGAAAGCTCGTCTCTTTCTAGACAGTGAAATCGAGATGGAGCGAGGTAACGGATGAAATGAAGACCGACACGTAATGTGCCACAGCCGATCTCAAGAACCTGGGAGTTTGGCGAGAGATTCGTGGATTCAGCAAGGAATTCAAACACGTCCCTTCCACCAGCCCACGGTTCCCCGTAATTGCTGTGGTGCTCTTCTACCAGGAGTTCTCCGGGGCAAGGGAGTGCAGTGTGGTTATCCGAATCTGGACCATCATAGTGCGAGATGCCCTTGTATCTGAAATAAGACAGATTTGAATTTGGCAAGATCTGGTTACATGGTACAGTGGGAAGAGGGATTGATTGACAACGGGAGGAGCATGCTTAACTTGTAAAGCAAGCAAACTTGAGGAATAAAGAAATTGAAAAACTGAAGCCTCTAGTAGGAAATATTGTGTTGTAGGCTTTACTCAGAAGAAACATTCATTACCCCTGCCAAGTAGAAAACAATTACAGCTGCTCTTTCATTTCACATCTTACCAGTGAATGAACTTCAATGGCGGATTGTTAAATCTGGAATGCATTCCACGGCTACAGAACAAACCGAACTGACAGCTCACTAAAGAACACACTCAATCAACCCTAATCATCCTACCCGGAATTTCACACCCCCAGATCCCATCATCTTTCTACCAACAACAACCATAATAAACAAAAGAAACAAGAAAGAGTGAAGGAAGCGACTTTCCCTCATGGGCTATAGTTATATTCGCTTAAAGCTCAAACGAATGAAATGCCCACAAAAAATCACGAAGAAAGAAGAAGGAAAGAAATAAACTTTCAACATGGGTAGTAATGTTTACTTATACTCGAACAAAAGAAAGACCCCCCCAAAATCACCTCAACAAAGGGAAAGAATCAGATGCAACAACAAGAACAACGGAAAATCTCCTGGAAACAGAAATGAAGGAGATAAGTGGGGAGAGCTTTACTGAATGAGATCTTGGAGTTGCTGAGCCCTAGTCCGCGGATTGATCCCTTTACGCAGAACATTGTCCTGCATATGCAACCCATTCCCTCGGATCTGATCCCTTACCCAGTCGATGTCCGCCGCCGTGGCCGATACCCTCTCCCCACCGTCGCCGGAGAAAGGGGACGGAGGTGGGAAAGAGCAGGAACAGGGGGCGGAGAGGGAAGAAGCGAGGAAAAACAGAGTGAGAGCGGCGACGGAAACGGCGAGGACGAGCACGGGAACTGTGACGACAACACCCTTCTGCGGTGGGGAAGAAGAGGAGAAGAACGCCATCATTGTCATCCTGAGAAGGGAGAGATATCTGGGTTTTTTTTTTTTTTTTTGCGAACACCTATCGATTCGTTGTTTTGCTCGCCCTGCCCCTCCCTCTGTATTTCTCTCTCTCTCTCTCTGTGTTCTGTTCAGTTGTCGTCTTTTGTTGGCTCCACTTTAATATCCTTTGCTTCCCATCATTTCTTTTCCACCGACGAAATCTTCATCATTTTTTCTGAATCTGATAGGAAGGATTTAACATGTTATCGTATTTCCGATCGTTTCTCTTTTTGTGAGTTTTTTTCTTTTTGGTTTAAAAGTTATGGGTAGGTGAAAAAAGAAATTATTTCGCCCAAGAACAAGAAGTATTCATCTTTTTACGAAGTGTATATAAGACCTTTAATCTTCCAACATATTTTCAATGCCGTCCCGTAAATAATTGTTTGTTGGTACAATTTAAAGTTGTATTTTTGACACGTTATGGTACATCTTCAGATTATACTTATACTCTTGTGTATAAATTCTTTTGTGGTACAACATAAATTTGTACCTTTATGCCATTTCTTGAAATCTCTCTTCGGATTCAAAATCGTGGTGTAACGTGTATTCCGATCATGGAATAGATGAAAGAAATCAAAAAATGGGTTTTTGTTTGAGAAAGAAATCTTATTGGAACTGTCCATATCCAGTTCATCCTTCAGAACCATATCACATTCCGGATCTGATGAAATAAAATGAATTGAGACAGTATTTTGTAAATGCGTAATCATCTTGAATATATTACCTATTTCTTGATGATACAACTTGAAGTTGTACTATAACATAAACGTACAAATTTCTTGATGGTACAACAGAAACTTATACATTAAAACGTTATGGTACAACTTCAAGTTATACATTAAAACACCAACGATTATAGCATAGCAGAAGTGCCGAAGTTTTATAAGAGACATAAGACAATAGACAAAACTGTTTGTAACTAAATGTATCGAATTGGTTATGATCTGAGGTTTTATCATTTATTGTATGAGTTATACTTGAAAGCTTTCCACACTAACCCATCTTCCTGGTCTAAATTAGTAATCAAAATTATATTCTCTGCTTAATCCTCGTAGCCGTCGAATATTTTATTGGTGCTAGTAGTTGTTTGATTTGTTTATGGGGAATAATAGAAACGGCAAAATTAGTGTTCAGAGAGAGAAATGACCGCTGTTGGCATCTGATCTGATCATTAGCAAATCTGTGCCGCGGATTTTGGGTCGCTAACTTATCTATTCATTCATTTCCCCCATTACTAATTACTTTTATTAATTTATGATTAAATCTTTTGATCATTAATGATTCCATTTAATTTAAGTACAGATGCCACGCACTGTTTATGTATGCATGTTATGTATTTGTTGACTTGGGTCTCTCTCTAAAAAGAAAAATTCAACCCACCCCATGTGATTACGTAATATGTCACTTGTATAACTACTCGTTTCTTTTTTTTTTTTTTATCAATAACTACTCGTTTCTTAAATGGTAAGTTATCGTAATAACTAAATCAAATAAGTCTAAATTCTATTAATTATAGAATATAATATCATAATCAACCCAATCAAAATAATACAACAACTAAATTCACTAAACTAAAGTCTATTAATTAAATATGGCGTTATCAATGACGAAAACACTATAGTTAGTCATATGTCCATAAATTGAGCACATTATTGATCGGATGAGTTGTGTCATCAACTGTTCATACAATTTTAGCATAATGAGTTGTGTAATCAACTGTTCTTTCAGCTTTATCGAAATGAATTGTGATATCCATTGTTCATTTAACTTAATGTGAGCCATCAACTCTTCATCCAACACATATATTTAATCATATTGTTGCTGAAAGAATATTTTTGTGTCTCTATAAATGAACATAAACTTGGTATGTTTACTCTGTCATCATTCAATCTTCTTCAGCCTCAGAACCACATACTTCGCCCTACACACCAACGACCAAAGAGTCTAACCAACCCTACATGGATCATGTTTATTGGTGAGTTGTAGATCTTGGTCCACTTGTGAAAGTCTCAAGAGAATTTGAGTTTCAGTTATACAGACACTATGAGTGTTGCCATGTGCTAGATGAATAGTGGGAACATTTTGATGTTAAGTTCTCATTAAAATTCAATTAGTTACAAGATAACGAAACCACACATTTATTTTATGTAGTAGATTCCAGAAAATGGCACTAGACAATACCTCATCACCAAGATCTATTCTTATGAAGGATATGATGTTGGTAAACATTAGTAAATCAATTATGTTTGGATTGAAACATACCTCCAACCCTGGATGATTTCCTAAACATCCATGGCAAAGTATGGTGTTTGTAGGCGTTGACAAGCATGCATAATGTCTAGTATGTGAAGACAACTAACATGGCACATAGGCATGAAGTTTATGTGCGGTTTAACCAAAGTGTGGAACAATTAGAAGGTGAGACATAAGATATGGATACGTTCATATAGGTAAAGTTATATATGATCTCTCAGTACTCTAGGTAGGTAAGGATTCCTAACCTTGAGCTTATTAGAAGTTACATATATCTTAGTGCCCTACTTTGATATTATTATTGGTGGCTTTTATGAGTGCGTCAAGGGGTAGTAAGTGGATATGGATCTGAGTCTATATGAGATCTAACTAGGGATGGCAATTTCGACCTGACCCGTTTTACCCGACCTGTTTGACCTGTTTTGGGGCGGGCATGGGTACTCTCATAGACCCGACCTGCCCTGACCCGCCCCATTCTCGACCCGTTCTTGCCTAAATTACACTTAATTTTAGTCAAATTACTAAGGATTTTCCTTTTACTAAATCAAATTTTAGCTGCAATAAAGTTGTACATTAGTGAAAACCTCAATTTCTCCAATAATTTAACTATATTTATCATAATATTGTTTGTTTTCATGGTCTTATAATAAAAATAACGAACATTTCTAATATTTTTCATATAAATTGCTTACCCATTGGGTCGACCTGCCCCGACCCGTGGCCCGTGATAAATTACCCGACCTGGACCTGACCTGCCACGGGGCGGGTCTGGGTACCAAGAAACCCGTCCCGGACCTGCCCCATTGCCATTCCTAGATCTAACAAAGAAAGATAAATGATTGTATCCCATTATTAAAGGAGTAAGATTTCACCCATCCCTTCAATGGATATTGCCCATGAAGTGGTTGGTCATCCCAAGTCAAATGATGAAATTCATTTGAACTTGAACTAAATAAAAATATATGAGATAGGTGCAAAGAAGGATCTATACCAAGCATGACAAATCCATGGCTTGGATCTCATCACTATAATCTATGACAAGATGTTCATACTTTACAATACCTTCACAAAAGAGGACGACTGAGTTCCTTCTTCCCTTGTTGTCTTGGGCGACATTGATGTGCTACTAAGAGACACTCAATTTCTATGACCTTAGGTTAATTGTCGATGAAATATGTGGTAGGTTTTTAGTTTCAGAATAAAAGAGGGTTTCTAGTGAGAGATTAACGTTTCCTCTTCCTATTATAGAGAGAGAAAGTGCCATTCAAAAGAGGAAGAAGGAGATTGGGCTTGCCCTAAGTTAGAGGATTGAAGGTTTCTTCTTCTCAAGGGATATTCAAGCATCAAGGAAGGAATACACTCATCTCTTCATGATTCTTTCTCTCCTTTTTGTTGTTTTCCTTTGCCTAGCTATGGAATAGCCTACCTACTCACTTGAGTATTGTGAATCCTAGTCTATATGTTATAAACGCGCTGCTATGGATCGGGAAATCGCTGGAATCGACAAAGCAAGAATACGAAAGCGAGAATCGAAAACACGACACACGATTTACGTGGTTCACTAACACGATGTGTGTTAGCTACGTCCACGGGCGAGAGAGAGCCAGTTTCACTATATCGAGGAGATTACAGATTACAGAGGAGTATGAGAAGTATTTATAGTACTTCTCCATGTGGGTCTAAACCTAATCCAATCTGATAAAGGAAACAGTTACAGACCAGGCCCAGAACCCGAACCCAAATAACATTGAGCCCATGAGACCCCCGATTACCAGTCGTAGCGGCTGATAGTCCGATTCAAGTCACATCAACACTATATGTGTGTTAGAATGTAAGAACATGACTCCATGTGTGTTGATTGAATGTTTATATAATATTTGAGGTGTTTTTCATGAATGATTGAATGTGCTAGCTTTAACTCATGATTGAGTCATTTTGGCCTAGGTGGAGAGAATCTCCTTGTTGAAAAAGGATTTGAGAAGTTGGATTCTTGGCAAATTTGTGTCACCCACCTAGGCAAATGAGGACAAACCTTAAATTAATCATGATTATTGAGTGTTGCTTGCATTATATCATTGTTGTCAAAATTAACCTAGAGGGTGGAAATCCCCATTTGGCCCATAGGGAGCTTGACCTCCTAGCCTCTTGGGTAACCCTTTCCAGGTTAATCTAGGTCCAAAACCTCAAGTATCGAAGTAGTACCATGATCCCACCATGATTGGTTTCTCTCCGTCGTCCGGATTAAGTTCCAAGATTAAGAGAGTTATATCGTCTAGCCTAGAGTTAGATATTTAAGAGAGTTAGATCGTTCCGAGGTTAAGAGAGTTAGATCGTCTAGCCTAGAGTTGCAATCCTTAACCGAAAGGTTAAGAGAGTTAGACCAGTAACTTGATGCAAAAATCCTAGATTGGTCAACTAAGAGAGTTAGGCTTTCCTCGGTTGATCGATTAAGATAGCTAGATTCCCTAGCTTCTTGTCACAAACCTTAAACGATCAGCTAGGAGAGTTTGCCCCTAGCTAATTGCACCCACCTCACAGTATATGAACACATCCTTCACACTAGAGTTTCATTCATGCTTTCTTAATACGAGACCAGGGGAAGCAATACCCAAGTGAAGTCCTCTCATATAGAATTCTCCTTGCTTTGCTTTACTTGTTTGTTTATTTTGTAGTTTTCTTAGTTTTAAACCCAAAACTGTTTGCTAGATAACAACCTAAGCGATTGAAGTAGGGGTACATGGACCGACACGTGTTTGACAATTAAAACATACTTGTCCTATATTGCACCCGGCTAGAGTTTATGCTTGGGCTCTAGTCGGGATTTAAATCGCAGTGTAGTCCGTGCGAATCACGGTTCAGTGGTCATGCAACATGGTTACATCCTGGTCAAGGGCCATGACGTGGCAATGACCTGTGCTCTTTTCTCCCCTACTTGCTCTTATGCTTCCCAATCGTGCTCAGATGAACTCCAATTGATTCCTGATCAATCATAGATGGCTTTAAGTCATTGAATTACATAAAAAACGCCAAAAAAGCATAAAATATGACATAGTGTGGTGGGTCGATTTCCCCATGAAAACCTTCTTATCAAGCTGAACCATGCCAAAATGGATGTTATGCAAATAGGTTCGAAAATTGGCCTAAACTAGCATGATAAGTGGCCTAGACACGGTGATTTAGCACGCAAATGCCTATAGAATGAGGGCCAAATAATGTCTGTTTTCGATGTTATCAACGAATTTCAACCCAAACTTTTGAGTGAGCTCGTGCATCCTGGCGTGAAATGGTGAATGAAGAAGCGCATTTTCAACCAGAAGAAACTCAATTGTCTTCTGAAACCCTGATGTGATCTTCCTTCTCTCACCAACATGAGAAAATACAGATATGAAAATTATATGAGGTACAAAAGTTAGAAAACACCTTGTTCTAAATTTGTTCATATGGATTGTGTCCAAATAATTTATTGTGAGTTTTTTAAAAATAAATAACTCTCTCAAATACTCCATCCAGACGACTTAGTAGAATTCAATAATTACTTCAATTTGAGTAATTTGGATATCATTGTTAGCACTTAGGAGATTGTGAGAGGGTTGTTAGAGAGGTTTATAAGCATAATTATAGGAAAATGGGGGGATTGTCCGAGGCTAGAAGTAGGGCTGTTAATCGGTGCGGTTTCGGTTTAACCAAACCGCACCGTCGGTTAGCCGACACCGAAAACAGGGTGTATTCCCCAACCGAAGCCGACTTCGAAGGGAGGATCGGTTAACCGCCAACCGCAATCGTCGATTTCGGTTTGAAGTGACGGTTGCTCTGAGACCGACACACAACAACTCCGACCACCACCGTCGATGTGCATGTCCGAAAATCAGATTTGAGTCCGCCGCGAATTCGGAGCTGATTCCACCGCGAATCGAGGTAGATGGGGGAGGAAGGGGAGAGAGTGTGAGAGGAGGATCTGGATCTGAATCCGTCGTCGGAGGCACAAGGAGGAAGATCGGAGATCGAGGACGACGACAAACGACGACGAAGGAAAGAGGTTGAGTACGATGGGGCGACGATTGACGAAGAGGGAGTAGGTTGATTGGGCAACTGGGGGAAGCTGCATGCTGCCCAACGCCCGTTCTCCCCTCTAGCTTTATCTTTGCTGCCCAATCATAGGAAAATATGGTGATAGGATCGATCTGGTAATGGGAGGAAGGATTGATTTGAAGAAAAAGAAAGAGAGCGGATCTCTAGATGCTATTTGAGAGGGAGAGAGGAAGGGGGAACAATTGATTTGCAGGGAGAGAGAGTGGAATGGTGGAGGGGAATGAAAGCAGTGGACGCATGGGAGAGAGATGGGTACTAGGGATTTGCTGGAGTGGAAAGGAAACTCATATTTTGACAGCGGCACGGTTAGGCGGTGCACCGCCAGCGGTTTCGGTTATAGCCGATAACCGCTCGGTTTCCGAATATGGGGATTTTATTCAACCGAAACCGCCAACCGAACACAAATAACGGTTTTCGGTTAGCCGACTAACCACTTTTTTCGGTTCGGTTAGACGGTTAGCCGAAAACCGCCAACCGTTTTATCACCCCTAGCTAGAAGGGTAGGGTGTAGGGAGTCCTTTGGATCCAAAATTTTAAAATGAAGGATTTGAAGGTCAAATCTTTCAATTAAAAATTCATAAATTTTATTTGTAAGATGTAGTTCAAATAACAAAGAATTTGAGTATGATCTAACCGAGCAAAATCGTCATTCAAAGGACTCCTAAGTTTTTTTTATTTTTATATATATTTAAGGGTTCGTTTGCTTGTTGGATTTGAAAATAATGATTATTAGTAATGAAAACCTTTAAATTTATGATGGATTTGTTTCATTTTGTATTTGAAAGATAACCGTTTCCTAAACCTATTAGTTGGGTCATATATGTCGATCCAACTCCAAACTGTTCTGTCATTAACTCACTAAAAACATTTATTACCCGATTTCCACCGTCCCTGGAAATTCGACGCCATTCTCTTATCCAATAATGGCCGCCCAAATCCAAGCATCATCGTCTCCATCACCTCACCCACCGAAATCGATCAAATCCATATCCAGATCCCCCGCCCTCACCTCCATCCCTCCCGCCTACATCTTCCCTTCTTCCCCGCCGCATCCCGCCGCCGATCAGAGCGCTCCCGTCGGCCAAATCCCCACCATCGACTTCTCGCCGCTCCTCTCTTCCTCCCCCGACCGCCGCTCCGAGACCGTCGCCGACCTCCGCGCCGCCTGCCGCGACTGGGGGTTCTTCGTGGTGACCAACCACGGCGTCCCTGACGGCCTGATCGCGGCGATGATCGAAGCCGGCAGGAAATTCTTCGAGATGGCGGAGGAGGAAAAGGAAGAGTACAGGGGAGGCGAGAAGGGGGTTTTGGAACCGATTCGGTGTGGGACCAGCTTCAATTCCTCCGTGGAGAAGGTTTTCTGTTGGAAGGATTTCTTGAAGGCGTTTGTTCATCCCGTTTTCCACTCGCCTTCCAAGCCGCCTGGATTCAGGTGAAAATTCCGATACTAGCTAGTGTTGCAATTTTTTTTTTTACTTGTTGCGGCGAAAAACAAGGAGGCTTGAATTTTACGGGATTTTTCCCCCAAATACAGTAATAATTAAAAAAAAATTACTAGAATACAACTTATAAAATATTTTCCAAAATATCTAAGTTTCGAGTACATTGAACTCGAACCACTGCATTGAAATTTCCAGTAGCCTTAACTTGGTGTTCGGTTATCCGATCGTAGTGAATTTTTTTCATTCCACATATCTTTTTGAGTACTACAACTTTTTTCATAGAAATATTTTCTGAATGTATGTGGAAATGTGAAAACTGAAAAGTAAAGCTAACCTTGTTCTCAAAAACCCCTTATATTCAAAAAGATTTCCTATTTTAAAAATTTCTTCGTTGTAGTATTCAAAAACTTATGGAAAATAAATTTTTTTTATTACAATCGGATTATGGAGCACAAATGACTCGATCCACTACCTCAGAAATTCGATCGAGGCTCGCTCTAACTCGATCCCACTAGTGGTTTCGAGTCCATTGAACTCGAACCACTCCAAACTTTGGTATTTTGAGAATTTGTTTTTTTATAAGTGTTGTATTTTACGAATGTTTTTTAATTGCTACTGTATTTGGGGGAAAACACCCAATTTTACGTATTGAATCTTTGATATCCGAACTTTATAATAATACTACGTTGCTCGAAACTCTCGAGTAGTAGTGAAAACCGAATTGTATCGACAAACCTAATCATCACACACCAAATTTCAAACGATGGAGCAGCCAAGTGTTGGAAGAGTACTCCAAGAGAACAAGGGAAGTGGCCAGAGAACTGCTGAGAGGGATATCAGAGAGCATTGGCCTGGAGCCCGATCACATCGCCAAGAAGCTTGATCTGGAGCAAGGAATGTTCCAGCTTCTCGCCGCGAATTTCTACCCGCCCTGCCCACAGCCGGAGCTGGCAATGGGGATGGCACCTCATTCCGACCACTGCCTCCTGACCCTCTTGACCCAGAACGGGATCGACGGCCTTCAAGTTCAGCACCATGGCAACTGGGTCGACGTCAGGAATCTCAGCCCCAACTCTTTCCTTGTCAACGTTGGAGACCAGCTCGAGGTAGGATTAATCAATCAATGGAGATTCATTCATTCATTCATTAGGATTTGACATATTGAATCTATGATTTGATTTGTGCTTAGATATTGAGCAATGGGAAGTACAAGAGCGTGCTTCACAGAGCGATGGTGAACAGAGAGGCGACGAGGATATCGATCGCAATGGCTCATGGACCGTCTCTGGACTCAGAAGTTGCGCCGTCGCCGGAGTTGCTAGGCGAGGACGAGGGAACTACGCAGCTGCCGGCGTATAAGGGGATGAAATACAGAGACTACTTGCTGCTTCAGCAGAGCAAACAACTTGATGGCAAGTCTGGCTTGGATGTGGTTAGAGCTTGATGATCAGCTACAATTTAATTACTATATCTTTGTAATTAAGGTTGGTGTGTTTTGTAAATAGGGTTTACGAGAAATGTACCTTAGTATAAAATGTATATCACTCAATAATGTAACAAAATATTGACCCTTTCCATATAATTCTAAAAAATCGGTGGATAATTTCAATGAAAAGTCCCAAACTTATATGGCATTAAAATGATCGGCTAAAATAACTATCATGCTAGCAAAACCAGGGGTTTTTCCTAAAATATTGTATTTTAAGAAAATATTATCCAAAATACTGCATGTGCGAAAATATTTTCAAATCTACTGTCTATAAAAGCAAATTGGGCCGTGCACGCCCCAATTTGTTTAAAAAACTACACTTCTACAAATAACCCCAATTAAAGCACACACCACCCAATTTGATTCAAAGTAGCATTCAAACCCAATCGATGCGAGAATAAGCCGAATTGAGGCGCTAGCGCCCCAATTAGGCTTATTCCCGCCTCAATTGGTCTCTTTTAATAGCCTGTACTTTATTGTACATAATGGTTTCCTCCACCCCCAAGTCCTAACCTAACTATTTGGTCCCCACCACCATCATACATCCACTCCAATCATCATTGTTAAATATAACTAGAGTATCATTAGTAGAAAATGTGAGAATTATATATCCAAAATATTGATTTCATCTCATGCTGAAAAAAGTCACTCATTTACTATTTATCTATAGTTCGATTCTTAATTTAATATGTGTATATACATACTTATGTATTTTTTTTGTTTAAAACATTCATTACAGTATTATTAACAAACCATTTTATTTTTTAGTTTATTTAATAACTATCGTACTAAATACATATAAAACCCGTATAATTATTAAATTGAGTATTGTTTATACCATTATTAATTTCGTATATATTATTTAAGGCTTAATTGCAAGTTTGGTCACTCGAATTGCTATAAAATTTCACGTTTGCCATTCAAATTAATTTATTCCATTTATAGTCACTCGAATTAGATGAACAGTTCAAGTTCAGTCACTCTCCGTTAACCTCCGTTAACTTTGACTGACGTGGCGGTCAACTCTGACAGTTGACCGTTAAATGTGTGACGTGGCAAATAAAAAATAATTAAAAAATTAAATTAAATTTTTAGAAATTACACATCATTATAAAAAAAATTATAAAAAATGAAAAAAAGAAAATATTTTCTTCTAACTTGCAATTAAGCCAACGAATTGCAAGCATCTCTGAACTACCATGAACAACAAAAAATGACAGCACTGAAGCCACTAAAAAAGAAAAAGAGACCTGTAGGCATGAAAACCAATGAAAACCGAATGTGTACAGTAGCAACATATCATTCTTCAGCAAGCATCTGTGTACGGTCGGAGCCACCTCCGAGGGGCTAAAGGCAGGGCGACCCATCGCTTGGTGAATGGATTGCAGAGGAATAACGTTCGCCCCAGCTCGCTGCTGTTGTCGCTCCGGCTCGCGTTGAACCCGAGTAAGAGCAGGTCCCTGAAGCAATCAAGAATGTCGAAACGGAAATAGGCCTCGGCGGTAGGCAGGGGAAGAAAAGTCGAGACCAGATCCGGGATGTTTGAGGGAGCCGGAAGCGCGATGGGTTCGGATTCGCCGGCGATGTGGTGAGAAACGAAACGGCGAGCGAAGTATGGAGTGGAACGAGGGAGTTCCATTGCTTGCAGACGGGTTTGGATCGGAAGGCGGATTTTGTGTCCGGTAGACGAATGAGGAGTTCAATCAGGATGTGTAATTTTTTTCATTTTTTATAATTTTTTTTTATAATGATGTGTAATTTCCAAAAATTTAATTTTTATTTTTTAATTATTTTTTATTTTCCACGTCACACATTTAACGGTCAACTGTCAGAATTGACCGCCACGTCAGTCAAAGTTAACGGAGGTTAACGGAGAGTGACCGAACTTGAACTGTTCAACTAATTCGAGTGACTATAAATGGAATAAATTAATTTGAGTGGCAAACGTGAAATTTTATAGCAATTCGAGTGGCAAACGTAAAATTACGGGCAAGCATCCACCAAATTACGACCGTAATTAATGAAATACTGGTGGTAATTGTGAAATTACGGGCGTAACTCCTCCTCCATCAGAGTAAAGTGAAACGCACGTTTTGGGCGATTTACGGGCAGGCCGTGATTACGACCGTAATTCTGCCCGTATTTCGCCCAGAATCGGGTTTTTGGAGGCAGATTCGAGCCAAGGAAGAGGCATTCGAGTTTTTAGAGCAAAAACAGAGTTTTAGAGAGAGAAAGAGCGAAGAACAAACCCTAGGAGCTATTTGGAGTGGATTTCTCACCATTGAAGCCCATATTGCATCCCCAGGAGTGAAGATTGACATCCCAGAGCAGATTTTCCTCATCTTTATGAGTATGACTACTCTGATTTCTGTTTTCCTTTCTCTCTCTATGGAGTAGAACCCTTCTCTCACTTGGGTATGAAGAACCCTAGTTCCTTGTGTTAGGGATTCGATTGTAATGACTTGGGATGATTATACCGTTTGGTTTTAATCGAATGATGCATGTTTATTGAATTGATTGAAGTCTGATAAGCTTTTCTTGATTTCTGCTGCAACCTGAGATAGATAGAATCTGATTAGGTTGTTAGAGCCTCTTCATTCGATAGCAGGAGATTGGTTATACGAGAGTTAGCCAGTTTACTGCTTTGTACTGGAATTCAATTCCAGTAGTGGAGTTCTGTGCTTATTGCTTCAACTTTCTATCCCGGTGAAGACTAGTCGTCTGCCGGGTAGTTAGACTGAGAGGGCTTGGTCAGCTTAAGAGATTCCAAGCTACTGTCGGATCTTCCGCAGTCTAATCAACAGTAAATCAACCCAGGGTAATTACAATTGAACCTAACTACGGAGCTAGGGGGACTCATTCCCGAGTGACTCTTTCCTGCTTTAGAAAACCGAATCATTTCCTGCTTTCTTACTGCTTTTGCTTTAAACACAAATCACTCGACTTAGTTGGCTAGATAATAGATAATCACAGAGTAAGCAGTAGATCTAGACCCCGGGTTGATAACAGAACTTGCCTGTTACTGCATTCCCGGACTGCGATTACACTTGGTAGCAGTTTGGTGTTGTGTTTTGACGTGTCAAAAACTTTTCGCATATGTAGTATTTTGGATAATATTTTTAAAAATATAATATTTTTGGAAAAAACCCACAAAAGCATACCTTTATTTTCCATAGTTAGTAAATACTCCGTTTAATACACGTATATGTACCCGTACGTACTTTATCCGTTTAAAACTTCCGTATCCGTATTATTGTCAAGCCGTTTCATTAGTTTCCGTTCATTTGACGGCTCCCGTACTAAACACGTATAAAACCCGTATAACACGTTTAATATCCGTATTTAATAAAATAGATTAATAACTTTACTATTTTTTACATGTTTTTTTATTTATAAAAAATAATTAATTTTATATATTTATGACTATTAACGTACTATTAAATGTAACATTAGCTAAGAGACGAAGTATAATACCCGTACATATTTTACGTAACTTTCCCGTACCGTATTTTACTAACTATGTTATTTTCTACCAAAAAAACATACCTTTATTATTTCGAAATTCACTCCCTTTATTATTTTGAAATTCACTCTCAGGCGTGGGCCCCATCCTCCAAGGGAGCAAAATTCAGTTTTTTGTTTTTTACTAGAGCAAATATTCAGTTATCATGTTACTTTTTTCGACTTCCCTTGATATTTTGGAGATAACTGTACGCTGTGGGATGAGTTAGGGTGATTATTAGTTTGAAGACGACGGTACGCTGTGGGATGAGGTAGCGTGATTATTAGTTTTTTAGTAGCCATCGTGACAATTTTAGGTGTCAATCAGGTGGGTTCGGGCTGGATTCAATTATGTTCGGGTTCAATCGGGTTCAGGTTCAAACGAGTTGTGGGTTAGTCGGGTTGCGGGCAAATCGGGCTGTGGGCAAATCGGGTTGCGGGTTCATCGGGTTTTGGGTCGGGTGGTCTGTTGGCGGATCGAGTTTCGGGTTGTTCGTGTCAGCGCATTGAGTAATTACTCATTACTCGTCACCAACTTACACATTTTATTACACCCATTTAAAATATTTTTCTCAACTTTTTAACCAATTTATTTCTACCACGTATATATATATATATATATATATACTTATTTTTTTTCAAAAAAACTAGTCAAAATATTAAATAAATTTGTATGACTTGCAAACTTGTTATGTAATTAATCTTAATTGGTAAAGTACACTAGCTAATGGTAATTGTGAATCAACATTTGCAACCAAAAGACACCATTAATTGTTTATTTGATATTTTAGTATTATTTCAGTAGTAATTGGATTAAAGTATCTCGTTTAGTATAACCATGCAAATTTGATATTTGGCAAAATCAAAGTGATAACAAGAGTTATTTCGAAATAACTCATTGCCCAAATAACTTCAGTAAACTGTTGCCAAACGAGTTATTTGTAAAATTGTTCGAATTATCCTAAAAATTGAACCATTAAAGATTAACTATCAAATTTAGTAAAATTATTGTGACTTCAATCATAACTTAGTCAATAACATATATCCTATACACTTAGCCTTACTCTCAATTGACAATATTAAGTTAATATATGTTGTTGATTGTATACCCTAAACCATCAATGCATTCATTATACACCAAGGTTGTCAAACCGGTTTATGCCAGTGTGCCGGTTTAGCAAGTGGAATGGTTCGACCGGTGGCACATGCCGGTTTGTGCCGGTTCATGCCTGTCAATATTACAAATAAAATTATATATACTCATATTTAAACATGACATTTAACGTCAATACCTAAACATTTATACTTGAATCCAACAAATAACATCAATATTTAACTTTTATACTCATAAAATAAATAATAAAAGAATTTTTATCAATTAAATTCACTAAAATAATGTCATTTTACTTAAAGATTCGTATATCGATTATGCGGGTCATACCGGTGGTGTCACGCCGGTTTTATGACTAGTATCGGTTGAACCAGGTACAACCGGTGGCACGCCGGCCGGCGTGACAACCATGTTATACACTAACCACATTTTCTGTTTCCTCTCTCCCCTTCCCCTGTCATTCCCTCACAAATCCAAAAGCAAGCTTCCACTCTGGTACTTTCTTTATTGAATTATAGTGAATACCTTTGCCACTAGGACCGGAAAACAGTCCAGTTAGGTTTAAACCAAACCGGATTAACCCATATTAACCAACCCCATGACGGAAGACGGAATTGGATAGTTACCCGATTTTGACGAAATCGGATTGGATTCAATACGATTTAAAAAAATCTGGATAGATTCAATTTAACAACATACTGGATAGATTCAATTTAACAACATACGGTGACTTTTAAACTGACTTGAGTCTTGAGGAAGGAAAAAAATTAAAGTTATCGACTTGCATCTCTCTCCCAAATCCAAATCTCAATTCTATCTCTATATCTCCAAATCTCGCATCTCTCTACCAAATCTTATCTCTCTCTTTTCCCAATCTCGATTCCTTCTCAATCTCGTATCTTCTTCTCCTCCTCTCCATGCCTCTTGCGACTGGTGGGATTCGCTGTCGGCCAACGGGAGTGACCTAACGAGGATGTAGGCAGGCGATTTGCAACAGGATGGAGTCTTCTTCTTCTACTACTATCATATTTTTTTGTAGTTCTTGTTTGTGCTTCAGATGAGAACGAGAGGGGATAGAAGGAGAGGCGGCGAGAAAGAATGAGAGGCGACGTTAGTTTGGGGAGGGTTCTCTTTAGGAATCACATATTAGAGTTGGGGCTCGACGACCTTGGGTTGTAGTTAGTGGGATTTGGGCTGTGGTGGGGTGTTAGTGGACTTGGTTTTTTATTATCCAGTTTTTCCGGTTTTAACCGGATTGGACAGGTCGTTGTGCACTATCTATAACTGTAAACTGGATTGGATTGATGGCAATCGGTTTTCGGTTGTAACCGGGACGATTTTAACCTCTCTGTTTTCGGTTTGATCGAAAAATTGGAACCGGATTCCCAACCCTATTTGCCGCTTCCAAAAGTAAGCTTCCACTCCATCTCTTTCTTCTACCCTATTTCTTTGCTTTTCTTCCCTTTTTTTCCCAGAATGTCCACAGAACAATATCATGGATTGGGATCAATTGTAGTCCCTTCCACTCTCGTAATCCAGTATGGCGCGGAAATATATTCCTATCGCCTGGTGCGTCGATCCCTTATGCTTGAGGCAACCGATGGCGGCAAGGCCGACTCAGCGGCATCCTTCTCAACAAGGTATTGGTATTGGTATTGATTTGCATCTTATTTTGGTATCGATTTAGGTAGTATTTTTATTTTGGTATTGGTTGATATTTTTCTGGTATTGATTTGATTTTTGTAATGGTATAGAATGTTTATATTGGTAGTTTTTGTCGTGTAATGGTACTATTTTTTTCATAGTGGTATTGGTTCATTTTGTCTGGTGGTAGTGGTATTTATTGATTTTTAATGTGGTATTGGTTAGATTCTTGTACTGGTATAGATTTTTTCGTAACGGTAGTTTTTTCTTATGATTTTCTACTGATATGTTTTGATTTCACAGTGGTAGTAGCATTGATTGATTTTGGTATTGGTTTTACCAATTTAGATTGTTACTTTTAGTGAAATGGTATTGATTTATTTCTGCAATGGTATTGGTGTTGTTTGAAGTGGTAGTGGTTGTCTAACAGATTGGTATTGATTTCTTGTTTTGTATTTGCAGTGGTATTATTTTGATGAAACGAAGACAAGTAAAAAATTAAGAAAAAAAGAAGGAAGAGTGATCTGTATGGAGAGTGCGGAAGTGAGAGAAAGAGAGTGAGAGAAAATTTTAATTAATATATTTTATAACTTCCTAAAATATAATTTAGTATAAAAGTAATTAATAATTTTTTTATAAATTCAAATGTTTAGGACGAGTTTCAGGTTATTCGGAGGTCAAAACGAGTCAAAAATTGGAGGGTGAGCACTGTTCAGTGACTGGAGGCAAATGTCATGCATTGAGACCATGAAAATCACCCCCTAGTAGTGAAGTGCATGCCTTCACGGTCTGGACTCACTTATCATGGTCCTAAGACCGAGATAATCATCCCCAGACTGTGAAGTGCCAATTTCCAGAGCGGCCCAAAATGCTACGTTTTTGTCTGAGATCAAGGTCAAGCCTTTGTTTTTACGGCCGTGAACAGTAACTGTGATGTCGACACTTTCAGGCTGTATAAAAGATAGTAGCGGGGAGAGAGAAAAGAGAGCTGGTTTTGGAGAAGAATTTGAATCTCTCTAGGGTTTCAACCCAAAACACCAAAGGGGAGTTCTTGGAAGCAAGGAATCAAGCCTAGAAAGCAAGGAATCAAGCCTAGAAGAAGAAGATCTTGGGCTCCAATTTGTAATATCTCTCTTCTCTCTCTAGAAACTCACCCTCTTTTCTTGGGTTTAAAAACCCTAGGTCTAGGTTTTGGTTTGTTGTTGATGTATGTGACAAATTTCATGTTTGATTGATGATTTTACTTAATTGACGGATATTTTCATGAATTTCATGAGCTGGGTTTCCATTTTCATGTTTTGAGCTCTTGACCTAGGAGGGAGAAAATCCCCTTAGAGCCCATTATTGTCGTCTTTGGGTCACTCCTTTCGTATATTGTCCGGGTAATCCTGAGGGAGTTGATTCAATTAGTCTCTTAGCAATATATGAAACCCTAGGTTCAATAGAGCACCTACCCATCCATTTATTCGCCGTTCTGGGTCCTTCCCGAGGGAGTCTGTCTCCTAACGGTAGAGTATTTGAGTCGGTCGAGCTAGGATGGTACTCAACATCGATCCAAATGTTGGAACTAGGGGGATTAAACCTAAGAGAGCTCCCAACCTTGTAAATAGCTAGGTTAGTGGTTAATTTAGTTTTTATTAATCACTATCCTAGGTTGACTTGATATGAACCCTAAACCTGAAGTAGGGTAAGTTTAGATCCCCGTGGTACGATAAATTATTATTGCTTGCTTGCCCTATGCTACACTCGGTTGGCGGTTATACTTGGCCGTCGATCAGGATGTTGTAGTTGGAACGAGTCACTAGGATTCAAAAAATAACCCTAAAAACGAATAAAAAATGACACTTAAACACTAATTAACTCGTCCAAAATACAAAGGCTAAAATAGCATCCTATTAACATAGCCCATCTCCGACCCCCGCCCTCGCCATCTGAAATCCTCGATCGAGGTTTTGTGCATTACGACCAGGGGTTCGTGTGGACGTGATCCCCGACCTGGTGCTAGCCGGGTTTTTGAGCATTTCCTCCCAACATGGCCTACGATCATGCTTCGGCCCTCGAACAGCTCCATCTCCTCCGTCGATCATATCTTGGTCAATTAGTTCCTTCTCTTTGTTTAGAGCCTCTAGAGTGTTCATCTCTGGACCACGATAATTATATTTTATTCAAATTTGAGGGACGTCAAGTGAGGTGATCCGGGTCGCATCACCATGGCTGCGAGGCAAGAAGACCATGACCCCCTATGCGAGATACCACAGGCTCATCAAAAGACTAGCATGACACGTGATTTGTAACAAGACCAGACGAGGCAAGCTACACTTGTAGACTCACGACAGCTCCAAGAGAGGCACCTAGGCAGTTAAAGGAGTAACCACCACTCCGAAGAAGGGGAAGCGACTATTTGTAGAGTTATCCAACAAGCGGTCATCTCCTCGTTGCTATAAATAGGAGGAGGGGTCGACAGGGACAAAGGTCTCAAAACCACACAACTGACACCTACGAAAAGTTTTAACTTTTCTTTGCAAATGTAGCCATAGTCATAGTTTGGAGCTCTCACCGAACCTCCATAGAAGTAGGAGTAACTTAACTTAAAATTCGTAGTTTCCTTCACCATCAACCAAACACCCTTGTTTGAACTTTAATTTGTATGAAGAGGTGTGAGTCGTGTCTAAGTAATCGTTGTCCAAAGAAGTCGAATGTGCAATCAAATTTATTCAACGCCTGTTTTGTCGATGAAAAACAACTATGATATGAATGTGTATATTGATACAATAGATTCATTTTGATATTACATTGTTTGGTTGTTGATATTATACTTTATGAATTGATTTTCATAAAATTACTTTACAAAGAAATGTCACATTTTCCCTCCAATTTTAATATATAAAAAACTATGGATAAAAACGGAAAAGGGGTAATATGCCAACAATCACAATAATCTCAACTGTTAGTTGAGATTGTATAATCTCTTATTTTTGTTGATTGCAGGTGGGACCCACACATACTTGCTTTGTTTTGCAACTTGACACTTCCAAATGTTATATTGTGGACAATGCATGTATTTAACAAATACAATACTAACAATCACAACTTCCAAACGATCCCTTAGGGAGTTGTTAAAAATCAAACAATATTCCTTTTCAATTAATCATCCTCCTTTACGTTTCTGTTGAGGATATAAAGTAACTAAGTCCAGAATTTCTCCAAACAATATTAGTTTCAAGTCGAACCACCCACCCACTTGCTCGCTCGACCGGTCAATCAGATGGGCAGAACGCCTACGTGTGCGTGGTGGTCCATTAGGTCCTCCCTCTCCCACAAAAATGGGTCACTCCAAGGGCGGCATGCCCTTAAGACAAGAGCTGAGCTAGTCCTTAATAAGGGGGCTCCATGGCACCCCTTGATTTGGAGAAATTATAAAAAAAATTAGTAGTATTAATATATTAATAATGAACAAAGAACCTCAAATCTCATTATTAATTGACAAATTTTTAGTATCCAACTATGATCGATTATATAAATGATTTTAATCTATATACTAATACCTACATTAATACAATTTATCAAGATGGGTATGACATGCAAAGTATTAGAGAAAATCAATAACTTTCTATGAGAACGATAGTTAATTAGAAGAGAAAATTTGTTCGTATCAATGTATGTGCTTTTGAGATTAGGTTTAGTTTGCTACTACCTGTTGTCAATACACATGTTAGTAGAATATTTTCTGCAATGGAATAGTTGACCAGTATAATGGAGTGAAACGAAAATGTGAATGATTATATGGTGAGATAACATTAAGAGCAATCTTAATAATTTGAATAATTATGCAGTTTTAAAATAATTTGATAATATGAAACATGAAATTTCATCATAGGGTTATTGTTCAAAAATTATTTTACGTTATAGACCTTATGCAAGTCTTCTCACACCAATGTGGTATTTCTCTCACTTGAGACTTATAGCTTTTCAACAATCCCTCACTTGAATATTTTTGAAACTATTTATGGGCATCAACAGTCGTTTAGTGATCAAGAATAAACTAATTTATTGCTATGATTTGAACCTTAGCGTAGTTTCTGATTTCATAAGAGGGACTTGTAGTCTTGAATCCTATCTCGGATAGTGAAGCGTGATCCATTCCAATCGAATGACGCACACCGGCGCCACCAGCCCCACCGCGATTCCCGCCTTCTAGCCGCCACTCATTCAGAACGAACCTCCGATATGATCGTCCTCCGTTGCCATTGCGATGCCGCTCTTGTTCCCGTCCACCGCTTTTGTGAAGTTTTGGATAGGATCAGAGATTGGTGGAAGAACCCGCAAAGGAGCTCATTTGCCTCAAGGGCAGTATATATACGAAGCCAGAGAAAGCTTCCTGTACAAGGGGTCTAGTCAACATATTTACAACGGTAAAATAAACTAACTATCCTCTAACTACCAATCAACAGAAGACAGGTAAATATATACAGTAAAAACGGAAACCCCTAAGAACACTTAGTGGAACGGCGTCGTCTGCTCCCAGCTCTTCACTTGCTTCTGGTTGAAACGATGTCATGCCACCAGCTCGGTAGTGTTCTTGCCTTAGACAGAATCAGGCTACAGCTCCATCGTCTTCTTCAATACGCCCCTTGAATCTGACACATACATATTATGTATGTTCAGCTTGGATAGAAGATACAAAAGACGATGCCTGCTTAGTCCCTTTGTAAACATATCTGCAACCTGATTCTCTGTTTCAAGATGGCTGAGATGGATTTGCTTGGATTGAAGGAACTGTCTGACAACGTGACAATCAACCTCAATGTGTTTCGTTCGTTCATGAAACACAGGATTTTCTGCGATATAAATGGCCGATCGATTGTCACAGTAGACTTCTACAGATTTTGGATGTTCAATGTGCAGTTCCTGTAGAAGTCTTTTCACCCACACAACTTCACAAGTAACCTGAGCAAGAGCCCTATACTCAGCTTCAGAAGATGATCGAGAAACAGTGCCCTGTTTCTTTGACTTCCAAATGATCAAGGATCGTCCCAAAGAGACACAGTATCCTGTTGTGGAACGCCTAGTATCTGGACAAGATGCCCAGTCTGAGTCGCTGTAGCCTCTTAGCTATAAATCAGACTTGGAAGGATAGAACAAACCCTGCCCTGGAGAATTTTTAAGGTACTTCAAAAATCCTCTATGCAAGCTGCAAATGATTAGAGGTTGGGGCAGCTTGATACTGGCACAATTGTTGAACTGCAAAAGTGAGATCAGGACATGTAATGGTAAGGTAATGTAGACGTCCAATAATCTTCCTAAACAGGGTTACTTCATCTTTCCCCAGTAATGGACCATCATCAGAGGACAACCTGGTTTTCATATCAATAGGAGTGATAACTGACTTTGAATCTGCATAACCAGTGTCCTTTAATAGGTCAATGCAGTATTTCTTCTGGCAAATGTGCATACCCCCCCTTTGATCGAGCAATCTCAAGCCCTAAGAAGTATTGGAGATTGCCAAGATCACGGATTTTGAACTGGGAATGCAGAAATTGCTTGAGGGCAGCTATGCTGTGAATATCATCACCTGCAATGATGATATCATCAACATAAACTAGGAGAACAGAAGTACCAGATGAGTTGCTGTGATGGATAAACATAGAATAATCACTGTTAGACTGTGTGTATCCAAAGCTGAGAAGAGCAGATGTGAGTTTAGCAAACCACTGTCTCGAGGCTTGTTTCAAGCCATAAAGAGACTTTCTTAGTCTGCAGACTTGGCCAGAATTAGAAATGCCAGGAGGGAGATCCATGTAAACCTCTTCTTCAAGGTCTCCATGAAGAAAGGCATTACTGACATCTAATTGATGTAATGCCCAGTCCTTAGCAGAGGCAATAGCCAGAAGTGTTTTGACTGAGTTCAGTTTGGCAACAGGTGAGTAAGTGTCAAGAAAATCCACACCATAAATTTGAGTGAAACCCTTTGCTACCAGTCTAGCCTTATACCTCTCAATACTAACATCAGGGTTGAATTTGATAGTAAATACCCATTTGTTACCTATTGGCCTCTTCCCAGGTGGGCAATTAACCACATCCCATGTATGATTAGCTGCTAGGGCCCTTAATTCTGCATTCATTGCATCTCTCCAACACTTGTACTTCACTGCCTCTTCAAAAGATGTTGGGATAACTGTTGTTTCAACTGCAAAAACATGCTTCCTATATCCAGATGATAGCTGATCATAGGATAAGCAAGCAGCCAATGGATATGTATACTTGTCAATGTGTGATGATGATTCATGCATAACATAATCATTGTATCTTACTGGTTTCACTGGAACTCTTGCAGGTTTTCGAAGGGCAATGGGAACATTAGCAGAAGGAGAATGGGGTACTGCAGTGACTGGAGGAGAAGGAGAGGGAGTGAAAGGAGAAGTTGGAATGGGAGAGGTAGGGTCAGGTATAGGAGAAGATGGGGTTTCTGATTCTGGTGTGACAGGAATTGGTGTTGTATGAACTGGAATGGTGGTGTTTGAATTGGGTTGAGGATAAAAAATGACAGGAATTGGATCAGGTTGTGTGTGGATGATTGGATCAACATGTGCAGGATTGGAAGAAGTGGAAGGAGGGTTTTTATCCAGACAAGGAATGATGTTTTCATGGAAAACAACATCTCTAGAATAGAACACTTTCTGGTCTAGTAAGTCAAACAGTTTGTATCCCTTTATTCCAGGTTGAAAACCAAGGAAAACACATTGTTTAGCTCTAGGGGAGAATTTGGTTCGATTGTGACCCAGTGTACTTGCATAACACAAACACCCAAATACCTTAAGGTTGGAAAGATCAGGAGGACTACCATACAGAATCTCATATGGTGTTTTGTTTTTGAGAGGGATGGTAGGCAACCTGTTAATCAAGTAAACAACATGAAGGATGAAGTTTGACCAGAACTTCAAGGGTAGTCCAGATTGGAATTTAAGGGATCTAGCTACATTGAGAATGTGCTGGTGTTTCCTTTCTACCCTAGAGTTATGTTGGGGAGTCTCAACACAGGACATTTGGTGTGTTATGCCATGAAGAGAATAGAAATCCGGCATATGAAATTCTGCACCTTGATCTGATCTCACAGTTTTAATATGTGCAACATACTGATTTTGAATCATAATGCAGAAATCCTGTAACAACTGTTTGGCTTCACTCTTTAACTTCATCAAATAAACCCAAACACACCTAGATTAATCATCCACAATAGTAAGAAAATGCTGAAATCCATTGTAACTGGAAACAGCCAAGGGGCCCCAGATATCAACATGAATGAGATCAAAAACATGTTCTGCCATGGATTGGCTTGAAGAAAAAGGTAAACATTTCTGTTTTGCCAAATGGCAGACATCACAATGAAGTAAAACTTCAATATCTATACTAGGAATGGACTTTTGTAACTCCTTAGTACGCAGCAAAGATGGGTGGCCAAGCCTCCAATGCCACAAGTCAAATGACTGAGATGTAAGGTTTGGTGTCTTGATTGAATTCACAAGTATGGATGTGTCTTCTGTGTGAGTGATAATTTGGTAAAGGCCTCTAATCTGACGGGCAGAACCAATCCTCCTCTGGGTGAATAGGTCCTGGATATCACATAGGTTGGATTTGAAGGTAAGTGAGACTGGTAAAGTTCTGGTAAGTCGACTTACAGAAACTAGGTTAAAGGAGAATGCTGGCACAAACAAGACCTCATGAAGTACAAGGCCATTGGAAATTGAAATAGTTCCAGAATGTGTGGCAGGTGACTTGGAACCATCAGGTAGGGTTATGAAAACATTCTTGATGGGTTTATATGTATCAAACAAGGATAATGAGCATGCTACATGATCAGTGGCTCCTGTGTCCAGGAACCACACATTGACAAGTTCCAAAGGATGCTTAAGGAAGTATGAACTCAAAGTAAGTTTACCTGCAAAGTTTGGATTCACAGATAAGTGCCTAGTAACCGAGTTCACCATGGGCTGAGTTTGTTGGTTCTGTTGAGGTTGAGATCCAGGTGACACAGGTGAAGTAGGAGACTGTGGTGGACTGAACTGATTGAGTAGTCTTTGAAGCCTGCTCAGGTCATCAACAGACAGCCTAATATTTGTGAAACCATCCCCAGCCTCAGGTAAACTCTTGGTATCTGGTTTAGGAAGTATACCACTTCCCTCAGTGCTTTGAATCTGCCCTGCAAATCCAGATGATCCTCCTGATTCTTTGAGAGAATTCTTCCTTTTGAGTTTATAACAATCTGCTATAACATGGTTCTCCTTCTTGCAGTAATGGCAAAACAAGTTGCCCTTAGCAGCTTCTTTTCCTTTGTTCTGGTTTGCTGCTAGCAATGCCACTGAATCCACTTGAGATTCAGGATTGGGCTTAACCAGTTGCCTCTCATGCTGTATAGCATAATGGAATGCAGTTTCCATGGCTGGTAATGGACTCATCATAAACAAATTGGTTCTCACCCCCTCATATGAGTCATTTAAACCCTTAATGAACCTAGTCAAAAATTCACTCTCTATACTTCTTCATGGTAGTCTCAGTGATACAAGGAACTCCAGCATTTGCTGTGCCACCACATTCACAACTAGGAATAGGCAGAAACTGACCTATTTCCTTCCAATATCCCTTCAATTCAGTATAGAACTGGTTTACAGATCTATTACCTTGCTTTGATGAGTATAAAGCAGTCTGCAGATCTGAAATCCTGATGTTATCAGCTTGTCCAAAGCGTTGCCTCAGATCTTCCCACATCTATCGTGTATTCTCAATGGTGGACACAGAATCGACCAAGCTTGAGTCAAGAGACCCCAGAATCATGAACAACACAGATGTGTTGCTTTGTTCCCAAGCTGGGTAGGACTCGTTCAGTGGATCTGGAAAAGGAATTGACCCATTTATAAACCCCAGCTTGTTCTTGCTCTTCAAGGCCACGCGAACTGTCCTGCTCCATAAGCTGTAATTTGAAGCACCAGTGAGTTTGATTGGGAAGACGAGGGACTCATTAGGGTTGATGTAGTAGGGACTGGTGACTGTAGGTGCCACAGTAAGAATGGTATTAGGATTTGTAGAAGAAGAATTGGTAGAACTATCAGCGGCTGTAGTTGCCATGGTTTGATGATGGAATTAGGTGAGGAAGAATGCGGGTAAGGGTGAAACCCTAATTGCCTGAGCAACCAGGCTCTGATACCATGTGAAGTTTTGGATAGGATCAGAGATTGGTGGAAGAACCCGCAAAGGAGCTCATTTGCCTCAAGGGCAGTATATATACGAAGCCAGAGAAAGCTTCCTGTACAAGGGGTCTAGTCAGCATATTTACAACGGTAAAATAAACTAACTATCCTCTAACTACCAATCAACAGAAGACAGGTAAATATATACGGTAAAAACGGAAACCCCTAATTAAGAACACTAAGTGGAACGGCGTCGTCTGCTCCCAGCTCTTCACTTGCTTCTGGTTGAAACGATGTCGTGCCACCAGCTCGGTAGTGTTCTTGCCTTAGACAGAATCAGGCTACAGCTCCATCGTCTTCTTCAATAGCTTTCGCTGGAGCAGGCGCCGAAGTTACTCGGTGTTATATTCTATGAGATCGTGCGATCACGAGAACTAATTGACGAGAAACAGAAATCTGAGTTTTATTCTTTGAACAAATATTGGTAATCTCTCTCTAGAGTCTAGATCGTTAGTGTAATAGTGTTGTCAATGCAACCGCGTGCCGCCACTTCACCACCGCAGATCTGCAGTCGCCGTCCCAACCCCAAGCACAGCCGTTCCTTGTTGCGTGGTCTTCTTGTGTTCGTTTCCTATTCTTCTTTTACTCCAATTTTCATACTTCAATGGATTATTCAAAACAAAAATCACTTTTTGAGGACTGAGGAGAGCCTTCCCGTCCTTCTGATTAGTTACAAGCTAAGGTAGTTTACCAAACACGTTAACCAGTGGTTTTCCCCTTCAACCGACGTCGTCTTGGTGGGCGTTGCAGATGCCATGAAAACCCTAGCCCTATCTCAAACTTGCAAACCGCCTGTACCCCTCGTTGAAATTTAGGAGTGGTTTGGTTTTGGTGATAGTTAAGTCGATGTATTATTATCAATGCATGCATAATAATATATATGTATATAAGAAAATGGGTGTATTGTAGTTTACATTGTTTGATTTCTGTGATAGTTATTGTAGTTTGCATAATAATTCTTACAGAAACTTTCCCTGTCATGTATGATTATTCTGGTCTTTTATTGATGTCAAGTAATATTTTATGCGATTATTACAAATAAATGATTTTCTTCTCTCTTACTAACTTATTCTTTTATTTTGATGATATGCAAAATAGTGTTGGCCCCGATTTCTGAATCCGGGCTCGCTTTTATGGGTTATCTATCAAAAATGATAATGGAAAACATAACGAGGAAGTTTACAATACTTTAAAACATTGGTGTTTTAGTTTTTGTCTTTATAGTACAACTTAAACTTGTACATTTAATGTTATGGTACAACTTCAGGGTTGTACATATATATACTCTTTTGTAAAACCCCTATATGGTGCAAATCAAAGTCGTACATTTATATTATGGTACAACTTGAAGTTGTATCATAACATAAATATCAAATTCACTTATGGTATAACTTCATTTTGTACCTTTAATATTATGGCTCAACTTTAAATTGTACTTAAAAGCATAGCAGAATTACTCAAACAAAAAGATATCAAATCTAAAACACCAAAACAAAAGAAACTCCAAAACGCAGCACTATTTTTATTAATCCTCGCTACCAATTAAAATCACCAAAGATGACCCAAAAAAAAGGAACTCAAAATTACCGACTCCAACATTAGTCGGTCGTTATTACAACTTGATAATATATCTTTTTTTTTTTTGTTATTATTCTAGCATTCATGTGAGCAAAAGCACTGCCTAGCTGGAGCATTTGGAATGTTGTAATCGACACAAACGCCGACGCCACCATAACGAACCCGGCACAGGTCCCGGCAACTGGAATCCCCCGCTGAGCCGTCGGCGCAATCCCACGTCGCAGAACAGTCTTTTGCTTCCGCCGCCATCTTCACGCCACCTTATATTATTATTTTTTTATTTCACACACAAATATAGATCTATTAATATTAAACATATACATGCGCACGGAACAAATATAAAATATAAGTAAATAAAAGGTTTCATATTCGAAACAAATAATCATATAGTATACGTGCACATGTAGAATTAAGGGATTCATTAGTACGCACCTAAGGAGGTGATGAAGAGCAAAAAAGCGAGAAAGAAGCATAGCGTCTGCGTGAAAGACTTGCTCATCGCTTCAAAACACTCAAAACTCGGAAAGGGAAAAGAGAAGTACTCGGTCGGTTTAATTTTAGGGTTTTGCTTTCTCGATTGTTTGATTAGGGACTTTGTTTAGGGTTTGCTATTTATAGGGTGAGCATTTCCATACGTGAAAACGGTAAGATAAGGAAAGGGAGACGGACTAAGGAGAAATCAGAGAAATAATAAGGTAATTATGAGTTATGATGGTATATATTATAAAAAAAATCGGGGTATAAGGCAATTTAAGGAAAATGGGTCGTTTGGAGATCAAGATTTGGATCATGACTTTATTGAATCCAAAGATTTAGAAAAATATTATGTTTTTTTTTCCTACTTTTTGCATCGTGGATTGTAGTAAATCTCTCAAATCTAGAGATATCAAATCTCTCATAATTAGAGAGATTCTTCGTCTTAACCCACAAAATACCCTTACCAATAAATTATTAATATTTTTCGAGCCAATCTAATTATTTTGGTTAATGATAAACATGTCATTTAATAAAAATAATAATTTTTTTTCATTGGATGTTAACAATGGTAGTTACCAAACAATAAACATTTTCAAATATTTTTTCAACAAACCAGAGAGTTAAAATCTTTGAATTGTCTAGCATCTATAGATTTAGACTCCAATTCTCCAAACCAGCCCTCAATTTGATTACTCCCTAAGCAGCATCCCGTCAGTAATCTAGTGGCTTAAATTTTTTGTCAATTAAATTAAATATGAACTATATCTCTTTTTAGGTGAGAATATAATTTTTTAAAATAAATTAAGTGTGCTATTTCAAATGACATATATTACCAGTATACCACCGTGATAATATTTAATATTATACACGATACCACGGTGGTACTAAAGTGTACTATGATGTATGAATACATCATTGCATAATGATTGTATACATTAATGTAAGAATATACTAATCACAATCAATGTAGTCAAAATCACGCTTTAAAACTTAAAACCTTACGATTTTACGTTTCTAGGTCACTAAAACGCTTTTACACAAAATCTCAGTTTTTTACAACTTATGTAGTTGAAAACTCCGCTTTAAAACTTAAAAACTTACGATTTTACGCTTCTAGATCACCAAAACTTTTCTACGTAGAAGTTCGCTTTTGACTACATTAACCACAATTTCCGTCTTCACCGCCGTCTACCACCGGTTAACACCCTATACCAGGGTGATTATTTTATCCTAAAAATTATTTTTCATAAATATATATAACGATATATCATGAAGAACTCATTCCTTCTTTACTCAAATTTTAAAATTTGAGTTAAAACCAAAGGGTATATACTATAGAGTGATATTGTAGTGGTATTGGCACAAAAAATTGATTGGATATTTTAAAAATATCATTTCATAAATCACAATACGCTCATTCTAAGTAATTTTCTCAAAATTTGGAAATAGGGAAAATAAATAAATAAACACTTTTAATACAAAATTATCACCAAATGCTTGGTGGAGCGACTCAAGCCACTGATGCCCAAACTTGTGCACGAGACTCAAACAAGCTTTATACCAGAGAGGCATATAACTGATAATATTTGTATTTTGCAGGAAGTACTCCACTCTATGCGGGCAAAGACAGGACGAAAGGGATGGATGGCGATCAAGGTGGACTTGGCAAAAGCTTATGACCGCATCCGGTGGAGTTTTGTCCGGGATACGCTCCAGGCAGCAGGGCTCCCTTCCTCGTTCACGAAACTCACTATGCATTGTATATCGTCTGCAAAAATGCGAATCCAATGGAACAGAGGACTGACAAAGTGTTTATGCCATCCGGAGGGTTACGCCAGGGTTGCCCACTCTCCCCGTACATTTTCACCTTATAGATACCTGGGGGTCCCGGTGATTCACGATCGAGTTTCAAAAGCCACCTTCCAGGAGCTGATTGACAAGATTGATTCCCGACTTGCAGGCTGGAAAGTTTCGACTCTCTCCCTTGCAGGTCGCATCACGTTGGCTCAATCGGTTCTTTCGTCCCTACTGGCCTATACAATGCAGACCACTCTCTTACCGGCTAGTGTTCGAGACTATATTGACAGGAAGATGAGAGCATTTATTTGGGGCAGTTCGGAAGCAGGTCTCAAAATCCACCTCCTGGATTGGCAGACTCTTTGCCGACCGAATGATGAATGCGGATTGGACATGAGAGATGCGACAAAAATGAATAATGCATTTATGCTTAAAATTGCCTGGGGATTAACACAGAAGGCTGACAGTCTGTGGGCACAGGTCATCAAGAGCAAGTATATGAGACAGGAAGGGGAGTGTGCTAGACCAAGAACTTCAGGCTGTTTGTCAAACCTTTGGCGTGGAGTGCTTCGAGTTCTACACCTTTTATTAGCGGCCACCATGTGGAATGTTAGGATTGGTAGACAAGCAAGATTTTGGCTCGATAGATGGTTACAAGAAGGCCCTCACCTGCCCGAGCTAGCGGCTAACCTTCCAAGTGAAGCGAGATCCCTCACGGTGGCGGATATGGTTCTAAATAACAACTGGAACTTGGCCTACCTCTGCACGTTCTTTCACCCGAGTGTAGCGGAGCAGATTCAGCTACATGAGATCCCTAGAGAAGCTGCCCAGGATGAACCGATATGCCATTTCTAGGCAAATGGCCGATTCTCACTGAAGACGGCATACGAACTGATAAATGAGGAAGAAACACCGCCAGCTAGTCAACCGATGTGGAGAACATTATGGAAGATACTAACCACCTAGAGAATCCGCACCTTTTTTTGGCTTTCGTCTCATGGCAGACTCCTCACTAACGCCGAGAGGCAGCGACGACACTTGTCTGAGTCGGATGTATGTCCGGTGTGCGATAACAACAGTGAGAATACCTTACATGTCTTGAGGGAATGCTCCTATGCTAGGGCGGTCTGGTCCAATTTCTTGGAGGATGAACCAGACGATTCTTTCTTTCGAGAGGATGCCAATGCTTGGATGATGCACTATTTCACGAGTGAAGCCGGTGCTATATGTTGTAGTTTGTTGGTTGTTGTGGAAGAATAGGAACTCTCACGTGTTTGAAAATAAGTTGGGTGAGGTCCAAGCTATCCACCGTAATGCAATGAGGCTGAGTCGTCAAATGGAGGAATCCTTCGAGAAAGTACAAGCCCCTCTCGGCAAGGAGTAGAACAAGATGTACAAGTGGGTCGGGTAGAAAACACCGCAGGCAGGGTGGCATTGTGTCAACACAGAAGACTCGGTCTCATTACCGATGCAAAGCTCGACAGCGGGTGTTGTTCGAGATGAAGATGGGCATTTCTTGGGGGGATTCACAATGAATCTCGGAAGGGGTTCGATAACAAGGGCTAAGTTGATGGGGATCTTGCAGGGCTTGAGGTGTGTCTGGGAGTTGGGTGTTCGAAAAGTGGAGCTGCAGACGGATTCTCAAACAGCACTGGATCTGGTGGACAAGGCGCTGCCCTCGCATCCACATTTTCATCTCGTCATGCAGATTAGGAGGATCCTGGATTGCGAGTGGGAGGTTCGGATGGGACACATTTACAGGGAGGGAAACGTAGTCGCCGACTACTTAACCTCGACTGGCCATCATAAACCGCTAGGCATTCATCTAGTCTTTAGCCCTTGTGCTTCCTTGAGTCATTGGTTGTTGTTCGATCTTGTAGGGAGCAGTACTCCCAGATTTGTCTCGTGATTGTTTTGTTGGGTGCTTTAGCACCCGTTGACTACCAAAAAAAAATATATTACCCTTTACATGTGATACCAATAAAAATTGGACAGATTTGGTATTATACAAAGAAGATACAGGCAGATCAAAATAAGTAGAGTGCTAACAATAAGGCTGGCTCCAACCCAGGGAGCAAAAAAAGCCAAAGCGTCGTATATAGCTTTTTTTTTCTTACTCCAACCCACAAAAGAAGGGGGGAGTAAAATATGGGTATTGGAGTTTTGGGAAGGAAAGCTTTTTATGGCTAGGCAAAAGTGGGTCACCCCACCACATGGGACGAACAGACGTGGGTGCATGGGAGGAAGCAACCACACTGCCCGCGTCTGTCTGTCCCATATGGCAGGCGGATCCCTTTTATTTTAATTTTTTCCCTCTCTTTCCTCATTTGTGATTGGTTGTTGTTTTGTTGGTGTGTGATTTAAATTTAAATGAGAACAATTAATGTATTGACAAAGCAACGACCACTTTGCAACGGTCATATTTTAACGGCCATAAAAAACTGTCATAAAAACGGTCATATTTTTTTAAATATTTTTAAGCACTCTTCATAGAATTATCTTCACTCATTCTTAGAGCTTAAATCACATTCTCTCAAAATTCAATTTTTATCATCTCTGTAAACAGAAAAATGGTAGGCAAGAGAGGAGCTAATTGGCGACCGAATGAAGATGAAATCTTTTGCAGAGCTAGGGTGTCGATATCAGAAGATGGAGCGGTTGGCACAAACCAAAAGTCTGCAAGGTTGTGGGAAAGAGTGGCGACAAAACATAAAAAATGGGATCCTATTACAACTCGTACTACGGTTGCTATGGAATCCCAAATGGGGATTATCACATATCACTGCAATGCTTGGAAGTGAGTTTTGCAAAGAGCACGAAGGCATCAATCTAGCTGCACAAACCAATATGATGTGGTATTCTTTTGGACCCTTAACTTGTTATTTTCGTATTTTTTCTATGTACTTTGACTTCTCTAACCCATGTACTAATTTTTTAACATGAAAAGGATACAATATCAACATATAAGCAGGAGAATGGGTACAAAGCTTTTGCTTTTGAGCATTGTTTTGACATTCTTCGAAATTGTCCAAAATGGTACTGCAATCCTGAACTCATTGTTGATCTCATTCCACCTATGGGGCAAGGTTCCCAAAGTTCTCCCACAGGTGTTGGTTCTCAATCCGCTCCCGTGGAAGGCCTTGATAACTTACCAGATGAAGGATCTAGGCCTTTCATGTTGACTCTCCCTGAAGAAAGCAACAAACAAAAGGCAGTAAAGAAGAGAGGTAAGGAAGTTGCTGAATCGTCAGACATATACACTACTCAACTGCTAGAGTTTGGTAATGATATGAGAGAGAGGCAAAAGTCAAGGATGGATTACGAAAATAGAAAAATGAATGCTCAGAAGAGGAGACTAGAGCAGGAGAAAGAGGAATGGGCATACAAGAGAGAAGTGAGGGAGCATGAAGTAGAAAAGTGGGTTGTTGAGAAGAAAGAGAGGAAATCGACTATACTTCATCAAAATGTGGCTATTATGGAGAAGGATTTATCAAGGCTGACACCAAGAAAGTAGAGATGATGGAGGCGTAAACAGAATGCCATCTTGTGGTACGATCAAGATGATCCCACCTCTAATCCAAGTGATGGTGAAGATGGGGATGAAAGTGGTGGAGGAGATGGAGATGACAGTGGAGGTTATTATTTTGATGTCATGGATTATAATTAGAAGAAGGACTATGTGTACTCTATTGTTTTTACTGCTTTAATGTGTTGTGTGTTGTCTTTGAGTTTTGTTGTTTTCATGTGCTATGTGTACTCTTTGAACTTTGAGTTCATGTGTAATAAAAACTAGTGTTATTAAAATTTTGAACTAAGTACTATTCACATTTATTTAAAACATGAAACACAGTCACACACCGAAAAGTGAATTACAAACTACCAAGCACCATGAAGTAAAATTAATATTGAAACATGCAATACAATCTACAAGTACACAAGACTAGTTATTGGCATGCAAATTCCAAAGATGCTCAACCAAATTGATTCGGGCTCAATTGTACACTTTTTATCCCCAGTTTCCTTAGTCATTTGAGGAATTTTTACTCCGGGAGGTTTGGTTTTACGCTGGGTTTTGTCTCGATTTTGTGCATTTTAGTCTATAGTAGGTGGAACGAACCCCGTAGTAAAAAGTTGGACGAAAAGATGAAAAATTGGGGCAAAGGATGGAGGCAGTCGAAGATCACGGTGGAAATCATTAGTTCACGGTCATGGCGACCGTGAACTGGATCTGCACGCCGTGAACATTAAGGCGTTCTGGGACATTTTTGCTTTCACTAGACTCAAGCGAGTTCACGGTCGTAAGACCGTGAACCCAAGTCGCAGACCGTGAACTAAATTATTGAGATGACGCGTTTTAGCCTGAGATCACTGTCCACGTCTTGAGTTCACGGCCGTGAACTGGGACCGTGATGTGAGCTTGACCTGGGTATAAAAGGGGGGTTGAGCCGAAAGAGAAAGGGGGGGGGGGGAGACCTAGTGTGAGATTGAATGATTTCTAGAGTGAAAGTGACTAACCAAAGAAGAGAAGAAGCTAGAGTTTCATCTTCAAGCAAGGATTTGGGAACTCCTTCCCTAAAGGAGGATCTTTTCAACACAAGGAGCAAGGCTAGCATCTCCATGATGGTTTTCCTTCTTCTCTATTGTGTTTTCCCTTCTCCTAGCATGGAATAGTCCCTTATTTCACTTGGATGTATGTAAACCCTATGTACAATTATGTGAATGTTTGTGCGGATTGAATGATTTGTGTGTGGATGTGTTTTAATTTGAATTTGGAGGTATTTTCATGAAAGATTGTGTTGTGTGTTTGCCTATCAATCTATTTGTCATTCTAACCGAGGTAGAGAGAAACCCCCTTTTTTTAAAGAGACTTGTAAAGCTGGGTTTTCTTAGGCAAATCTTGTCTCCTACCTAGGTTAATGTAGGGAAACCCTCTTTGTTCATATTAGCACCTAGAGTTGGTTGTACTTTGGCCGTTCGAACTCCGATTAGAGGGTGAAGTCTGGGCAACCCTTGGTCAATAGGTAAAGAGAGCTACTTTGGTAGCTTGAATTGAATTCCCTTGACCTAGAGACCGGGAGAGTGGCGTTTGGATACTTGTTGCACTTCCCTACAGTTTGCAACCACCTTACCACACGTGACCATTCTATCCGATAAGTCATAATTGCTAGCTAGGGGGAGCAACACCTAGGTGAAGCCTTCTCAATTAATGTCAAATCCATTTACTTTTCTCAACGTTTTAGCTATAGATCGTTGTTTTCGCAAAAAAAAAAAAAAAAAATCCAATCGCTAGATAATGTTACAAACAATCGAAGTAGGGGTACATGAACCGACCCGAGTAGACATTTAAACATACTTGCCCTGTACTGCACCCAATTGATGTTTATACTTGGGCCTTAATTGGGAGTTTTATTGTGATATTCGGGACGAGTCACAAATCATTTCAAAGCACATGATGTATAGTTGAGGAGCGAAGCCTGTTATTTTTAGCCAAGTAATTAACCAGAGTTGGAAGGTGTCAGTTGATTGCTTGAGGTTGTTCACAGACCTCATAATCAAGGTCATCATCCATCTCATCGTTAGAATCAACTTGCTCATCCTCGATTATCATGTTGTGTAATATAATGCACGTCAACATTATATTATTAAGTGTGACAACATCCCAAGCTCTTGCAGGGCCGCGAACAAAATCCCATATTGTTTGGAGGATTCCAAATGTCTACTCTACGTCTTTGTGGTGTGCTTCTTGATGTTGAGCAAACAAAGCCTCTTTCTTTGACCTTGGATTGCTGAAGGTCTTCACTAAAGTCGACCATGAGGGATAAATATCGTCATCCAAATAATAACATTGTGTAAGCATGACCATTTACCTCAAATCGTACATGTGGAGCGCTTCCATTGACGATATGATCAAACACTGGAGACATCCCTAGAACTATTATATCATTGTTTGATCCAGGTGATCCAAAAAAGCATGTCATATCCATGTGTTGTAAGGGGGGCACCACCTCCAGAATGATTGTTGGCCTATGCATGTGGCCGGTGTATTGTCATACCCAACCACTTGGACAATTCCTTCATTCCCAATGCAAGGAGTCAATTGATCCAATCATTCTAGGAAAGCCACGAATCGAGGCTTTATGGAGCAAGATCCTTAAATCAACAGGAGTAGGTGCACGAAGGTATGTGGCATCATACATGTTGATAAAGTTATTGCAAAACTTTCTGAAGATGTCCATCAAGGTGCTCTCACCCATACGAACATACTCATCAAGTTGATTAGTGGGAGAACCATATGCTAGCATGTGCATTGCACCAGTAAGCTTTTACTCTAGAGATAGTGATAATTGACCAAAGCTATCACTCCTTAGAGAAAATGAGGAGTCAAACCTCACAATGTCGCCCATAATGCGATGGAATAATCTTGGTTGTATCTGATATCGCCTTCTGAATATGCGATCATTGTATACTGGATTTGGATCGAAGTAATCCCTCATAAGACATCGATTACATTCAACTCTTTCATGATCAATGTGACATCGGCTTGTAGTTTGACGGTGACTTGATGAACCTTCAGCCAGTCTCCGACCTATTAAACTCAACGTAAGTGGTGAAACCTTTTGTACTCTTCGATTTCTTTTCTCCACCAGACGATGAGCTATTTGAGAAATTCATGATGAATTTGTTTGTTTTAAAAATGGAAGGAAGTTTCATATGAGTTTATGAAAATTGAAGAACTATCATTTATAAAGACATATGCTGCACAAAATGGCAAAAAAATGGTCGTATAGTAATGACGACAAAAGAACGATCATATTTTGAGTGATCTCGAAGTTAACGATAACAAATTAACGACTAATTTTCCGATTTTTTTTGTCCCGGAATTAAAAAAAGGTTAATAGCATTTTGTACCCACGATAAATTAACAAACGTACCCCTTTACTAAATTTTTGCACAAACATACCCTTCTAATATTAAAACGTAACGAGTTTACCCTTCCGTCTAATTATCTGTTAAGTGACCGTTAAAGAGGTTGTGAAATAACTCAATTGTCCCTCATTTACTGCTAAACACTCCTAAATTTTGGGTTTTAATTATTTTATGCCCAATCCATTAATTAAAAATATAAAAACCCTAAGCTAAGTGAGAAACCGTCTGTCTCCCTGCATAGAGTCTCCCTGGTTATTAGTCCCTCAAGAAATCGAATTTGTACGTGCTGAACAAGGGCTGGATGTCGCTGTTCAGGAGGTTCCCAATGGTGTTTCAAATGATGGCAATCATCCAGCTCTAGTCCTTGCGTACGATAGTCGGCAAGCTCGCATTTCAGATCACCAAGATTGGGCAATTAGACAACTGCGAAGATCACCACTCCGGACCTGTCTCGGCGAGCGGGTCACGGTCGAAATCTAGATCTGTTGGTGGTAGCGACGGGAGTTGTCATGGTGGGGGGATACCACACTAGCGACAACGACGGTGCTGAAAAGCTCTGGCAGCGACATCGATAGCAGTGGGTTGTAGGATAAGGAGACTTCGTCGCAGCGTGGCCCGAGGGTTTGCGTGGATTGCATCCTCCGCCACCTTGAACACGGTTCTCTCTAGTCCAGCCGGCGGCGAGCCGAGGTCGGCTGGGGAGACGACGATTTCTGCCTTTCAACGAGTGGGTGTGAATTAGTTTAGGGTTTTATTTTTTTTGGTAAATACAATATATTAGTCATTATTATTAAGCAGCAGGAAATTATAGTCACAACCATAGAAATACAAATTATTAGTCAACGGTTAAGTCTTCGTTAACACTTCTGTTAGTAATGATGACTAAACTTTTACGATGCCGAGCTGGCTCCCACATGGCAGTCATCATATCATATTTTTTATGATGCTCACATGGCCTTCTCCGTTAAAAATTTGAAAACAATAACGGACTTTAGCCAAATCTTGACCCGCAACAATAGTTATGGCTAATAATTTGTATTTCGATAGTTGTGGCTATAATTCCCCGCTGCTTAATAGTTATGGCTAATATATCGTATTTACCCTATTTTTTAATTAATTGATTTGATACATAAAATAATTAATATCTAAAATTAGGAGTTTTTGGAGTAAATGAGGGGTAATTGGGTCATTTTATAGTTCTTTTAACGGCTACTTCACAGATAATTAAATGAAAGGGTAAATTCATTACATTTTAATATTAGAAGGTTATATTTGTTCAAAAATTTAGTAGAAGGGTATGTTTGTTAATTTACCATAGTAGAGGGATACAAAATGCTATTAACCCAAAAAATTACATTGATATTTTTTTTCAAAAGTAATAATGAACTATAAAAAATTAAAGTAAAATATAAAAATTAGAGGTCATATAAGTATGGTTTATTTAAATAAATTGAAAAGGAGAGGTGCGAAGCTAAATTTAGCTTTTTGTAGAGTTGGAGTGAAAATGGCGTTTGGGGAGATAAAAAGCCATATTTGGCTCTTTGGGGAGCCAAATTTGGCTTTATGTGTTAGCACCCTATCCGCTTCCTATGTCAATATGCTGCAATTATTAAAGATATCTTATCTTACTATATATTATGGTTGTTAAAAAACAACTTCTTGCCACATAAGCACTTGGAGAATTCACAAGTTGCCAAGGTGGACAATTTTTGTACAAGCAAAAAAATTAGTTAATGAGCTATTTATGGAGTTATCTCTCTCTTCATTTAATGATATTTTCTTTTATTCAATAATTCTTTTTAATTTTTATATTATATCTATGTTTGTAGAAAAGACTAATGTTTGTGTAGTGATATATCACATTTAGTTAAACAAAAAAATATCTTATTAAACTTGATCAAGTAAATTTTCTACTGTTTTTTACTGAAACTAAATAATAAGTTATATGTTATTGAAAATTTTAAACAAACACCCAACCGTCTCCGACCCAGTTAATACGGGGAATCTCAGCATTGATTGGGTATGGGGAAAACCCGCAAAATTTTTGATGGAGATGGGCGAATATGCTTTTGAAATCCCCATACCCAAACCCGCCCCACCGAGGATATTATGTTATATGCAGAAAATATAACATCCACTTATGTAATTGATGGAAACCAAACCGTAATTTCATCCACTTATGTATGAGTTCCATAATTTTGGGTAGGTAGTACCCATATTTTTTACATATTTTTATGGTGAGTAGCTGATGGGGCGGGTATTACCCATGGCCATGGGTATCCGAAAACCGTGGGTATGGAGATGAGTTTGTAAAACCTTCCACCGTATGGGTATGAGCGGGTATGAGTTTAGGTATTTGAAAATGGGGATGGTGATGGTTTAGGCAAACCCGCCCCATTGCCATCCCTACTCTTATTTCTAATTAATATATTTATAAAATAAAATAAGTATTATATAGTAAAATGTCTGGATAGAAACTTGATGATGTACACGTATTATATGGCACGTGAGTGTTAGAGAAATCTTTGTTGACGATGTACGATAAACATTATGTTTCATTAACCACTGACCTAGCATTAATCAAACATGGGTTGACAATTTTCGTTTAATAGTTGAATGTTTTTTACATTAAAAGCCTTTATAGTTAGAAGACTCTAAACCGAGCTATTAGGTTAAAAATGAAGAATCTTTATAAACATGAGATCAACAAGGCAACTCTAATAAGTCATTTGGTTGCATGGTTGTGAGTATGTGACTCCATACCAAATTTTGGCAATAAAAAAAGATTTTACAATATCAAAATGTCAAAACAAAAATGTTAACAATATATGTGTCTATAATACATCCAAGAATTCGTCCGTGTGAAATGTCACAATGTTTGTATGAGTTTTAATTTTTTTAAATAAACTTTGTCAAAAAAATAATAATTTAATTCTTTAAATGATACGACGTTTTAATGCACCTATATCTATGTGCATTGTAGTTGTTGACATGATTTATCAATTATTAAGATATATAATGCAAATTTTTGTTCCAGAAGTAACACCAAAAATAAGGAAAATTTTGCAAATGCACATTAAAAAAGTTGGAACGTTATAAACTAAAGGATCATGTTAAGACGAGAACCCTTGAAAGTGTGTGAGAGTGTCTTGGTTTAAGATTCTTACAAGACAACATGTAGACAACAACCATGGGTTGAAGGTTACTACAAATTTCAAGAATTAGCAATTAGTACAGATTGAGTAAATAAAATTTAATAGCTATACCTTTTAGAATTTTCAATATTTTAACCAAATTTTTTGTATCGCATCAAAATATTAATAATTTTTCTTTTATTTTTAATAAAATTTTAAATATTTTCTTAATTAAAATACAAATTTTTTGGAAAGGTATAACTATTAAATTTTGCTAACAAAAATGTTAACGGGAAGTTAACATTTGGCTAATACTTTGTATTTTGAAAGGTATGGCTGATAATTTTAAAGTTTGAAAGATTTGGTTAATAAATTGTATTTACTCTATTGTATAAGATACTAAATTTGAGTGTCTTGATAGACAAATTTTGACATAAGATCCTCAGCAGAGACTTAATGAACATTCACATAAAAATGATTCAAGATTAGATAATTTGATCATCGTAAGGAGTATGGTGTGTGTTTTCACTTGAGATAAACACATTTTATCCAATAATCAAGTATTTCTATCAAATAATCTGGATTGTTAATAATTATTTGAGAGTTTGTCCTAACTCGAGAATCGCGAATTGTTATATGTTTTATAATATTAGAAATTTGAGTGGCTTGGTTGACAAACTTTTGTATATATTCTAAATGTGACGTGATAAACCTTTAAAATATGATTTATGATTGGAGAATCGAAACCTATGAACATCATAGGTGGGTGTGCTAAATATTGAGAATTTTTAATAAGAACATATAGCATACTCACTTATGAAGTGTGAGCATAAAAAAGTTAGAAGATTAAAAAAGTTTTAAACATATAGATAAATTAATTTCTATAAATGATGAAATGAAATTTTTCGGCCAACGAGCCGGGTAAAAAACTAGTTTTGATAATTATTGTTCATCGCAAAAGTTATTATTCCTTCCTGAAGTTGACCAGAATAGAAATTTGGCGGATCAAAGTGCTATTCAACAAAGAGAAAAAACAATTTATCTCTTTTTGTTTTTGTTTTATCTTTCCGTTGGGAGCGGCGGATCTATGTATAACCATGCTTAACACAACACTCACCATTTATGGAAGAAAACTAACTTTTCCTTCAATTAATTTTAACGAGCTATCACTTTCGGTTTAAGTCGTATACCAAAAGTTGAGACATCATCCACATTATTTGAGCACAATAACCACCGACAATATTATAGCCAGCCTCGACAATGGATAGGGTGACAACAAATTGTTTTCTACTTCACCATGAAACTAGATAGGAACCTAGGAACTGACACATGCCAGAAGTGCTCTTGCGATTAGTGAGACTTCTTGCAAAGTCTAAATCGTAGAAGCCAGAGAGCTCAAATGGAGTGTATAAAGCATACCTTACCCCTGACCTATAAGCAATGTAGTCAAAAGCGAATTTCTATGTGGAAACGTTTTGGTGATCTAAAAGCGTAAAATCGTAAGTTTTTAAGTTTTAAAACGGAGTTTTTAACTACATAAGTTATAAAAACTGAGATTTTGTGTAGAAGCGTTTTAGTGACGTAGAAACGTAAAATCGCAAGTTTGTAAGTTAAAACGCGATTTTGACTACATTGCCTATAAGAACCTTTTAGGTATCGAGAAATTTGTTTGCCATAGAGAGACTGCTCGGTTTAGGCTACAGTTGAAAATGCGCAGAAAGGCAAACAATAAATTGAATATTGATGACACGTGAAAGTGTTTATTCTAAACCACCGTGTTGTGACCAAAACTGCGTACAATTTCCAATTATATTGTCATAATGCATTGGATTATTGCTATGATTACTTCAAGTGCGTCTTAGCACCCCCTAGGAATGTTCTTATTCATTTGAGGCGCTTCTGGGTAGCGTTTTGTGCATTTTCAAGGTCAAACAACATAGTGGGCCACTTGGAAACCATAGGGGACATCGAGTCCAAGTTGTTGGAGCAAGAATTCTAAGACTAGACGTCGATGAAGAAAGGCATCTACGACGCCAGTTTTGCAAGAGGAAAAGGCGCCACCGACACCATATTTTCAGAATCAACCACTTTATCAGGAAGTTGTCTAGAAGCAGCCTGATTTGCTGGCCACACTTTTGGAGGTTTCTGATTGGCCGAATGATGCAGTAGGGACGATTTTCTCTCCTTGTAAAGCCTAATGCAAAATATTTATATAATGCTATAGTTAGAGAGAGAGAGAGAGAGAGACGTTAGGTTAAGGAAGTGTCATTACTCTTTCGACAAAGGGAAAATCGGCAGTGAAATCGGCGCCACCGGGCCTGTTTTCTCTATTTTGGCCGCCGATTTCTGTGGTGCTCTAGAATCTTCATTTTCGAGAATGAACGCCCAGGACACCCTCCCCATGGTCGGCTAACCTCCTTAGTTGCATATGTACGTGAACCCTAGGGGTTCTAGCCATGTAAACTTGATGTTTGGTTGAATATGATTATTCTTATTCTTATGCGTTGATGTTTAATTTCCTCTATTTTGTTATTTGTTGATTCAAATGAATGCTTAGTGGATCTTGCACACCTTCGAGGTGCAAGAATCGAAATCCAAGTCATTTAGTATGAGACTAGAAATAGCAGTCCTACTCAATTGAACGTCATTCGATCAAACGATGTGTCGCCCCAATGAGGAAATTCGAAGGGACCTTGTCACCAAAATATAACACTCTAGTGCGAATGGACACTAATTTCATAAAATTGCCCTTCTTAAACTGAAAAATACTAAAGAACCATAAATCCTAAAAGCATCAGAAAATATTTTCATAAATAAAATACTAAAAGTACGCTCTTGTAGATCAAAGCAAAGCCCTAACATGTGGGCAAACTCAATCCTTAGAATCTCAACCTGATCCCCAGTCTATACTACTAATCATAAAGTGCAATAACTAAATAGTCTCACATGATACTAAGGGTGGGCATCGGTTCGGTTCAGTTCAAACCAAACCGAAATAGAGCATACTGGGGGTTTGAGCTATGGGATAATTCGAAACTCTAGCCGAACCAAATTATATCTCGATTTGGTCCGGTTTCAAGGCCCTAACCCGAAATATTATCGCCAACCATGAATTCCTCGTTTTATTCTTATTCTCCGCCACCACTCTCTGCCTCCTCTGTCGCTACTCTCTCCCTCCTCTCCGTCTCTCGCTCTCTCGAAAGATATTTTAGAAGACGACTGCCACCAATCCCTTTATCCCTCGATTTCCGACTTCCCCTTCCGCCTCTACTGCGCGGTCCGCCTATCTCCCGCTGCCGCCACCACTATTTCTCTCCTCTCTGCCTCTCGCTCTCTCGGAAGAATTCGCAGAAGATGGCCGCCACCAATCCCTATCTTCAATGCAGTCAAAATCGAGATTTTGATCGTAAAATCGTAGGATTTTACTTAGAGATTCGGATCCTGATTTTACTATAAAATGGGTGGACTTTAAAATTGTTCAAAATCGGGATTAAAATCGTTAAAATCGTAAAATTGTCCTAAAATCGGGATTTTGATCCTATGTGAACAAAATAGGGAGCTTGAGCCAATTCAAAAAAAGTAAAACTGTTTCGGTGGAAAGGGCAACGACGGGGATCTTCACATATATTTTTCAATTAAAAGAACATTTAAAAAGATGAAAAAAAAACTAATTAGGGTTCGGTCAACCCCTTTCCCTTCTCCTTGTTTAACTCATTGGTAAAACAATTGTCAGAATATTGTAAGTGCGTAAGAATTAACATCATTATTGAAAAATTGTTTGATTAATGAATATATTTGTACCAAACCAATGACATTAATTATTTTATCGGATTTCAGTTATTCTCAGTTTTAAATCATGGTTAGTAGACGATGTCGGAATACTACTTTGAGTTAAACTACCTAGACACAACATGAAAAACAAGAGTCAAACCCCATGAGCTATATCCCTTCCTCATAAATTATTTTGAGTTACGCATTAAATAACAATTAAAATGATGATTTTGGAACATTAATCTTGAAAATTATCACTTTAAATTTTATAAGTCTTTGTTATTAATTATTTACCTTATTAATATGATCATATGTTAATTTCTATATGGTACTTAAATTTCTACGATTCTACGATTCGATTTTACGATTTCGATTTTACCCCAGTTTTTTATTTTAGGTAAAATCCCGATTTTAAATGCTATGCCTATCTATAGCTCTTGCCTCTCCGCTCTCTCCCTCAATTTTTGACTTCCCTCTCCGTGTCTATTGACCACTCTTTGCTCCGCCTCCATGTCAAATCAGGTGTGGAATGAACTTTGCATGTCGACGAGCCTCTCTCCTCTTCCGTCGCGGTCATTGTGTGAGGTTTGAGAAGACGGGTGGCGGCTGCTATGTGTGGCTAGGGTTTGGAGAGGATGGGAGTTGGCTGTGGGCTGTGGGTTGAGTGGGCTAGAGAGTGGATGTGGGCTGGGGTTCAGTGGGCTGTGGGCTATATTTCAGTTTTTGGTTCGGAATTCGGTTTTCCGGTTCGGTTGAAAGCATCCTGGTTTCCGGGGTAACCATTTTTCTCTTCTGAATCCAAACCGAACAACAACATTTTGGTTTCAGTTTGGTTTACTTCGGTTTCAATCCAGTTTGGTTAGGGTTTACCGAACCGGATGCCCTCCCCTACATGCTAGTGCTTACTGAATAGACATCTTCCGTGATGCTCGTACTGTCCTCCTCTAGCTGGCTGTCCTCGAACAGTTTCTTTGGAACTCATTGCTCTCTAAATCCTACTCAGCTCCTACTTTAGCTCCTCCTCTTTCTCTTCAATTTGGTGAGTGGGTTAGGGTTAGTCTAAGTTCTTACATTAAAACCTCGAAGCACTTAACAGTATATCCTCAAGTGTTCGTCTTCAAGATTTGGGAAAATTGTATGTACTTTCTTCCTTTAAACTTTAACTCTTAAAAACGTGGAAGTTGTTGTTACGCCCACCCTCAAATTTAATCCTTTAACCTTAAACCTTTAACTCTTAAAAACTTGGGATTTCCACATGTAATAAAAAGGGTAATGTCTATTTTTTATCCAAATTTTTTTCAGATTCTTTTATATTATCCGAACCTATCGAAATACTATAAATTAGCCAAATCTTTCGTAATGTATCAAAATATTAGTCATTTTTACGTTATCGTTAATAATTTTGTAACTCTTTTCTTAGTTAAAATACTAAAATTTTAGAATGTTGACCTTCATGAGTCTCTTCCAAGTCAATACCATGTTGCCAAGTCAATATTACTAACAAAATTGCTAACTGAGAGTTAACATTTGGCTACTTTTTAGTATTTCGATAGGTTTGGATAATATAAAAGAATCTGAAAAAGGTTTGGATATAAAATAGACATTACCCTAATAAAAAATTGTTGTCCACTCTAACTTTCGAGAAAGCCCAGGGGTAAGGGCCTAGGGAATATGCGGTTGGGGAAAGGCTGTGACATTTCATATCCAGGTGGAGGGTGTGACATTTCTCTCTATCATATTGGTTTCCAGAGTGAAGAGGAGAGGACAAGATAGAGGTAGAAGGGAGGGAATGAGGCGGTATAAACTTTTTTTTTTTGACAAAAGATAATACATTAGATCAAATAACGATAGTTACATCCTGGAAGACAGCCAGGCCTGAAAATCAAAGAAACGGCATATAGCCGGGTACAAAGACAGGGCTTTCCTAGCCACCAAATGGGCTACCCTATTGTTACTCCGACCTACAAACCGTACACAAAAACCAGAATGGACAGCTAAAAGATTTATAACTTCTTGAAGAATCACTCCCATCTGGCTATCACTCGCATCCGCCCTATTAAGTTTATCAATAATGACTTTGGCGTCGCCTTCAAATTGCACCTCTGTAAACCCCAAGTTCAGGCACCACCTAATGGCCTCACGAAGCACCAACAACTCGACAACTGGAGGATTATCAATATGAGGAATCTGAAATCCTGCAGCCAAGAACGGATCTCCATTAGCATCCACCAACACCATCCCACCCGCCGAATGAGAACCGGACATCGTCGCCCCATCCCATCTACACGAGACTTGCCCAGTGGAATCCGACAACTGTGGGCCTGGCAGTGGAGCATAACGCGGCTGGGGACGATCGACAGGCAGGCTAACCCATTCCTCAAACTGTTGATTAAATTGTCGCATCAAGGACGGGATCCCAAACTGCTTGCCCTCAAAGACTACCCAGTTTCTAGATCGCCAAATCCTCCAAAGGACAACCACAACTTTCATAAACAGAGGGGCCTGGTGCACTAAAGTCATCAATCTCTTGAGGAAAAAAGGAAACGTATGTCGAGGCAACCCTTGGCCGAGATATTCCAACCCCGATAAATCCCAAAGCGCACGCGCCACTGGACAATCCAGAAACAAATCATCCATGGTCTCAGATTCCGCCCAGCAGACCGGGCACCGAGGGAGAACCTCCACCCCTTTCTCCCGAAGAGCTTCAGTGGTTGGGAGGATTCTATTAAAGATTTGCCATCAGAAGACCTTCAACTTAGGCGGGAGATTTGCCTCCCACAGGCGTATCCAGCTATGTTTATCCATCCAACTTGCCAACTGGCGCCAACGACCATTACTTCTCTCAATTGAAACTGCTAAATGATAGGCAGATTTCACAGTGAATAACCCATCAGTCGTGGCATGCCAGGTCAGTCTATCCTCTAAATTCTGCCGCGGCAAGAGAATAGCTCGGATTGCACTACACGTATCTGGGTCAAACCACTGAGTAAGCTTCTCCTCAGCCCAGCACCCGCCCTCCAGGCTGATTACTTCAGACACAGTAGGGTCCCCCCCCCCCTACAGGCAGCACCCGGGGGTTAAACCGCACCGGCCAGGGATGCACCTGCGGAATCCAATTAGAGTGAAGGAGAGAAGCAGTTTGCCCATTCCCGATCTGCCAACGTAACCCCTTCTCCAGCAGCTGACGACCATAAAGGACACCTTGCCAGCCCAAAGACGGACGGGATCTAGCCGTAGCCGAAAGGAATGAGGAATTCGAAAAATATTTCCCTATGTACACCTGGGCTAACAAGGAATCCTGATCAGTAAGGATACGGCATCCAAATTTTGCCAAGAGGGCCTGATTAAACTGTTCAAAACGGCGAAAGCCCATTCCCCCCTCATGTTTACTTCTACACATGTTACGCCAAGAGATCCACCGAATTCTGGAGTGCCCATCCTCAACTCCCCACCAGAAGCGCGCCACGTGCCTGTCAAGCAGACGACACAGGGAAAGCGGGAGCCTGAAACAGGACATGACATGTAGTGGCAAAGCTAACGCTATTGATTTAATCAAAGTCTCCTTGGCCGCCCAAGAAAGCGTGCGCTGCTTCCACCCCTGCAGCCGTTCCAGCAATTTCTCCTCCAAATATCGAAAGGTAGCCATCTTTGAGCGAGCTATTAGGGTGGGCAGCCCTAAATATTTATCATGCACTCCGAATGAGGCGGTAGAAACTAGAAAGTATATGGTATGTATATGACTAGATGAAATATAATTGGGCAAGGGGAAAGTTTGTTGGGGAACGAGATAGATTAAAAAAGGAAGCCCTATTTGAATTCTTTGTCCCTACTTACCCCAAAGGGTAAATTGCAAGTTTGGTCACTGGGTTTACTGAAAACGTTCATGTTTGGTCACCAAAAATATTTAATTTCATTCATGGTCACTCAGAATAGTCTATAAGTTCAAGTTTGGTCACTCTCCGTTAGTCTCCGTTAACTTTCGGTTACGTGGCAGTCAACTGTCATAGTTGACCCGTTAAATATGTGACGTGGCAATTAAGAAATAATAAAAAATAAAATTTAAAACTTTTAAATTTTACACCTATTTTCTCACAACTATTATGCAATTAAAAGTAAAATGAAAACCAAAAGCTCCAGGCCTCTTCTTTCCCAACCTCCTTGATCCGCTTCTTCCTCCAATCCTCCACCTTCTCCGCCGCAGAAACAACGTCATTCCCATTCACCTACTTGTCAAACGACCGTTACTCCCATCATTCACCTCGCTCTCCGCCGAAACCAAACTTCCCGTACTAAACGATTTGTTACTCCCGTACTTGCCTACACTACCACCAGCAGCCCCATTTACGGCCAATTTCCTCAACAGTTCCCTCTCCTCCATCACCGCGCTGGCACTCTCTTCCTTGATAGCTGGAACTCTAGTCCTGAGCCGGAGAGACCTGTAGCGGAGCTGAACACTCCATCGAGAACAAGAATAGAGACCGCAACTGCATCCGGAATCGTCATAATCTCTGCCGCCAGATCTGAACTCGTTGTCTCTGTTGATGACCTTGGTGGCTGATAGAACCCATAACCTCAAAAAGCCCAAAAAATCCAGAAACCCAAATCGCAATTCTTTAGCGCGATGGCCTCTCCAAGGAGTCTGACTAATAAACCATAAGAAAACCCAGATCCCGCATATGTTGCCCCCACTCCCTTAATTGAATCGAATACAACAAGGCTGTGAGTTCCTACAGGCTGGCGTCCCCCATCCAAACTCCCGAAAACCCAATCGAGAACCCAGCAGTCAAGATCATCGGAAGTAGAGCTCTCGAAGGCGGCGGCCGGATGGGATACTTAATCCAATGGAAAGACGGCCATGAACCCTCCTGGATCTTTCGTACTACATTGCCAAGAACGTCGTGGCCGAGTACGAATCCCCCTAGTTAACCGCCGCCAAGATGGCTACATATCGGCCCTCCGATCCATCCTCGAATTGACGGCGACGATGCCCGAGACGTCTAACTAAGCTATGGACCTGGCATGCCGGGCGGAGGAATAATTGTACTGATGAGTTGGAGAAAAATTAAAAGAATAATGTTTTTAATTTTTAATAATTATACTGAGCTGGAAAATAAAAAATTAATTTTTTATTTTTTTTAATTGCCACATCACATGTTTAATAGTCAACTATAAGAGTTGACTGCCACATAAGCTAAATTTAACGGAGAGTGACCAAACTTGAACTATTAGACTAATCTCAGGGATTAAGAATGGATTTAAATATTTTTGGTGACCAAACATACAAACTTGCAATTTACCCTACCCCAAATAATTTGCGGACTTAGAAAATTTCAAATCAAAAGATTTTGGGGATTCAAAATAGAAATTCTCTCCCAAAAACAAAATTTTGCACACAAAAAAATCATTTTATATCTGTTAACCTACTCAAAAAACAATTTTGTCACAAACAATCATTTTCTTACTGATAGGTGCTCACCATCATTAGTTTTGATTTTTTTATGACGGTGAATTCATCTTTGTCAGGAATACTCAATATTACTAACGCAAAAAAGATAGTCATCACAAATAACGAGTGTTCGGAATTGCATCCTCTAAAAAATGGCCATTACTGACGAAAAATCTTACAATTACTGACAAGATTTTAATTTGGTCACTAAAAAATAGATATTACTGACGACACATGTTTTTCGTCAGAAAAAGTGACATTTTCTGACGAGAATTTAGTATCGTCAGGACTGTCTATCTTTTTTGTAGGGCCCTAAATACAAAAATCAATATTTTTATAACCGCACCCTACCCACTTGTGCGGTTTGATGAGGTTTACGGGTTATCTGCAAATTGCAAACCAAACTTTTCTAATAATATTAGGTTTAATACACTTGTATATCCAAAACTTTCACGGTTGTGCCAATAATATCCAAATTTCATGGAATACCACTTATATCCATGTTTTAAAGTTGTTCTTTGCCAAATCTTTCCATTTCCCAATATATTTTTGGCTAAATACACTTGTATATCCAAAAACACCATTAAAGAATGTGAAGGAATTGGATATAAGTGGTATTTCGGGAAATTTTGATATTATTGGCACAACTGTGAAAGTTTTGAATATACAAGTGTATTTAACCATAATATTATTACTATTTAATTATTTTTAATTAATGTAAAAATAATTCAAATCACCTACCACATTAGTGGTCAACTCGTTGACCATTGACCACTAACAGACAATGTTAAAAAGTTAATGGTGATGAAAGTTCGTGTGAGAATTGTCATATTGAATACTTTAGTATACAAATGACACTTTTTTATAAGGGTAAATACAATATATTAGCCATAACTATTAAGTAGCGGATAATTATAGCCACAACTATCGAAATACAAATTATTAGCCATAACTATTGTTGTGGGTCAAGATTTGGCTAACAGCCGTTACTGTTTTCAAATTTTTAATGTAGAAGGCCATGTCAGCATCGTAAAAAATATGATATGATGAGTGCCACGTGGGAGCCAGCTCAGCATCGTAAAAGCTTAGTCATCATTACTAACAGAAGTGTTAACGAAAACTTAACGATTGGCTAATAATTTGTATTTCGATAGTTGTGGTTATAATTCCCCGTTGCTTAATAGTTATGGCTAATATATTGTATTTGCCCTTTTTATAATTTGGTTGTTCTAGTGAAATTTACATAGTAATTTAAGCGATAATCTACAAAAAGAAAACTACAAAAAATTACTATGATTTAAAAATATGAAACTAAGAGTAAGTATCGTGATTTGCAAACCGGTGGCATGTCGGCCTGTACAACCGGGTTCAACAGTACCAGTGACAAAACTAACTAGCATGTCCTAGGTATAACTGGCATGAGCAATTTCAGACTTCTAAAAATATAATGTTGTTTTGGTGAATTTAATTAAAAAAAAAAAGATAAGCTAATAAGCATTACTAGATTTATCCTAATGAGTTTAGTCACCATTTCGACTCATTTCTTATACAACTCTTTCGACTCATTTCTTATAAAACTCTTTGAGATTATTATCATAGTGTCAAGAATTATGAGATATTTCATGGAATAAAATAAATTCATGAATTAGCTTAATGAATGGCGATGTCAAAAGTGAATCCATCATATTCATCGATCTATTTGCTTCTCAAACTTGTTTAGTGGTTGCAACTACAAGTGTTGAAATAACTTTTCCACCATTGGATTACATTAAGAACACGTTTTGACATCGAATAGAAGATCAGTTCAGTAATAATTTCTAAATGGGTATATTGAAAGCTCTACGCACTAGGTCGTTTGGTTTTGGTGATAGTTAAATTGATGCATTGTCATGCATAATAATATACATGTATATACGAAAATTGGTATATTATAAATTACATCGTTTGATTTATGTGATAGTTATTGTAGTATTTAAATAATTTATATTACTTTTTGGATGAAATGTCACTTTTATCATTATTTTTTAATATAAGAAAGCAACACTCGTAGAGACATAGTTGGAAGAAAAAAAAAAAAGACTCAACAATGTCACCCAAAAGTTGAGATTTAACTATCACTCGTTTTCAGTGATAGTTTGTGTCTCACATCAAGCAAACAATGCATGTATTGTTTGTGCAGAAAATTCAAAAAGACAAATGCACTGTAACTATCCCAATTCCCAACCAAACAATCACCAAAACCAAATGTCATATTTTTTGCAGAATTTGAAAATATGTCGTGATATTTTGTTACGAATTGTACTAAGAAGAAATTTTCTAATTTAAAAAAATTATTTTTTTAATATTTTAATTTTGTTTTAGAAGACGACACGTCAAATAAAATTGTTGGTTCCATCATTGATCATTCACATATAATATATATAAAATATTTGGTATATGTAAGAATGATAACTTTTATTATGGCAAAAAAAAAAAATTATTTTTTTCTTATATTTGTACATTCAACATATCTATAATCATAGATTCGTTTTAAATATTTACCATTATTGCCAACCGTGCGTCAAATGACAATTGACTACCACCTACATGCACCTTATTACATTTAAGTTATTGTCTCGATTTTTCCCCATTAGTATCTGTTTCCACCGGTCCTCCTTCCTTGTATATAGAACTCAATTGCCTTACTTATCTTCCATCCCCATCCCAATTCCATGTATCCATAACCTTCTCATAATTCGTTACACGCTCTCATTATGTACCGGCTTCTTATAAGTAGCAAAAGGCCGAACGACGACAGAAGCAATCAACCAAACTATTGATATAATATCGAGCAAATTAAATAATTAGTAGAGCTCTCACTTTTTATTATTCAAGTGATTCGTATAGATAAATATATGGCGAGATATTCCTCCTTCTTGTGCTTCCTTCTGGCAGTTTTGCTCTTCACCTCCCTCGGTAAAAATCTTTGTTTCATGCTACCTATCTTTTTTTTTATTTTTTATTTCATGAATGTCGCGGATAGCTCGTATTTTCTAGATAGATTAACGAATAAATAACTCGTATTTTCTTTAAGGCTTCGGGGATTGAATTCGCACTATGTTGATTAATGTTCTACCAGTACCATTACGCCTAATAAACTTACACATTTCTGTTAATTAATTTTCCTATTTTTTTTTGTATCAAAAAAGGAGGCGGGAAATCGGCGGTGGAAGCAGAACAATGCGTATCGGTATATGATTGCAATGGCGGAAACGATGCTTGCAACAAGAAATGCCAAGCTATTTTCCATGGCGTCGGAACTTGCAACGACCCCAATACTCCCAACTTCTGTTCTTGCAAATATGACTGCCCCAAAGCTAGAGACTAATTGAAGAAAGAACAGTGTCGCTATAGAGAAGATGGATCGAGTTAAAAACTTTTTATAGTATATGTACGCTGTCCACACTTAATTTTTAATCGGAGCAACAATCCATCTTGGCAGTCATAATTAATCTTTTTTCCCCGTTGAATGTCATAATTAATTATAAGATGTTGTTTCTATATTATTTCAAATAAATCACCATCTTTATTTATTTTTTTATTTTTACCATAGAAGAATTTGACTGGCTTGTTGACGGGTATGTAAGCATATACACGATTATATTATGATGCACATTGAACACTAGAAAAAATAAATGCTTGTCATGAGTAAATGACTCATCATCAATTGTTAAATACGCATGAAGTCATACGATTAGGATGCACTCAGAACACAAGAAAATTAAATGATTGAAATGAAAAATGACTCACATCCACCAATTTGGGTGGGTGGATAGGTTCGACGGAGGGTCAATTATTTGTCAAATAATAAGATATTTATAGGTCTTAAAGCTTACGATGAGTTAATTATATATCAAAAGTAAAAAATTCAAGAAAATCGATAACCGTTAATTTTAGTTTATCACATAATCTAACATTAGTCGTTCAACGATCAAAAATATTTTCTAGATAGCAAATCTATTTTCTAAATCTTTTATTTTACAATTTGTGTTGTAGGCCAAACAAAATTTATAAAAATAATAATCATTAAATTGAATCAATCACTACTATCATTTTAAGATAAGAATAATTGTATTTTTACAGAGTGTAGATTACGGACACAATATATCGGATGGTTTTTTCGGCCAATGCCACCACTACTCAATTCAATTCACGAGTCACAAAATTATGACGTCTACCCACTCACCATATCCACTCAAACACGTTTTGAATGAGTTATATTTGGGTGGATTTGGATGAGTTTAGAAGTTGACTCATTCAATGTCCATCTTTCATACATTTCATACATGGTAAGAAATAATATTAATAGTTTAAAAGATTTCACAAGCAGACCATGCTAATTTTATCAGATACCACTTAAGCTTTAGTTTTGTTTTTTACTTTAACTAGTTTTGTGCCCGCCCGATGGGCGGCGAGTTCATTTGTTTGTACTTTTCCTTCTATTATTTGTCAGTTTTTCCAATGGTATCAGATTCCTACTTTTCATATTTATTTATGATTGTACTCTAGGTTTTAATGATGATCAACAATAAAGTCAAACAACATTGTAACTTCATTACTGCTTGGAAAATATTATTCATGACCATCAGATCTTTGATTGACCAACAATTGTCAACTTCATAAGTTGTACATGGTTTAAGCTCGTGTACGCCACCTTATCGTACTCCTATAGAGTTGGTATTTAGACCATGAATTAACGGAGTTTGGCACATGATGTTATACCATATTCTCTAATAGGTGAAACACAGTCTTTAATTCTCTAATCCAAATCGTACGATTCATTTAATGAAAAATAGTAACCACCAATTCTTATTTGTCAAAATATATTAACATACAACTAATAGGTATGAATGAAGGGCATATTACACCTTGAGTTTATGCTAGCACATAATATCAATGTACAACCAAACTATTCTGCTATGCTTCTTACCTTCAACATTGTACGAATTATATCAAAGCAAATGTTAGTTATGGAGACATTTTGTCTTCACTTCACATTATCCTCCAATATTTAATATGTGACTAACTGTAACTGGAATTGTGTGATAACTTAATACAAACATAAATGTGCTATGTTGTGTAGTTAGCATAGTAACTGGATTTACAGGACATCGTCATGATATGATCATGCGTTGGTTTTACAGGACACCGGTATGGTACGTCCCACCCTAGTATACATGACATCGGTTAGGGTATGATCCGCAATGGATTTATAGGACACCAGTCTAGGTACGATCTGTGGTGGTATGCATGTCATCTACTATACTACCCGAGGAGTGTATGACTTGACAAATTAAGATGTAAAATGCAATGAACCTAACCATGCATGTGATTGAATCATTGTATAAATATTACTTATGATGTGGTTAAGTGATGAGTTTCTATGATGTGATATATGAAATGTGCATGTCGATGATGATGGTTTTCTATGGTGTTTTATACAATGATTTAAGATTGGATGATATGATGTTTTGCTATGTTGGGAGAGGGGTTACATGGTAATGCCAGTATGATGTGATATTTGATGCATACATGTTAAACAGTGAGTTATTAAGAGACTGGGTGATGGTCCTTATGTTGTGATGTATGAATTCTTTGAATTTGGGATGATGAATGTGATATGGCATGTGGTGATGAATGGATGTCTATTTGACTGAATAAGATATATCATATCGGATGTATCTTGACAGTTAAGTTAAGCCAGTAAGGCCTGAGAAGTGGGTGACGGGAAACTGAATACTCCATGTTTTGCCATGGTCAATGAGAGGGACAATAAGTCATTTTGAACTATACTCTTAAAGGTAACGGAAAAGATATAAATCATTATCTTATGAGTAAGGTTATCCGGCGAGTATAACTGGTTACTAAAAATAGTAATAGTAATATATGTATTAGGGTGTCACATTAAGTAAGGATTAAAATAGTTATTTACATATCAACCATCATATATCCAATAGTTTAAAATTCGTTTACAAATCTTGCTTGACTTAGGTGTTATTCATCTGAATATGACTCAAAGTTGCACATCTACACTCATGTAGAAAAAAGAAAGGAACTTATGTCAAACAATAAAAAGAGAAAAGAAAGGAATTATAATTACATTAGGAAAAAGTAAAGACAATGTGTTTTATAATTATACATGGAAGAATATTTAATGACGTACGAAAAATGAAAAGAGAATGAAGTTGGAATAACATAAAAGAAAAGATAATGATATTTTAATATGCAAGAAATGCCAAATTCAATACTAAAAATGCCAAATGCATTATGTATATGTACATGACTTTTTTTATAACTTCTTTCACCAATTGGTCACAAACATATTTAAACCATGACCATAATTCGATTTTGAAAAATATACAAAAAACTTTGGTGACCATTGGTGTCTAGTGATATTCTTAAACACATGAAATTTTGTGTATATATCACTGTAGCATATGAATGAACTATGTTGATATATTTCAGATATTTATAGTAAATATTTTCTAACAAATTGCAACATAACTACATTTGTTCACATATTTATAGTAGTTCGTACAAACAAAATGTTAAATTCTTCGTGTTCTAGAAGATGGAAGAAGATTATACTTTACTTTTCATATTTCAATTTTAAAAGAAAATCACATGTCAATTTATGGAAAAGTTTATAGTTGGTATAAATTTATGTTTTTCGGATTTTTTAATTATTTTTAAGAAATTATAAACAATTATGAAACATATTATAAACTAAAAATAATTTATTTGTAGATGTTAATGATTTTCTTATCAATGCTAAAAAATAGATTACACAATTGTAACCGTGATAGCTATTCTATTGGTTAAAAAATAGTTGTCATTAATTGCATGAAAGATATTTTATTCTATTGGTTAAAAGATTGAAATGATTATAGTTTGAGCTTCTAGGTTGCATGATTAAATCATAGTTATGATGATTGATATACATGTTTTGTTGTGGTTAGTAGCATCAAATATACTTTATCCTGGTGGTTGAACATTTGAAATGATGATAGTTTGACCTCATAGGTCATATGATCAAATCTTGGTGAGGATGATTGATATGCATTTTTATTTAGTTTTATTTTAATGTAACTAATAACCTAAAATGTTAAAACTGACAAAATGACATGGAAATTTGTGGAGCTTTCGTTGTCCTACGTGGCAAAAACTTGCTCCACAACGGTCATAATATAAGTTAAGATTCCACCAACCAAAAAAGAGAAATGAGAGTCACATCCTCTTATAGTAAATAAAAATGAGATCTAGAATATTAACCCAATTGTCCGGAAACGTAGAACGCGTCATTCAACGAGCAACCCAATCAGCTATAACATTGTTTTTTTCTAGCCACACACCTTTAATCTTGATTCTCGGGTTTGTTCTAAGGATTGAGATCGTTGTTCGTATCCATGCCACACATCTCTAAGGCTATATCGAGGGGGCGTGATCTGAAGTTTGCACCAGTAGTTGACACACTTATTTGACCAAATAGTTTGAACTATATTATTGTGATAATTTGAGTTCTTCTAAAAGGGTTTTGTTTCAGCTTCAGTTAAGGTAGAACAAAAGAAAATTTCAGCTTGCTCATCACATACTTGGTCATGTGTAGTTAACAACCACTACACCATAAGTTGATGACTGTAAGTCACTAAGGAACGACCTATCACAATGATCACCATTGGGTGATTGCTTGGCAGTGCACCGATATGATTTTGGGTTCCCTTGAGCTGATTGGAAAGGAAAGGGTTGAGGGTGGTGGCTTTCAGGCATGAAGTCCATTTCATGAATTCTCTATAGGTTTGTAAACAGATATTCGAGCCCCATGGCGCCCTATTCTTAAAAACACATTCATTCCTCGCTTTCCAGTTATTCAAGCAAAGAAATACCATATGAATAAGGCATCTAGGTTGGACAGTGTCTTTCATCAAGAAGAACCAATCAAAGATAGAGGTGGATTGAGAAGGAAGGGAGAGGGAGGAAATTATGTTGTTCAAGACTTGATTGTGCGGGTGCAGACGAAAAGGAAATAAAAGGAAATCAACACTCTTGATCTTCATTTTACGTCAAATGGTGATGGATAAATGGATAAAAATGACCTCTTTCGGCCAATGCCATCGCTACTCAATTCAATAATATTTATAGTTTAAAAGATTTCACAAGCCGACCATGCTAATTTTATCATATACCACTATTTTACAGGAAAATTTACTTTTATTCCACCAACTAAAAAAGAGAAATGAGAGTCACATCCTTTTATAGTAAATAAAAAAATGAGATCACGAATATTAACACAATTGTTCGGAAGCGTAGAACGCGCCATTGAACGAGCAACCCAACCAGCTATAAAATTGATTTTTCTAGCCACACAACTTTAATCTTGATTCTCGGGTTTGTTCTAAGGATTGAGATCGTTGTTCCTGTCCATGCCACATAGGCTATATCGAGGGGGCGTGATCTGAAGCTTGTACCAGTAGTTGACACTCTTATTTGACCAAGTAATTTGAACCATATTCTTGTGTTAATTTGAGTTCTCTTCTAAAAGGGGTTTTTTTTTCCAGCTTCAGCTAAGGTAGAACAAAGGAAAATTTCAGCTTGCTTATCACATACTTGTCCATGTGTAGTTAACATCTACTACACCATAAGCAGATGGCTGTGAGTCAATAAGGAACGACCCATCACATAGAATCACCATTGGATGATTGCTTGACAGTGCATCGATATGATTTTGGGTTCCCTTGAGCTGATTGGAAGGGAGAGGGTTGAGGGTGGTGGCCGTCGGACATGAAGTCCATTTCATGAATTCTCTATAGGTTTGCAAACAGATATTCGAGGCCAATGGCGCCCTATTCTTAAAAACACATTCATTCCTCGCTTTCCAGTTATTTCACTGGTGTTCTAGCATATTTGAAAAGTAGCATTATGGGAGCACTTACGATGGTAAAGTCGTTCTTTCGTTGCCAGTGCATTCATGTAACACATCCATATGAAATAATTTAATTTTGGTGTGAGTAGCAAGCTCCAAATCCATATCCAAATATATGGATTCCTTATGGGTATGACATGGTCTCGCCATCTCTAGTGCGCCGCATCGCCTATGGCCTAGCCACCTCTTGTCTCCCGCCGTAACCAGCTCTCGCCATGGCCGACCTGTAACCAATTGAAGCCGCTAGCCCGCCAGCAGCCAGAGCGCTGAAGTCACAATGCTAAATCAACTGCCATCTCCCATTGTCGCATCACTAACTCTCTTATCATCTCTCGGCCGTCGCCAACTCTCTTCTCATAGGGTTGGGTTTCTCAACGGATTGAAATAAATGAAGAGGGAAAGTTGCAGAGAGAAACAGAGGAAGGAGTAAGCTCGGTTTAGTCGGTGTTTCTGATCTGGACCGAATTATATTTCAGTTTGGCTAGACCAAACCAAAATATAATTCAATTCGAAATTGGTTTCATGATTGAGGGTAATTAGAGTACTGATATGCTGTAGTTCGATTTGGGTTGAACCAATCACGAGCCGGTGCTCACAGCTATCGGCTCGTGATTGGTCTTAAAGCCACGATATCGAGACTTGGCGTGTATCTTAGTTCATGTGGTGTGTAAGTTTTGACCGGAAGGAGTCTACCGGGACAATAAATCGGGTAAATTACAAATTTGGTTACTGAAATTACTAAAACATTTCACGTTTGTCACTATAATTAGTTTAATCCATTCATGGTCATTAAAATTAGTACAACAGTTTAAGTTTGGTTACTTTCTGTTAGTCTCCGTTAACTTTTTCTGATGTGACAGTCGATTCTCATAGTAGTTGACCGTTAAATGGGTGACATAGCTAATAAAAAATAATAAAAATCATTTGTTACAATTTCCACCTCATTATAACAATTAACTAAACTAAATAAAATATTAAATTATTATAAATAACAAAAATTATTATATTATTTTTTTATCGTCACAACACCCTTTTAATGGTCAACTGTGAGAGTTGACTGCCACTTCTAAAAAGTTAACGGAGACTAACGGAGAGTGACCAAACTTGAATTGTTGTACTAATTTTAATGACCATGAATGGAATAAACTAACTTTAGTGGCAAATGTGAAATATTTTAGTAATTTCAGTGACTAAACTTGCAATTTACCCGCAATAAATATGTTGGAAAAGGGAAGAGTGAAAAATAGGGAGAGAGAAATGTAATTCATGTAGTTTTAATTTTGAAAACAAAAGAGAGTAATTAATATGGATTTTTTATTGTCAAAGAGCAATAAATGCATAACAGATTCAATATCCAAAATAATTAATATGAGTTTGTAAATGGCTGCATGGCTGCCGTTTTAATGTTCCTTTTGTTACTTTAGCTACGACGGTTACAAAGAGGTGATCGTCTGTGATTGTCTGCTTGTTGGGCGAAGAAGGAGCTATACAATTACAATGAACATTAACAAAATATCAGACATTAGATATCCTCCTGACTATGATGTTGGCTCTGAGCTGACATTGATACCAGATTTTTAAATATGTAAACCACATTTGAAGTTAAGAAAACTTATGTATATTGTTATGTATCCTGTAAAAAAAAATCAGTGGTGAAGCTACACGAGGGGCTGTAGGCTGTAGCCCCGCTCAATTATGAAATACAAGTAAAATTACATGTAAAATTTGCACAAATTTAGAGACCAGAATAGTTGATAAGGAATTAAAATTCCTTACGGCTACGTTGTTGTCCCTGGTATCAAAATTGCGGATTACGAAAATCACGAGAGAGTAATAGAGCGAGGTGAGAACTCAATCGGACTTAACACGAGTTTTATCATATTACCCACATTCATCGATTGATCGGAGAAAACGAGACGACTGCTGATTATACACACGATTTAGAGCGCCAATTTAGAAGAACCTGCAGCTTGCATGCATTATTGATTTTTTTTTTTTAACAGTTATTGATGATAACATGGCTCTTCTCTCTTATTTTCATTTTTGTTTAATTTTGATTTTTGAGTCTAGCAACTGTAATGGCAATTGCACTTGTAAGGAGACCACGGAATAAAGCCCGGCTCGCACTCTCCTTTGCCTTGGTACTTATCCGCGCAGTCTTGTTTGCAGCGCTTTGGCCCATGGTCACAGTCCCATTGCTTCTCACAGTCTTCTGCCTCCACTCCCATTTTCTCTTCGCCTTTTATAATTAATTCACCATATTTCAACAATCAATTATGAACAAAGAAAACGAGGAGTATAATATTATAAGAAAGGCAAAAAAAAAAAAAAAACATTTACAGAAATGACTTTGAGTAGGAAGAAGGATTTGGGTACCTTGGGAGGTGAAGAGCAAAATGGCTAGCAGGAAGAATAAAGCTGCGGAAGACCTCGCCATAGTATATTATGCTTAATATACTTGCTTACAGAAGTTTTCAGAAAAATGAGAGAATGTAATCTGACTTTCTAGTTTATGGTAATGTGTTGGCTTTAGTTGTTTGGCTATGCTATTTATAATGCAAACTTTGTTGTGGCCTTGTGGGGGAGGAAGGAGGGCAGGGCGATGGAAACAAGGCAAGTTATCTGGTCAAAATATGGTGGAAAAAAATGATATAGCAATAAGAAAATAAGGTAATAAAATTAAAAACAATAAGTGTAGGCTAGTTTTTTTTAATGAATATATAATATTATAAGCAAGACATTAAATCTTTTTTCATCCCTTAATAGTAAATAAAATATTTCCTTAGCGCATTGATGGCGGGTCGAGAAGGTTGAAGCGTTGGACTTACCGGATTTAGAAATATTTCGGTTTTCAGTTGGATAAGTCGTCTGTCAGTGTTTTATTTGAGACGTACGTTCAATAGGGGGTTGGTGTCTGCCACTGATTGCGGAGTCGTCGAAAAATCAATGAGTGATTCACCTTGTCATCCAAAATGTATAAGCATGATGTTACGTATATAGAGATAAAAAATTTCAATAACGTAGACAAAATGTTGAAACAACAAACACGCTCGGACATATTGAAATGGGCATTTTAGCTTTTTACCAGTAAAGGTGGAACCCAACGAAGATATGTCTGAAAAAAGTTAGATAGAACCGCCAACCCAAAAACTTAATGAATAATACACATTCAAAACATCTACTTTTGAAATGCACCATTCAGTTATGCATTCTCACATATTTCTTTATGACTCATTTCGAATACCACAATAAAACTCTCAGTTAAGGCCCAAGTATAAACCTTAACTGGGTGCAGTATAGGGCAAGTATGTTTAAATATCGATCCGAGCCGGTTCATTTACCCCTACTTCGATTGTTTGTAACATTATCTAGCGGTTTATTTTTGGTGAAAACAATAATCTATATCTAAATCTTTTGCAAAGGTCAATGGATTTGACACTAATTGAGAAGTCTTCACCCGGGTGTTGCTCCCCCTAGCTAACCGTTATGACTTGTTGGATCGAATGGTCGTGTGTGGTGAGGGGATTGTAACCCGTAGGGAAGTTCAACAAGTAGCCAAGCGCCACTCTCTTGGTCTCTAGGTCGAGGGAAGGGAATATGATCCAAACCACCAACGTGACTCTCACGACTTATTGACTAAGGGTTGGTTAGACTTCACCCTCAAATCGGAGTTCGGACGGCCACCCACAACCAAACCCTAGGTACTAATACGAAATAAGAGACAATGAATTGCCTGAGAAAACCCAGCATTCAAGCCTCTTTTAAAGAAAATAAGGGGGTGGGGGGTTTCTCTCTACCTAGGTTAGAATGATAATTAGATTGATAGGCTTTCACACAACACAAATAGTTCATGAATAATACCTCCACATTCACATTAAACACAACCACACACAAATCATTCAATCCATACAAGCATTCACATAATTGTAGTTAGGGTTTACAAACACCTAAGTGAAAGAAGGGACTACTCCATGATAGGAGAGGGGCAAACACAAGAGAGAAGAAGGAAAACCATCAATGAGATGCTAACCTTGCTCCTTGTGTTGAAGAGATCCTCCTTTGGGGGAGGAATTCCCAAATCCTTGCTTGAAGATGAAACTCTAGCTTCTCCTCTTCTTTGGTTCGTCACTTTCTCACTCTAGAAATCTAAAGAAGAAGAAGTTTCTCACACTAGGTCACTCTCCCTTCTTTCCCTTCAGCTCAACCTCGTTTATATACCCAGATCGGGCTCAGATCACGGTCCCAGTTCACGGCCGTGAACTGAAAGCTCGAACCGTGATCTCAAGTCGAAATGCGCCGCATCACTAAGTCCAGTTCACGGGCAATGACCTGAGTTCACGGTCTTACGACCGTGAACTGACTTGTGTTTAGCGAAAGCAATTTGTTCTCTAGATGCCTGGTTGTTCAAGGGTAGCGCCTCTAGTTCACGGTCTTAGTGACTGTGAACACACAACCCAAACCGTGATCTGCTGCTGCTTCCACCCTTTGACTTGATTTTTCGCCCTTTCGTCCAACTTTCGACTCCGGGTTTGGTTTCACCTGTCAAAGTCTGAAAAACACCAAAACACGGCAAAACCCGGTGTAAAACCAAACCACCCAGAGTAAAAAAAAAGATTCAAACGACTAAGCAAATCAGGGGTAAAAAGTGTACAAATGAGCCCGAATCACTCCCCCCACACTTAGATGTTTGCTTGTCCCCAAACAAACCATTTTTTAACCTAGGTGATGTCTCAACCTAACAAGATAACTTGGGGACAAATCAAAAGGCACAAAGCGGTGAATCTTAATGACTATTGGGCATCAACACATGAACCGCCTCAAACAATTACGTCATCCACCACAAACGACATTCGATTACATCAAGAATGGGCAAATGAAAATTTCTCACCCTGTTCACAAAACAATGCAAGTCTCAATCGAACTACTCACCAACCACAACTAACCATGCATAGAACTCAAGTCCAAGGAACAGACAACGGGGCAACATAGGTCCTCATCGGGGTAAGATATGAACATGCAAAACAAGAATGAATCACTCACTCTCGACTAGTGGGGTCATGACCTTTTTGGTGCAAAAGATTTGTACAATCATCAACACTCAGCCCTATCGTCTCTCCACCACGGTGGCAACCTCTAAATGCTAGAGTTCACGGGTCAGTTATCATCACTAGCTTGTCCGGAGGTTTTAGACACAAGTTAAAATTGGCAATTGTCTTGGACAAGGGGAAAAGGCTTTTGGGGGGTGGCAAACATGGCATGACATCCGTTAACCTAAAACCTAAGGTTCTATGGTCTCGACATAGAACATTTTTTACAAACAAAGGCCACTAGCATCGGCCAAAATCCACACTTCCCTTCTTCCAAACCACTACCAATCACGAACTACATTCAAAAACACTTCTTTGGCCTATCTTGCTATTCATATTTCAAATCTAGTAGTGAAGGAGGTCATCAAACAATTTAGGTGTTTCAATGGCTTAGGTGCCAAGAACCCCTTTCTAGAGCAAACACTTAGACTCGTGTGGCCACTCTCTACTTTTATTTACCCCGTTTTATTACCTCTTTTTTGTTTCTTTTTCTCTTTTTTTCCCGAGGTGGTACTAGAGAGCTAAACACATGCCACTTCTTTCATTTAACGAACAATGCTCTCCATTTAAGAACTTTTCTTCAATGCTACCTTCTCATTTCTAGCAAGAACCGTGCAAAACCACCTATGTAGAACCTCAATGAAGCTCAAAAGCGAGAACTCCGAGACACAAGAATGACTCACACTTTGACACGAAGAAAGGATGGGTGGGGGTCGTTCTTTCAATCACCATTAAGCTCATCAAGCACAAAGCTCCTAGCATTAGAACGACCCCCAAAGTCACACGGCTCAAAGGGGTTGACTAGGGGATAAGATGTTTCGGGACAACAACTTTTGGGGGTGGACTAATGCCTCTATCATACTCACTAGTGACAATGGTGAATGTTACACACCATGGAGAGAGGAATCTATCACACATGAAAAAGACGATCGGCACAAAACTCACATGGCTACCTAGCCACCCAATCATCTATTCCAATTCAAAAATTTCAATGCATGGCAATTGTAATCAAGGAGTAACCAAGTCAAGACATCCATTCATTTAAGCACACATGAGAACTAAGCTTTCGCACAACCCTAATGCATTTTTAGTCATCATAATAGGATGCACTCGATTACATGCAACAATTCAAGATCAATGCCAAATAAGAACGAGATCAAGTGTTCGGAGACTCAGTGCATTTTTAGCAATCTACAATGAACCAAATAGCATTATGAGGGGAAAATAAAGACATCTAGAGTCGATGGAATTTTTCTTTTATCATAGTTATTGGTTGATGGTTGAAGACAAAGTCGCTAAACAATTTTGAAAATTTTGAACTAGGGGGTGGTCCCAAAGGTGAAAGACCAATTTCCCCAATGGAATACCGCCTGATCAACCTATGGAATATCGTTTATAAGTTGGTTGCAAAGTGCTGGAAAATCGACTTAAATTGGTATTGGAAAAGTTGATGTCTCCGGCACAAAGTGCTTTTGCCCCCGGACGATTTCAACCCGATAATTTGATGCCAGCATTTGAATGTTTTTACTCTATGAGGAAGCGATCAGCTGGATAGAAATGTTATTTTGCGTTGAAACTAGACATGGGAAAGGCCTATGATCGAGTGAAATGACAATTTAGTAATGATGTGTTTTAAACAGAGGTGGACCAGTTTAGTAATGATGTGTGTTCGATTCGTGTCTTATTCTATGCTAGTCAATGGAGATCGCTGACAGTGGTTCACCCTGGGTAGATAAATATGTCAAGGAGACCCACTATCTCCTTATCTGTTTTGTTGTTCTTTGTTTTTTGTTTTATGTTCTTACCAAGGGCCTCTAGACTTATACGGAAACAGTGGCGGACCTAAGGCAAGGGAGGGTGTGTCGTCCGACACACCCTCGCCCGAGAATTTTGTGAAGGACCTACATATTTTTCGGTACAAAAATTTTAAGTTCTAGACTTCCGACAACCCTTCGATAATTATAGCCGACACACCTTCATTAGACTGGAAGAATTTTATTATTTAAATGAATCAATCTTAAATTCTAATTAACAAAATTCATTTTTAATTCGTTTAAAATAACTCATAATCATATCAATTGCTATTAAAAAAACTCACAGTCCATACCAATATACATGTGTGCTGGGATTGGTCCTTGCATTAATGGAGAAACAAAAAAATCACCAAAGCCCAAGCGGCAACTGTCGAGACTCACCAGAATACTTGCTTTAGAAGTTGGTATGACTTTATATGTTGAAATGCAAGCTGCGAAAGAGCATTTTCAGCTATGAAGATAATCAAGAACGATCTTCGAAATTGGTTGGGTGACAAATTTATGAATGGTTGTTGTGTATAACTGAAAAAGATTTGCTTTGCAGCATAAGTGATGAATGTATTTTAGAGACACTTAAGTAGATGAAAAGTCATTTTGATTCGTTGTAAACATGACATTGCGAACTTTATAAATTAATTTTTAATAATTTCTAATTAATTTTTTATTTAATTTTTAATTATTATCGTATTTTATCGGCTACACACCTCTCCGATAATCCTGGGTCCGTCACAGTACGAAAAGGAGGAACGGGTCAGGCAACGCGAGAGGAGACAATGGTATGTGTGAAATCCTCCAAGACAATGAACGTGAATTTGGCCAGTCTGTGAGCTATCAAAAGCATGAACTTTCATTTAATTCCAATGTGGTGTGCCAGCGAAGATAAGAGTTGGGGGAGCTGATGGGGATGGTTATCATGGAGAAACATGAGAATTAACTATATCTAACTACAATGGTTGGCTGATCCAAGAAACAAATGTTTGTTGGTTTGGTGGATCGTGTTTGTGGGAAACTAAAAAGATGGAAGGTGTGCATTATATCTGTTGCGACGACGGAAGTACTTATTAAGGAAGTAGCTCAGGCCCAATTCTCTTATGCCATGTCAGTGTTTCAGATTCCATATGGAAAAATTGACGAAGCTCACACTCTAATTATGAAATTCCTGTGGGGGCAAGGTGGTGAAGAGAAATGAACAACTTGGGTGAGCAAGGAAGAAATTGTGCAGCTAAAATCTCATGGTGGGATGAGTTTCCTCGACCTTAGAGGACTTTGTTCGGTCCTATTAGCGAAACAACTATTGAGTCTTGCATTGCGGCCCAATTCTTTAATTGTATAGGTATTAAAAGCCATACCATTTTCATAACTTGATAATTGAAGCTCATGTAGTTATCATCCAAATGTTATGTGGAGAAGCTGATGATCTTACATGAATTCTTGTGCAGCAGGCAAGGTTTAAGAAAGCGATGTGCGTAAGGCGAGCGTTGAGGCTCTGCCTTACACCTAGCATGTTTAGGCGTCACCTAGACGTGCCTAAGCGTTAGATGAAAGCGTAGAAAAATATCTCACACTTGCCTAGAATCATAGGTTTTACTAATATCAGTGCATCTACATATCATTTTGAAACTTTCATCAACGAAACATGGTAAAACATAAAACATAGTGTGCAGAATAAGTAATGAAGAAGAAGCTTGAAAAAATCGAAAGAGATTGAGAGCGAAGAAGCACAAAAAAGAAAGAAGACGTTACTCCAAAGATGGTCGTCTCTAACTATATCTTACCCTAACTATGAAGAAATCAAGACCATCCTCACTAGTAGCATATCAAAAGGTATAAAAAAGACATCCTAACATCATTTTGATGCACAACTCAATGCTTACTAGGTGTCACCAAGGCTACAACGTGATCGTGATGTATTCTCCACTACTTTTTGTCAAGACAAGCGTTTTCCTTCTGACTTGCACCTAGGCGAGCATAGGCAAGCATCTAGGCACGTTTTTTAGAACCATGGCAGCAGGTAGAGACGTAGAGTTGGAAATTGAGCCTTTATCATAATATGGGGTGATCGGTCGATCTCATCGATGCCAATTACTTTGTGTCATTGACACCATCAGGCCTCTTGGTTACAACCATGGTGAATGATATATATGATTGATATAGAAGTCAGAACTAGGATCTTCCGTTGATGTATTAGTGACTAGACTAGTCCAGAAAACACCAGATCCTTCATATAATATTTTTTTTTTGTCAAGCTGGAGGAGGATGACTGGGACTCAAAGATGCATTAGATGAACGTCTTCTCTCCCTAAAAACCCTAATAGAAAGTCTATAAATATACTTCTATGGAGGAGGAGTTCAGTAGCCAGTGATAAGAAGACCTAGAGAGCTGCTACTCTGATGCGCCACTAGAAAGTCTATTAGATGCAAATCGGAGACAGAATTGGTGGCCTAGTCTTCGAAATCTCTCTTCTATGTTTTGATTTGTGGAGCTCCTAGGGATTATTGTTTTCACTGATGTATCCCTTGGATTTCATACTCGTGGATGGCTAGTTCCCTTAGTTGCATAGGTAGGCAAACCCTACAGGTTCTAGACTTTGTAATGTTCGATTTTACCATATATACGATGAGTTGATTTCTTTATCTTATTGGTTGATTCTGTTGGGTTACCTATTGTCAATGGATGGAGAGCTTCACGAAGCCTACATCCTTTAGAGATGTGTGCCTCGAAATCTTAGTCGCATTGGATGAAGACCGAACGCATCCATCCTATACGATTGATCTTCAATCGATCAAACTGTGTGACACCTCAAGGCAGAAATACATAAGATCCTTATTGCCTATCAGTTTCGGTAAATGTCATGACGTAAGGTAAGAGGATATCTCACATGAACAAGCACTCATATGTTTCCAGGATTGGCATTACGAGTCTAAGAAACTTTAAGGTGAGCTTGCATGTGCAACGACTTGTCCTCTTGATTTCCTCCACTTGCTTTTTTATTTTAGATTTTGTAAAACCAAAAGGAACTTCAACCCCGAAGGTACCTTAACCTCCATAGTCATGTTTTCTAAACCATAGAACTAGTCCCTCACCACCTCAGTAAGTGGTTGTGAGACACCCTAAAGAAATACTATCCTGGTCTTCGGACTAGGTAAGTTTGGCTACGTACTACAACGTGATCAAACCCCATCTAGTCCGGACGAAGCAATAAGACCCGGATAAAGTTCAAATCAACACCATCCTCACGCAGCGCCAAGGCCATGAAGATGAAACCAACTTGTCATTAAGATAGGATGAGTGGTCCATAATGCGGTGGGAGCACACACCAAGATGACGGTTGCCAACAAGTCACCAAGGTTGCGATGAGTAGTCCCCGAGGTGGTCGGAGCAACCACCCAGCTAGAGGTTACTACGATGGTCACACTTGATGGTTATCAAAAGGAGAAACGAAGATAAGCAAAAATTTCCAAAAACCAACACTTGACATTTCATGTCAAACTTTATCCTTTATCTTCAATTTAGTCATAATCATATCTTTTAGTTTTAGGAGTTGTCACTAAGCTTCGAAGGAGTAGGAGTGACTTTACGTAGTTTGTCTGAAAGTTCATAAAAAACATCAAACACCCTCGTTCGAACATTGTTCAGAGAGGTGTCAATCATTTTATTAATATTATCTGAAGAAGTTAAAGTCGCGTCTATTAATTTTGAACATAAGTTTTCTCGCTAAAAAGTAAAAACTATTCATAAGAAGAGAAGAAAATACTAAAAAAAAGGTAAATACAATATATTAGCAATTATCATACATATTATATATTTACGATGCTGACTAAGTTTACGATGCTGAGCTGCCTCCCACATGGCAGTCATCATACATATTATATATTTAATTTTAAAAATAAATAATTAATTAATTAAAAAATGAAAGGAACAAAATAAATGGCGTAGTGGTACCGCTCCTCTTCTTCTTCCTCCGCCCAGATCGGCAACGCTTTCCTCCTCCTCCGTCCACGCCATCGCCACCGGCCAGACACAACTTCGCATCCACTCGTCAGCGTTGGATGACCTCGCCTTCAATCGCCTGGATGTGGGGAGAAGAGAGCAACCTCAATCGAGTTTTGGGCTCGCTTCCTGAAGATTCGAGCTCCAAAATCGTTGACTGCCACAAAACGAAGCCCCCATCGTCGTCTTTGTTTTCGCCGCACCTTCTTTGTCGTCTCCACACCATCCCCTCCTCCTTGACGTCGCCGCACCACAATCCTCCTTGTCGTCTAGCGCCATCGCATCGCAATCCTTCTCCTTCCGCTCCCTCTGCCTTCCCTTATTATTATTTTTTGCAGATCCGATTCTCCACCGCGGCATCATCCCACATCAGTTGCAGCACCGACGTCGCAGTTGGGGGTTTCAATTGATGGGTTCAGGGTTGGATTTTCAATGAAGGGTTTCAATTATTGGGTTTGGAGGAAAAAGAAGGGAAAGAGGGACTTCGTGAAAGAAGAAGAAGAGAGGGGTAGGGATGATGCCGGCGCTGACAACAATTATATATTTAATTATTTGCTGATGTGGACGCCAAAATGGATGCTAATCGTAGCAGTCTCAGTTACAAAATAAATGACAGTAACGGACTGTTAGCCATATCTTGACCTGCAACAATCAGTGGCGGAGCTGTTCATATAGGTGGGGATGCTCTGCAGCCCCCTTGGAATAGGAGGAAAATACAGAACCTTGGAGAACTGGTGCTTCTAAATGAAGAACTGCCGATGCATTGTTGTCTGTTTCACAATTTCAACTATGACAAGTTTCCTGATTAAATCACCTGCTTATTTATACATAAAAGAGACTTTTTGGTTCCCAACAAAATAAAAAAGTATGGTCTAAAAAACTCTACAATATTGGCCGTTCCGATCGGAAATATCGTATACCAGGTCTTAAATAAGAGACGGTTTTGGAAGGTCAAATGCTCACATTATTTTCATGTTAAATTATTTTACATCGTCATAGATTTACAGTATGCAATCTACTATTTGACGAAGGTTCAAAGACGTATAAGGAGTTGATGAGTTAAGAAAATGGTGGAACAATCTTCAAAATTGGATGAGCAATAAGTCGTTGAACGATGTGTTGGTGAGATACATTGAACAAGATTTATGTGCTAGTTCAGACTATGAATGTGTTCTACGATACTTTCATAATATGAAATCTCGTCGCAATTAGTTGTAAGTATTATGTTATTGATTTTCATTTTCTTTAGAATTGATTGTTTTCTTATTTAATTATTTTTTACGATAAGACAAAAGATACCCTCTTGGCTAATTTCTGGCTCCGCCACTGGCAACAATAATTATAGCTAATAATCTATATTTCGATAATTGTAACTATAATTCACCGCCTCTTAATAGTTGTGGCTAATATATTGTATTTACCTATAAAAAAGTACAAACTCTAATTGTATTTTGTGTTTATCATCGAACGGTCATTACTCATTAGTCATTACATCGTGTAGTCACTATGCATTTGACAAATGACTGGCTTCCACCAATATCACGGATAAGATAATATATTTGACAAAGGCGAAATATTCATTGTATGCACCTTGAAGTCGATGACGATGATCATTGTTATCCAAAGAAAGATACTAAAACAGTGATGCGATGTATTATTGATGACTCGTGACAGCCAAGATGGCGACAACATATTTTTATTAATTTAAGCTAAGCCAGCGCCATTTTTGTTCCATCTTTTTTCCTTTTCTAGCAATCATATCTACAAGAACAGAGGTTGGGAGTTGGATCCTCGCAAGTTCCGACGCCATAATAAGTAGTCTGGCAATTCTGGTTGCAAAGCTTCTTACCGCCGTTGCAATCCCATTTCGCAATGCACTGTTGTGCTTCCGCCCTCATTTCGTCGCCACCTTGTTTATTTAATAGTAGCAAGAAATAAAAAAAAAACATCATATAATTACTAAATAATAATCAGGAAGATTAACAACCTGGGATAATAATGAAAGATAATTTAATTTTGATCAATAAGATAAGTCATAAGTTGCCGACATCTAGATGTTGTACAAAAGAAATAGCAAATTTTTTTTGCGACCAATAAACTAAACTATGGGTACCAGAAGATTTCGTTGCTAAAGGCCTGAGTAGATCGAACAGACTTTCAAATTCACATGAAACTAGAATTGGTCGACAAAAAAAAATCTGGATACTTGACTGTGATGAAAAAGGTAGATTATCCATAAGCTTACTCGAGATAATAAGATATGGGATCAGAGATTAGGACACAAATTTGATATTATGGTTGATTTTAAGGATGGCAATTTAAACTTGTTCTGCCGAGTATTACCCGACTTGATCCACGATGGCACGGATATTATCTGACCCGCAGTAACATAGGAAGTGACATGAATATCTACTTTCGACCCGCATAATCGGTTGTTCACTTCTACAATTTCTCAAAAAAACTCGGTGTTTTACTGGGAAGAAATAATCCAAAGAAGTGACCCATAAGTGGATGAGTGGGGATCAAGATGATTTTTTTTGAAACCTGACAGTAGGATTCTCTCACCGGAAAGAAAGGAGAAAAGAATAGGATGAGAGAGAGAGTTGTTTGGATCTGTTTTACCTAGGAAGGTGAAGAGCAAAACGGCAAGCAGGAAGTAAACAAGTACAGAAGACCTCGCCATATCTGCTTCTTCAGAGAAGATGGAAGTCTAACTTGGATTTTATTAGTTTATAATCTGCCACCTTTGATGTTTGGCTTTGATATTTATAATGCGAGCTAGCCGTGACATGTGGAAGCAAGGCTAATTTTCTGCCAAAAAGATAGATTAGGCAAGATGACGTGACAATGACATAGATAAGATGTCAAAAAGAGAAAAAGAGCAATAAACGTGGCAGCGATAGTGTGAAAGCATTTAAATTATAAGAATTCAATATTTAGGGATAGAACTCAAAATTGGAGGTCTAAGGCTTAGGGTAATCGGCTAATTAGTTGTTATCATACGTTATATCATCATATCCCTAAACTCCAAATTGTAAACCCAAATCCTAACCCTAAATCTCTAAACTCTAAATCCTTCAAATTAAAGTAAATCTTCAATGGTTTTTGTGCAAATTCATGTGCATTATTGTTCATCACATCATAAGTGATGATTGACATCATTTTTACATAAATCGCATGTTTAAAATGATGGTTATGAAGCGAGTGCACTGAATGCACCCAAAAAAGTGAGTGCACCGAAGACGCCACCTGTAAATAGTATCAAATTATTCAAAATACTTTAGCGAAATCAAGAAAAATATAATATAATACAATTACATAGACACAAGTAATGATAAAGGATGGAGACTCTTTTGTAATTTAAGTTTATTAATAATAATTCTAATATATATTCCATAACCATTTTATTTTGAGGAATTTGACAATGCTATATAGCATTGGTGCTATAAGTTTTTGCTTTTATGGTACAACTTGAAGTTGTACATTTAACGTTATGGTACAACTTCATATTGTACCTATACTCTTTTGTACAAATTCTTTTATGGTACAACTTGAAATTATACCTTTATGTGATGGTACAACTTTAAGTTGTAAAGTTGTATCATAACATAAGTATACAAATTTCTTTATGGTACAACTTTAAGTTGTAAAGTTGTATCATAACATAAGTATACAAATTTCTTTATGGTACAACTTGAACTTATACATTTAACGTTATGATACAACTTTAAATTGTACATTAAAGCGCCAATGCTTATAGCATATTGACACGCTTCTACCGTCACACTAGAAAGTGGCCAAGTGTAACCACCTACTAATGCGTAGTATAGCGGGTTTAGTTCTAATTGTCAACCCGGGTCCTAGGTGTGATGACTACTCCGTGAAAGTCTTGTTATCTAGCGGTTCAAGTGTAGTGAAGGTTCAATTAAACTAGCAAGCAAAGCAGTGACAGTTGTGTTCAAGTTGAGAGAGGTCACCCGGATATGGTTCCCCCTAGACTGCAGTTAAGCTAGGTTGTGATTTACCAAGTTCAAGTTCAATGATAGTTATACTGCGGGAGGTTCTCAACAGTCTACAGTCTCGACTAAAAGTCTCCAGACCCTCTCAATCTGAGTCCCCAGCGGGCGACTAACCTCCACCGAAGTAAACAGATTGAGGCCCTAACGAACCAAACCTCCTCTGTCGAAGTAAATCCGGTACAGAATAGTGAATTGACTCCTCGACTAAAGTCGTCAACTACCTTCAATCAAGGGTGCTCTATCAACCTAGGCAGATATTCTCTTTCTAGGTCAAAGCAAAAATAGCAGGAATTTGATCAGGATTCATGCCATTCAAGAAATCAAACCTCAATTGAATATAATCATATCACTGAATTCGTACTTGGGTTCATACAATCAGACCTAACATACAAATCTAGGGTTCTTCATACCCAGGTGAATGAGAAAGTTACTCCATAGAGAGAGACAGAAAATCTAGCTCATGCGCGGAAACCATATTGTGAAGGATGGGATTCTGCTTCTGGCAATCAATCAGCACTTCTCCAAGCTCAAGCCAGGCTCCAATGGTGATGAAGATCGATCTAAGGCGCTTGAAGAATCAGGTTCGTCACTTTCTCTCTCTAGGTATACACTTTGTCTCGCTAAAACTCGAAACCCTAAAAAATCAGCCTTCTTTCCCTTAAAAACCAGCAGGCCGCGATCCCCGGTCGTAATCCCCGGTCGGGTATTTCAGGTACCCGGCCAGGGATTTTGAAACGCAGCGCAACAGTGAAGGGCTTAATACCCGATCGAGGTCCAGAATACCCGATCGGGTATTTTTGCTCACTGGCCGGGACCCCTTCTGCCTTCTTGGCGTCCAAAAGCACGAATCCCCGGCCTCCTTAGCATTTTACCCGGCCGGGTATTTTAACTCCTGGCCAGGTATTTTGCTCTTCCAACGCCCTTCACTCCCATGTCTTCCTTTTCGACCCGAAACTCGTTTCCTCGCCTTCACGTCAACACCAAGTCCTGAAATATGACATAAACACACAACCTAGCGTGAAATCGGCTTAAAACACGAGAATCGACTCTCAAACGGCTCAAGAATTGAGGTAAAAACATGTGTAATTATTGGTCTATCAAATTCCCCCACACTTAACCGTTTGCTTGTCCCCAAGCGAACCTAACTCAAACCAATGCAGCTCTCCAGACCTCTATAGCAACAAACAACTCTGATCGTCGGTAGAGGATTTCCTAGATCATATAGCAGCTTACGAGGTCAACTGGTTTTCTAAGACGTCCCCTATCTCTCTCAATGCGAGTACTAGACTCAAGCTAGGTTCATGAGAAGAAGTGGAAGTAAGACAACTAGTTCATGGGTAAAGGGACACACACCATTCACAACCAAAGACTCATTGTACCGGGGTGCTCTTTCACTTCATTTCACCTTTGGAACCCCTTTTTCACTTTCATTTACATTTCTTTTTTCTTTCTTTTTTTTCCTTCACTTGACGGGGGTTCCAACTGCAGTCTTTTGTACGGTCGACCCTTATTAGTCGAGCAAGAGCAATTTCTGTACATCTGGCACTCGCCAGAGTACTTCTTTTAACTCCTTTTTCTCAACTCGTGTGGAGGGTCAATGAAATTAAGGGGGGTCGGAAGCTCTACACCATATGCTGGAAAGAAGATGTCAACATCTTTCATTTGTTTCAAATATCTCAATAGACGATGCTCCGCATCTAGATGATCCACTACAAAAAAGACTGGCAGAAGTGACGAAATCCTTCTGACGACACTGTTTTTTGGTTGGAAATAACCTTTTTTGTGGCAAAAATTTATTGTCCTCATAAAAATGTAAAATATTTGTCACGAACATCAATACTCGTCAATAATGTCCAAAAATTTTGTCACTAAAAGTCAATTTTGCAAACACGAGGAACACCATCTCACTTTTACTGAGGACATTTCAACTTTTGTCACAAATACAAATTATTTATGACCAAATTGAAATAGGCGTCAGAAATAATATGTTTTTCTGACGCCAAAAAGAAGGGGAAAATTCCTGAATTTTATTTTTTGAATACACAAAATTTTCCTCAGAAAATGCTGTTGGAAATAGTATTATTTGTTAGGAATTTCCCTATCTCTCAGAAAAAACAAACCTTTTTATGAGGGAGCGTATTTAGTGGTTGATAAAAGTTTGCTAGAAAAGTTACTGGACAAAATGGTCATCACAAATGATTATTTCGTTGAAAAAACTTCGTGAGGAAAACACTTTTTATGAAGAATTTATATGTCGTCAATAATATGCAAACAATGTCACATATAGAACATTATTGGCAAATTTTGCTTGTCGTTTCGTTACATATGAACAAATTCTTCGTTTTAAGAGTTGAAATTAGAACATTATTGGCAAATTTTGCTTGTCAAAAAAGTTTCGTTAATTAAAAATTCTTAAGGAAAAGGTCATGGATGTGCTCGAACCATGGATCTATTGTTCACAAAATAAAGTCAAGGCGAGTTAGGCTGATTACATTTTATGTTAAATTCATATTGCGTTGAGTATTTATTCCTAACAAAAATCTATAAGCAACAGAGCGCTCTCTGTCTTCTATGCAAATTCATTCCCTTTCTTCCTCTGCAATAAAAGAAGGAAGTTGAGCAGATTCATTCCCTTTCTTCCTCTGCAATAAATGAAGGAAGTCCAAAGAAATTGATACAGGGAAACGGAGAAAGGGAGAAGAATCGAAACAATACTTGTTTACAAACCAAAGTCCAAAGATGATGGCTTTGTCCTATAATTTAGGCATCATCTGTAAAGCAATAAAAATAATTGGCCTACATCAATTTACAAGAAAGTTCATCATTTTAATTGGTTATTACATTAGTTTTGGTCAAGAAGGCATGAGTTCGATTCTCCAAATTGCTTCCAATTACTTAATTAATTAAAAAAATTTAACCAAACTCTAAATTCATAATACGTAAATCCAACACAAAATTCTTAATTAATATTTGTACTTAATTCATAATACGTAAATCCAACACGTCATGTTCATTAGTTTTACTTGTGTGAGAGGATATTGTAGAAAACTTTGTGACATACAGTAATCAAATAGCTCTAATTGTTTAATTTGAGTTTACAAATTCATAATTTAGTGTTGAATTCTCTATTCTCAAACAAGAATCAATCAAGAATTTAAGAAACATATCGTGGTCATTTTAATATTAATAAAATTAGTTTTAAAGGTTTCTATTTATACATCGTGCCCATTTTAAGTGAGATTCTGGCTACCCACTGATCACATCTCAGTGGCTTGATTTGTGGGTTGTAGTTTACTTAGTTTAATTTGAGTATTTGTATATTTATTTTTGCCTAATTTATAGATTTATTTGTTTTATTTAATTAGAACTAAAGGGGTGGGTATTTTATTAATTCCTTGAAAATGGAAGGACAAAGTACAGAGTATATAAAAAACTTTAACAACAAACCCTAAGTCCCTACACTTTCCTTCACTCGACAACTCATCATCTCGTCTCCTCTCTTCTTCAAGTCTTTTCCTTTTCAGCAGAAAAAACGATCCAACTTCCGTCCTACTCCACATTCTGTTATATTTTCTTTCTTGGCCTCTCTGATCCTCTTTCTCGGCTATGGAGGAGAAGGTGAATTTCAATAATTTTTGTTGACTTTCGACCAGTATCAGATGACACGGACGATGACGCAGAGGCACACAGAATTGAAATCTCACCGCCCACCGTCATCGCTCAGTCATGGAGATCTAAATCACAACCATCGTCCTCTAAAATCTTACTAAAGTAAGTGTTTTGTAGGCCTTCCATTGAGTTGATTCACTCAATGGGGATTTTTTCCGATATTGAGAGCATGAAGAGAGCGCCATTATTATATTATATTTGTTTATTTATTTTAACATTAATACAAATGATATCCAATAAAATTATTAAAATCAAATTTATTTAATCATTATTAGGTTTTTCATTTACTTGAATAAACCACCTCTAGAGGTTAATTGAGATAGAATGATAAATATAATGACGTGGAATAACATTTTTTTAGTATAAATTTATACTAATTTGCAATATCAATTTCATTTATTTTTCTTTAACTAGCAATTTGATGACTATAAATTTCATTTATTTCTCCAAGTCTATACACCGCATGCGCTCTACTCCTGGAGCTTTTCGTTTGAATTTAATTTTGCTCTTATTGAGGATGCACTGGAATGGATGGAAGGAGAGGAATAGTGACATTCTTAGTTATTGTTGTATAAGAATAATTGGGGGAAACCACTTGCGAGAGTCTCTCAATATCGAATTAGCCTTCAATTATTCTCTTTTTCTATGGATGCTATCAATCGAATAACTTTCTTCCACTCACTTAGTTGCTTTCAACATAACCCCCCTTAGCCCCTTCGTCTCTTCTTCTATCTCACAATTGCTGGCCTACAAACCCTAAGAACTCCAGCTTTGTTGTTGATGAAGAACTGAGTGTTCCATTCTATGCTGGACGCTTCTGCAAGAGAAGCTTCTTTTGAAACTTGAATCAATTACTCTTTGTTGGGTAAGAAGTCTTCATTCCCTTCTATCATTCGATTCTTTATGTTTCGTATAAAACCCAAGTTAAAAGGATTGCATGTTTCCCACTCAATTACAACTTAATTGCTTTGTGGTGGACGTTTCATGTGTTTCTCGTCTTTACCCATAACTAGTTTCCCTTTTATTATTTATGTTTCATATAAATCCCATGTTAAAAGGATTCCATGTTTCCCATTCAATTGTAACTTAATTGCTTTGTGGTGTGTTGGGGATGCATACATTGCCCACGTGGGCTGGGCTGAAATGGCCCAAGAGGAGAGGCCGGAAGGCTGTGGAGTTGGGCCCGGCCCAATGGCCCAGTGGCATGGAAGAGGTTGGCTCATGGATTGGGAGGAGCCTTCCCAGACGGGTGGGGCCATGACTCTGACATGAGGCGCATGCGGCAGAGAGCCTCAGGGGGGTCCAAAAGTACGGGTTTGGGGACCAGCTGACGTCATGCGCCTCTCTCTTCTGAACGGAGTGTCAGATGTTCGAGGCGCATAGCGCTTGGCCGTACGGTGCATTAAATGCGGGCCTGGCGAAGGGCGGAAGAGAAGGATGTTGGTCGGTCGGGCTTCGGGTATAAATAGTTGGGTTGGTGAACCTTATTTACTCAGGTTGGAACTTCTCTCTAAAATTACTATTCACTTCTCTCTCTAGAAACGGTATCTGACTTGGGCGTTGGAGTGCTAACGAGTCCTTCCTTGGGCTCAGATTAGTCGTGTTGCGTGCAGGAGAGGGCGTGCTAGGGAGGCCACACGCGAAGGTTCGGGGCGCCTAGTTACGGGGCTCGAACATGGTGGAAATTTCATACGTTTCTCATCTTTACCCAGAACTAGTGTGTGCTTACTTTTCTCTTTGATTTCATACCGTTTAATGTCAGGTTATTAGGTTATGGCTACTGATCAAGTTGTTTCCCAAGAGATTAATTTGTCCCAAGACACTAGTCCAGTGATCCAAAGTTCACCCTCAAATGGTGATGCAACCATACCAGTGGATGTGAGTAGCACAAGAAACCGCACCCACCCGCCTTGTTGTCATCTCTAGGCCTGTGGTTTGCAATTGGAGGAGGAAGAAATCGCAAAGGACAACGATAGTGGGTGGGAGAGGAAGCGACTGAGATTTGTTCATTTATTTTTTAATTAATAATTTTTATTAATAATGTATTATGATTTTCTAATATATATATATAGTTAGTTGTGAACACTAATTGTCATTGATATTAAAGAAAATATCATTGAATAATATTTTTTTGGTTTTTTTAATATATGATCATTAATTTTGTTGTTGGGAAATGCATAGACAATACTTACGTATTGAGGTATTAAATGTATTTATCTAGTGTTCCGACGAAACCATTGCATCGTTAATAATTTCATTTTTGAGGAGTTCTTCATTCATGAGGACTTTTACTCGTCAGAAATAACAAAAGGGTATTTTGGGAACAAAAAATTTCGCCTAATTATCCAACCTTTTCTGACAATAAACAAGTCATCACAACAACACATAAGGGTATTTTGGGGATGGAAATTCCAAAGTGTTATTAACAAAAAATATTTTTGCTTACAAAAAAATATTCTCACAAATACTTAAAGTGACAAAATAATTTCCTTAGATATAGTTTTTCCTCTCTCACAAAAACTTTTCGTCAAGTTTTTTCCTCAAGGGTATTTCTTTTCTGATAACGATAAATTGGGTTTTGAGGATAATTTATCCTCACAAAAATGTTTTTATGACGCGACTTTTTTTTGGGCTATTACCTACGGACCTTTACCCCATGACCCGCTAATGACCGTATTTCGTCAGAAAAAACTTTTAGTGACGAGAAAAGGCCTTTTGTGACGCCAATCGTCTGGTAACATCTGCCAGTCTTTTTTGTAGTGTGAGAAGTACGAGCTGCTCTAGTAAATTGACTCACCACCTGTACTGCATAAGCAATGTCTAGTATAATCATATAAGTAAGATAAATTAGACTGCCTACTATAATCATGTAAAAAGTATGATCTTCTAGCAACTCCCCACTGTCACGGCTAAGCTTTACGGGTCGTTTGCTTCATGGATTTGGAAAATAAAGCTTTTGGTAAAACTTGGATTTTGTAAAACCATGGATATATGAAGGTTTTGGGGTTCACTATATACTTGTAAAATACCATTGTTTGTTTCATTGATTTCATGATGGACTTGGTTAATTAGATTTGCGTGCATGAAGTGAAAATGACCTACATTACCCTCATTGATATGAGATGAGAAAGATAAAAGGAGGGATAGTTTGGTCATAAATGATGGACTTTAAAGTCCATGATCAAGTCCCACCTTAAGAGGTGGAATTTTCAAGTCCATGGCACCCACGGATTTGGACCCTTAAAGTTCACGGGGCTCACAGATTTGTTGCCATAAAATACATGAAAAAAACAATGGACTTTGGACAAAGTCCATGATAGATCCAAATCTATCCTCAAATCCATGAAGCAAACGACTTAAATTTTGTTCCATTAGTGTTGAACATGGAAGACAATCTCTATACTGCGCTGCTTCAAGAATATCATTAATATATTTTCGATGACATAACAAGATTCCTACTCAGTTCTATTGATCTCCAATCCTAGGAAGTAAGAAGCTTCACCCAGCTGCTTCAGATTGAAAGCTTCTCGCAGAGACTGGGTTAATTCCTGAATACCATGTGTGTCACTGCCAGTGACAATCATATCGTCAACATACAAGAACAACATTGTGTTACCATGTAATGTCTGGCGTGTAAACATCGAAGGATCATTTTGACTTTGAATAAATCCAAATTACAGTATCGTACTATGGAACTTCTCAAACCATGCCCTTGGTGCCTGTTTCAAGCCATATAGTGATCTTTTCAATTTACAAACCATACATGGTGCTCCCTTTTCATAGCCTTCTGGACACTCCATGTAAATCGTTTCTTTCAAATCTCCATGGAGGAAAGCATTCTTCACATCAAACTGAATAATTTGCCCCTTTTTCATAGTTGCGGCAGCAAGAACACTCCATACTGTTTGCATCTTTGCAACAGGTGCAAACGTCTCATCATAGTCTATACCATACTCATGTCAAAACCCATGAGCAATAAGCTTTGCTTTATACTGTTCCAAAGACCCATCTAGCTTCATCTTCACATTGTAAACCCAACGACAACCGATGACTGAACTTCCAAGAACTCGTGGAACCAATTCCCATGTGTCATTTTCTTCAAGAGCGCGCATATCTTCCTTCATTGCAGATTCCCAGTTTATATGACCCTTAGCAAATTGGTAATGACTTGGAATGGGTATCGACTCTGCTGAAAACCCCACATAATCCCTTAATCTTTTCAGTGGCTGTCCCATTGTAGCTCGCGAAGACCTGCGTAGTTCAGGAAAAGGAGGTGGTGTGTCCAAAGCACCATCCGAACCACCAGCAGAACCACTAGTCGAAGAAGAGCTAGTAAATGATGATGATGACTCACCAGACGAAGTACCATGGTTGGGAGAATGAGGCAAAACTGAGTTTTGTGGAGCTGATTCGGACGAAGACGAGTGCACATGCGAGTCTAATAAAGGCGAGGAAGAGCCATTGAATTCCTCCAAACCTGTATGCGAAGAAGAGCCATCCAATTCCACCGAACCCGTAGATGGGCCACCTGTGCTGAATAATGAGAGGGATTGACGAGTTTCAACACGCCAACTCATCCCTAACAGCAAGAGCCTGAACAAACGATGGTAACGACTGCAGAAAATCCATGTCTCTGTGATCCCGATGATCGGATGAGGGGAAATACATAATTTGCTCAAGGAAAATGACATGACATGAAATATGCATGCGGCGAGCGACTGGATCGTCATAACACAAATACCCCTTGTGTTGACTATTATATCTAATAAACACACAACGAGCTGTCTTGGGAGATAACTTGTCACATGTTTTCTTATGATGCAACACAAAGTAGAGACAGCAAACACCAGGAGCCGCAAATAGTCGGGAAGTTTAGAATAGAGACGCTGAAAAGGAGACGACTACCCAAGGACAGGAGTAATTTGTCTATTAATCAGGTACAAAACTGTACTAACCGTTCCAACCAAAAAACCATGTGGAATACGAGAATGAAATAGTAGGGCACATGTAAGTTCTAAGACATGTCGATGCTTGCGTTCGACTAACCCATTCTGTTGGGAGACACCTGGGCAAGACTATTGAGGCAAAATCCCGTGAGAATCATAAAACTCAAGCAAAGGGTGGGAACTGAATTCCCCACTAGGATTGGACCGAATAACCTTCACCTTTTTACCAAACTGAGTCAACACCATCTGAACAAAGTGTCGAGCATGAGTGATCAACTCAGATTTTCTGCGAAGAAAATAAATCCAGGAAAACCGAGTGGCGTGATCGATGAAGAAAGCAAAGTAGCGATATCCCGTGCGAGACGGGGGACAGGGGAAGGACCCCAGAGATCAGTATGAACAAGCTCAAAATGTTCCTCATAAACAGTCTCATTAGAAGAGAAAGACAACTGTGAAGTTTTAGCTTCAATACAACTGATGCAGGAATGACAAGAAACCAAGTGAGAATCCAGCTTTCCAGGAAGTAAATTACTGCAAAACATATCCAACAATCTGGTCTTGTGAGGGTGACCAAGGTGACAATGCCACAAATCCCACATAGTAGTCTGTTTCAAAATTTTCAAAGAGCCATGAGGCTTTACGGTAGAAACCAAATCATCAACTATAGTCTCAAAATGGGGAGATTTATTAACTCAACTATGCAACAAAGAAGAGCTGGCCACGACAGTTCTTTATGTCGGCGTCCCATGAGGTAACGGCATCTCCAAATGACAGTCATCAAGAATGAACACACGACCAACCTTCTTACCCCTCCTTATCACCCTCCCTGTCGTCGGATCCTGCACAACACACCCGACTTTAGTAAACTTAACTTCACAGCCTGCTTCAGTCAATTGACCCATCGATACTAAGCTAGGAACTAGCCGAGGAATAAATAAAGTATCCTACAGTTTCACCCGGCTTGTAGTAGTAGTATCAATACCATGAAGGGGGAGACGTGCCCCATTGGCAACTTGTAGAAACAACACAGAGCTTGATTATAAGGACGAAAAAGCAGAGAGATTACTAGTTATATGGTTAAATGCAGCGGAGTCAAATAACCATCGAGGATTACCTGAAGAGCCGCCCATAGCAAAGGCAGTCGTCAAAGCAACGTGTAAAGTCTCTTGTAGAACTTCAGCAACCAAACAATGAACAACCTCGGTAGTAAGAGCCGTACCAGATGCGACACCAGCGAAACCAGAAGGAGTGACCTCCACCCCATAACTCGAGCCACTAGCGCCTCGGCCGTCACTAGTTGCGCGTCAGCCACCAGCAGGACGAGAACTCCCTAATGAAGAATAATCACCAGACTTGCCTTTGCGAGCAAGAGACTTACATTACAGAATTATGTGTCCCAAGCGCTTGCAATATATACATTCATTGTGACGCTTGCAATTGGGTTGAATATGGTCAACCTCCTGACAAAAATGACAAGTCGGATGACTTGTATCTCCTTGCTGAAAAATTGGTTTCCCCGCCCCCCGCGGCTGATAGCAAATGCATAATCACCAAACCTCGACTGATCAAGCTGCGTTTGACTCCAAAGTCGAGTCTCTTCGCGAATGAGTTCACCAAGAGCTTCATCAATGGTCCCAACTCCCAACCTAGTGATGCAGCAAAGAAGCGCGAATAGCTTCAAATGCTCGACGCAATTTCATAAGAAATTGCATAAGACGAGCACAGGATCTCTCCTTCAGAACTTCCTCAGAGGCCACAACGGACAACAAAGAAGCAAATAAAAGATCATATTCAACCCATAAGGTAGACAAAGCCTGATAATAAGTCCAACCCTGTCCAAATACATACCATTGTCAATGTCATACGCATAGGCGGAGGCAGCCCTATTGGGCATTGTCCCGAGACAGGGGTAAATTTTGGGAGGAACAAAAATAGTCCATATATGTTTATACAAAGGATGGAATACAACACCCAGTACGTCGTATTTTGTCATTATATCACAATTCATTACTTGATCATAAATTAACATTAAATTGATTTATTATACTATAGACGAAATCTCAATTGGAAAAAATCTCTTTTGTCCATATGCCTATTCAATAATTTGCCCATCAATCTTGAAGCACTCCATGGGCAACGCCGATTCCACTAGTTTTGACGGCAAGTGCAGATAAAATATTTTCCAACTTTGAGCTATATCACGTGCGAACTTCGAAGTCGAATTCACGACCAGTTTGCTAATGATTGTTTAGTGAGATCCATTAAAAAGGACTTACCTAAGAGTGTAAACAATGGAATATTTTGTGTTTCTTCATAATATGAAAACTCGTATTATTGTTTATGAAAATACCGATTGTAGTAGTCGTTATTTTTTATATATAAAATTTATTTAAATATTATTAATTATTTATACTTATTAAATATTTATATAATTATAATATGAAAAGAGGGCAGGGGTAGTTTGAAATCCTGCATTCGCCACTATTCATACGTACCAAGCCACACGACTGTTATGTAAAGCATAAACTAGCATCAACAGTTCAACACTAACATCACCATCTGTCATAAAAGAAAGCATTGGCATGTTTTTATCCATCAAAATTGATATCATATGAAAAATAAATAATAGCACTTTAAGTGCTTCTATGATATTTTTTTAATGCCATTTCCCTTTACTATCAAATCATAAATAACTGGCTTTACGATCTCGGTGGATGCGGGATGCCTGGCGGGACAAGGAACGGGACTGGGAGCTGTAATTAGGAAGAGGGATGGCGGTTTTGTGGCGGCGGCGGTGAAGAGGACGCGGAGGCAGTGGGAGGCGATGGAAGCAGAGGTGATGGCGGTGAAGTTCGGGATGGAGATGGCTCATCGGTTTCACCTACACTCAATCGCAATCCAGACCGACTGTCTGCAGGTGGAACGTCTCATTACAGGCCAGGTGGTTTCCCAAGTTGAAGTGGGCAAGATACCAAAAGAGATCAAGGAGATGGGCCAGGCCTTCCAACACATAGAATGGATCCATATTCCTAGGAAGCAAAATAGAGTGGCACATGAAATGACCCATATTGCTTGTAATTGGGAGGAAATTGAGTGTTGGGTGGATAGGCCACCAATTATCCTAGTTGCTCTCCTTAATGAGGAACTAGCTTGTCTAAACATTGATGATTAAATAAAACAGGTGTTGATTTTCAAAAAAAAAAAATCATAAATAACTACCCACCACTTAGTTTTCAAACTCGCTCGAAATCAACTCAACCAAGCAAGAGGAATGGTATCAATCCAGAGTTGAGAAATAAGTAACTAAGGATTGAAATATCGTATCTACTAGCGGTTCGACCAGAAAAACCTTCTACCGTAAGCTAAATTGGTAGGCGGTATTTAGCGATATGAAACAATTGAACCACGATTTTAGCTGACTTTTCTTGTATTTATTTCAATCCTTACAAGTAACTGATTTTGTATTACACTTGGTTTCTTCATGGCGTAAAATGTAACATGTTGGATCAGATTGTAATGTTTCCATCAATTGTGCAATGAAGACGAATCGAAAACGGTACATCCAAATTTTTTTTTTCAGTACCCATTTGATTCAGATCCTATCCACCCGGTCAAAGCCAGAGTCAAGGTCCGACCAATTCAACTTACAAGGAGTGCAACAGCCATGGAATACTAGGATGTCCTGTTTAGTCTGAGGAACATATGACCTCAAAAGAACAAAAAGAGCACAATGGAATTCAAGCAGATCAATTAAACAACTCCAAGGAACCTACGAATTACGAAATACAAGCAACATTTTATATCTGTACATTTGATTTCAAAGTTCCGACGTGGAGCCAACGCCATAGTTTGTGAGTATGAATACTGTTTTTGATTATGGTATATTACAACGTCTTTGTAATCCTTTACGGACACATTCAATTTTATGACCAAGTATGATGGATGTACAAAGAAACATGCTGCTGGCTACAAGATTTTTGGGTAGCAGCACAATGAAAAGAGATTACTTACACAAAAAGCATTCTTCTTTCTCTGCTTTTTTTTCCAATCATGTGCTTTCTCATTTAGCTTGTACACTTCCAAAAACAAATCATCGGGGCAAAAACAGAAAGCCGATTCTTCACAATTGAGATATTTAGAGAGACGCATTCAAGGATTGAAATTTACTGGTACATCCTGCTGCTGCAAACCTGAACTTGGCTGGTCCATCTGAAGAGGAGCAACAAGCCGCTGCAGCGGCTTTAGAGCTACTGTAAGCTGTGAAAATGACGGCCTCAGATTCGGATCCCTGCATACCATAAAGAAGATGACAAAACAGACCCAGCCAGCCAACAAGCAAGAATGATTAATTATTTTGCCAGGGATCGCATATGTCTAAAGTATAGAATGTGCTTCAATAGGTCTTAAGCCGTCTACTTACGTCTGCCAACATTCCCAAATGATTCTCGAAACTAAGGGATCTAGTTCTTTCGGTATTTCAAGTCGACGGTTCTGGAAGCCAACTGCACCCACAACTTGCATCGGATTCATCCCACTCCAAGGGATTCTCATCGTTGCAAGCTCCCATAGAATCACTCCAAAACTATATACATCACACCTGCAGGTACCGAGCGGCCAGCTATTAATGCTCACAAATAATAAGGGCTAAATTATGCTGACACAAAAGACAACCGAATCCTGTAGGTAGTTATATATGTTTTGATGCACCTATTATCACCAAGGTAATCCAAACTGAATATTTTGCTTTACGAAGTTTCAGGCATTTAAAAGCTCTACGCAATGCAGTTTAGTGTGCTCCTTTTGAGCTCAAAGACCCAGACCCTTAAAAGCATTAGAAATGTAGGGTTAAAGACCTAAATGAATGTATTTTAAAAGACATGAGATTGAAGTATGAAAAAAAGATAATCAACTCACTTCTCATTCGAGGGCTCGTTGCGAAGTACTTCAGGTGCCATCCATTCAGGCTAACAACACATCACATACAAGTAATCAGTAACAAGTGTAAGATGAAGCTCATTAGCAATATATATAGGGGCACATTCATCTCACCGTTCCGGCTGTTGATTTGGATGACAAAAATGTGTTGTGCTTCAAGCGTGATAAACCAAAATCACAAACCTGCACAGACATCAAAAGACTACAAAATATCAGAAAGTAAAACCTCAAGAATAATTTTAATTTAAGTTGCTAAAACACAAACCATGTAGGACATTGGAACACCTTAACCACCCAGAAGAAGCAAACCCCACAAATTCATGGCCACATGAAAACCCAGAACCTTCACTTAGTGGATCAATGAGAATTGTGATTAGGGAACATAAGAAGAAAAATTCACTATTTACCTTAACATTCCAGTTTTTATCCACCAACAGATTAGGGGACTTCAAATCCCTGTGAACAATTGTTGGTGAGCTGCTATGCAAGCAGTTCATACCTCTTGCCTACATCATCCGGCAAGAACTAGGAATCAAGACATATAAAGTGTCAATTATATACTGGAGAATCAAAGGTGACAGCGTACTATACCACATCAAGAGCCATTTTGATTCTGCGCCTCTCATCAATCTGACACTGAGGACGGTGGAGAATTCGGTATAAGCTTCCCCTAGAAACCATCAACAAGACCCAAGTCAATGGAGACAATGAAGAATGCACAAACAAGGTTTCATCACAGGAGCATCAAAATGATAAATAAAAATGCAACCAAATATCTTAGACATTGGTATGCAGAGAGGAGGCACACCTGGGGAGAAATTCAGTAATTATGGAGAGATTTGGAGGACGAGTAACAGCACCCATGAAAAGAACCACATTTGGATGACGCAATCTGCGCATTATCCGCACCTTAAATTACAGTCCAAAAATCAGAAATCTAAGGTCAGTAACTCTAAAGTCAGATTAAGAATAACAACTTCATTGATACACTCTTGTATTGATGTATATATGTCCTTGAAAGAATATGAAAGCGTTAATATGCAAGAGAATTGCATAGCAAGCAGTTATCTAGTCAAAACAAAGTAAACAACTATCCAAGGTGACCACTACTTAATCACTAAATACATGATGGATGCAAGTTAGTTCTTTGCTTAAATTCTGTACTAATCTGTCCATTAGTTGTCAGTTTAGAAACTATTGTATTGCTTACTTCTCTTTTAAATTCTGCCAAAGCTGCTCCGGAGAAACCCTGATCTAGGAACTTCTTGACAGCAACCTCCTGTTATTTGAGCCACAAACAAACACCCAAAAGATCAAAGAATCAAACATATCCTCATGTTCCTTAATAAGAGTACATAATGCACCAAATCTCTACCCAAAGCAGCGGCTTAAAATATCAAATAGGAGTAAAGAGAGAATGATAGCAATAATAACACATGTACTGCAGTTGCCATTATAAAGTTACTAATTACATTCAATTCACATGGATTCCATGACTGATGAACATGAAGATTATGCAAACAATTAAGAGCTGATGTAAGATATCAAATGACAGGAGATGAAGGAACTCAAAGCGAACCGCATCCCTGTTCATCTACTCTTGAGCAGGAAACATGACTATTATGTATACAGTTAAGAAATCAACAATTCCATAACTGACACAAGATATTAAATTATCAATGGTAAGCTGGAATACTAAAATATAAGAGAGGCAGCAGCGCAAACATTCATTCATACATTACTTTTCCTGACTATTTAAGTTAATAATGTTTACAAGGATATGCAGAAAAAAGGGGAAAACCAGACTCACCGTGCCATTCCAATCAGCTTGGTAAACCTCACCATATGAACCTATGCGAAACAAGACACTATTAAGAGAGATAAAAAGCTCACAGATTGAAATATATGTGACCAACACCTTGGCCTCACCAATATACATCCATAAGGAAGAATTATAGTGATGTCTTCCGTGTCACACAACAACAGGTAGAGAAAAACAAATCTCATATTCAAGGGGAAAAGAGGGGGCAAGAGCCATGGTTATTCCAAGATCAATTCTTCCAAGTCTTACCCATGACATAAGCCAGCACAACCAAAGGCCCAAATTGTTAGACAAGAAGAGCTAGAACACCATGAATGAGCTAGACAAAGATTACATGGAAAACAGACTCTTTTCTCTCTCCCCCACATCTGGCACTCACCACTGTACACATCTATCACCAGTGACCGTTTAAGCAAACACCATATGACTGATTATGTACATAGCACATTGCACATAGCACCAACCAGCTTATAATCGATTCTCCAACCACAAAGATAAAAGTCCAATAAAGAAATATAAACGATTGTTGAGGTTCCTTACCTAGTCCGATTCTCCCGCCAATGACCAAATCTTCCCAAGGAATCTCACATTCCACAACATCTACATCATCCAAACCATGCTCCACCCTGTTGCTCATGCTCGACTCAAGTGATGAGCTAGGACTTTCCAGATCCTTTAGTTTCAAATTGCTGCCAAAAAACATGTCACTTGTCATCTTCCTTGGATCCAGAGCACTATTTTCACCATCTTCCTCATCCTTCGATATGGCGCTGTTTTGCCAATTACTAGCATCTCTTTGATTTTCAGCTTCAAAACCCAAGTCTACTGGCTGGCCTATGGGTCGATTTTGATATTGTCTAACACCAGATGCCACTGCTGAACTGGAACCAGTATACAAATTTCTTGGCTCACTACCCCTACTGGCTTGATTGGAATTTACAGATGGCTTAGAATTCTGAGCATATGCGTTCCGGGAAACATTGGAGCTGGTGGATGCTGTGGATGTTTGATTGTAGTTATTTGGTTCGCGGTTAATTCTCGGAAAAAGGCCATCCATATAATCATATTCCTTGTTCCTGGGTACCTCATTGTTTGCATATCGGCTCTTCCACATCAATGGTGCAGGGGGTCGACCAGGTACAATATCATTTCTCAGGCCATCGGTCTTATTATCTCCAGGTTTAGAATGTACAAAATTTTTACCCTTGTTCTGAAGTGGATTGAGATCTGCGAAAAGATTATTAGAATCTTCTGGTCCATTCTGATTGTAAGGAGCATTACCATTAATCCGAATACCATCAGCAACAGCATGACCTCCATGATTTTCCTTATCCAGTAGATTGGAGTGAGTAGCTTTGTTGGATAACCCGGAAGAACCAACACCAGCATCACCTATAGAACCAGAATATGAATATAATGGTCCAGCATCTTCACTCCTAGACAAGCAACCACTCGATGAAGAGTTTTGACTTGGCCCTTCACCAGGTAATGAGTTTGGTCTTCCTAGTCCAGAATCAGAGGAATAAGGAGTGGGAACTCTACTGGTACTCAGAATATCAGCAGGAATCAATGTCCCTGGAGCTGCCATTAGGTCAACCAAAAACTCCCTGATGACAAAGTAGACTGTTAGATGTGCGAACATGGGCTGATCAACTACACTTATGCTGTACAGACTCATAAAATCATAGAAAGAAATGTACACAGAAAACTTAGGACATAAACACAGAGAGTCAAAATACAAGGATTCATGTATGTGCTTAGACATTACAATGTAAGAGATCAAAGACGTTTCAGCCAAATGAATGATCCAAAGTTCTTATTGTCGAATGCACTGCTGGATCTATTGAATTATACCAATAATCAACTGATACTTCCATGACAGGCCCTGTGACTCACTATATTCAGTCTTCTCTGGAAAGATGAACTTCATCGTGCCAGACAACAATGTTCATTATGCAGGAGCCCAAGCTAGAGCGTAAGTGTTAGGCAAGCTCCACTGTCATTCCTTTAACGAACTATGGGTATCACATATGAAGCCCATTTTATATAAATATATCTTGTCCCAAACATATTATGATAAAAGAGATATCACCAACTGTTCCCAATGTAAATGGAAACCTTAAATAAAATTAAATGAGTATCAATGGCAAACAAATTTCAAGCGAAGGAACAATCCATAACCTTTCATCCTCCAACTTGATAATGTTCACAGCATCATCCTCAACTCCAGTGTAATGACTTCCTTTCACCAATCGACACGGTAGATTTATAGTGTCAGCCAATACCTACCAAGTAACACAGCATTGAAATGTAAAACTACATGGCAATGGTAGGCATGCTGACAGCCAACCTAAGGTCTGTGGTAAAAGCAAGAAGCATCAATATTTCATTACTCATCAACAAAAAGTAAAACTGACCTTGAAAAGCAATGCACGATGGCGAGATAGGCCAATATTTATCGAACCAATGGGCAGCACACTTGTATGAAGAACTGTCCTCAACTCGATGCTTCTCTCCATCCACTTTGTCAACATTATGTTAGCATCCTTTACAGGGCCACCCATGTGCGCTGTTACGAGTTCAGCCAGTCGCTGGACCAAAATGCTAATGTCAGTAGCAGGGCAATCTAATGAAATACATTGAGCAACCTGTGCCACCTCTTCCAAGTTATGATCAATCGCTCGATTCACTACTACTGCTTCAAAGCCAGAAGAGACGGAATTTGTTTCCAAGTCTACAAGAGAAGGCATCTTCCCTTGATTTTCTGAACTTGTGGAGAAGACATCATAAAACCCATCTACAACCTTCTCTTGGTAATCCAGCACACTATATTCCTGATTAGCAATGCCATGAAGAAGAAACAGCAATAAGATAACAGGTTGATATGGGCATCTGTATGAAGTAATAAACGCTTAAAATAAAACAGTTGCCGGCCAAAATCATCATGTCAGAAGCAACTGAACAATTGTGACGAATTCCCACCCAGCCTTCAGCTATTAGGAACCCATAGAACAGTAAATGGATTAGATTAAATGACCAGATTTCCACTTTTGGCAGTAACTCACCCAGCCACAAATTATCCAACACCTGATAACGGGAACTACTGGTTACGTGTTTCCAACCCTAATTCAAACTCATATCGACAACCCATTGCCATTCTAGCTCCAATTTACTATTCTTAACCCTTAAGTTCACAGTGAAACTAAGCATACTTACACAGTTCAGTCACAAAATTACTAGCCATTGACTAGCTGGTAAGCAGGTAAACATTCCCCAATTCAAGAGCATTAACTTTGAAACAGTAAAGAAACCAGTTCAATCCCTAGAGTTCTCAAAATAAAACTCACCCAAAACTGTCTCGACAAGGACTCCGCCGCAGCTTCTCCTTTCTCTCCCGTTCCGTCCATGCAATGATGACGATTCCCTCCCAAGCTCAGTAGAGTAGCCGCTCGGATCTGATCCTTCTCCCGATCATCCCTCCCAGCCTCCGAATTGGAAGAAACGCTAATCGCTAGTGCCAGCTGCATCTGAAACTCCTCCTCGGAAGTGAAGTAGTCCGCGCCAATATTGCTGCCAACGCCGTTCGTATTCGTAACAGGCGACGGCTCAGTCATCGGTAACGCCGCCGCCGCCGCCGCATCAGTAGAAGCAGGTGCCGACGCCGGAGGAGTGGAAAGCGGAGGGCTACCTGGAGCGGCTGCCGCCGAAGAAGCTGACGATGAAGCCGCCCGGTGATCGGACGCGCACGATTGCGAAGGTGAAGGAGAATCGGGGGTTTCGTTCGATCGATTCGCTGACTCGTGGGTGTTCCCTATGTGAAGCTTCTTGAAAATGTGCTTCATTCCCCCCGGGGCGATTGTTTCCCTCCAATAGAAAATTCTTGCTTAAGGCTTTGCTGAATTTTATCTTCGTTCTTCTTTTTCTTCTCCTTCTTGTTTCCTGGACTTTTTTTTTTTTCGCTTTTCTAATTTTCTCGCGTTTTCCCTCACTTTCCCTCGGTTTCTCGTCTCTGTTCTGTTTGGTGCCGGGAGGTCAAGTACTGTAGATGCCAGAGACGAAAAAGTGGAGTAGTTACTAACTTGGAACTTGGAAGAAGAAACTTATTAACGAAGTGGTATATTGTACTGGTGTCCGGTTCGCCAAAGAAGGCTGGGTTTGGGGTTTATTTACGATAAATTGCCATCTTGACGGGATCTTTTTTTGTTGGCTACGTTGACGGCGATAGCGACAGAAAGTTAACGCGCCAATGTGACGGGGACGCGGTGCTTACGTGGAGGGAAACGTCGCAACTTTCTGATTTTTAGTTTATATTTTATTTATGAACTTTGTGTATATTTTTCTTTTCCAATAGATGAGAGATTATTCATTTTGGTTTTGCCTAAACAAAAAAATTCCTGTTTTCGGAACCGGATGAAAGACCAGACCGAAAAAAATTTAGTGATTTAGCGTTTAGTGGTTAACAGTTACAAAATTTTTGGTGAATCGTTGATAGAACCGTTCATGATATATAACATATAAGGCTTGTATATTACACTAATTTAAAATGAAGTTATGATTGACCATAAACAATTTCAAAATCATATCATCACCAAAATATCTAATAAATCATTCAAATCATCTCACAAAAGAAAATTATATTTTTAATTCAAATTAAAAATTAAGATGTCAGTCGGTAGTGGATAACGTAAAGTCGACAACAAGGTTCGAATGAGAAGAAGAAGCATATATAAAATTAATATGAGTTATAGGTATAATATGCCCCTCTACTATGACGTTTTATCAAACATGCCCCTCTACTATTTTTAATCAAATATGCCCCTGTACTTTGAAAAAATTATCAAACATGCCCTTCTGTTAAAATTTCGATTGAAAAAATCGTCAATCATGGTTGAATTGAGATTTAGACAACCCGACATCGACAAATGGGAAGGAAATGTCAGTTTTGTCCCCTGTTCTATTTCCCTGGGTCTTTTCAAAATGAAATTATTTGAATTATTTGATTATACAAAAGAACCAAAAAAATTCTAAAGTGAATTTATTAGGGATATTTTAGTCATTTGTGTCGCCCAAACTAAAGTTCGGCCTTGGTTAACGGTTTTTAGATGAAAATTTTAACAAAAGAGCATGTTTGTTCATTTTTACAAAGCACAGGGCATGTTTGATGTAAAACATAGTAGAGGGGCATGTTTGATAAAACGTCATAGTAGAGGGGCATATTATACATATAACCCAATTAATATTTATGGTTTGATGGTCTTAGTGTATGTTAAAGTATTTTTTTAATTATTTTTTGTTAAAATAGTGAACTAGTGGACCAGTTAAACCGTGGTGGTTCATCAAATTTTATGTTGAACCGTGAAAAATTATTTGATCCATTAATAACCGTCCAAACAATGAACTGGACTGTTATCATAACTGGTTTGATGGTTTTACTGGCCCAACCATTGATCTGTTTCGATTTTTATAACAATGGAAAAAATATTGTTACAAAGTTGGGTTTCTTACAAAATATTGCATTTTTAAAAAACACTTATCCAAAATACAGTAGTTCGAAAATTTATTTCAAAATTATGTTCCAAACGCCGAATATAGTAATTGGGGCGTGCACGTCCCGATTGAGTTTGCTATGCAAAAAAAGAGTTAATTGGGACTAGGACAAATCCAATTAAGGCATCCGCGCCACAAATGACATTTTCTCCCTTTAATTCCCCACCTGCCTGTCACATCTTCTGTTCTTCTCTGACGTAAAAAAAATTCTCAAAGAATTTGCAAGTAGAAAGTATCTCCTGACACCTTCCGTCCAAACTAAATCCCGAACAGAACCACCTATTGATGTTAGTCATCTCGTACACGAGGAAGAGAAATGGGGAAGGGAAGAGTAGAGTGATCCTACTTGCACACCTCCACCTACAAGGGCGCCTTACCCTGCCAGGTTTAGAAAAAGAAAGGGCGGTCAAGACTACGATTTTCATAAGTTTTTAGGGATGTGAAGAAATATTAATATAGCCATGCCCTTCTTAGAAGTTATAGCTAAGATGCCTCAGTACTCCAAGTTTACGAAGAAAATTATTTATAAAAAGAAAAGGTTGAGCGATATGGCATCAGTGCAATTGGGAGAGGAATGTTCTGCGGTGCTTAACTAGTTGCGAAGCTCGGAAAAACTTAGGTATACATGGAGCTTAACCCTACCATGAACTACCAATGAATCCAAAGTCCCTCAAAGCCTTGTGGATTATGATGCCAACATCAATGTGATGTTATGCGAGCTCTTCAAAAAACTGCAACTAGGTAGCCTAGTACCAATTCATATGATGGTGAGGTTGGCGGATAAGTCATCCCGCCAACCTCGAGTACGGTCGAGGACGTTATGGTCGATGTAGGATCGTTTACCTTCCCTGTCGACTTCATAGTCATGGATACAAGTAATTCGGACGCCACCATAATCCGAGGACGATCCTTCTTAGCAATAGCCCAAACCATGGTCGTCATGCACGGTGGGAAACTTACCTTTTGTGTTGGCTCGACACATGTCATATTTAATATGGAGGAAGGAATGGAACGGGACCATGTCCAAGATGATGGCATGACCCCTGAAAAGACCACGGAAACCCTATCGTCCGTAACTACATGTGTCTCGGACGACCCCCTAAAGGTATGTCTAATTTCAAGAGAACTTAATGCACAAGACGGGATCGAGAAAGCATTGCACCGAAACAGTCTTGAGGGAGAAGGGGCGTTGGAATCAGGTGAAGAAGAATGCAAGCAAGTTCCGTTAGTTCCGGCCCTTGCAACCTCCTATGCAGAACCTCCCAACCTATAATTAAAACCATTACTGGAACACTTAGAGTACGCTTACCTTGCATAGGTTGAAAAGCTACCGGTAATCATAAATGCTTCTCTTACAGCCGAGCAGAAAGAATGCCTGATAGTTCAATAATGCAGGCTCAAGAAGGCTATTGCCTGAAAAATTACCGACATCCAAGGGATCGATCCCTCCTTCTGCACACATAAATTTTAATAGAAGATAACCACAAAATGGTGGTACAACCTTTGAGGCGTTTAAACCCTCGCCTAAAAGAGGTTGTTAAGAAGGAGATTCTTAAACTTCTCGTGGCAGGATAATATTTCCTATCTCTGATAACCCATGGGCAAGTCTAGCCCAGCTGGTTTCTAAGAAGGGCGACATAACAATGGTTCCACATGATAACGGGGACTTGATCCCAATACGTATGTCACAAGATGACTTGTTTGTATTGACTACAGAAAGCTTAATGATGTCACTCAAAAGAATCACTTTCCCATCCATTCATTGACCAAATGTTGGAACAGCTAGCCGGACAGCAATACTACTACTTCTTCTTTGATGGGATGTTGGAATACTTCTAGATCCTAATCGATCCACTTGATCGGAAAAAAATATAACATCCCTTATGACACCTTTGCCTATCGCATGATTCCATTCGATCAATGCAACACCAAGACTACTTGCAAGCATTGCATGACCACAATCTTCAACGGTCTTTTGGAGAATGTCATGGAGGTCTTCATGGACGGCTTCTTGGTTTATGGAGACTCTTTCTCCCACTATATAGCAAATTTAGAGATGGTATTGATTCACTTTGAAGAGACGCATCTGGCATTGAGTTGGTAGAAAGCCATTTTATGGTCACCAAAGGCATTATCTTGGGCCATAAGATATCAAGGGAGGGCTTTGAGGTAGATCGAGCAAAAATAAAGGCCATCTCTAACCTTCCCTGCCCCACAATCAAAGATCTTACTAGTGTAAATTTTTTATGTTTGGGGCATTGGTTTTATGGGTCATTTCCCCTCATTATTTAGCAACAAATATATCTTGGTGGTAGTTGATAATGTCTCCAAGTGGGCAGAATCAAAAGCGCTCGCTAAAAACAATGTGAGACCTATGGGAAAGTTTTTTCACTAACTCTTCTCATGGTTTGGAGCCCCTCGCGCTATAATAAGTGACTAAAGCACTCATTTCTAAAGCCCATTTGATAAAATCTTCGAACATTTTGGGGTGCACCGTCGCTTTTCAACAACATATTACCCCTAGATAAGTGGGCAAGTAGAGCTCACTAATAGAAAGCTAAAGTAAATTCTCCAAAAGACCGTGGATAGTTCCTGTAAAAACTAGTCTAAAAGCTCACAAATACTCTTTGGGCATATCATACAACTTATAAATATCTGATAGGAACATCCCCTTACTAGGTGGTTTACGGCCAAAACACAATCAACCTAGGTGCCAACACAAACAAGGAGGGATGCCCTACATTAACCTAGATAGGAAACATGATTTGCCTAAAAAAACCCATCTTTACAAACCTCTTTAACAAAATGGGGTCTTCTCTCTACCTAGGTTAGAATGAAAAATAGCTTGATAGGCAACACAACACAATCTTCCATGAAAATACCTCCAAATTCGTATTAAAATACACCCACACATAGATAATCATTCCATACAATCAATCACATGGTAGAAGTTAGGGTTCACAAACACCCAAGTGAAAAGGGAAACTACTCCATGCTAGGAGAGGGAAAACACAAGGAGAAAGAATAAAAACCATCATGGAGATGCTTGAATCCTTCCTTGTGTAGAAAAAATCTTCCTTTGGGGAAGATTTTCCCAAATTCTTGCCTTGGAGTGAAAACCTAGCTTCTTCTCTCTTCTTGTTCGTCACTTTATCTCTCTAGAATGTTAAAGTAGAAGGTTTTCTCACTCAAGGTCTCCTCTTCTTTTTTCCCTCAGCTCAAGCCCCTTTTATACCCAAGTCGGGCTCAAATCACGGTCCCAGTTCACGACCGTGAACTCAAGGCGGGGACAGTGATCTCGGGCCAAAACACACAGGCCACATCATCACTAACTCAGTTCACGGTCTCTAGCTTGGGTTCATGGTCTTACGACCGTGAACTGGCTTGAGTCTAGTGAGAACCAAAATTGCTCTGGACGCCTGCCGGTTCACGGTTTGCGGCCCAAGTTCACGGTCTTCCTGGCCGTGAACTCACTGTTTCCACCGTGATCTGCTACTGCCTCCATCCTTTGACCCGATTTTGCGCCTTTTCGTCCAACTTTCAACTTCGGCGTTGGTTCCACCTGCTATAGACTGAAATGCAAAAAACGAGACACAGCCCAGCATAAAACCAAATCTCCTGGAGCATAAATGCCTCAAACGACTAAGGAAAATGGAGGTAAAAGTGTACAATTAAGCCTGAATCATGACCTAAAGTAGACGCATGATCATTCACCTAGCTTTAGTAGGACTTACACAATTGATATTTTTGGGTGACTGCATGATCATTGAATGACTTGAATTGTGCGAATCGCTTAAACCAATTTAAAGGGGATATGATTTGTCCCTACCGCATGAAACCAAGTGCAAGATCATTGAGTTCGTAGGTGTAGCTAGGAAGGGAGTTGGAAGACATGATCATTGCACCAACTCTCTCAGTTTAATGATCCTCACACCAAACACACCATAGATTATTGTTTCTATCCATTACATTGCATTGCTCCATGTTAGGGGGAAGGAACCGGACCCCGAATATCGCTTATTCTTTTCTTACAACCTGTGTGATTTTAGTATAGTTAATTAAACTTGAGAGCAAACCAAAAGATCGACTAGATAACAACCAAACTCTTGAGTAAGGCTAGGCTACCAACCTCAAGGAATACGACTTTAGTCGCTACTATACTACCTCTCTTAACAAGGTTATACTTGACCTAGTCAGGGTAGTAGAATATAGTGCATAGAGTTTATTACTCTTATGTGCATCATTAGGATCACACTAGTCTATTTGCTTTAGAAACTTGTATTGATTTTTCGGTTCAACTACATGTATTGAATGATTTTTTTTTCTCCAGTTTTGGACTATATAAATATTCGAAATTGATAAGTCCATGAGATTGTATAGTAGAATATACTGCAAATTTTTTTTTGTTGAACACTGTAGGTACTACATACATTTTATAATATTTTTAGGGATGAAAACACGTCGTGGATTTTATTATAACTTTTTCTAATTTGATATTTATTTTCATCAGGGTCATATATGTATATTTTGGTTAATGCTACTTAAGAGATTCGAACTTCAAACTTTGGAGTGGAGATACTTGAGGCCATATGATGTGCACCCCATGGTTGTTCTGAAACATGGTGCAATGTTGTGATAAACATGCAACGGTCCATAAGGCCGTTGTTTTAATAAGCGAAATTTACATACGAGTACAGCTGGATCGTTGTAAGAGACAACCTCTGGCCATATTGTTAGAGATGTTTCAGGTTAAAGTAACCTTATTGGTATGTGAGATGGGGCAAATGAAATATCAGGAGAGTTTGCAATGCCAGAAATTTGGCCATCAACATGAAATAGATGAAGCAGAGAACCAAGGAAGTTGGACCACACTGAATTAAGTCAGGGACTCGAGTAAAGATAAGATTTATCCTTTGATTTTCACCCCCAATTACGACCAAGTCAATTCTGGGTAAAAGTTAGATAGGGTGGATAGTAAATAATATAAACAAAACAGAATCTCTCCCACAAAAATTAATCCCGCAAAAAAGCGAGAACGAAAGAAATGGAGTTACGTAGCTAGGTATCAACTATACCCTCGCATAACCTGCCAAGTGTTGGTTGAAATTCCCGAGGTAGCAACCACGTGTCAGATATCTCGCTTACCAGAATCCACGTAGCAAAAGCTCCTCATGCATGTCCCATGCATCATCACAATCTAATATTTAAACATAACCCCGATCCATTTATTGCCTCTTTTGTTCAAAACGTAACTTTGAGAATAGAGAGAAATCAAGAAAAGAAAATGAGCCAGCAGCAGCAGCAGGCGATAAGGTACGGGGATTTGTTCGAGGTGCAAGGGGAGCTGGCGGAGAAGGCGGTGGCCCCGAGGGACGCCGCCATGATGCAGACGGCGGAGAACACCCTGACGGGACACACCCAGAAGGGAGGCGCCGCTGCCGTCATGCAATCCGCCGCTGCCAAGAACGAGAGGGCTGGCTTCGTCTGCCACGGGGACGCCAGCGAAGTCGCTGACGACCTCGGGGTTAGCGCCACCGAGACCGATTTCCCCGCCGGGAGGACCGTCATCACCGAGTCCGTCGGCGGCCAGGTATCTCCTAACAATGCCTTTTTTTTTCTTACAACATCTAGCTAGTAACGTGACAAATCGATCCTCGTTTTGGGAAGCGTGAATAATTAAATCGGTATTATCTTCCAACAATTATAGAGTGCTTGTATTGAAAAAGCCGAATCTTTCAAATCCTTTTGAAAATTAACCAAAATGGTATTATTTGAAAGTTGGGAACATTGTTTTTTACGTTAAAATTCAGGTAAAAATAGGGTTTATTTCTCCTTTGTTTAATCGTGACAATTCATTGATGTGCGCGTCATAGCGTGCTCAACCAAGAACTAGGGGGCCGTCCCGGGCCACGGCTCAGCCCGCCCTCTGGAGTCGAAGCTAGTATAGCCCTTGTAAATGTTCGAGATTAGGTACTCGTTTCAGTGCTGGTCGGGCTACGACCCAGTCAGTCCTCCCCGCGTTGTTTGCGATCCGATCAGATATCGATTTGGGTTCCTAAAAGTAAAATATATGGTCTGAAGATTTACTATAAAATTTCTCTTTACATATTATGGATTCCTGTGCCCAGGTCGTGGGGAAGTTTGACCAGGGCGGTTCCGCCGCGGCGGCGGGGACACCGGGCGGGGGCTGCGGAGGCGGGGTGACGATAGGGGAAGCGCTGGAAGCGGCGGTGCTGACAGCAGGGAAGAAGCCAGTAGAGCGGAGCGACGCGGCAGCAATACAGGCGGCGGAAGTGAGAGCCACCAGCCGGACCACCATCGTCCCCGGCGGGATTGCCGCGGCAGCTCAGTCGGCGGCCACCTTCAACGCCAGGACCACCAAGGACGAGGAGAAGACCACTCTCGCCGATGTCCTCTCGGTAAGAATTTAATTAATATGTTTTTTTTTCTTTGTTGTTTCTTTCCCAACATCCGTCTTAATAGCGAGGGTTGTGTTATATTGTTGTGTTGTGTTACAGAACGCGAAAGCAAAGCTGCCGGCGGACAGGCCGGCGACTAGGAAGGACGCAGAAGGGGTGGCGGGGGCAGAGATGAGGAACGATCCGTTCCTCACCACACATCCGACAGGGGTGGCGGCTTCGGTCGCGGCGGCTGCTAGGCTGAACCAGCAAGCCCTTAACAACAACAACAACATCGACGACATTGTACAGTAATCGTTGTTGAGTTTTTTTAATGCAAACTCGTGAGTTTTGCTTTTTTTTTTTTTTTAGCAAACGGAGGAGATGATGCCTCGTAGCTACAACAATGTTTGTTTTCCTATCAGTACATATGAAGAGTTGATTTCCTTAATTTGCCTTTTTCTTATGTCGAGCATGGTGTATTCAAACGGTTATAATAGTCAGCGGCCGATCATTATTACTGGACACGTCAAAAATAAATTAATAGATTAAAATTTTAGACGTAAATAATAATAATAATAATATTAATGAGAATATGAGATAATGAGCTGTGGATAGCAGTTGAATAAATAACCACAGTTGAATAAATATATAATTGATAACCGTCGTTGATATGTGGTTTTGGATGGATATTGACAAATGATTGTATGACTGAATTGTACGAACTGAAAATGGTATGGTGATTCGAATCTTGAGATGGATTCTAAATTGGATGATTGGATGATTGATTGTGAGAAATGTATTGTTGATACAAACATGGAATATGTATGGAGATGGATTCTAGATTGGATGATTGGATGATTGATTGTGAGAAATATATTGTTGATACAAACATGGAATATGTATGGACCGCGAGTCAATGAGACGACCTTTGATTCATAGATTGATTGCGATTATGATGACATGAGTAACATTGATTGAGATTATGATGACATGAGTAACATGAGATTCATTTAAAGTGGGAATTCAATGGGAAGGAATTGATTGTTGAATTGGTTTGTGAAATGTTTGACATGAGATATGCATGGTCTGAGAATCCGTTGCACTGCATCGATTTCGGATCGAATGTTGCATAGGCTAGTTAATTAGTGGGATGACATTGATTCTGGATCGTTTGTGATGGACAAGAGAAATGAGAATTGTTTGATTTGTGATCGTCTTAACTCATTCTGCACATAGTCATACAAAGGCATGCACTTACCCCCAATCATTGAGATTAGGTAGATTTAGCTCGCTTTTGCAGGTGATGTTGTGGTTGCATGAAAACCACTTATGATAAAGATGATTTGCTCGATCGGTGGTATTTGTATCCGAAAATAAATTGAGTCGAGGAAATCGAATTCCGAGCTCAAACGAGGAAAAAACGAGGTTCAGAAGTTTGTACTTACAATTGTGCGATTTTAAGTTCCAGAACTGTCTCTGGCAGCTCGAACATAAAGAGTGCCATTGTGTAACTATTCATACCCGGGTCGTAGTTTTTTCTTTTGACATCAAACAATGAACCGTTTGCATCTACAGGACCGTGGGAATGAGGAGGATTTTTATGCACCAATTACTGGAATTTCATAATTTAATTTGAGAATTGGAATTCGGCAAAATAGAGGTTTGTGAGGGTAATTAGGGGGACCTTAATTATTGCATCGATTATTTATGATTAATTTTTATATTTTGATGGATGGAATACTGTGGTGATGACTTGTCAGGTTCAAAGATTTGGTGATTGATTTTCATTGTTATCGATTTTATGGTACATATATAGGTAGTCGACAAGTACCACCGAGAAAATGGATAGTTGAGTTTATTGAGTTTAAAACTGACCAGACGGCTGTTTTAGAAGATTGTGTGGTGGATTTTGGTTGTTGAAAAATGATTTTGAATTGATGTCAAATGAGATATGTAAATGAAGGAATGACTGAATGAGTAAGTTATATACTAATGATTAATGAGAATATGAGATATGAACTATGTATCGTTGTTGAATAAATTATTGATAATCGTTGCTGACTATGTGGTTTTGGGTGATATGATTGTTTGAGTGGTGATTGAAGTTATGAAATTGTTTGGATATTAACAAATGATTAAATGTCTGAATTGTAAGAACTGAAAATGGTGATTGGAATTTTGAGATGGATTCGAGATTGGATGATTGGATAATTGATTATGAGGAATGTCAAGTTGATAATTGACGTGAAATATGTATGGATCGTGAATCAATGGAACGATATTGATTCCTAGATTGATTGAGATGATGATGAGATGAGTAACATGAGATAGATTTGAACTGTGAACTCAATGGAGAGACATTGATTCCTGAATTAGTTTGATGAAATGTTTGACGTGAGATATGCATGGTCTGAGAATCGGTGGGACTACATTGATTTCAGATCGATTGTTGATGGACGAGTTAATTAGTGGGATGGCATTGATTTTGGATAATTTGTGATGGAAGAGAGAAATGAGAATTGTTTGATTCGAGAGAAATGGATCTTAACTTACATAGTTATAGAAAGGGCCTGCACTTACCCCCAACCATTGGGATTGGGTAGATTTAGCTCGCTTTTGCATGTGATGATTGTGGTTGCATGAAAACCACTGATGATGTTGATGATTTTCTCGAGAGGTAGTATTTGTATGGTGAGTGGTGACCTTGGCGCCCATTAATAATAGACCAGAATTTTCATATCATGCATTGATTGTGTGTTTGTGAAGCTATGTGATTATCATGTTGGATAAACTAGTTCGATGATGGTGACCTGATGGAATTGATATATTGATCGATCTCTTGTTTCTGATGACCTAGGATGACATCTAGACTATTGATCTGCGATTTATGTGACAATGTGATTATCTGAATGAGGTCCCAATAGTTAGGTCGTGGGAGAGATCCACACGCACTGCTTAGTTGGTGACCCAAGTCTGTGCAGCTTATAGGTTCGAAGGAATTGAGATAATCTCTGGCACTGCACAATGATCGATGGAGGATTGGTTTTGAAGTTTTCCTAGATTTTACAATGATTCTCGTTTATGTTTTACGGGTTGATAATTTTAGTATGCATAGTAGATAATACCGTATTGAGCATTTTAGTGAATGACACTATGATTTGGTTTAAATAGAATGAGCGAAATAGATCGAGTTGATCTTTTGTATATGATGAGTAATATGAAAATGGATGTGTGGTGGATGTTGGTTTAAAATGATGCTAGTATGTATTAACGGTGGAAAAAGAATTGAGTTTAGCGTAACTCTCGAATGATTCCGCTATATGGTTGAACCAATGAGTATTGGGGTGGGGTGTTACACTAGGCGCGCTCTAGCGAGCACATTTATGTGACTATGTGAGTCACATTACTTGTTTATGTACCCTATTGTAGTGGGCTCTCAACCATGAGTGCTTTAAGAAGCCTACATTGTGCCCACAATATGACATGTGTCAATTATTTTATGCTCACGCTTTGCATTTGCGCCTAGGCATGCGTATGATGCATAAGATAGATGTGTGTGCAAGATATGACATTCGACATTTAGTCCTGGATTGCGCCTAAGAATACATACATATAATATATTTACTCTTGAGTACATTGTTATACAGTGAGCGATGGTTGTGTGGCAGGGTATGTGAGGCGACCTTTAGTAATGAGTGGTGGAGGACTGGTGGTCACTAAAACAGAAGCTCTACTACAAACTAACGTGTTTAACGGATGGCAATGGACTCACAGAGTGATGTAAGCTTTCTCGCGTCCTCACAATGACATTTTTGACATGTGTGTTTCCTTTTTATGGACGATTTTTATGGCTGGCTTATATCGAGACTACACAATCCCAAAATAGTTGGTTTACTTGGTTTGCCACCCACTTTACATTCAATGTTTATTTGCGCATGTTCTCGGCATAGGCATTTGATAATGGGAGCATTGGCAAACCTACCATTAAGTAAGTAGGGCATGTGTGCCCATTGGATGACATTAATATTTTTCTTGTGCGTCTAGCAATGAAGTTTTGAATGAATGTTATAAGATCTTCCTTGCGAGCACATTTTTTAGAATATGTGGGTCATGTTGCATGCTTTTGCACCCGCTTAAGATGGGCGCGTAAAAAAGTTTACATTAAGTGGACATAGCATACGTGTCCACCGCACATGTGTAGTTTATTCCTAGATATGGAATTAAGATAAGATACATACTAAGCGCGCTCTAGCAAGTACGTTTTTGGAGCTATATAGGTTTTGTTACCTATGTACAGACACATTTTCACAAAACCTACATGGTGTCGACTACACGAAGTATGTTGTTCTTTGGGGCCCAGGGTTTGCATCTGCGCCTAGGAACGCATATATACCTGACGCTTCTTGCCGAGCGTGTTTGCATGAGATGGACAATAGATGTATCATAGGGTACGAGAGGCATTGTTTTAGTCATGCGATGTTCTTAGGAACTTACATACCCGTTATTTCATTGCGTTGATACAAGGAAAAAATGTATGTGTGGCAAGGTACGGGAGAGGACATGTACTCATGGGCCATGGAGGCCACTAGATACAAAAGCTCTACTAAAACGTAAACATATGTGGCAAGTTGCAATCAAGCCTCAAAATAAAAAGAAGCACTATGTCCAACCGGTACGGAAGTCACAAAAGGAAGAAAAAAAATCGATACAGTTTCTAGGGATGGCAACGGATTCGGGTGGGGTGGGGTAGGTTTTTATATATACTATCCCTGAACTCAACCATTCCCGAAACTCAAATTAGGTGGGATGTAAAATGACATACCAAAACCTATTGTGTGCAATTCAATAAAAAATTCTTTCCCACCATCCTAGATAACTATATATAAAGTTGTCTGTATAAAGTTAAAAAAAAAAGATGTTATTTTTAAGTTTAGTTAAGATATTGTTTATAAAAGTGAGGGAAAATGGAAAAAAAAGTTATCTAAGAGATAATTATAGTGCTTGAGGGATATGCATGACTGAAGTGTTGAAACTAGTGAGTCTGAACTATAATTGAAGCATATATTCTGGTGAGTTCAATGTGGATACTTAAAATACCAAACTCGCACCATACTCATTACCCCCTTGTCAGGTTCAGGGAAAACTCACCAAAAAAAAACCATATCAATTGAATTTCTCAATCAATTCAATTTAATTTCGATTGATTACCCATGATGATGAGTTATTATATCACCGATTCATGTTTCCCCTATTATATATTATATCATATAATTGTGAAATTTCGCATCCTGAATTCGTCAAGAGTTATGGGGAAAAATCCAAAACTACCACTGTTAAAAAAAAATTACAAAAATACCACCCTCACCAAATAATTTCCAAAAATACCATCGTTTATACAAAACCGCGCCTCTGATGAGCGGTTTTTAATGAAACCGCGCCTCTAGGCAGCGTTTTACATTATAACCGCTCCTTGGAGGCGCGTTTTTAATTTCCAGAGAAAACTGCTTCTGGGACGCGCGGTTATAGGCTAACCCTACCACAAAACGCTTTAAGAGGGAGCGTTTAACTGTCGGCATTACAAACCACCTCTCAAAGGGGCGGTTTACTATGTCAGGACAGAAACCGCTGCCCCAAGGCGCGGTTTGTGCCTGGTCACCCGACATGTCGAACATGTCGGCATGCAGGGGTAGGGCTGTATGGCAGACATAAAACCGCTCCCCCCCCCACACACACAAGCGGTTTTGCTGCAAAGTTTGCCTATAAAAGACTGTTTCGGAGAACTCAATTCTTCATACTTCCTTCCTCAAATTTCAGCTTTGCACCTTTAAAGCACCTTTAAATTATTTAGTTTTTGCGATTAACGTTAATTCGTAAGTTTGTTTCGTAATTACTTTTCATTGTCCTTTGTGATTTTATGTTAGTAACTTAATTACTTTTCATTGTCCTTTGTGATTTTATGTTAGTAACTTAATTACTTTTCATTGTCCTTTGTGATTTTATGTTAGTAACTTAATTACTTTTCATTGTCATTTGTGATTTTATGTTAGTAATTTGTATTACTTTTCATTGTCCTTTGTGATGTTATGTTAGTAACTTGTGTTACTTTTCATTGCAAATGGCATTCCAAAGGTTCACGCTTGGGTTGTGGTGGAATGGTTACACGGAAGAGACCGAAAAGGGTGTAAGTTACGTCGGTGGCAATTTTCATAAAATGAAGGTCCGTACGAGACCGATGCTTGAAGTGCTCCATCAAATGTGCACTCAGATTACCTGCATGGATGGCACTAGAAGAGTTGATCGAATGGTGTATCGATATCCAAACAGACATGACGGGTCGCTGTGGAATGAGGAATTCCTCCTTACCACTCAGGAGGACGTTGATGCCATGGTCCAATTTTTGACCACCAATAAAATTAAGCAAGCGGAGATGTTCGTTTACACCGAGGCTGTCGAAGGCAGTGTAGGTCATTCTAGAGATGGCCAAACATCTGGTATCCACGGTGGGAGTGTATTATACAGCGATTATCCCCACCAGGATTTCCAAGACTCGAGTTGGAGTCAGGAGCATCATCATAGAACTGGAGGAAGTCATCAATCCTTCCCTTCATATGAAGAAGAAGCTCAACAAGCGGATTACAACCAACAAGCAGGCTACCAGTACCCACCCGAGTACAACTTCTATTAAAGCGGTGTTAGTTACCACAACTACCATTACGGAGCTAGTGAAGGTGAAGGTGCCTTTCATGCTGATAATCAGATGGAAGAAGAGGTCAATCCAAGTCCAGTTAGTGACCCTGAGGTTGAAGAAGAGGAAGGCGAAGTTAGTGCAGACAGTTCCGATCCGCTGGAAGGTGCTGATGATTCTGGTCCAGATTCAGACGCAGATGGTGATGAGGTACCTCACGACCGTCTACCTATTCCATACTACAATAACATTCAAAGTGAAGATTGGTATGTTGATGCCGACATGGACCCGCCAGATGTGCAAGTATGGGGTCCACTAACTGGCTTTACGAAGGGCCAACAATTTGCAACGAAGAATGAGGTCCGACACGCTATTTCCACTGAAGCAATGACTCGGAGTTTTGAATGGCAGACAACCCATTCCGACACAAAGAGGCTGATGGTTCGATGCAAAAACCACAATGAGGGATGCAAAGCTAGGGTCCGGGCCATCAAGAGCAAGAGAGTCGGCCATTGGGTCATATCACGTGCGGTGAACACACACACATGTGTGTCATCAATAACATCCCAAGGCCATCGACAGTTGAAATCAAGGGTGGTTGTCGCGGCTATCAAACATCTAATTGAGGAGCAGCCCGACCTGAAGGTGAAAACCATCATCGCCCACATTTCTAGTCGTTATGGTTATATCATTAACTACAAGAAAGCGTGGCATGGGAAACAGAAGCAATGGCTGCCGTGTTTGGTGACTGGGAAGAATCATATGCATTCCTTCCCAAATTGATTTTGACGTTGGAGGTGTCTAACTCTGGAACCATTTTCTCGCCTCGCTACCAAGATGAAGAAATTCAATCGTCGGTGCCTGGTAACAATCGCCAATTCAAGCGTCTTTTCTGGGCCTTCAAGCCATGTATTGATGGTTTTCCATACTGTGTTCCTGTGATTCAAGTTGATGGAACATTCCTTACCGGCAAGTACAAGGGTACTCTACTGATTTCCAGCGGAGCAGATGCAAATAGATTAGTATATCCATTAGCCTTTGCCATTGTGGAGGGAGAGAATACCGATAGCTATGGATGGTTCTTCAGACAAATTCAGCTCCATGTCACCAGGCGGACGAACCTGACTATCATCTCAGATCGCCACGCCGGTATACGGGCTGCTATCTTAGGCTTGGATCCAGCCTGGAACTGGTCACAGAGATAGTGCATCTGGCATTTCAAGAGCAACTGGAACCATCATTTCAAGCGAAAGAAGCTTGCTCACAGTCTATGGTGGATTGGTAAGCGTTCTAATTAATTGTCTATCTGTAAATTTTTTCAATTGTATAAAAGTATGGAGTGTATGGTTACAATACAACACTTATACTGACTCTTTATAAAGAAATGCATGTCTAAGGAAATGGGGACTTAAGCGATCACCGTGATCCCCCCATGAGCTGGGAAAATCGGGTACTAAGCAATCCTCGGATCCCCCCTTTTTCTGTCAAAAAGACTGTGTTTCTAAGGAGATGTATACCTCTCCTAAGAGTCTTACGAGTGTACTTGTATTGGCAATAAGGTCGATCTTGCTTATCTTACGTTTTTTTTTTATATTCATCAGCTGTTGCGTACCAAGAGAAGAAATTTAAAGAGAAGATGCAGAATATCCGTCAGCTGTCGCGCTCCGAACTTTCCTCCGTGAGGGGAACGCCTCCGAACTCAGGGTTGTGCTTACGCCTGATCTCCGCTGTCAACCACGTGATGGATACTTGGCCCTTCGACAATGGTGGATTACCATCCGCATCGTGATCTCCCTTTTCTGGCGGACACAACCCGGTGACCGTCCATATAAAATGTTGCCAACCACTCATATTGACAACAACTTTAGGTGGTGGCGTAGAGTCCACACAAACAACATCACCATCGATGGGGAGATCGGTTAGGATGGCGATGTCCTTAAGTGTGATGGTGCACTCGCCTTCACGAAAATTAAAGCAGTGTGTCTCCTTTCGCCATCTCTCTACCATCGCCGTGATGAGTTGGCGGTCGATCTTAATTCCATTGAAATGCCTAATCGAATCCAATCTTGCCCTTTTTAGAAAGGGCAAGATGACGTCGTTCCATTCAAGCACATTCGTTGTGCCCCTATAGCGGACTATATGGTATGCATCCTAGAGAAGAATTTAAATTTCACTATAAGTTGATGATTTATACATATATAAATATATTATAAGATACAATTTATATATAAATCAAGGTTGTTTTAGAGAAATATACATTATCTAATAAACATTAATTTTAACATAACTAAAATAATTTTCTAAGATGCAATATTAATTAAATCAAGCAATTTTATAGAAACATACATTATCTAATAAACATTAATATTAACATAAATAAAATAATATCCAAATATATTATTTTATTAATCGTATTGATTATTTTCAATAATTTAAAGCAATACAAGTACACTCGTAAGACTCTTAGAAACACAGTCTTTTTGACAGAAAAAGGGGGGATCCGAGGATCGCTTAGAACCCGATTTTCCCAGGTCATGGGGGGATCATGATGATCGCTTAAGTCCCCATTTACTTAGACATGCATTTCTTTATAAAGAGTCTAAATAAGTATTGTATTGTATTGATTTAAATTATTGAAAAAAATCAATACGATTATCAATTAAGTAAATTATTGTACAAACAAATAAATTACTTTAACAAAATACAAATTACAAGTGATGATAAATATATGTACCTTGTGGTCGTTCCAAACGTCTCTTGAACGATGATTTGCTTGATCGTATAAAACTGTCGGATCAATCGGTCCTTGATCAACATAATATCGTTGATTGAAAATATCAACATCGGGCCAACCTACGATAACATAACAATAACATAAATCATTAGTATATAAATTAAATAAATCATTATAACAACAACAATTGGGAAAAATGAGTACGTACCGTTTGATAATCATCATAAAAAAGGTCCTCTTCTTGAGCGAAATCGGCCATTCTCTCGGAATCCGGACAGAGGTTCGACGGTTTTTTAGTGAAAACCAAAGAAAAAGTTTTTTGGAGGCAGATCGGACTTAGCCGCAACCAACAAAATCACTAATTCTAAGGTTTTCGGGTGGGGGTAGGGGGTGGGTAGAGAAAAATTAGAGGGAGAGAGGGGGGAGTGAGTTTGGTGTGCAGAAAAATGAAGGGGGGAGGGGGCTTATATAGGGTACAAACCGCGTGGGGGAGGGTCGTTTCGTCATTTTTCTTCAACGAAAACCGCGCCTCCAGAACGCGGTTTGCTTCTCCCGAACAGTCAAACCGCGCCTCGGGGGCGCGGTTTGATTTTTCCAACAGTCAAACCATGCCTCGGGGACGCGGTTTGCTTGGGCGATGCGGATCGCCGTGCTGGCACACGTTTTGGCCTTCAGATCGCTCTCTTAATGAGCGGTTTGATGCACCGCCACGTGGACACGCGGTTTGACAGCCATGCAAGGTCAAACCGCTCCTTGGAGAAGCGTTTTGTGATGTTAACGCTGCCTTGAGGCGCGTTTTCATTAAAACCCGCTCGTGAGAGGCGCGGTTTTATATAAACGATGGTATTTTTGGAAATTATTTGGTGAAGGTGGTATTTTTGTAAAAAAAAAAAATTAACTGTGGTAGTTTTGGATTTTTTCCAGAGTTATGATGTGAAGAAAGAGTTATAATTGGGGAGCAGATCTAGTCATTAACCAACCAAATTATTGACCATGAGTAACTTTTTCTTCAATTAAATTTATCTAGTTATATCTCTTTCATTTTAGTCCGAATTCAAATATGTTGTACATAGAAGTCATATTAATCATTATTTTTAAAATGACATTCACTTAGATATATTTTGGAACAAAAAAAATTGAGCCATATATTAACAGTCTATACTATGATAGTAATTTTTTATGTACATAAAATTATATCATGAGAAGATGGAAGTGTAACATGATATTATGAACATACCTTTTTTTTTTTATAGAATAAATTAGTATAGAATGATTGTATACATAATAATACGAATATATAAAATATTGTTTACCACCTTATATGAAAAAAAAGCCAAAATTTGTAGATCATAAAAAATTATTATGAACCCTCCTCATCTTCTGTGCAAAAAATTTCAAAATTTATATTAAAATGAAGGTGGTACAAATTGATATAAGGGTAGTAACGAGTGATAATGGAAGATCCGAAATTTTTTCTCAAAATATATCAAAAATCTATATTGTTTTGTAGATCACAATGAACTCGTACGATATATGCAAAAAAATAAAATTCAAAATCCGAATTAAAATAAATAAGATACAAGTTGACTGAAAAGGTGAAAAAATTAATAATAAATCTTTTAATCTCAACTCTTAGATCTTATCCCCCTCAAAACCAAAGAACCAAATTTAATTATAAATAAATGCATAGCTAATGGTTATCCACCCTACCCTAGGACGAGCCTATAATTGAATCAAAGGAAGCCACTAGTCAGTAGTATTGCAAACACAATTTCTCTATGGTGCACATAGCCTTTTTTGTGTATGTGCACACAAAGCCCTCATTGGTCCACCTCAGCAAAAGGACCACCCACTTAAAAATGAGTGGCCAGGAAGCAACGGCTGGAGGAAGGGGGAAAGAAGGGGAGGGAGCGGCTCAAAACGAAGCCGGCTAAGCTGAATGGTGGGTGAGGTTCCCAAAATTAGAGATTAAATATTGAAAATAAAACTCTGAAAATAATCACTCTCTCCTTTTCTCTTTCTTCAACCAAAATAATCACTCTTCTCCTTTTTTTTCTCTGAGACTCTCTCTCACAACCTTCTTCCTCATCTTTTTTCTCTCTCTCCACAATCTGCCATTGAAGAGAAGAAGAAAAATACCAAAGCTTCTTTCTTTCAAATCACTTTTCTCTTTTTTTCTCTGAAACTTCTTCTCTCACAACCTTCTTCCACATCTTTTTTTATTTCTCCACAGTCTGTCATTGGGGTTGAAATCACGGGGGTTAGGATTACTAAGCATGTTCAATATTTGGATAAATATGAGTTGTACTTGTACAAATTAAAATAGTAGGTATTCTTAGTTTATATATATAGAAATAGGTATTCTTATGTTGACATCTTCACGAATATGAGTTCAACCTGTACAAAATGACTCATTTGTAGTGAATATGAGTTGAAAATAATTTTGAATTGAGTTTACACAAGTACTGGTTTCTGAACGATGAATACTAGTTTCTATAAATGATGAATATTACTTAAAACATACAAAATACTAGTTCGAATAAGAAACTAGTATTGTTACACAATTATGAATATTAGTTCGAATAGAATGATGAATTATGTTGGGCTTAAACATGGAACATTGTTACGCAAACTATTATTGAAAAGCATATGAACTATTGAAAAACATATGAACTATTATTCAAAACATATCAACAAGTATTCAACAGACAGATGAACAAATACTCCAGACACAAATGAATATTACTAACGGACAAAAAGAAAAAGGATCTTTATGTACTTTGTTCACTGTTAATAACAGTGTTGAATAGTGGTTTACATAGTACACAATATGCGTTGACATTTGTATGAATATAATTTGAACTAGTATCGAAGATGAGAATTTGAATAATTTTCAGTTAACACTAAATATGAGAATACATGTTGGAACTCATTCAATACTCTTCTTTTATGTTTCAACTTTTAACTAATATGGGTATGCCACCTATTAGATATTTATAAATGCATGTTCTGAGTTTAGTTCAACTCATATTCACTACCAAGTACACTCAATTTGACGTGAGCTAAACTCATATTAATCGTCAATTTAAGTCATATTCAAAACCATGTAAACTTAAACTCAATGGCTATTCAACTTATATTCAATAATAGGCGAAGTCATATTCTTGTCAATTTAAATCATATTCGATATCATGTAAACTTAAATTCAGTGACATATGAGGGCTTTGTGTGCACATACACACAAAAAAGGCTATGTGCACCATAGCGAAATTGGCGGACAATTTAAACATGAAACATTATTACGCAAACTATTATTGAAAAGCATATGAGCTATTATTCAAAACATATCAACAAGTATTCGACATATAGACGAACAAATACTCCAGACACAAACGAATATTACTAACGGACAAAACGAAAAAGGATCTTTATTTACTTTGTTTACTGTTAGTAATAGTGTTGAATACTGGTTTACATAGTACACAATATGCTTTGACATTTATATGAATATGAGTTGAACTAGTATCGAAGATGAGAATTTGAATAATTTTTAGTTAACACTAAAAATGAGAATACCTGTTGGAACTCATTCAATACTCTTCTTTTATGTTTCAACTTTTAACTAATATGGGTATGCCACCTATTAGATATTTGTAAATGCATGTTCTGAGTTTAGTTCAACTCATATTCACTACCAAGTAAACTCAATTTGACGCGAGCTAAACTCATATTAATCGTCCATTTAAGTCATATTCAAAACCATGTAAACTTAAACTCATTGGCTATTCAACTTATATTCAATAATAGGTGAAGTCATATTCTTGTCAATTTAAATCATATTCGATACCATGTAAACTTAAACTCAGTGACAAATTCAACTCATATTGAATACTAGTTCACTCATATTCCTTGTCATTTAGGTAACATTCAGTACCATGCAAACTTAAATTTAGTGACTGTCCAACTCATATTCAAGCAGCACAAGACCAACCATAGGTTCCAACAAACGGGCAGGGCTAGATCCAAATGTACATGGGCCCATTTATTTCGTGTCGTGCTTGGCACGGCCCGTCAGTTTTCGTGTCGTGCCATGCAAGCCCATTTGTTAACTTTGCTAGGCCCGGCCCAGGCACGGTTCGAATCGTGTCATGCCTATTCGTGCTCGTGTCATGCTCATATTCGTGTTTAATGAAAAAGACGAAAACAAAAGAGAGAATGAAAAGGAAGGTGAAAATTGGACGGATGAAGATAGTATTAACCGATAATGTTTGAGAAAAGTAACAAATAAGGTGGAAAAGAAAATTGGAAGTATAGCGAGTATGATTTGGCTTTGTTTAATTCTTTGTCCATTTTTACTTATGTTAGTAATTACGTATATATCTTTTTGACACTTTTAACAACAACAAATAATTATTTTTCTACTTGTGTTTTGTAACATTTGAACCTATAATTCTTTTAATATTTATTTTCTATCATATAAATATTATTTTCGTACCATGTTCGTTCTTATACTCAATAAAGTCTCGAAAATATTAGGCCCAACACGGCCCACTTATATACTGTGTCGTGCCCGTGCTCGTGCATGTGCCCATGAAGTTTAGGCCCGACACGGCCCATAAGTTATTCGTGCTCGTGCCGGGCTGGCCCATTTATTTCGTGCCCGTGCTCGTGTCGTGTTGTGCTAGCCCGTGGGCGGCACGGCCCGGTGCCCACCTACATCTACAAACCAATTACAACCTTATACAAAAATAACCAAAATTTGTAGATCATACAAAATTATTATGGAGGTGGTACAAATTGATTTCAAGGTAGTACGAGTGATAATGAATGGTCCAAATTATTTTCTCAAAATATATAAAAAATCTATATTGTTTGGTAAATCACAATGAACTCGTACCATATATGCACATAAAATTCAAAATCTAAATTAAAGTAAATAAGATACAAGTTGATTGAAAATCAGATTGTGTGTAGTCCTTGTGGATAAGCTCACTGGTAGAATTAGATCGTGGCGTGCTAATAAACTGTCATATGCGAGTAAGCTCCAATTGATATCCTCTGTACTCTACTCTCTTGTTCAGTTCCGGATGAATATTTTTATACTGCCAAGGAAGCTCTTGGATCAAATTCATAAAATTTGTTAAGATTTCCTTTGGTTTGGAAAGGGCACGGGCCGTGCAAAGGTTGCGTGGGACGCTATTGCATTTCCTAAGAAGGAGGGAGGAATGGGACTGAAAGACCTGGAAAGCTGGAATATCGCTTTACTTCCATTCCTTACTATTCTGCATATCCACTGAAGCAAGACTTCCCGCGAGCTAGGCCAATAACTTGAGCCAAACATGGCGGCAAAAACCTGCAGAGAAAACAAACATGTGTAGAATAAATCTTGAACAGAATTACTACTCTAGACAAGTTGAAGCAGTGGGAGAAAGTGAATGAAACATCATGTGTGTTGTGTGGAACAGAGGAGGAAAATAGAACACATTTATTCTGCACATGTTCGTTTTCTCTACAAGTTTTTGCAGCCATGTTTGCCTCAAGTTATTGGCCTAGCTCGTGGGAAGTCTTCCTTCAGTGGATCTGCAGAATAGTAAGGAATGGAAGTAAAGGTTTTGTGCAGGGGGCTATATGGTGCTGGTATCTTAGTGTTTTTTTGGAAGGAACACTGCATTCATATATATATATATATATATATCAAGGCAACAAGAAAGAATCCAGGCTGTTGATTCAGCAGTTAATTGAAGACTTCAATTTTTATGCTATGGAAAACTTTGCTTTTCTTACAGAAGTTAGGATGTCTCTTGTCTTTTAGTTAAGCGGCTTATGTAGTTCTGTTAGTTTTTTGTATACAGAACAGAGGAGCAGAGTTGCTCCTGGGTTTTTGCAGGTCCTGGTTTCCCCAGGCGGTGATTAGTGAAAGCTGATAATTACCGGGGGAAAAAGTGAAAAAAAGATTAAAAATCTTTTAATCTCAACTCTTAGATCTTATCCCACTCAAAACCAAAGAACCAAATTTAATTATAAATAAATGCATAGCTAATGGTTATCCAGCCTACCCTAGGACGAGCCTATAATTGAATCAACGGAAGCAGCAGTATTGCAAACACCAGATAAGAAGAAAAACGGAAACCTCAATCGGGTACAGTTCTTGCCTAAGCTATTGCTATACGTAAATAGAACCCTACCAATCGGTCGAAGCTCGCTCTGCTCTCTGTCTACAAGTAGGAAAAATGGTAACCAAAACAATAAAAAGTACAACAGACACCGAAATGAAATTTTCAGGATCGCGAAAACCTGGTCCTCCCGTTGTTTTGCATATAGATACAGAGAAAGATAATGCTCCAAGAATCTCTTCTTCAGATATGAGTTGACCGCTGATCCTCCTTTTCAAGCCCAAGTTCTTTGGACACGAGTCTCAGCAGAACTTGAACACAGTCTCGCACTTTAGCTTCCCTGTCCCAATCAATCATCAAACAGTTTCAGCATGAAGAGGTCGAGATTGTCACCGCAATCCCTACTAGTTTGTTTTGGAAGGTTTCCTTACCGTGTCATTATGAGCTCACACAATGATGGGAACAGAACGAGCAAATGTGGACGCCTCTTCTGTTCTTCCTTGTCCGCCAAGCCATCTCTCAAATAAGGATGTAAAGGAAGGACAGTTGCTGTTTCGGGATGGATTTCGAGACATGCAAGCTCTTGAAGCACGTACTTGATCTCTTCCAGCCTAGTTCTTGGCAGCGGACGATCACCTACAGTTTGCGGGTATGAAACAGAAACATTAAATATTAGTCTGTCTGGAGAAGTTCGCTAAGTGCAGCACAAGCTACGTACCCAAGTGTTTTTCATCAACTAGAAATCTGTTGAATATGTAGTGGCATCGGCTTAGAAGGAGTGTGATCGCAATTTTGCTCACTTCAGATCTCGTAGAGTTCCAACTCGTCATTTCATTGTCACAACTGAGGTCACATTACAACTATGTTACACTAAGTTCTTAGTGAATGGAAGAACATATCTCACAAAAAAGAGCTATAACTATAGAAATTTTCGCCAAGTGAGGACATTACCTGCTCAATGCAAATACCTTCTGCAAGCAATGCATGGAAAATCTGCTACAGTGGGGCGGCATAAGCTCGACTGTCTCAACCGGCAAAGAGCACGTTCGTGATGCACAGCCATCCATCGTGGAAACTAGTCGTTGTAGAATCTGTACAAAATCAGAGCCATTGAGATAAGAATACAGCGGGCATCAATTTAGGAATCGTGGATTTTAATTTTATCCCAGTTTCACAGAACTATACATCGACAGGGGCATCAGTCTGCAATTTAAGAATCTTGTCGCCTAGAACTTTCAAGAAGGCCATCTCGAGCGCCTCGTCTGCTTCAAGTGCTATGGGTGAGACAGAGGTGGTGGGAATGGCACGCCCACAGTAACCCAACAGGAATATTTCATACACGTCGGCAACTTCCTTCCACACACGTAGTCTGGCAGGCCGGCTAACTTCTGAATCAGGCTCACCGTCTTTGCAGACGTCATCGATGAGGATGCGATTGAAGCCTTCAACAGCAGCCCGCCAGAGTGAACCGTCTGGATTATCTCTTCTTGTCGTCATGCATCTGGCAAACATATTTTGAGATATTTTTAGGACTCTTCAGAGAAATTGAAAAATTAGGATACTACATCTTTACTAAAATTTAAATTTTTTCGAAAATACAAAGCAAACACACCCTTACTACATAAAGTACCAAGGACACAAAAACAGTAATAAAGCACAATAGGACCATTACCTTCCAAGGCTTTGAATTATTTCCGGGAAAATGATATACTTCTCAACAGTCGGAGCTTGAAGCAAGAGTTCAACTAGCACAGGGACTAGCTTCTCTGCAAAAGAATAATTTGAAATGACAGCCGCAGCTGGTCCGGAGCTCTGGGGTGGAGATTCAACTTGTTTTGAGAGGCCAGAACTAGCTCCACTCGGGGTTTCATTCTTTCTCTTCATTAGGTTGTCTAGGAAGAAAATTGTGATTAAATCAAAGTATTATTTCAAACGCATAAATCCCAAAAAAGGAGCATGTAACAAATGTGTACCAAGTCAATTCAATACCTGCAGTATTTTCTCCTAAGCTCGCTTGTTTAGCTACCTCATCCTCATCATGTAAAAGATCGGACTTAGGAAGGTATTTGAAAATCTCCCTTAGCAAGATTAGCCACATTCCAGAGATTTGCTCACTTGGACGTAGCAAAGGTAAGACTTCCAGGACAGTACGCATCACAGGTGGAATGTGCCCCTAGAGAAGAAAGAATCAGTTCGATTAGACACGGTTCCATCATCTCAATGTGGATGAAAGATTAATACACCAGGGATGGAGAGTGCTTCTCTTACAAATTCAGCTTCAAAGTTTTCATTGGTCATCAGTGCTTGCTTAACAGCCAACTTTATGATATCAAGCACCTGAGAGAACATGTGATCATCAAACATCTTATGTGCCTGCACATACAGTTCTCCTGCCAACATAGTAATGAGTTCAGTGAGGCATAAGTATAAGCACAAGTCACAGTAAAACAAGGGTTTGCCAGATGATCAGTAGCATCTTGAGCTCATAGACCTCATGAATTTCTATCATGATGGATGTAAATCTCAAATCGTGTTGCTCTTGTATGCATATGCAGCTAACGACACTACGGAAGTTTCAGGATGAAGTGGATTACCCAGACCATGTATGATCTCCTGCTTCACCTTGCTAGTTGCATTACCACCGTAGCTTAATGGTCTTTGCATAACATACTCGTAAACTTCAAGTATCGAGACAAGGTAAGACATTGGCAGATTTCCCTGAATAGCACCCAAAGAAGGCAAAAAAATAAACAATAGAAAGAAGGCTGGGAGTATGTACAATTGTGCTACATGCACAATCTGAGAAAGATAATAATGATAAGGCGGCAGGATTCAAGCTGCAATTGTTGCACAAGATCTGGTTTAGTGATAACGAGATGACCTTGTGAGCATGAGAAATAACAGTTGTCTGAAGACAATTTATTGCAGCAATGGCAACCTCTTTGCTGCTACTTAAAGTGCTATTCTTTACAAACAAAATCAACGACTCCCACCCTGCATGGATCCAAACATTATGCAAGATTCATGAGAACCTATTCTGTCGAAGGCACTATGATAGGAGATAGGAAGCAAGTTCGCAGCTTACCTGCCCAAAAGTTTTTCAGGCCACTGAGAAATGGAAAGAACGAACGTAGCAAACGTGCTATTCCACCGAGGACTAGAACAAGTGTTTCATCCCACTGCTTTTGAGCAGTGTTCCGACTGCAAATTCAAGCATAGAAGAAAAAAATGAAACAAAAAGGTTTTGACTGAGGTAGGAACTTTTGTAAGAGTCTAATTTCAGTTTGATTCCTTCCTAAACCATATTTAAACCTGTGATGAATCAACATATGAACAGCTTTCCCTCCCCGAGTTCCTAGTTCTTTGCCCTGCCATTCATCTTTCGAGGAAGTAGCTACCTACAAAAACCACTTGAATCTGTTGAAACAAACAAGAAATGCGCTCTCACACAAAAATCTAATGACAGTGCTGCTACCATGTGAGATGCACGATCCAAAGCAGGGAAGATGTAATTCCAGAGACAGTCTTCCCACATTCTTCTTGAAAGCTTTTGCCCATGACTCCCTAGAGTTTGAAAAAGTGTCCTGACAGCTGCATTTCTAACCTGTAATGAAGAACCAGAGTTTCTCATTCAAAAAGATCAGTCAACAGCAATGACAGACTAATTCCTTCAGTTAAATATTGGTCTCTCAAATCCGAATTCAATTAGCAAGTGCACTTTCCTACTCAGACAGAAACTCACTACGCAAAAACAAGGTATTATACCTCCGGCCTTTCGTCAGCTCCCAGCCTCTGTAGTAAAGAGAAAACAGAGAAGAGCAATTGGTCGCAGTCCATGACATGTTCTGAAGGGGGCTCATCAGTGAATGAATTAGGTGATGGAGGAGTCTCTTCTTCTTTTGATTTTCCCTTAATAGGATTCTGGTCAGAATGCATGCCTAAAGTACCTGTCAGTCACCAGGTATTTGGAAAGTTCAACATCACAAACATTTGAAATGATCAGACTGAACTAAGCTAAAGGGTTAGTAGCAACTTGTTTGCTTGTCTTGTGGTGGCCTATTTGGAACTGCCTTAGCAATAAAATCAGCTGTCGTCCACAAGAGGCCTACTGCTGTCAAACTTATATTAAGCGCTGTCTTCTGTCCACTGTATGCTCCACTGACATCAATGCATCTGCATTACCAACATAAATACAGGTTTAATTATAGCAACAACTTGAAATCGGGATATATCTTGGATGTGTTTCCACTTTGCTTGACAAAAGCACTGATGTATATGCATCAGAAACGAAATCAGCACTTCACCATCAAACTAAATGTAGTCAGAGAGGCACATCTTGAGTGCAAAAAACCCAAACACAAATTATAAGCACAGCAGCAATATGATATAAGACCGTCCCAATGCATAACCTACTACCATGGTTTGATCTTCAAACTTAAATCATAATGGGGCTTCAAAATAAGATTTATATGAAACTGCCAGAACATGTGCTAAGTTGATGCAGAAAATATCAATTAGGAAACTTACACGTTAAGGCACTCTACAGGTAATAAGATTTATATGAAACTGCCAGAACATGTGCTAAGTTGATGCAGAAAATATCAATTAGGAAACTTACACGTTAAGGCACTCTACAGGTATAGAGGTAATCGCATCATTCATTATAACACGGAGACTCTGCAAGAGATAGAATTATACAAAACCATTATCACGATTCACTAACGAACTAACACAAAAAGCGTAAAATAATGGTCAGAAAAAAGACTTTTAAATAACCCGTAATATATTAAAGTTAACAAAACACGATCACACAACCATAATCACATGTAACATTCATAAAGTATCATTTGGAAAAAATGTTCGAAATAATATATATAAATCTAACGGTCAGATCATCTGGAGCATACTATGCTCCTGGAGTATACCAGTCGTCTCCATATATATATAGTGACTACTTCAGTGCACACACTTTTTTTGGGTGCATTAATTCTAACAATGATCATAATACTTTAAACTTTAATTGATAGCATTAGTCTAATATGATAATATAACATAGAATCACAACTAATCAATCCATTATCCTAACCCTTTAACCTTCAATTTTGAATCTCAACTCAAAATCCCAAATTCTAAACTCTAACCCTAAATTCCTAAACCCTAAATCATTCAAATTAAAGTAAAATATTGAATGATTTTTAAACAAATCCATGTGTTTCTTATTCATCATACCATAAGTGACGATTGACATCGTTTTCACATAAATTGTCAGCCCCGAATGACGATAATTAGGCGAGTGCATTAAACGTCCCCAAAAAAGTGAGTGCAACGAAGACATAACCATATACACAGGGTGAAATCCGAGGTACCGCATACCTTAAGTATGAAAACGCTATCTAGACTTTGAATTGACTGATCTTTCGTACATGATACTATACTCTAACCTTTAAAGATCAAAACTTATGTCTTATTTCTCTAAATCTTATATCCAAGATCAATTTAATTAGTAAAAATAATCGACGGTTATGATTCGTCCAAATATAGACAAAAAAAATGAATGTACAATCTTAGGGTTTATAGTTTATGGTTTAGATAATTAGGACCTAGGGTGCACTCATTAAGGTTTATGGTATAGTTTCTGGCCAAAAAATCCTACTAATTCGAGGTCTAGTAGCATTTTCACCCGAGGTACCGCAGAAGCCACCATATATATTGAAAATTTTGCTTTTGAAAATATGACAAACTATGAAAATATTAGAGGAAAAACATTAATTAGCATACATATAAGTACGATTTATGTTAGCAAATCAAAGGGGGAAAAAACCAAGTGTATTAAATTAGAGAGTTGTATGATTGAAGTAAAAAAGATGAATTAGGAACTGAAAAGAGAATTTTTGAAGGAAAAGGTATTCAAGTTAGTATGGACTGTTGTAGTTAGTCTAATATTTGAGACTCAACTTCACACATGTAAACAGTGTGCACAGGAACACAGGTACACAATTCCTTAAACATATATATAAGATAATTACGCATACTGGACGGGTTCCTAATTCCCAAAAAAGCATCCAAGTATCAGTGGATCATTAAAAACATTAGATATCTACTTAACTGATGGTATCTGTAAAGATCTAGAAGAAAAACAGTTTAAACTAACCTTAAAGCCCAGGGATATAAGATCTTTCTCTGGTGAATCAGCAATGCGCCTTGAAATGGTGAAAAAACATCAATGATCAGCCAGAGAAACAGAAATCAAGTCTGACAACGTTAATGACAATTTAAATTGCAAACCTCAGCAGTTCTAAAATATCTGGCCAACTGTAGTATAACTTTTCACCATGTCTCTGAGAGGAATAGATTTTCACGGTCAGTTCTTGTTACAAATTAAAATTATCTTAAGCAATTATATATAATATCATAATAATTGAAACCTAGTTAAAAAAATCATTGTCATCTCCATTAATGGTGTATTACCTCCAAAACATTCAGAAGAATCTTTAACGATCCAGTACGAACATCAACGCTTTGAGAGGAAAAATAGAGAACCCTAATGGGAGATATGATGGAACACTCGAGTGTTTTCAGCTCTGTATTGCTCGTCATCTGGGGATAGAGAATACATAATGATGAGTAACGACTCCATATATTGAATGAGTAACAAATTATGTTAGTCATCCCTAAAGCTGTTGTTCACTTACATCTGGTGGCCCATTGGATCTGGATGACACATAATCATGGAAGCTTTCAGAACCTAAAATTGCAGTCATTGAGCGATCTAATGCATCAAGTGCCATGGCTCGTAAATGTTGATTAGGGGTATCAGCAAGCTGAAAAATATGCAATGCAACGGATGTAGGAAGTGATAAAGTACATTAAATACCAAAAGGAAGGGATAAAAATCCCATATCACCTCCAGGAAGTGACCAGCAATCTGACCCCACAGTGGTCCAACTCCTGCAATGCAATGGGTTAATTAAGAATAACAGGGGTAACACAAGCTCCATAAGAAACACCCTTCAGGAGAGTAAGAAAGAGGAGAGAGGGAAAAAAACGAAAAAGAAAGTGGGCACAGAGCACAATATAATATCCCCAGCAGCAGTAAGACGCACTGGTAAGACCACAAAATCTAGCCATACACAAAGTTTGAGTTTCAGGAAGTAAGCGTATTCCTACTGTGAACATTGTTGGAAACGATGGATAGCATCCTCTCGACAGCAAAACTAATGGTTCCTATTTTTTGACTGATTCCTGGTCCAAAGCTGCCCGATACTGTTGCTGTGGACATGCATTGATATGACAATTGGCACAGTGCAGAAAGTAGTGATTTAACAGCAGCTATATGCATCATTGCTGAGCTCTCAAACAGCTTCACCAAAACAAGAAAACAAAGTTAGAGAAGGTATGAAATCAACTCTGGCCCCTCTTTCCTAAAGAGATTAAAGGCAATAAAAGAGGGAGAAGACAAAAATGAAGGACCAACTTGAAACATTTGCAGGCCATGCTCATTTGATCATAACCAAATATTCTAAGGCAATTCACTTTGTCAAACCCTGATGTAATTGAAAACTAATAGTAGCATCTCTTGAAAATTTCACATCCCTGAATTATTTGTTACCTGAGAATTCAAAGAAGAAAGAATGCTGAAATCACTATATTGGCCAGAAGATTCTCTTGTAAGCTTGGGCACAGCTGCGGACACCTCCTGCACAAACCCAAAATGAAGTTGTTAACGCACAAAAGTTCACCAGCATATTCTGTGAAGAAAGAAAAAGAAAGAGTCCAGAAACATAGAGCACTTAAGGTGACTGCCTAAGACTGACAATAAGGAAGCTGAAAGATATTAGAAAGTTAAGATGTATATGGATGCCTCTCGGCCCATGGTTAATTGTGTGGGAAAAGTCTGCTCTATTTAACTTTCTTTTCAACCTTTACCAATTTGGACTTATGGGGCCAAACAAGGAGTGGGTAAATGGTGGTAGGAAGCATTTTGTTGAATATGTTGTTTTTTGGTTTTTCCTATTGAAAAAACCTATCTCCATGACTACGTGTACTGATGGTATAAATAAGCAATAATTGGATCAAACTAATTAGGACAAAAAAAATACAAATCTTACAAAAAAAAAATATATGTTTACATATTTACCTGTGTACTAGCATGTGGTGAATGGATTGCTCTGTCTAGAGCAGCTAAAGTTTCCAAAACCTGTATTTACCACAATAGAAGCATTACCAAGCTGCAGTCTTGCATACTTTTGACACCAATAAAATCTCGACAGAAAAATGACGTACCAAAACCCATGATGGCCCCAAAAAATTGTGCAATCTATGAGAAACGTTGAAGAGAGTCCTCAAGGCCTGAATTAGAAGAGCAGTTGGACAACAATTTACAGACAGTTAAAGTCCCAAGTAGGGAGTGAAAGCAATTACTTAATTAAAGTACGGAGTGGAAAAAGAGAGATGAAAGTGCCATATAAGAAGTGGGACAAGTACCTGCACATTCTTGGTAGTAAGAACTATGGAGTCCTTCTGTTCAACTAGTTGCTCAGAACGTTTTGACCCTGGAGACTGTGCTGCACTGTAGAAATGACCATTTAGTCCAGAACTTTAACATTTTCATGCAACCAAATCTTGGAAGTGGATGCAAAGTCGTAGAAACTGCATCACCAGCACCAGCTAAGCAAGCTTCAACCAGCAGTTTTAAAAAATACTGCTCAGTTAGATTAAGTGCAAAGGGCAAAATCATAAAGCTCTCAACTCGATCGAACTCTAATTATCCACTTGTTTTCTGACGCAGCTAGAACTTTCCCTTAAGAACTGTCAACTTTCAGAAAGTATCTCCAGTGGCAGCCTTGTTGAAAATGCACTGGATAGGTACTGCTAGTTAAGTCCACAGTTCCAACTGCCGATTCAAAGTCCCCTAGCACTTAGAAGCTTCCTTATAAGTTACAAATATACAACATAACTTGAAATGGGTACGCCCAATTTTCTGAAAGTGCTAGGGAATCAGGATCTACGTCATTTAAGGACTAGACTTAGAAGGAATACAAAGAAGGAACGTAAATTCAGAGGGCGCGAGCTGGTATAGTGTAAGAACTTTCTCATGATGGTAGGACACAAAGCTTCAGATGATAAAATATGAAAAATGAACCTCTGTTAACAGACTGGAACAGATAGTTGAAACGCACCTCCTCTTCTCTACTTCATTTGGGACATTGATGGTGAATTTACAAAGCGATGCAAGAAAAGAGTTCAGAGGCTCAACAGCATGAAGAATCCCACATGCCTGTAGAATAAACCTAGAATTCATAAGCATCATTTACAAAAAACTATGTGAATCGGTAAAGTTAGGCCATATCATCATCTACTTAACACCACAAGGTTTACAAGACCGTTCTGAGCCAATGTAAAAATTCTTATTACCTGTGTGAATGCCTGGTAACCTTTCAATATTTCCAAGACAATAGCCTCTCCTTGTGACCTTTAACATAAGATTCTGGTCAGGAATATGCATAACTTTGATTTAGGTTTGAAAAAGAAAAGAGCAGGGATTTCAGAGCAGTCTGAATGGACCATGCTCCTTTATGATGTTGAGAAGAGACGAGGGAGAAAACGATCAACCAAACAAAATCTTAGACTGAACTGATTTGGGATAACTCAACCAACCTTGATAAAATAAGGGACAACGCATCAAGAATAGTCAACCAGAATGAGTCTACCATTGCGAGGCATAGCACTGCCAGTTGACCAGCGCATTTGGATGCAGGATCATGATCAAACTTAGGGGATTCAAGCTGGATGCAGCCAAAAAAACAAGATCTACCATCCTTTAGTTTCTGAGAGATGTGCATTCAAGAGACTGGGGCAAGAGAAATATAATTACAAAAGTATAATATAAATACAGTACAATCACCTCTCCAGTGTCTACTGCTTCATCTGTCAGAGTAGCCACTGTAAAAACAACACCGAGGAGCCCTTCAATTGCCAGTGTTATTAGATGTGCTTCGCTAGCAACCACCACAGCTGCATTGGATGCATCATTATCAAGGCTCCACTCAACTCCTGCATTAATACAAACTACGGAATTACAAAATAAAAAATGCAACAAGGTCGTAAGTTCATATACAGGTGAGAACAAGTGACGCAAGTAAATCAGTCATGAATAATGTCAATTCTGAACCATTGTACATCGTGACCTTTCACAATAAGTTGCTTATCATACACACCAGTACCATGACACGGGATGGTCCATCAGACAAACCCCAATTCACCACCAGCACGAGAAAATCATTTGACCCATATTTTCAGTTCTCAAATAAAAGTGTCATGCAATTTACTAGAATATAAAGGAGATACAACTTTCATTCACCATTAGCATGCAAAAAAAAAAAACTTGATACTGAAAGAGATACTTTCCACATATTTGATTCCTCAACTAAATTTGGATGGCAGGAAATCCCTTTTTATCATAAGCAACTTATTGTGAATAAATACCAGCTTCTCTTTTCTACTAAAACTAAAGAAACGCTAAACAGCTCCGGCTTGAAATCATCACAAAACTATCACAGTGCAAACACAGCACAAATTCCAAATTATAATGTTTATTGAATTCAGAGGCAATGCTCATCTGTTTGTTTACGAATGTCAGTAACAGCTTTGCAAACCATTCATATCGCAGCAAGGTGATGATGGTAAAATTTTGGTCACTTCACGGAATGCTACCTTTAGCTTTACTACTAAACATTCCTGCAACAGCTGCCAAGCTCTCCTCGCTTGCTTCTTGAGCCTAAAATTGCAAAGAGAACTTTTATATTATTAAGAAAATTAGTATGGACAAAAGACAAGTTGTAAAACCTTTTAACTCCCACACTTGGAAGACAGAATTATTGACTAATAAAGGGTATTGACATGAGGGCACTACGACCAGGATGAGAGTAGATAACAACCTTGAGGCTTAATTATATAAGAAGAAAAAAACACTGACAGGTTGGTAGTCCTATACAACCATAAATGTGGAGGTTATTAAACCACAGTGATAGCACCACGAATATAAAGCACCAAATGGTACTCAATGGCACGAGAATAGAGAGGCTAAAAATACTGTAGTTTGACTGTACTTCAAAACTGAAGCAACATCTTAAACCAATCATTATCAGTAACAGAAACAGAAACATACAACATAAAACAATAACGATGAAGTGCAGTTTTCTCTAACGTGTTCCTCTTACCAAAATTAATCGATTACCAAAAGTATAAACAGTAGGTGCCAAAAGCGTGAACACATACGCAGAAGAAACAGGTACTCCAAACGTGGAACTAGCCACATTTATCAACAAAAAAACGCGGAACTAGTTCCAAAGCTTGTATGAAATATCCATTAGATAGGAAACACGAAGCAATTATTAGCATCATTTATAATGAAATAGGAAACCGAAGCTGTCAAGCCAAAGGGTAGATAAACAAAATATAGACTTCAGTTGTTCGCATCAAGATGTAATTATTTAGTCAGCCATCTACAAACAAACAAAAAAAGTTTGACTAGACTTAAAAGCTCATCACATACAAACTGGAATATACTTAGGAAAAATTGTCTCCAAATGAAATAAAGAATAACTATTGCGAAACTGATTAGGCCATTAATTACTACGAGATGCCTGCCCCACTAAACAACCTAAACAAATACCAAATAATCTTTCACCTGTACATTAGAAACAACTCGAGCGAGTGCTTTAACCATACTCTCCACAACATTAATGTTCTTGGGGTGCCTGCAAGGTAGACATGAGTGCAATTATTACATGTACCAATTAGCATCAGGGGGAGAAATCTCTTGTGAAAGAAGAGGTGACCAAATTCATGAAGTTATCAACACTGAAACAAATAAAAAATGACAAATATGTAAGCAAGTTTGCATTTCTGTCCAGTCATTTGTTCTTCTCACTAAAACACTTTGCATGCAGATATTTCAGTAGATTACACGATTATGTTGGTAGTATAACAGCTGAAACTACAAGACGACTGGAGAAAACACAAAGAACATGTAAAATTCCGATGTACTATGACAGCTCAACTTCTTATTCCGGTTGGTCTATATGTAACATCACAAGTAACTAGCAAGAGAGGTAGCAGTAAAAAAAAAAACTAGCAAGAGAGGTTGATGAAGTTCACAAAAATGTTACTCTTGCACTTTCCCGCCATTTTGTGCTCGCAAGCTCATAAATTTGATGGTGCAACAACACAGACAGGTGAACATGCATCACCAAATAAAGTTCAATTTCCAAAGTGTTGAAGATACGTGATTACTGTCCCAACAGTGGCCTACTTGTTCTTAGACTGGAAATACACTTGCTTCCATGGAATAGGCTACAGTCAAAAGTGTATAGGATCCCTACTCATCCTCACTATAGAGGAGTCGAATATACAGAACAAAAGAGAAAAAGTCATAGATGGAGACAGACAGAAAAATAGAGACTCTCGAACATTTGACAATGCGAGAAGGATAAACTGAACATATCTTACATATCGAAGTTCTGGAATAGGATCCGCAAAGTCCTTGCTTCCACACAGAACCCCTGAAAAATACAAATGAACGAGTTGGTACAAATTGTTAATTTCTACCCAAAAAAAACAAATTGTTAATATATGAAACAATCCAGAAGCAACAGGAGACATTACCCGCAAGATCTCAAGAACAAGAATGCGATGCCAAAGTGGTAGATCAAGAAAGATAACCTTCACGAGCATGCTAATGAAAACCTGCACTTCAGAGGAGAACGTTTCTTATGATGAACAGGTCAGTTAGAACTTAGAAGACATTTGAGCATTACAAACAGCATTGTGCATACGGAAAAGCCATTGAAGTTTCAAGCATTTGACATAGAAGCACTTTAACTTATAAGAAACCACTGAGAACTTCCTAAAAGGATTTGAAGAATGTAAGAGAGTACCTTCCCCTATTACATTAGAATTAACAATAAATAAATAATTTCAAAACATACCTCTGTCTCTGTGACAAGTGCTGTACTGTACAACCTAATAATATGAGAAACCGATCGCAGAACCAACCGCCGAAATGAAGGTTCCCCAACTTCTCCTTCAAGCTGGGAGAAGTTAAAAGGCCAACATTGTGTGGTTGTTAGATTCCTCTTAAAATAGAAGAAAAAAACGTCCTACCCTCATAAAGAAACCTACCTCTGCATCAGTACGAAGTGAAGTCATCAAAAGAGAACATATCTGGTGGCGCAAAACCTGTTTAGTTATAAAACGAATTTCATAAAGAGAAAAGCTATGAGCACAGTTGATTAACAAAACTGGAATGAGGATCCCTACAGAATTAATTCTACGTAATACCTCACCTGTTCAAAAGGAACCAGGGTCTTGAAAATAACCACATAAGTCGATAGAATGAACCTATAGAGTGGAGGAATTGTGAGAAACAGACAAGTTTGCACAAAATGTCTCTTGATAATAAGCCAGGAAAGATAAAGAACAAATGTGCAAGATACAAAATTTTGGAAATAATAATCTACAGACAGAAATTTCAACTACATTTTGGACTGATGACTTATAGTGGGTATGGACAAAGCAACTGCGATGGCAACAGGAGCAACTTGACAAAATGCACACAGCCTCTTGGCGCTAAAAGTTTGGTGGTGAAAAATCCCACCGAGTAGCAGAAGGCAAAGCTTGGCTGATACAGTTTAACATACCATTGGTACGTTCTCTATTTTATGTACATGATGAACTTTATTAATAGAAGAAAGGAAAGTGGAATACACAAATATGATACTGAACGTTAAAACAGATACAACCAAAATAAGCATGGATGGCAGAATCCTAACAATTGCTATATATTAATACAAGTAAAAAGCTGGGAACATGCAAAGTACTCTATTTCAGTAAAAATGGAAAACCCGCCCATCAGGCACCCGAGAAAAGGAAAAGAGGAGGGGGCGGGGGAGGACAACGAAGAGTAAAAGATAGGTAACAAATGGGGAAAAAATGGTGTAGTGTCAGTCCCCTGTTGTTAGGGTATATTGGATCAAAGAGCCTAGAGTTTTCTACCACCTCAACCTGAAAATAACTACCCTAAAAGCAAATTATTGTGCACAAAGAACAGTATAAGGATTAAGAACAATGAAAAAATGAAATAGAAGAGCAAGCGACATACTCAAGTATATCAAGTGCAAATATCCGTTGAAGTGAATGAACTTGCAGCCAATTTGCCTGTAAGAGAAAAGGCTCAATTAGTTATATCCATTTGATAACCTTACAAAAATAACAAACTAATTGAGACAAACCCAAAAATGTCATACAACGAAAACAAGGAACATTAAATGCAGCAAGAGTGTATTCAATAGACTGATAGTTCCAAATAGCACATACAGATCCACCTGCAGCAAGAGCTGTCAGGTCTTCTAGTAAGCGAAGTCCAATCTTTCCAGGATCTGTCAGGGTCTCTTTCCTCAATAATGATCTCTCAGATTCTAAGTCTTTTCCAGGTGACCTGTTCATGCTTAGTTAGAAAAGTAGGAGAGCGTGTTTTATGATGAAATTTACTGAGAAAGTACACCAATAAATGCACAAATTCTATAATCTCTCCCTCAGCTTCTCCCACGTTGCTACTCTTATATGGAACACTCTGGCCTGGCTTAGTTATACTTAAATTGGTTACAGGAGGTCTTAGAAAATAATGTTTATATCAACATATATACAGTTTTGTTCATCTATATACTACGGGACGCACATGCCAGAATTATTGCATAAACCAGGCGTGATTTCTTCAAGGCGTGACATACTCTGAATGGTTCATACTCCGATTAACATCAACAGTAACGGAACTAGATCGAGAAAGATGAACTCCGGAAGAAAACTTCCCCACAGGAAGAGTCTCAGCAACAACTACTTGATCAAACACCAATGCTACTGCCTGTCGGAAGGTAGCGGCAGCAGTGCTGAAAAAGGAATCACAATTAAAATGGATATATCCCATGAGACACAATGACCAAACAAAATGTCCGGAATAAACCTTATCACTGAAGTCAGCATGCAACAGTTTAACTTACTTTCTTACGCTATCAGAGCTACGGTTGTTCTCAAGAAGCCGAAGACATACATATAGTGCTTGAGCCATATTTTCCTAAGACAAAACATTGCATTAGACGCATAACAGCTTTGAGTGTCATTGTGAAGCCAGGCATCAAATAAGCAACCATATCACCCTCTATGCATTGGTAGGTGATTTTTGGGCCCTACCAAGGGAAAGGAAAAGATATTTGATAAGCTTCCTTTAACATTCTTTATCAATTAATACTTTCATTTTTTTCAATAAAGTTTACACAGACAGAACCTACCAAAAGAGTCGTAAACCAAACAATTCATAGAAAAATCAAATGAAAGTGACAAGAACCTCATTTTGTGGGTGTAAACGTGACTGAAACAATATCAACAGAGTCTGCAGGGTTCTAAGTTGAACACTGTCATCTGCCATCTCGGAATGCTGCACAAAGAAAGTGATACGTCCAAAATTATAACTAGAATCTAATAGCTGGTAACTCAGGGTAAAAGAATGCAGAGAAACTGATATGAAAAGGAATTAAGTTGAATAGTCAACCAATCTATTTGCACTGGATTCATATGGATCGCAAGTTCTTGTACCAGTTCATTCTAAAATGTGTGTTGAACTAAGACAACAGTTCATAGGAAAGACGTACTCACATCTTTCAATGTTGAAAGTATGTCCTTCAAAGCTGATGGTGCAACTGCATCATGGGATATGAGCTTTTGCAGACAGGAAAGTCCAATTACACTGAGTTTTACAGTCTTCACTTCACATGCCATTAAAAAAATTCGTAGAATATCCTCATTATCTGCAATTTCACTAGGACTAGACAAATTGCGGAGCTGCAGGACAAAACCATGAGCAACAGGATCAAATTCCGTTGCAAAAAAATATATATGCACTGTCTCTCTTTGCAACGATAAAACTCCAAAAAGAAACACTCATTAGGCAGCCTAGCAAGTAAGGTAAGGGTCTAGGAGGCAGAAAGATACAGATATAGCTAACATAACATTGAGAACGAAAGAACAAATATCAAAAGAGCCCTTGGATAACCAATAACAGGGCAAAACATGTTAAGCCCTCCTTTAAGATTCTATACTTTATTAATGAACGGTAATATCAAATTCCCCCATTAGACTAAGATGGAACTCATCCAGTGCACAATTCCAAACCCATATAAAAGAAACTACTTTCTCAAACCTGAGCATAAAAATGAAGTGAAAGCAACCATAGTTCCCAAAATTGCATGTAAGAACTATTCAATAAGTTCCCATCGGTCTATAACTTCTACATAGAGACGAGGATGCTTACAGAAGGTGATGATAATATAGCCAATGAAACTCCAAATTGAGCGCAAACAGAGGCTATTAATGGCAATGTACGTAACATTCTGGGAATACTGGAAACATTATACTGCCAACTAAAGTGACAGTAGTCACTGTATAAATAGTGCCCCTGAACTCACCAAGTTCACATACATCGTTCTACAACTGTCCACCATAGCCGAAACTACTACAATATGGTTGCTACCAATGAAATGAAAAAGTTCAGATCAAACCGAAAGATTAAGATTGTGATAGGAGTAGGACAGCATTACTTCAACTCTCAACTGAAACACCATAAACTAGGTTGCAACAAAATACGAGCACCATATTAAAATTTCAGCAGCAGTAGTCGTAAGTCGGAAGGCTTCCAACAACCAAATCTCAGAAAACTACTACTGTTTTAATACTAAAACGGCATCCATCTCCAAATTCCAATGCTTCCAACAGTTGCACAGCTCACACATTAATATCCACCATCGGCAGAAACATTTGAACAACAGTATCCGATCAGGGGAAATTCACATTTTACTAACCGGCATAACTAAATTCTATCCTCATTCCTCCATCCTAATATCCTCGTTGAACCAATGTAAGTCACACTCCTGATCACCATTTCTACACAATACAAACACTAGACAAATGTGCAGTGTGTGAACGTATTGGGAATCGAGTTGCAAAGAAAGAGTCGGAACTCCTAACCTTTATGATTGCATGCTCCGCCCCATCTTTAACGGCAGGGTAACGGCGACGAGCTTCGGCCGATAGAGCCCGAAGGTCCGATTCCAAGGCCGCCATGAGAGCCATGGCTGGAGCTCTTCCCGGGGTCGAACTCGCTCCAGGAATGACAGGGGTAGGGAACTTGGACGAATTTCGTGATGGAAGAAAATGAAACGAGGTGAAAATGGTGTGCGATTAGCAAACTAGGAGGGAGATCAATTCAAAGAAAGAAAGATTGGCGAGGAAAATTGAACAAGAGGGGAGCAGTGGAGAATGAACGAAACCGAAACAGATCCGAGATCCGTCGGTTTCCGCACGTGCGGGAGGGGACACGTGTGAATGAAATGCAAGCTGAAGGTTGGGCTTTGACTTTTGGACCTGTCGTGAGGCCGATGATTAGTGATATGGACCCAATTTGGGCTTCTACCACTTTGTAACATTTAGGGTTGTTAATGAACCAAGCCGCTTATGAATGATTCGGTGTGCGACTCGAGAAAAACTCGTGTGACACTCGATTCGTTTTAATCGAGCCGGCTCGCGAACAAGCTCGTTAACTAAACGAGCCGAACTCGAGTCATACCATGTTCAGCTCGAAAGCTCACGAAGAAGCTCATTTAATGGTTTGACATAAAAAAAGAATTAGAATTCATGGATTTTATGTATTGAAATTGAGATAAATATTGTGTTTTACTTTGCTGCAGATTTGAATGTAATTTTGTGCACAGTTTTAGGTCAATCTTGAGCTGTCATGAACATTTTATGAGCTAAACTCGATTTTGGGCTCGTTAAGCTTATTTGACGAGCCGAGCACAAGTCGAGCTCGAGCTTTCATTTTCATAAACGAGCCGAGCTCGAACTTGCATATTAAAGCTCGTGACGAACACGAGCCGAGCTCGAGCCTGAAAATATATTAACGAGCCGAGCCCGAACTATGACAAAGCTCGGCTCGACTCGGCTCATTAACAGCCCTAGTTACATTATTGGTGGGTAATACGTGAACTGACCACTAATGGGGCATCTAGACCCGCAGTAGCGTGGGGAGGGGCATAGATATCTACTTGTGACCCGCCCTGCCCTGCCCTGCCCCGTCCCACCATGTTCTTAGCTCATTATGTCTTAATTTCTTGTAATATCTATTCATATTTCTATATTTTGGCTATTCTTTAACTAGTTAGAGCTGATCTTTCAACTAGTTAGACTCAATTACCTATTATATTGTCACTATTTCTCATTCATAAGTGTTTTCTCCATTCGATTTATTGTAAAAAGTAAAATTTTGTGCATATTTTTTTTAAATAACGTATAAGAAGAGTGGGTCGACCCACCCCGCCCCACCCGTAGTAGCATGGGGTGGGGCATGGGTATTGAAGTACCCGTCCCGCCCATTGTCATCACTAATCTTGACATCCCAATATAAAGGTGTTGAATCTTTGAGTCAGATTATAGTGTATATGTGATTCTGGCTTCGGTTTGTTGTTGCCAAAATTGTGGTCGAATCTAATATCATAATTACTCGTTGATATCCTCCACTCCAAGACATTTCAAGATTTTCAATTGCACCTTTGATTTCAGCTCTTGTCATTAGGGCTGAGAAACAGTGTGTTCTGGTCCAGACCAGACCATATATACAGTCTATGGTCCAGACCGAAAGGCTAGAGTATAGACCAGACCACATACTATACAGTGCGGTCTGGTCTGTCTGGCACGTGTCTGGTCCAAATATACCACAATGAACGAAAAATGAACAATTTGCCTAGTCAACCACTCAAAAAATTGAATCAATTACCGAGAAAAAATAATTTTTTTTCCTTAAAAAATAAACTGAAACATGCATGAAGAATTTTGACATCCTAAATCTTAGTAAACAACAAAAATACAAAGTCAAAACATCCCAATTTGCTTCATAACGTAATAAACATTAACATAATGTCATATGGAGACTCGATCGTCTCTACTCTCCAGTAAATTGTGAATAAAAGAGAAGACGAGTTTCTCAAAATTAGGGTTGAGACTTGGGTCTCGTTGGGAGAATCGGGAGAGTGGTCGAGTGGGGTGCTAACACGTAATGGGAAGTCGAATGGGTCAATGATTTGGTATAGTAAACTCCAATCTAGACTAGACTAGACCAAGAGATCAAAACATCATATAATACAAACCATTCTTAATGGTCTACGGTCTGGACCAAATTGTGTGGTTCTGTTTGGTCCATGGTTTTTCAAACAATCTGATCTATTTTCCCAGCCCTACTTGTCATGGTACAAGAACCAAGGTTAGAAGTTTATGCTCTCTCAACATCTTCCCCATCTCTTGGTGGATTAAACCTCCAGTGTTTGCAAAGGTATGTACCTATTTGTCTAACCGAACCATCTGTTTGAAAATTGATTGAACTTTAAAGTGGAAGGCATCAAGTCAACATTTGTTTAGTCTTTGTTAGTTGTGATTAATGACATTTGATATCATCATCTTAGATCTTATGAATGATGGATGTCCAATTAATGGTCCTCCGAGCAAGAATTTCTAAGTTAAGAGTCCTCTTGTAAAAAAATCATCAACTTGAGGCCCCTCCTTTTTCTCTTTAGGTTTCCCATAATCCCGTCTTCTAAATTGAGGGGAGAGTTCAGAGCCTGATTAGGGATTTTGAGGTGATGCCAAGTTTCCTAAACAATGGTACATCCCCCTGAGAACATGATCCACTAATTTAGGAGTAGATTTTCAAAAGTTACGTTTACCTAATCTTGGTAGTTAGTGTTGCTTCCTTTCAAAATTGGTTAGGATCCTGTTATGAAGAGCCAATCATGAGAAGTGTTTGATTATGCTAAGCACGTCCCAGTTTTAGAGGCTCTTCCCGTCTATAGTCATAGTGCTCACTGGGTCTCCTTTGTTTGTGTGTTGCAACCAGTCTACAGATGCCATATATGTTGATTTAGTCCTGGACTTTTGGTCAACTTTCATCCGCTTTATGGTTCTATCTTCCTCGAGTTCCAGGTTTAGAGGATCCATTTATAGAACAAAGAATCATCGACTGAGGGAAGTTTAGGGTGATTTCATTCCAATTCCACTCACCTTTTTCATTGGTTAAATCAGTTATCGAAGCATGGAGATTGATGTTTGTGTCATTGTTAGTGATGTGGTCATCTAATAAAATCTCTTTCATCATCCAAGGTTGCATCTAAAACTCGACGTTATAGCCTTCTTGAATATCTAGGATAACACCTTGTTGAATTGTTGGTCATGTTATAAGAATTCTCTTCTGAAGCTTTGAAACGCAAATGTGTTTCATTCACACACCACCTACACCATTCGGCTTTGATTATTTGCCCTGCAAGACTCTCATCCAGAGCTAATCCTCATTATTTAAAATTTTCTACGCCAACTTTATCAAATAAACAAATTTCAGTTCCTAGGGAATCCGGAGACCAAGACCTCCATGCTCTTTTAGTTTACAATTAGTCCCCCAGGTAACATGGTGAACTTTTAACTTTCCCTCCTAACTTCCCCACACAAAGGTGCATATTTTTTTCCCGATTGTGTCACAAATATACATTGGTATCACTATTTTTGGTGTAAGAAAGAGAGGGAAGAGCATTAAGAAAAGACAAAGTCAAAGTCACTCTTCCAACCAAGGATAACAATCTGGATTTCTAGTAGGAAAACTAATGGTAAATTAGTTCCAAGTTAAAATTGTACGTATCCCCATTTTTAGGTCTATAAATTTGGATCATGTCGTCGCCGATGGGTTTTTTTTCCTGTTGTTTAAAATCTAGCATTGAAAGACTGTAGTCCTCTACCACTTCAAGTCTAATCATCCAATCACCATTGAAATAGAAAATAGAAAACAAGGTTGGTGAGATGAAATCATACGACAACTTCCCATCCTTGAATCCATTAGTACAAGTCTCCTTCAAAACACCCGCACTCGAAGCAGACAGTGTGAAGACCTTCATATTTGATTCTACAGAACTCATAATTTTTATATGATATTTTGCGAAAAGCGTCTTATGCAAAGCAAGTTCATTGCAGATTCACACATAGTTTCCCCTAATGCAATGTATCATATTGTAATCAATTTTGGCAACCTTTCCAATTTGCCTCCAACGTGAGTGAATAACTTTTATCATAATAACTCTTGTCAAAGATTAAGTCTTTTTTAAGAAAGGGAAACGATTATTATCTTCCCAAGATCCAGTAGATGAGCATCTTTCCCCACCTATCTTTGATTCCTTTGATTGTGGTTCTCTTGATTGTTAGTAGACACTCTAGGTCATTTTTATCATCATCTCTAGCGAATTTGTGTGAAATGTGGTAGATTTTCTTATGAGGCCGAGACATGAACTTGATTTCGACTAATGCTTCATTATATAAAGTCTTTGGGGTTATCATTTATATCTCTTTCTCCCTAAACTTGATTGGGTTACCCTATTGACCAGTGAATCAAAGTCCACGCTGAGAATCTTTCTTTACTATGAGGCTCGGGTTTCTTGTTATGTTAGTGTTTTCTGGCGAGAAAACTTGCGTTGAATTGAGATTGGATTGCACCTTTGACTTCTTTGGACAACGATTTCTAAACACGGTTCAAACCTCTTCAAACACAGTTCGAACGAGGGTGTTTGATTGATGATTTTTGGGAATGAAAACTAAATTAAGTTACTCGTACTCCTGTGGAGGTTCAACGAGAGCTCCAAACTACGACTAGAGCTATATTTACAGAGAAAGATAAAAACTTGACACAGGCATCAGTTGTTTGGTTGTGGAACCCTTCTCTCTGTCGAACCTTCCTCCTATTTATAGCTATGGAGAGATAATTGTCGTAGAAAACCTCCTCTTGGATAACTGCTTCAAAGAACTGCTCCCCCTTCTTCGGAGTGGTGGTTACTCCTTCAACCGTCTAGGCGCTTCTCTTGGAACCGCCATGGGTCTTGGAGTGTAGCTTGACTCGCCTGGTCTTGTTTCAAATCTTGTTTCATGCTAGTCTTTTGATAAACATGTGGTGTCTCAAAAAGGGGACGTGGTCCTCTTGCCTCGCGACCATGGACTTCTTACTCATGTCCATGGCCCTCTTGGGACTTAGTCACTAGTGATATAATGTTGCACCACTACACCCTTCCAATTCATGCCTATGGCCCTCTCTGAGGCGACATGGACATCTCACTCCTACACATGGCCCCTCTTGTGAGGCGGCATGTCCTTCCCGGACTTAGTATATTTTTGGGTCGTTTGAGCGTGGTCATGAGGCGGCATGGCTTCTTTATCCATGGACATGGACTTCTCAATCATGTTTGTGGCCCTTCGTGTGACACGGCATGACCTTCTCATACTTTGCATTTTCCAATCATGCCTAGGGCCTCTTGTCTCGCAACCATGCCCCTTCTCATGAAGCGGCATGGACCTCTCAGACTTTATGTTTGTTGTAAGGCCACAAAAGTTAATTTTGAGTGATTGTAAATAATCCCAACAAAAAATTAGAGATTGATAATCCCTCAGTTTTGAGTGATTGTGGTGGGATCTTCAAAAAGTTAATACATGTATTTAAGTTCAATATAAGCCAAAAAAATACATGAAATAGCTCAATACATCACTAGTCTTGTGCCCACCAAATGGGTGGTGTATTCATTTTTTTTCTTCTTATTTGTCACTTAAATGTTATTAGGTTGCTAATTTCTTTATATTTAATTTTTGGCTATAGTTTATCCAAATCTCGATTAATAAAATAATAAGAGTTGCGACTATATCATAAGTTGGATATTCACATTCCGACCATCTAATCTTTGACTAACTAATAGTTTTAACTTCGAAAGTTGTATATGACTTCTTATTAGTTTTATCTTTGGTGTATCTAGATGTTAGGAGCAAGATATTATGAAATTCTAAAATTTTCTTATTATACTCGATTATAATAGTTTCACATAGAGAGTTCAAATTATCATATGTAATGATTTGGAATGAGTCGATTTTCAACATCTTTCTCCTTTGATGTATGAAAAATCGAGAAAATGTAGGATTTTTTTTTTGACAACCTGATTTCATTACGAAATAGGAATGTGTTACAAAGTTTGGGCCAAGCCCCGGAAAGAAGAAGACAAAACATGAGAAAATGGAGAGCCCAAACAAACCCAACAACAAGACCCACTGCAAAAAGAAAGAAACGAAAAACCAAACACCCTACAAGTCATCACAAGCCCACCAAAAGGGCAAAAGCCTAGCCCAACAGCAAACAACAACAAAACCCAACCCCAAAGAAACCCTAAAACGAAAACAACACCAAGCCAAGAGACAACAAACCAGCCGCCCAGAAGCCGCCGCCAAACAACAAGCCGCACCACCACCCACCGCCAGCAGGAGACACCACCACCGTCCACCAAACCCCCAACATCGCAAACCAAATCAAAATCAACAAACACCACCGCCAGCAAACCAGAACCCCGCCGACAACCAACACCAAACGCGAAGCAAAAACCAAGAGTCACCGAAGAAAAAGAGCCCACAAACAACGGAGAACACCACCCAAGCACAACCGGACCAACCACCACAAACCCGCCGCTAGAGAACACCCAGCAAAGACATCTGCCACTAGCGCCGCCCAACACCACCGAAGCCTCACCACCACAAGAAAAAGAAAACAGAGCATCCAAATCTCACAGAGAAGTCATCATCCCTACAACCGACTAGATAACAGTAGAACCACAGGCCACAGGCCATATCCACCGAATCACTCGCCATTAAGAGTGAAGCAAGGAGGAAGGCTCCAAAAGTCAAAAGGAAAGTTGTAAATTGCACAAGCAATCCCCTTTGCACACCGGACCGACCTCAAGACCCAACAACGGATCTGAAGTGTGGAGGAGGAAACATCTCCAAAGAGAAGTTCCTTAGCAAAATCCACAAGGAAAGTAGCGAAATTGAACTGAAAAACCCCATCAAAGGGTTGGAAAGGTAGCAACATAAAGGAAAAGGAGAATGATAATAAAAGAGGGCAAAGGGTTGCCGCCGGTCACCAAGAGGTGAAACCGGCGGCCACCCCACAGGAGAATGGAAAAGGAGAAGTTAGAGAGATGTTAGAGAATTTGAAATAGAGAGAGATGGGTGGACCAAACCTTTTCACTTTTCCTTATCTAGAAAATGTAGGATTAGACATTCTTGTGGTAGCAGAATTTCCAATCAATCAATTCAATGGTACATGTGTCTCCAAATTGAAAACACATATATTTCATGCCAACCATTCAAATTGTGACAAATGATACCACCTATAAAACTAAAATAAAAATATCATTATAAATTCTTACTTACTCCCGAAAATGCTTGTCCACTTTGCTATTTTATTCTAACAAAGCCTTACGCTCTGTTTGGCAACAAGGGGGGTGCAAATTGCAGGAGGGTGCAAGTTGAGGGGTAAATTGCTGGGGGGTGCAAATTGCTGGGGGGTGTAAGTGGAGGGGTAAATTGTTGTTTGGATGAAAAAGTAGGGGGGTGCAAATAGAGTGAAAAGTAAGTAATTATATTATTTTAAAATATATTTTAAAAATAGATTTTAAGATTACAAAATAGATTTTAAAATTTTAAAATATTATCATAAAATAATAAAATAAATATTACTATATAATAATAAATATACTTTACTAAAAATAGTTATTATATAATAATGCTCAAATAATAATTAATTATGACAATTGTATAATCATTGATCGAGCGATCTCAAAACTCGAAGCTCAACTTGTAACTGGTCATCCTATATAGGGTTTTCGTGTCTAGTTTAATCTTAAATTGTCAAACTTAGTCAAACACGTTCGAATTTGTAAGTTTTAACTATTTAGTCAAATAAACTGAGTTAACCAAACAATTTCTCTCTATCTTTTCCACAAACACCTCGTATCTCTAATTTTCAATGCAAATTCGATTCAACCAAGAGATTTAGATTTGACTTGACGAATAAACTTGTTTCTAGAGTCAAATGGTCAACCCCGAATAATGTTTACATTAATGATATTTATAAAAAAAAGAAATTGATAATATTAATTATTATATAATTATATATAACACAATTAGAAAAACAAAATTCCATAATTCCCCCTCCCCCCTCTCTTCCTTCCTTCCCTTGCACCCCAATTTGGGGGGTAAGCCGAAACAGTAAATTTGCACTCCCGTTTTGCACCCCCCTACTGTTCCAAATTAACCAAACAGGTGCAAATGTGTTGGAAACTGTATTTACCCCTCACATTTGCACCCTCCTCCCATTTACCCCTCTTCCCAAAGAGAGTGTTAAGGAATTGAGGGGATGTTTAGCGACAATATCTTGACTTTCTCTTGTTTACAGCAAATGAGACTTTTGGAGTGATATAGTTTTTTTTGTTTAAGATGTACTTTTTTTGACATAACAACACCACAACACCAACATATGCTTGGAGGAGGTCCAAAAGTGAGATTGCACATATTTGGTAATTAAACATCCAAAAAAGAAACATTGTTTAGACAAAAACTAAAGTGAAAGAAGATTGCATATCGTTAAAATCTTAATTATATTCCCCAAGTGTACATGTTTTAGCAATGGAACACAACTTCCTTCATTTTTATGAAAACATGTATTTTCTACTTCATATTAATGTCATTACTTTATCATTTAGTTTGAGTGAATCGTTGTAATTTAGTCATTTGGGATTAATTATGCGTTTGGTTACCTGGTTAATGTGATTACTTTTAATAAATATGCATGGAAGCTGCATCATTTACAAAAACTAATGTGATAAAAAAAACTCCATCATAGTCATAATATAAGTTAATAGTCATAACATAAGTTAAGTTTAGAGAAACCCTAATATTGATTTTTTTTCCAAGCATAACGAATTTGTCCTAGTGATTTTAAATTTAAATACGAGATACAACATTTAGCTTTGTCTTACTTTTTAGTAGAATACATACATTTTTATTTAAAATATAAAAATTATAACTCAAAATATAGTTTCAATTTCAAGAAAATTTTAGAAGAAGGAATTTAAAGGAAATAAAGGATGACAAAGCTATTAAGAAAATATAATATAAAATCAATCTCAATAAGTTTGGTTGATGAGGGAGACGTTAAATCTTATCTTAACATATATTATGGTTGTTCTCTACAAAATTTATGCCACGTAAGCTTTAAATAATCTTCGTTGATTTACTCAATTCACTCTTTACAGCCTTTTCCATTATTTATCTGGCTATCTTTTCTTTGGTATCTCTTTTTTGGGCCAGATAGAATAAAGCCCAATTATAGAGTAAGTTTCTTTGAGGGGATTAATGGTTTCTAATTTTTATGATCTTTTACGGTAATAATTTTTTTATACATTGGTGATGGGTTGTAACATCTTTGTAGTGATATTAAACATTTCTAACGTAATGATTATTAAGGAAGTTTATACTCGAGTATATTTCTTATAATTTTTTACCTCAATTCAAAATTTAAGATCAACATCAAACTCTCCTCTATTTATCAGCGGTTCTCCGCCACCACTTGACGAGTCTCCATCACCATCTTACGGTTCTCTTCCACTATTGAGCAGAGTGAACTGACACCAGGGATGACAATGGGTCGTGTTGGGTCGGGTTTTGCCAAACCCATAGGTTTATCCGTGAAAAAAACCCAGGGTAAAACCCACTGGGTTTGAAAAACTCAAACCCAACTAGCTGGGTATTCGCGGGTTCATGGGTACCCACGGGTTTTTGTCGTAAAAAATTTACAATAACAAGTTCCTATCAAAATTAAAGTCAAATATCAATCTCTAAATACAACTTATCCATATATAAAACATCATTCTAGAAAATTCAAGCAAATCACAAATTAACTATACAAATTGTTCAACACCAATCTAGAAAATTCAAGAAAATTGAAGCAAATCACAAATTATCCATAAATAACATGATTAATTGAAAGCTTCTTCCTTTCAATTAAGTTTCTTCACTCTCCACTCGATAACATCAACTTCATTCTACACAATTAGAAAGAAAAATTAGACATGTTCCACAAACATAAATAAGATTAGTTATTTAGAATATTAAATATATCGAGAAAATTAATTATATGGGTGTGAACGGGTTTAACCCAAAACCCATCAACACGAATTTTACCCGCGTTGACCAGGTTGGGTCGGGTGGGTACCCGTGGGTTCGGGTTTTGTTGTCATCCCTACCTGACACTGGCGGTTACACTCAAACATGGCGCTAGTGATGGTTAACATCTTGCCCCACCATTGTTTCCGGCGTCACTTTTTTGTAATTGGCCAAGATCATACCTGACCACTAGCTCTTTTACAAACCCAGTGATGGTTAACATGACGTTATGCTTGGCACCCTAGTGCTTGACCCTCCTGGTGGTTGGTACATGGGTGGCTAAATGCTTGACTACGAGGCCCTCCTTGGATAATATCAGACTTGACCCCCTTTGGGTGATGTCATGTTTGACCCCCCTTGTGGTTGGATCTCAACACTTAGCCAAAATTTTCTTCTTTTTTTCCATCATGTCTAGTACTCACTATAGCTCCCTTTGCACGACAACATGCTTGATACCCTAGTGCAAGGTAGGTAGACGGTCATGGTACCCTTGGATGATGTCATGTTAACCCCCCTTGTGGTTGGGTATCAACATTTAGCTGAATTATCCTTCCTTTCACTTTCCTGGGTCTTCATATGTTTGATGGCCCTCCTTGCACGATATCATGTTTGACAGCCTATTGCAAGGTAAGTAGGCGGCGTGGTACCTGGTGCTTTACCCCCCTTGGACGATGTCATGCATGACCCCCCTTGGATGATGTCATGCTTGACCCCCTTGTGGTTGAGTCACCATACTTAGCCAAATTTCGCCTCTATCATGCCGACTTGGGTGGTCGACGCTCGACCCCCTTTGGATGATGTCATGCTTGACAGGTGGGTACTTGGTGGGTCGGGTATGTAACCTACTTGGTAGGTAGGTGGCGAGGGGTAAGGTGCGTGTACTGAGGTTAGGGCTACAAATGAGTCAAGCCGCTCGCGAGCAACTCGACGTTCGAATCGGATAAAACTCGTTCAACACTCGTCTCTTTAGTTAACAAGCCGGCTAGCGAGCCGAGTCGTTAGTAAATGATCCAAGCTTGAGCTAGACCATGCTCAGCTTGATTAGCTCGTGAGCTAGTTTGACTCGGTGGCTTGTTGAGCTAAACTCGCGAGCTAGCTTGTTTAGAGCTTGTGGAAAGATTAATTACTCTTGTGAACATGAACATTATCTTGTTAATACCGATGTGTGTGAAAGTTAGCTGTTATTTATTGTTTCTTGTGTTCTTTTATCATTTAAAATCTTATGTGTACACAATTTTCAGCAATAATAATCTCAAATCGAGCTCATCTTGAGTCGAGCTTGAGCTGGATTATTTTAATTGAGCCGAGCTCGAGCTCGAGCTAGATTATCAAAATTCGAGCTCGAACTGAAAATTTATAAATGAACCGAGCTCAGCCTAAACAAAAACTCGACTCGTGTGCAACCCTAACTGAGGTACTTGGCATGAACTTATGGATTTTCCAAAAGTCCACCACTTAGCCCAAGTTAAACAAATTTAATTAATATGGTTAAGTTGGTCTTACAAACCACTACAACTCCTTCAAAATAATCAATGTGGTAACAAGTGATTTTTTTAGTGGTAAACGAATTAACTGCAATGTCCAGAGGTAACAATGGGAACGTCTCCTATAAAGAGTACAAATGCAATTGCTTTGGTGTGGATGCTCTAACGAGAGATTTAATTATAAAATCAATCTTACATAAAAAAAACTAGTTTTGTCCCGCCCGATGGGCGGCGGCCGGCGAGTTTCATTTGTGTGTACTTTTTCATCTATTATATGTAATTTTTTAATGGTATCGGATTCCTACTTTTCATATTTATTATTGTTATATATTATCTGTGTTTCATCTAATATGATCCAGGTTTTAATTATGATCAACAATAGTGTCAAACAACATTGTAACTTCATCACCGCTTGGAAAATAGTTTTCATGACCATCTGATCTTTGATTCACAAACCATTTTCAGCTTCATATGTTGTACGTGGTTTAACCTAGCGTACGCCACCTTACCGTACTCCTATCGAGTTTTGCTATTTAGACCATGTATTAATGGAGTTTGGACATGATGCTATATCATAGTCTCTAATGGGTGAACTTCAGTATCTAATTCTCTAATCCAAATCATACTATTCATTTAATGCAAAAATAGTAACCAACGATTCTTATTTGACAAAATATATTAAAGTACAACTAATAGATGTGAACGAAGGTGTATATTACACCTCGAGTGTTCGCTAGCCTTTTCCACCATTATATTAAAGTACAACCAAACTATGCTGCTATGCTTCTATATTATCTTCAACATTTTATGAATTATATCAAACCAAAATGTTAGTTATAGAGACACTTTGGCTTCATTTCACATTATCACCCAATATTAGCTGTGTGACTGACTGTAACTGGAATTGTTTGATAACTTCATACAAATATAAATGCGCTCTGTTGTGTAATCAGTACAATAGATGAATTTACAGGACATCGGTCAAGGTATGATCTCGCGTTGGTTTTACAGGACATTGGTCCGGGTACGTCTAGTGATGTTATATAGGATATCAATTAGGGTATGATCCCACACTGGATTTACAGGACACCAATATAGGAACGATCCGTGGTGGTATACAGGGCATCTAGTGTACTACCTGGGAAGTGTATGACTTGGAAATTAAGAAGTAAAGGGACATTGAATCCTTGTATCATTGTCAAAAAAAAAAAAAATCCTTGTATAAAAATTACTTATGATATTGTTAAGTGATAACTTCCTATGACGTGATATACGAAATTTGCATGTCATGATGATGGTTAGATGATGGTTTTCTATGGTGTTTTATACAATGATTTACCATTAGATGGTGTGATATTTCGTTATGTTGGGACAGGGTTACATGGTGATGCCAGTATGATGTGATACTTGGTGAATACATATTTATACAATGAGTTATCAAGAGACTGTTTGATGGTCCTTATGTTGTGAATATATGAATTCCTTGAGTTTAAGATGATGCATGTTTATGGCATGTGGTGATGAATGGATGTTTATTTACTGAATGAGATATAACACATCGGGTGTATCTTATGAGTGGGGTTATCCGGCTAGTATAACTGGTTACTAAAAATAGTTATAGTAATGGGTGGTTTTAAAGTATCTTGGGTAAAATCAAAGGTATGACATACCTTGAGTAGTAAGAAAATGATATCTAGACCTTGAATTGACCGGAGTTTGGCATCAGGTATTATTCCCAAACTGTTAAAGATTAAAATCTAGGTCTTGATTCTATAAAAATCTCATACACTAAGATCAATTTAATTACAAATAAAATTCGACGGTCATGATTCGTCGAAATATATGCAAAAATTACGGGCACAATCTTAGGGGTTAGGCTCTATAATTTTGGTATCTAAGACCTATTCACTCATCAAGGGTTAGAGTATAGTATCATGCCCAAAAATCTGATTAATTCGAGATCTAATAGCATTTACTTACTCATGGTATGTCCTATATTATAACTAAGGTACGATGGAAACCACCAATCGTAATATATGTATTAGGGTATCACATTAAGTAAGGATTAAAATAGTTATTTACATCTCAACCATTATATATGTGCAATAGCTTAAGATTCATTTAGAAATCTTGCTTAATTTAGGTGCTATGCATCTGAACATGTCTCAAAGTTGCATATCTACACTTACGTAGGAAAAAGAAAGGAGCTTATGTCAACCAATAAAAAGAGAAAAGAAATGAATTATAAGTACACCAGGAAAAAGTAAAGATAATGTGTTTTATAATTGCGCATGGAAGAAAATCTAATCACGTATAAAAATAAAAATAGAAAGAAATTGGAATAGTATAAAAGAAAAAGATAATGATATCATTTTAATATGCGTGAAATGTACCAATTGAGACGAACATATTTAAACCATATAACCATAATTCGCTAAATACAAAAAAAATTGGTGACCATTGGCATCTCGTGATATTCTTAAACACATGAAATTGTTGTGTATTACTGTAGCATATGAATGAATTATGTTGATATGTTTCATTAATCATAAAGTATAGAAACATCTTACATGAATAGGTTATTATGACTATGATTTTGACTTAACAAACCATTATTTTTATGAATAATCTAGTAAGCACACAAAAAATTGTTATTTTTTTTGTTCATCGTGATAAGAGTGTATTAGTTCAAATATTTATAGTAGTTATTTTCTAACAAATTGCAACATAATTGTATTGGTTCACATATTTATAGTAGTTCGTACAAACAAACTATTAAATTCTTTGTGTTTTAGAATACGAAAGAAGGTTATTCTTTGCTTTTTCATTTTTCAATTTTAAAAGAAAATTATGTCAAATTATGTAATAGTTTATAAATGTGTACCAACTAAATCATGCTTTTCGGATTTTTTAATTATTTTTAAAAAATATCAAACATATTATAAACTAAAAATTAAAATTGGTTATTTGTAGTTGTTAATGGTTTCCATCATTGCTGAAAAATAGAATACAAAATTTTAAACGTGATAGTTTTTGTTGTGTAATGTACAGAAGTCAACCATTAAATAAAAATAAAATGTTATGTGTTGTACATATTTTTATAACATGAGTATTAATCTTATGATTACTTGCATCAAAGAGATTTTATTATATTTGTTAAACAATTCAAATGATTACTGTTTGATCTCTTAGGTTGCATGATTAAATATTAGTTTTGGTTAGAGGTGGCAAATGGATTGGTGGATTGTGATTGATGGATCCATAGATCAAGTGGATTGAACTATATGGATTGGTGGATTCATGGATTGGAGCATATGGATTGGTGGATTGATCCATGAATCCAAATAACATCCAAGCCTTGGACCAAAATGTAAATTTTGAAAAGTTAAGGTACTAAAATGTCATAACTAAATTTTTAGGTACCAAAACATAATTTCCAATGACATTTTTCATATAAAAATAAATTTTAGGTACCAAAATATAAAATATAAAAAGATTAGGTACTAAAATGTAATTTGTCTTTTGGATCCATGAATCCACCGATCCAATTGGAGTTGGATCAAATAGATTGGATTTAAATGGATTGGATTAGTTGGATATTTAAGTGGATGGATTGGATAGGTGGATTGTATTGAGAATTGCCACCTCTAATTCTAGTGATTGATATACATGTTTTGTAATTAATAACATCTAATATACTTTATTCTAGTGGTTAGTGATTGATATACATGTTTTGTTGTAATTAATAACATTTAATATACTTTATTCTAGTGGTTGAACACTTGAAATGATAATAGGTTGAACTCTCATAGGTTACACAGGTTTAAATCTAGGTCAGGATAATTGGTATACATGCTTATTTAGTTTTATTTTAATGTAATTAATAACTTAAAATGTTAAAATCATAAATGAGTAAATGACATGGAAAATTGTGAAGCTTTCTTTATCCTACGTGCAAAAACTTTCTCCACGGCCCTAATATAAGTTAAGAAGTAACTGCGGTAATTACTAATTAGGCCCTGATAATCAACCGGATTAAGGATTAACACTGACAAGCATCATCGGAAACTCGTCGGAGAGGAGACCGGAAAGAGCTTAGAAGTAATGATCAGGAGGTTCCCGCCGATGCCAAACTAGTAGAGAAGAAAGAGGAAGGGGGTCTCTGGTAGAAACAATCAAAGGCTTCTCTAAGGAAACCAAATCCAGGACGAGCGCCGTATCAAACCAAACAAATTGCATTCGGAAACTTTCAACGAAGAAATCAGAATTTTCGGTCAAATGACAATGGCGCCAGAGTTCCACAAGGTGTGTATTGAAATCCCAGGGTAACCTGAGACTTGGGCGTTTGGTTTTCTGCTCAGGGGAAAGATGGAAACTTGTTCCAAACTTGAAGCGGCCAATTTCAGTCCTGTATAGTCATCTTTTCTGCTTCACTCCTAATGGATTCAAATAGTGCAGTAGACATGTACCGCTCGCCAGCACTAGGGAAGATTGCCTGCACCATGAAATTAAGCAAAGACAAAAAAAAAAGAAAAGAAAAATTAAAAAACCCTGTATTGCAAGGTTGAAAAGGTTTATCTTGACAGCCACTGGAAAAAAAAAAAAAAAAGCTTCCTTGAAGAGGAACTCACAACAATGAGTTTGCCGCTGTTTTCAGGCCTCTTCCCCAGCTTGATTGCAGCAGCAGCTGCAGCACCTGATGATATCCCAACCAGCAACCCTTCTCTCAAAGCCAGCAGCTTGGCTGTTTCGATGGCTTCTTCACTTGACACCTGAAAAGCACATAACAAAAAAAAAAATGTATGAAAGAAGCAGGCAAAACCAATAGTTCAAAACCCATTTTTTCGGGCGTTTCGGATTGTGACTTACCGTAACGACTTCATCAAGCAAATCCTGATTCAGTACTGGAGGGATGATCCCAGCACCAATTCCTTGGATCTTATGTTGAGCTTTGGTAATTTGTGCAGAAGGTGGCAAATGGAAAAAAGGGTCAGGTATACAAGCTTGAGAAACTAAAAGAGTTTTGGCACTTGTTTGTAGAGCATGACAAAGGAGAAGAAGTTTCATTGCTCACCAGCCTTTCCTCCATTCAAGACAGGACTTTCCACCGGCTCTATACCATATACCTAGATTGGAAAAAAGAAAAAGGGAAACTTGCACTTTGCAGGCTCTTCTTTGCTCAAATGACAGAAACAAAAGGAAACCCCAAAATCTTACCTTGATATCTGGGTTTTTCTCCTTGAGGAACTGGCCAGCTCCAGTCACAGTACCTCCAGTCCCTATACCAGAAACCAATGCATCAACTTTGCCCGCCGAATCCCTCCAAATCTCCGGTCCAGTAGTTTCGTAATGGATCTATATCATCAGAAATGAGAGAGATCAAAATCGTAACTAAACATATCCCATTCTGAAATTTTTGCAGGACACATCAAAAGGAAAGGGGAACTTTGAAATGGTTACCTTTGGATTCGCAGGATTCTCGAATTGCCTAAGCATGTAACCATTTGGGGTCTTGCTTAGTATCTCTTCAGACTTCTCCAAGACCCCATTAAAGCCCTTGGCTGGATTTGTTAGGACAACCTCAGCTCCAAGGGCCAAAAGGACAATCCTTCTCTCAATGCTCATTGAAGATGGCATGACAAGAATAACTCTGTAACCTTTTGCTGCTGCTATGAATGCCATTCCAATGCCTGTGTTGCCGCTGGTAGGCTCAATCAGCACCGACTTGAGCGCGAGAAAGAGAGAAACTCACTATCAGATCATTAAAACTGAATACAAGAATGGACCTTTAGCCATGACAACTCTACTTTTTTGGTGAAACTAACCTTCCCTGGTGTTATGAGACCTTTATCCTCGGCATCTTTGATCATACTATGTGCAATCCTAGAAAACATGGAAAAACGAATTTCACAGTTTACTTTAGAACACGAATCTTTCTGCGTCCAAGTAACTTAAAAGTGAACGGGCACGAAGCAAGATGTAGCATGTATGATATAGCGCATGCCTGTCTTTAACACTAGAGCAAGGTTCCATGTTCTCAAGCTTGGCCGCAATTCGTGCCCCACAACCATCCACAATATTGTTCAAGTATACCATCGGAGTGTTTCCTATTAGCTGCAGTAGCAGAAATTGAACAAGAATCTCAATTCTAATTTGAAGTGATCTTTTTAAGGCCAATTCAGCAACAGACACTTGAGGTAATGAAGTTAGGAAAAACCCAGAACTTACTTCAGTAACATCTTTCTTAATCATACAGCAGCTCTCCCCCATCGATCCTAACAAAAATCTGCACAACCCATTAAACAACACACAGTAAGGAAACCTGCAATCTTTGCACATGCATATAGATACAAATCCAGCTTTTCTCATTTGACTTCCTTCTCTTCTGTAACATTACCTTCTGAATTGGATTAAGATAAAAACTTTTCTTTACCTGTAACCTGCAAACGGAACAGTCAGGGCTGATGCACTCCTTGGCCTTAAGAGGTAAAAAGACAGTCTTTTTCAGGGCTTCCAGGTACAAGAAAGATTGAGGGGGAAAGTAGGAAGAAATTCTTGGACAAAAATGGTGAGTTTTCGGACTGATAACTGACAACCCAGTTGGATACCCTTAAAAAAAAAGCCCCAAAACAACTAACCCATACAATTATAAGGTCATCATCATCAAGGCGGTAGATTTTCTTTTGGCTGCTTTCTGGGATTGTGACCTCATCCATTGCGCACGAGATTCCATGTTCAAATGGTCCCATTTGGTCAGCCATTTTAAATAACAGCAAGAACTGAAAATGACCATTGAATTGAAGAAAGGCCAGCCAATCCCTCTTCCTTCCTATCTCTACCAGAAGCAGCCGTTGACAATTGACTATCTAATCCTTTGCCATCGACAATACATGGGCCTGGCTGGCCAGTCTCATAAGTTTAGCATGTGGAATGGATGCGGATTTTGTACCACATCGTTGGAAGGGAAGATATGGAAAGGGAAGAAAGTATCAAAGGAATATAAAAGAGAAGCTAGGTGCTACGATAATCAAAAGGGAGATAGAAAAAAATCCCTAGTTTAGACTAGGGCTGCAAATGAGTCGAGCCGCTCGCTAGCGGCTCGACGTTCGACTCGAGAAAAACTCGTTCGAAACTCGACTCGTTAATAAACGAGCTGAACACAAACTCACCTTTGTTCAGCTCGCGCTAGCGGCTCGACGTTCGACTCGAGAAAAACTCGTTCGAAACTCGACTCGTTAATAAACGAGCTGAACACAAACTCACCTTTGTTCAGCTCGCGAGCTAGCTCGACTCGGTGGCCTGTTGAGCTAAACTCACGCGCGAGCTAGCTCGACTCGGTGGCTTGTTGAGCTAAACTCGTGAGCTGGCTCGTTTAGAGCTCATGATATGTCTTAACATGTGGCTAGAGAGCCAACTCGATTACCAACTTATGGACGAATCAATCTATATCTTATAATTTTAATTCATATGGTTGTTAAATTATATATCTCATCATATATAAAGTTTAACACGTTGAGTATGTGAGCAAATATATCTTATTTTCTACTTTAAAAAGAAATTATGCATTGATACCATGAAATAACATGATTTGGAGTAGTTAAAATTTATTAGCTAAATGATATATGATACCAACAAAGTATAATATGAGATTAGCCAACAAAATAAATCATATGTATCATGATATACAAAATGAAGTACCAATTAAAAGTTAAGATTTTAATAAACAAGCTAACTCGAACTCGACTCGACTCGGCTCGTTAATAAACGAGCTGAGCTCGAACTCGACTCGTTTATTAACGAGCCGAGCTCAAGCTGGGGTAAAACTCGACTCGACTCGGCTCATTTGCAGCCCTAGTTTAGACCAATTACCGCTAGGGCTAAGTCGAGATGTTCGCAAGCGATTTGGCACTCGACTCGGGAAAACCTCATTCGAAACTCTCGACTCGTTTATTAACGAGCCGAGCACTAGCTAAGCCTTGTTTAGCTCGCGAGCTAGCTCGACTCGGTCGGTGGCTCGTTGAGCAAAACTCGTGAGCTAGCTCGTTTAGAGCTCATGAGATGTCTCGCATTGTGATTAGAGAGCCAACTCGATTATCGACTTATGGTCGAATCGATTTATATCTTATGAGTTTAACTGATATGATTGTTAAATTATAAATCTCTCTATATATGAAGTTTAGTACGCTGAGTATGTGTGAATATATATATGTTATTTTTTAGTTTTAAAAGAAATTTTATAGCATAGATTGCTTCGATACTGTTAAATAACATGATTTGTACTAGTTAAAATTTATTAACTACATAATATGATACCAACAAAGTATAATATAAGATTAATTAATATTAGACATTTGACTATTATTATTTATTTTTCATCATGACATCAATCACATGTATCATACATGACATTCAAACCGAAGTATAAAGTACGAGTTAAGATTTTAGTAAACAAGGCTAGCTCGAGCTCGACTCGACTCGTTAATAAGAAGTTCGAGCTCAGCTCGTTTATTAACGAGCCAAGCTCAAACTGGGGTAAAACTCGGCTCCTGGTATACCACTCCCTTACACGCCCCCTCATCGACTCGACTAGTTAATAAGCAGTTCGAGCTCAGCTCGTTTATTAACGAGCCAAGCTCAAACTGGGGTAAAACTCGGCTCCTGTCATAAACCAGTTGGTCCCAATAACTCGAGTTGTTGGGAGAAGGTTATGTTGGATCTTATACCACTCTCTTACACGCCCCCTCAAACAAAAGTCAACCCATGAGCTTGAAGTTTGCACAGGCCCACCATACCTTGTGCCTTAATCAACTTTTAATATTAGGGGTCGTAGAGATTCAAACACACGACCACTTGGTCAAATCTGCTCTGATACCATATCATAAACCAGTTGATCCCAATAACTCGAGTTATTGAGAGAAGATTATTCTAAATCTTATACCACTCTCTTACAAACTAGACTTATTTGCATCCCCAGTTACTTCCATTGCAAATACTAGAAGTGTGTTGGGCTAAAGTCTCCCTACGGTGTGAGAACCTTCGTCACCCTACCCAATTTTGTCAAACTCTTTCTGGGCCTTCATTAGCAAGTCGGTTCTTGTTAAATTTTGGGTGGGTTTCGTAGCCCACTAGAGGGTAAACAATCGATATCCAAGCCCTTTGCCTTCAACCTTGCGGAATCAAATAGGCAACAAAGTCGATGTAACCTTTTGATGCTGCTACTGCAATCCCGGTTGCCATGGGTTATCTCAACGAGAAAGTCTTTTATGGTACACCAATTGATAGAAAAAATGCTTAGAACATTTTAATGCTAAACCAGGAGAGGGCACACTTTCTTTAAGGTATTACTCGGTTTCAGTTTTGCTAACCAACCTTCTCGGGCGTAATCAAACCCTTCTCTTCTGCATCTTTGATCATGCTATGTGCAACTTAAATAATGCCAAATGGGTAAAGCGCCCCAAACTTGATTGGTTTCAAGTTAAAAAGGATTAACATTGGATCATGTTGGAAATGAAATGGTGAATATATATGTAGTTTGGTTTTGATGATAGTTAAATTGATACAATGGTGGGAAAACTCTTACCAAATGGGTATAATGATTGAGTTCTTTCTCTAAGGGGCAATAATGCTTGTGGTGGCCCACTTTTATAAGAGAGGGAAGACCTGATGGACCACCACACACATGCGCACGTTGTTCGTCTGACTGGTTGGGCGGGCTGGCGGGTGGTTCAACTTGAGACTAATATATTATGGAGAAATTCTAAAATTAATTAATTAATTAATAATGAATTATTTTGTATCCTTAACGGTTACGAGCTTAAAGAGGATAATTGATTAAAAAGGAATATTTGATAGATAATTAGGTAGTAATTATCTTACCGGACGCGCTTTAATTAATAGAGTGACTATCTCCTTAATTATCGTGACTTATTCATCACGAAAGAGGGTCTATTATGAGGGTCTTCGCACAAAATCGATGAGCAACAAGAGTGACTATTTTATCCTGGAGGCGATTCGGCTAACAGTCTACTGTGCGCAACGAGAGGCAGTGTCACGAACGTCTTAAGGAGAGCGACCTAGTCCGCGACTTAGTCAGATTCAGTTAACACTTGTTTCAATTGTTATGTAACTAACAATTTTAAGATGTTGTGTTGCTGCTATGACGGATCTGACGTTGTGTTACTATAATATACACTCTCAAAGATCCTAAAAGTTTGTAGGAATCGTTAACTTTCATAGATGCGGATTTGATGGTGCAGTTGATAAGTTCAAGACTCACCAGTATCTAGCATAACATCCATTCATGTCACGAATGCTCTTGCTTCCTTGAACAATCTCGTGGTACACCAATGGATGTTAAAACCGCCTTTCTGAATGGTGATTTAGACGAAAAAGTTTACATGGAACAACCTGAAGAGTTTGTTATTCCTGAACATGCTTCAATAGTATGTAAGTATAAAAATCATTTTATGGTTTGAAACGGGCTCCAAAATAGTGCCATGAGAAGTTTGACAATCTAGTTCTCTCACATGACTTTAAGGTGAATGAAAGTGACAAGTGTATTTACTACAAATCAGAAAATAACACTTGCATTATCATATGTTTGTATGTAGATGGCGTGTTAATATTTTGTACAAATATTCACGTGGTCAATGAAGCAAAAACCATGCTTAGAGAGAACTTTGATGTGAAAGATCTGGGGGAAGCAAAGTTTCTTAGAATCCATATAACTTGAACAACATATAATTTTTCTTTAGATCATCAATCTGGCTACATAGAGAAGATCTTGAAGAAATATAACTATTTTAACTATAAATCTGCATTTACTATGCATGATGTTAGTATAAAGCTATTCAAGAACACTGGTGACGGTGTAAGGCAATATGAATATGCTACCATCATTGGTAGTATCCATTATGCGACAAATTACACTCGACCAAACATTCCATATGTCGTGGGATTGTTTGGCAGGTTTAATAGCTTCTTAGTAAAGAGCATTGGAATGCTATAGGGAGGACCGTGAGATACATCAAGAGAACAGTGAATCTTGGAATACACTATCAAAGGTTTCCTATTTTACTAGATGGCCATAGTGATGCGGACTGGAATACTCTATCAAACAACTCCAAGGTAACCAGTGGGTATGTTTTTAACATAGATGGAGGAGCTGTGTCTTGGAGTTCTAATAATCAATCAATCAATCATCAATCAACTATGGAATCGGAGATGATAGCACTAGCAACAGCTAGTGAAGTAGCAACTTGGATGAGAGAATTATTGTCAGTGATTCCCTTATGGCAAAGACTGGTCCCTCCGATGTTGATCTATTATGATATCACCGTAGCTATCACTAAAGTTGAAAACCGCTTTTACAACGGAAAATGACAAAAAGATTCGTTGTAAGCACAGTACCGTAAGAGAACTCCTAAAGGATCAATGAGGTTGTATCTTTTAAGATCCGTACAGAGTCTAGCTAATCCTTTGACGAAAGGACTAGTTATAGAGAAATTCCAAAATATTGCCTAAGTGTATGGGACTTATGCCTATTGAACCACAGATTACAAGTGATGGTAACCCCACCCAATAGACTGGAGAGAGCTAAAACATTCAGTAACAAATCTAGAAAAGAAAATATGACTATAGGAAGAGAATTAGTATTTGTAAATTTAACTAATATGGAACATCTACAATATAATATTAGAGAACTACATGCAGATTTAACATGGAAAATTAGACACATCAACATGATGTAAGAGAACAGAATATAACATTCTCATATTATTTATATTGAGACAGAATTCATAGGATATATTTGATTCACGAAATAATTCAATTATTATAACACATAATGATAATAAAATATTTATAATGATAAATAATTCTAAATTTTCTATTCAAAAATTGGTTTGCTGAGAATCTTCAAAAGAGGATTCCAACTAGACAATAAAAAATGATGTTTTTAATAAGTCCAAAGGATATTTTAGAATAAAAAAAGTAGAAGGAAAAATTCCGAAATTTAGAAAACGGAATATTCCAAGAATATTTTGTCAACTTTAATGGAATGCACTTAATAGTAAACTTAAGTGGTGTCGGATGCACATATAATAGAGTTCAGTGGCACGCAATACACTATTTTTACTTAAGTGGTATACCTCCCCCAATTCTCATACTTTAGTGGTACCTGAGATAAATTACCCACGAAACAAATCTAATTGACTAAACTACCTACACTTTCATTACAAATTAATGTGACAAAGTACAAACATTGTAACCAAAAAGTTAGAATGTGAACTTAAGTGTAAAAATAATATTATTTCATATTATTGTATCTAAACATATTTTGTATATCATTTTATAAAAAAAATTGTACGAGTAGGGGAACATCAAGGCCCAGCTGCTAGAAGTAAGAATGCGAGATTGAATAAAGTCCATAAAATGCCTCTAAATCAGTCGACCAAATCCTAAAAGGACACCTTAGCAACTGCTTTAGGGGTCTCCAAATCGAGCACAAAATCTCAAGAAATATGGAAAATATGGTGGCTAAGCTGAAATAGACCCGTAGGAACTCGACAAACGTGTTTTAGGCCTACGTTTCCTCCCTGATGTATGCCTTATAAAAAGACTCCTAGGGGGTAGAAGTTCAGTAGCCCATGATAGAAGGCACTAGAAGGACGTTACTCCGTCGATAGTGACTCTCTTATTTTAGAGCGAAACCGAACTTAGAGGTCGAAATGGCGCTAGAAATGGGTGCGTAGCCACTGATTCTTGGTTCTGACCGTTGATTCATAGGGTAATATGAGAATCTCATTTTAACTAATGTTCCCAGGTTGGCAAACCCTAGAGGTTCTTTAACTATGTAAGTCTTGATTTTTGTATATATGAGTTTGATTTCATCTATCTTTTCTGTTTGATTTATCCGTTTGGTTTATAGTTGATTCAATTGCGTACGTAAGGTGATAACTAACTTAAAACGATATATCCTCAAATCCGACTTCGTGGGTGGATGAACTTGACACATTGGTCCCTCACAATCAATCCTCAATTGATCAAACTGCATCAAATTCCTCAAAGGAGATATTTGTAGGGCCTATATTATTGCCTATTAGTAGTGGTAAATGCCACGACACATGTTAGGAATAAACCTACCATGGATCAAATAGTTTATATGTTGACAGGATCAAGGTTTGAGAGTCAAATGAACCCAGGGAGAGCTTGCCTATGCAATGCCTTACCCTCATGTTTCCTTTACCTGCTAGTAGAATATTTTTAGTTTCTTGCGCTGTTTTTTTCGTTCGCTTTGTGAAACCATGGGGAACTTCAACCATAGAGGAACCTTAACCTCCACATTCTCGTTTTAAATCACATGAAACTCGTCTCTCACCACTTAAGTAAGTGGTTGAGAGAGACCCAGGAAATATGATCCTGGTTTTCAAACTAGGTAAATTTGCATACACATACTACACACGATCAGCTTTCACAAGTCCTTCATCTGGGTTGGATGACTCCATCTTTTCCATCTTGGTGTTTGGGTTGGATCCTCATCCATGCATGTGGTTGTTGGGAAACAGTTATGCTTGTATCATCAGTGGCGATGGATGTTTAACATGGGTGGTGTGTTTTACAACTAATAAGGGGTTGATTGCTTCAAGGATTTTATAATGAGGAATTTGTCATGGATTGCTAATTAAAAGCCTTAGGATTTATTAGAGATTTCGGGCATTATGGATTTGAGAAAATCATTTGTTTGTTGAGCTATTTTTATCATGGGTTTGATGAGGTGGGCATGGTTTTTCAGCTAGTCTCCAAATCCTAGGGTATGAAGTAGGATTTATAAAGCTGTGGGGCCCATGGATTTGGAGGGGAAAAAAACCCAAATCCATGGGGGCCACAAATTTATCTAAACATTTTTTGACAAAGCAAACAATAAATTGTGTGTAAATCCATGATAGTTGATTTTTTTGGTACCAAATTCATGATGCAAATCCTTGAAACAAACGACTTCTAAGATTTGGAAATCTTTATCGTATGATTGGGCTTTTTGACTTGTAATTTTTTGTCCATGTATGGCTACTTGTTTGGGCCTTTTGGACATGTTTTCTTTGCTCTTGGGATAGAATATGTATGGATGTTTCCACTCGCATTGTTCCATTTGCTTACTTAGTGAATCACTTTATAAATAATAATAAAAAGTGATGGCATTGAAACACAACTTCTAGACCACTTACTTTCACTTTTCTGTTAAGACTAAATTTCAATTTTTTTTATATAAGTTGAAACCCCATCACTTTATTCATGTGAAAAAAATATTTTATTTATGTGTGCCGAGCCCACACTCTTGTTCCTTGGAACCACGCATTCCATGAGGATATATAACATCATATTTCAACCCCATAAACAAAATTAATAATGGTGCAAAAGATTTGGATTCTTTGCAATCCACGCATATCATGTATGTGACTCATCTTAGTCCAATGGAGCTTGCATTTATGGGGTTGTCGCCATTAATGCCGATTTTGGAGTTCCAACGCAGAGAAATAAATGCCGAAAATCGGCAATTATGGAGGCGATCGGCAATTGGATCGCTATATATGGAGGAGGGTTTGCCGATTTCGGCATTTATGGAGGAGGAGAGTCTGCTGCGCGGCACAACCGCCGGGGCTGGGCGGCTGTGCCGCCAGCTCCTTTTTTTTTTTAAATTGTTGTTTAGTTAATTAGGGAAGGGGAATTAATTAGGGGAAGGGGAATTAATTAAGGAATTTGATTAAGAAAATTGAATGTAATTAATTAGGGGAAGGGCCGAAGGGGAATTAAATTGAATTAATTAGGGAAAGGGGAATTAAATTTATGTTTGTATTTAGGCTTTTTAGATTGTATTTAATTTGTGTTTAATATTTGTGTATTTAGGCTTTTTTTCTAAGATGACTTAAATTGAATTCATTTTATTTAAAATTTATGTTTATCATCTTTAAGTTGTGTGTAAAAAAAAATTAGATCGAACTAAGAATGGAAATTATATTATTGAAATGAAAATGTGTTCGTAAATTACAAAATAAATTGTCACCAACTACAACTTAAATTGAATTACAAAGCATCACAGCATCGATACCAAGCAACAACAATGACTAATTATTTCCATGCAAGTTCCAAATATGTTCGACCAAGTCCCAACGAAGCCCATGATGTGTTGGTGCAGCACGAAGCCTATTATTCCTAGCTAAGTACTCAGTTAGGGTTGGAATATCTCTATCGACATTAGTTGGTTGTTGGTCGTGGACTTCATAATCAAGATTATCTTCCATCTCATCGTCAGAATCAACCTGCTCATCCTCGATTATCATGTTGTGCAATATAATGCATGTCAACATTATATCATTAATTGTTGCAACATCCCAAGATATTGCAGGGCCACGAATGATTGCCCATCTAGCTTGAAGAATTCCAAAGGCCCGCTCTACATCATATTCGAACATGTGCTACCTACCAACCTTACATAACGGTCATATTCGAACATGTGCTACCTACCAACCTTACCTAACGTTTATATCCGAACGGTCATAACCTAACGGTCATAAATTCTCTATATATTCAGACATCCTCTCCTCTCTCTCTACCATTCATTCTTATCGAAATTTTCTGTTAGTCTACTCATTCTTTCTATCATCTTTGTCTCTCTAAAAACTAAACAATGACAAGCAAGAGAAAAGGGAATTGGACAGTGGAGGAAGATAAGAACTTGTGCAGTTCTTGGGTGATGATATCGGAAGATGGAGCTGTGGGTGTCAATCAAAGGGATACAAGGTTCTGGGATAGAGTGGCGGCGCAATTTCGATCGAACGATCGAAACACATCTCGTACTATCAAAAGCATGGCTAATCGAATGGGCACAATCACCAAATACTGCAAGTGTTGGAATTCAGCTATCCAAAGGGCAGAGAGGAATCAACCAAGTGGCACGAATCAAATGGATGTGGTATGAATTCTCCGTCACCATCATTGTTATTTTTTACCTCGTTCATTAGTACGTGTGTTCTATTTTCTAACTCCTTTTCCATCTCATTCATTTATACGTATAGGAGCATATGGCTGAACAACTCTATTTAAGCGAGACCGGAGAAAAGGGGTGGACTTTTGGTCATTGTTGGTGGATCTTGAAAAGATGCCAAAAATTTCATACAGTGATATTAATGCCATCTTCAAATCAAAGCCGCATGAGTCAAGGTTCTGATGGTTCTCCCATGGGTCTTGGTTATCAATCAACACCACAGACAGACCTCAATGACACAGAAGGAGACGAAGAAACTCCACCATTCGTCGGAGAAACTCCACCATTCGTCGAAGAAACTCCACCATTCGTCATATCTCGCCCTGCTGGACGCGACAAACAAAAGGCAGCTAAGAAGAAAGGAAAGGGGGTTGTCGAGTCATCGGAGAGCTACACTGCTCAATTGCTGGAGTATGGAAGTGAGTTGAAGGATAGGCATGCTTTGAGGACTGAGTATGAGCGAAGAAGGATGGAATTCCAAGAACAAAAATCAAAGCGTGACCAAGAAAAGTGGGAAGTTGAGAAAAAAGAGAGGGAAGCAGCACTATTTCGGAACAATCTTGATCTTATTGAAAAGGACTTGTCGAAGTTGACACCAAGAAAGAGGAAGTTTTACAAAAATCATCAAAACATGCTCCTAGGGTATGATCAAGATGATCCCAACTCTGTTCCCGACTATTCATCCAACGCAAGTCAAACTGGAGGTGGAGATGGAAATGGAGGAGGAGATGAAGGTGGAGGAGATTACGGGAATTACTATTCCCTTCTGGGTGATTATTGACATGTTATGTGTTTCTTTTTTTATCATTTCAAGTGTTGTGTGTTATTTTTAAACTTTATCATTTTCAAGTGTTGTGTGTAATATTTAAACTTTATGATTAGCAAGTGTTGTGTGTAAACCCAAATTAGGTCCATAATTTTTTGCTAAAAAAAATTCGGTCTCGAAATTCAACAAAATTCTATCGAAAAATTTGTATTTAAAAATGATGACGAACTATACAAAAATTAACATGAACAAATTATGTTAAAGTTTCGATAAGTACATTTTTCAATAAATGGAAAAACTGGAAATATTAAGAACCCCAAATATGGAATTTGTTGCATTGGAGCAAAAGAAGGGAAAATGGGGTCCAATCCCCAAATTTGGGGTTCAAGGCCCCTATATTTGGGGTTTTGCATTGGACTTGGCCTTATGAACTTGTTGAGCATAATTTTATATGACTGATCTTCCATGGTTGTTTTATCTGTGACTCATCTATTTCACTCCATTCATGGATTTAATATAAAGTTATGTTTATTTGCTACTATTTGTAGCGTGAACTTTAATTTAAAAAATTTATACTTTAAAATTTTAGAAATATCAAATTTCTCATAATTAGAAAAGTTCTACATTTTCATCTGAGAGAATTTATTTCCTACATTATCCAATACTCTTTCCAATATATTTTCTATATTTCCCGAGCTGCTTTGATTAATTTAATTAAGTGTAAACATGTTATTTGATAAAAAATTAGAAATTATATTTTTCATTAAATGCTAATTGTCGCAGTTACCAAACAATTCCCATTTTAAAATAATTTTTTCCAACAATTATGAGAGTTATAATATTTTGATTGTTGAATATATAAAAATTCGGAGTATTGTGTTAATTGATGTTGTTTGTACATGCTTGTTTCAAGTTCAGATCTCAAACCAACCTGTTCATGCACAAGATAAACTGCTAATTGTTGATGTACTAATCATGAATGAAAATGACAAACTATTTTTGTCACAATATTTGTTTCATACAACGTGAATTAAATTGACGAAATGTGGACAAAATATTCGTCACGGCAAAATATCGCAAATTGTGACAGATATGCTTTGTCATAATACTGGTTAAAAATGTGACAAAAAATAAAAATATGATAAACCATGTGACAATCAATATCGTCACAACCTACAGGTTCATCACAATACGTATCTGTAAATAATGTCTATTGTGAAAAAATGGTAGCGTGTGGTCTAGTGATGGCAATGGGGCGGGGCGGGGCGGGTATCTCAATTCCCATGCCCCGCCCCACACTACTACGGGTCGGGCGGGTAAAACCCGCGCGGGTACGGGGCGAGGCGGGTCGACCCACTCTTACATGTTGTTAAAAAAAAAAAATACAAGTAAATTTTACTTTTTACAATAAAACGTAGGGAAAAACACTTCAAGAATGAAAAATATTGATAATAGAATGGATAATTGAGCCTAACAAGTTGAAAGATCGACTCTAACTAGTTGAAGAAAAGTCAAAATAGGAGAAATATGTATAGATATTGTAAGAAATTGAGATAAAATGAGTCTAGAACGGGGCGGGGCAGGGCGGGTCGGAAGTAGATACCCATGCCCCGCCCCATCGCGGGTCAGGTCGGGTAATACCCGCGGGGCGGGTTGAAATTGCCATCATTAGTGTGGTCACAACAATATCACCTTGTTATTACAAATTATGCTCGCCACAATACGATAAACCACTATTGTGATGAAACCTAACATGTTTGTCACAATAGATCTATTACGATGGGGCCATTGCAACATAATTTTGTGACAAAGAATTTCGTCACAAGAGGAATGTTGTGAAGAAATAGACAACTATTGTCTATTGTAACAAAAAAAACTATAGGTCATAATAGACACACAAAAAAAATGTTGTAAACATGATTTTCATACTGTATGAAATATTTTATTTTATTTAAATATGGACGTAAATTTGAACATATTTGCATTCGAATATGTTGCCTCCATAATCCATTGATGATTTCTTACTTTCTCTACATGTTTTGCCAAAACCAATATTAACTCACATAAACTAAGGGGTCGTTTGGAAGTTGTGATTGTTAGAGTTGTGTTTGTTAAATACATGTATTGTGCACAATACAATGTTTGGAAGTGTCAATTTGTAAAACAATGCATGTATTGTTTTGTGTAGGTCCCACCAACAATCACAAAAAATGATGCATTATACAATCTCAACTAAAAGTTGAGATTGTTTCTTTTAGATTTGTGTCCACTTTTTCTTTCCATTTATATCCCAATATTTTTTGTTTAATACTAAAAGGTGAGGGTAAATGTGACATTTCCCTATAAAGTAACTTTATGCAAATAAATATATAAACTAGAATCTCAACAACCAAACAATGTATTGTCAAAATGCATCTATTGTATCTATGCATGCAGTGGCGGAGCCACTCATAAGGTTGGGGGGTGCAAGCACCCCCCTTGGCTTGGAGGAGCCGCAAAAATTTACGAAAGGAAAAGTAAGTTTGGGGAATTACCCTTGACCGACTAATACTAAACAATCTTACTTACAATCTTCACTTGATGAGTTTCTAATAAATCTTACGATTCTTTATATAAAATATCAAGTTAATTCTAAAATTAAACCTACAACTATTATGTTCCCATAAGAAGTTCTCCCAACAATTGTTTTTCCCCCTGTTGATACTAGTACGGTTCATACCAATTACCACAAATCTAATGATATTTCTCTGTCATAAGTTGAATTGATGTATTATTTTACCTACCATTTGATGGCAGGTTTAAAAACTCTCAAAGGGTTGACGAGTTAGAAAAAAAGTGAAAACAAATAAGCACAAACCGTATCTATCTAGTTATTTAGTTCTCAAGTTGACAATTATCTGTATGTTGCAACTATAAGTGTGGGAAGATAATTTTCACTCATGAATATACAAAAAATTATATTCAAAATTGGATAAACGATGAGTTGGTGACATATATTGAACAAGAGTTGCATGCTGGTTTGCACAAGGAATGTGTTCTACAATGTTTTCAGAATATGAAATCTCTTCGTTGTTCATTATAAGTGGTGTGAGTCGAATTATTATTATGTAATTGTAAAAATATTGAGTATTTTGCTGGCAATTTTTTATTTCGTTTAATGTTGACTTTTCTATTATATATAGTTGATTTTTTACGATATGAATAAGCACCCCCTTGACCAATTTTCTGGCTCCGCCACTGTATGCATGTATTTATATTGTAGTGATTCATTACAATACAACGATTTAACATTCGCAACTTCCAAACGAATCCTAATTATACCATCAACCGTATCATACAAGATAAAAATATGAATCGATTTGATCACAACGTTGCTTAGTTATGTGCATTATCGTGGAGCACTTGAAAGTTCCAAAAAAGTGCGCGCTCTGTACAGTGACAACCCATGCATGCTTAACATGTGGGCAAGGCAGCAGAGCAGAGCAGGGGCCACCACCACAACCTGTCGACAGATTTCTCAATCACACACCAATCCAATACTCCGCTCACTCTCTTTCTAACTATTCTTACTTTTTATATTGTCATTATTGGAATGACAACCACCATTATTATCGATCCTCTCACCTACCCAAAGATCTCTTATATCTGATTAATTGTATAAAAAAAGATTATCCCATATGGCCATATCTTTTCAATTCCACCAACCAAAAGCTTGCATGCACTATAATAAGCCCAAAACCCTACATAAGGAAAGACATTCCCCAGGACCCAAAACTTCTCATCATTAATCTCTAGCTAGCTAGACACTCACCTCAATCATGGAGTTGGTAGGCAAAAGTGGCGGCGAAGAAAGCACGAGGGAGCTTCTCGAAGCCCAGATCCAAGTATGGCACCACGCCTACAACTTCGTCACCTCCATGGCGGTCAAAGCCGCCGTCGAGCTGGGCCTGCCGGATGCCGTCCAGGCCCACGGCGGCCCCATCTCCCTCCCGGAGCTCACCTCCGCATTGGGCATCCCCCAGCCCAAAGCCCAGCACTTCCACCGCCTGCTCCGCGTCATCGTCAACTCCGGCTACCTCTCCCTCCACAAACCGCCACGGGGTCACGCAAATGATCATCACCAGGAAGTCAGTCGTTACTCTCTGACGACCGCCGGCCGGCTCCTGACGCGGGACAACCCGTACAAGGCCGGCGCATACCTCCGGATGGTCATGGCTCCGCTCCTCATGGACCCGTACCAGTCGATGGCCACGTGGCTGAAGAGCGACCGGGAGGGCACGACGCCGTTCTCGGAGGCCCACGGCGGCAGGGAGGCGTGGGAGTTCATGGCGGCCGAGCCGGAGTTCGCCGGCCTGTTCAACGAAGCCATGGGCGGGGACAGCCGCCTGATCGCGGAGCTGGTGGTCAAGGACGGCAGGAACGCCTTCCAAGGCGTCCGGTCACTCGTCGACGTGGGCGGTGGGACCGGCTACCTCGCCAAGGCCATCGCCGCCGCGTTCCCCCACGTGGATTGCACCGTGCTCGACCTGCCACACGTCGTCTCCGGATTGGGCGGAGGCGGCAACTTGAAGTACGTGGCGGGTGACATGTTCGTCCACGTCCCCGAGGCCGACGCCGTCATTCTCAAGGTGACTTTTTTTTTTTAAACGAAATTAATTTGTTTTTTTTTTCGTCGTAAGTAAGTAAATAAATAAATAAATAAAATATCAGTGGGTTCTGCACGACTGGAGCGACGAGGAGTGCGTGAGGATTCTGGAGAAAGCGAAGGCGGCGGTGAGCAGCAAGGGGAGGTTGGGGAAGGTGATGGTAATCGAGATGGTGGTGGGGAACCAGAGCCTGGACGAGAAGTCGGTGGGCGTGCAGTACGGGTTCGACATGGGAATGATGATCTCCGTGACGGGGAAGGAGAGGGACGAGGAGGAGCTGGCCAAGCTCTTCTTTCAAGCCGGCTTCACCAGCTACCACATCAATCCCATTCTCGGCACCAGAGCTCTCATCGAGGTCTACCCATGACGTCATGTGTGTTTTCAGAATAATTAAGCATGGGCAATTATTAATTATGATCAGGCAGCCCCGTTGTCGTCGTTAATATATTGGATTAGCTAGAGTGTTGTTGGTGTACGAGGAAGTATTACCCCGTACGGTTCTTGTTCTGAATAATAAGTATTTATTGGCGACGACATGGTAAGGTTATTCTCTTGATTTGATGTGTTTTTCCCCACGCGTGATAATAAAAAGGGTAGGGTGTCTAATTCGTGGAATGTATTAGGTATGTGTGGGTGTGACATGTGTACATGTTGTGATCTTGCGCCCAATGTCTAGTGAGAGGGGCTGAGATCAGGTGACTAAGGGGGTCCCCTTAGTCACATGGCTAAGTGAATCTCAGCCACTCAACCTCATTAAAATCCAAGGACTCCTATTAATCTAATTTAATGAAGGGCAATGTAGTAATTCAATGTTTATTTTTAACTTTTAATTATAAAAGAAATATTAAAAAATCAGCGCCGCGTCCCTTTGCGTCGCCTCCCTCCCCGTCCGGTTAATTGCGCCGTCTCCGGCCTCCCCTCCCCGTCGGTTGCGTCGTCTCCGACTTCCTGGGCGCGCGCCATTATATTATTTTTCTTCCTGGGAGCCATTATTCCATTCCCAAAAGAGAGAGAGAGAGATTTTATGATCGGAAAATTTTTTTCGGCGAACATCGTCGCCGGAGAAAAATTTCCCGGCGACAGTGCTAATTTTGTGATGTTTGTTGGCATATTTTGTAATGTTTGTATGTTTTGTTATTTTGTAATGTTTGTCGATTTTTTTTGTAATGTTTGTAAACTTTGTTATTTTTGTGCACCATGTTTGTAAACTTTGTCATTTTTGTGCACCATGTTCGTAATGTTTTTTTATGTCTAAAAAACACCCAGGTTGACTTTGGGAAGGAGCCCCTCTATATAGGGATGGAGCCTCCAAAGTCAACCCGGGTGTTTTTTCCCGTTCGTATGGATTGTCGGTCTAGTTTGTCATTTTTGTCCACCATGTTCGTACTGTTTGTATGTCTAAAAAACACTCAGGTTGAGTTTGGGAAGGAGCCCCTCTATATAGGGATGGAGCCTCAAAAGTCAACCCGGTTGTTTTTTCTTTTTGTATGGTTTGTATTGTTTGTCAGTCTAGTTTGTATTGTTTGTACAGTTCATACGTTTGTAATGTTTGTAAATCTGTTTGTATGTTTTGTCGCTCTAGTTTGTACTGTTCGTATGTTTGTATGGTTTGTACTGATTGTAAATCCGGTTTGTATACTTCGTAATTTTCCATAATACCCAAACTACCCCTGTCATTAATTAAATAGCCCTTCCCACTTTTTAACTATTGGATTGAAGTATTCAGATCTAATGGCTAGGAGGGACTTAGCCAAGTGACTAAGCACCCCCCCTTAGTCACCAGATCCGCTCTCTAGTGAGAGGCCTCTCAAATTGGGATTGGGGCCAAGGCCTGGGCAAAAGACCCTTGTCTCGAGGAGGAGCAATGGTTCTAGGGAAATTAGACAAGGGAGAAGAAGAAGAATAGAGAAGCTAGGAAGTGGAAGAGAGGTAGAGTAGAGAAGAAAGAAAGGGTTGGCTAGCTTCGAGGGAGCCTTCCTCCTTCAGGGGGTTTCTTGGCTTGGTAATTGTCTGCCATTTTATTCCATTCAACCAAACTTAAATAGCAATAAAGACTCAAACGACTCTCAGTCATTGAGGCCTACAAAACAGGGGATGATCTCAACAAAGAAAACAAACAGCAAAATAAAGGGAACAAACTGAGATGGGTCTCTAACGGTATAGAAAAGCTCAATGAGCTTAGGGTTTGTAGGGTTAGAAGAGAGAAGAAGAAGGTAGAGGCGGCACAAAATGAGGGAACCCGCAAGGAGTGATTCTCCTCTGCTGCATTGTATTTATACCAAAGTGAGAGTTTTTTCCAGAAATAGCACCTTTAAAAAAAAAATTACAAAACTAGCACCCTCCCAAAAATATTTACAAAACTAGCACCCTTTTTTATTGACCGCACCCTTGTGGTGCGTTTTACAAATAAACCGCATCCTCCAGATGCGTTTTATATGTAAACCGCACCCTCCAGATGCGTTTTATATGTAAACCGCACCTGGAGGGTGCGTTCTATTCTGGTGGGCCTAAAACGCACCTTGGCCATGCGTTTTCATGTCTGGCCTACATAAAACGCATGGCCGAGGTGCGGTTTAGGCCTGACCTACCCAAACCGCAGCTTAGTGATGCGGTTTATTCCTCCAAGAACAAACCGCATTGCTAAGGTGCGGTTTGGCCATGTAGATATAGAGATAAAAATCAAAGTACATAGAGATAAAAATCAACTCAAAATACATCTCAAGGAAGTCCACGAGCGGATGCGGAACCCACAGTTTTCTTGCTCCTTGTACGTTTGCCGACGGGAGTAACAACGGGTGGTGGAGGTGGCAAGTTTCGAGCGGCCGAGGTAGTGTGGCGCTCGTCGGTGCTATGTCGGCGGGGAAGCGGCACTTCCGGGGTCGATCGGGCGACATCGGCGCTCATACGGTGAGGAGTAGGAGGCCACTGCTGATGAGGTCGATTCCATGGGGTGAACTCGTGTTGGCCTGTCGTGGAGGAGCCATCATGCCAAGTCCCAGATGATGTTTGGCGGGGAGATTGTCGGGAATCGTAGTATGTTTCGCGGGGATCGTTGTATGAGATCGAGGTGGGAGATAATGGGGCTTGGTGGAAACTCTGAGAGGATTGATGGTAGGTCGAGCGGGGATCGTAGTATGAGCTTTGGTGGTGATCGTTGTGGAAGAAGGGGCGTAAATCTTGGGATGAAGTCGGGCCGACATCTTGTGAAATAGTCGGGCGGGGAGATGGGGCGGAGGACGGGCGGGGAGCTTGGGTGGAACTCGGTCCGGCACCTTGGGTGGAACTTTGTCCGACACCTTGGGTGACAACCAATGGGGGCGGCACTCTCCACCCCCCATATGGCGTTACCTCGGGCTCGATGGGCCTTTCCCGAACCCTCTTGCTCTTCTTTCTCTCGTATGGTGGTGGAGGTGCGGGGACATCAAGTTGTACCAGAGGTGGTGGGGGTGCGACCGCGGGCGGATATCTACGATGATCCCGGCCCTGAGCTCTGATACAGCCAAGTAGACTGTTTGCAATCCTCCTGATGAAGCCCACATCTTCATTTCCCAACTCATTTCTTCCGGTAGTAATATCTTTAATCCGCTCGACCCCATCAGCCTAAATCAAAAAAAAGGAAAAAAAAAGGTTAGAAAGAGATTTTAGGAACCAAGTAATAAATCATAGTATGTTTAGACTGGTTATACTTACTAATGCACCATCGGCCGCACCCTCCGGAGTCATGTAACGAACCGATGTTTGCTGATATAGATCCAAGTATGGGTCATGATACCCCATTCGGCCCACTTGATTTGGAGTGACAATATCCTGTAGTTGTCGGTTCTCCCAAATTGCGATGAATTCCCTCAACTTCGTGGGCCAATCGCGAGTACCTTGCCGACCATCTCGGCCATGGAAGGCCTTTTGACTTTCGGGGACCTCCAACGGAATGCACTGTTCCCGACCAAACTGACGGAGGCATCGATCCGGCAAGTGCCACTCCACGGTCCCAAAACAAATTAGAGGAACCCTCGTGCACCATTGCCCGATATGACCGGGGAATTGCTGGAGATGCCATTGAACGATGTTCTCCGGGTATGGATCGAAGATGATTTACAAGAAAGAAATGAGTAACGTAAGATTAATTAATTAGAAAAATACATGTTGTCCCATGAAAAACAAATATAAATGGATCGCAGTATAGAAGTTACCTCTCCTTCCCAAAGTCGCTCAAACCTCCTCCGATACTCCTCCAACTTGTGTTGGGCAAGGTTGTCGCATGTTGTGTGTCCAAGCCACCTTATTAATAAGACAAGAATGAAACTACAATAAGCTAAAACACAAGACAAAATGTGTTATGACTACATGATGGGGTATGAGAAGTTTACCTTGCTCCATAAGCTTCACCTCTTAGGGGATGATCGATTGGCCAATCCTTGTCTGGACGTTGGGCCGGTGCAAGCCATGGCATATGCTCCCAAGCCCAAAATTGGACGATGAACATTGCGCCGCTGACCTCCCTCACGGCTTTTAGAGACCCATTGCACAAGTTGTTGTAGATGATAGCTAGGCAAGCGGATGCCCAACTATACTCCCCCATCTCCTCCCAACTACTGAAGATGATCCTAAGCCATCCACAACTAAGGAGATTGCTTGATTTCTTGGAGAAGAACACTCCTCCGATCATGCCTATGAGATAGACACGAGCATATCTCTCCTTCTCATCCTCCGGACTTTCCTCGGTTAGGGGGTGACTCTCGTAATGCTCTCTAAAATACTTCGTCAACCATGTAATTGAGACTTGGTGTTTCCTCATTGGTGGCATGCGATCGGTCGCATCAACGCAACCCTTCACCGGTACTTTCACTCCCAAATGACTGTGGATGAAATGCTGCCAACCGGGCATACCGTCACAATCCTCGGGGGGATGATCACTCACGCACACCGGTTTGCCGTCGATGGGCAGATGGGTTAGGATGGCGACATCCTTTAGCGTGATGGTGGCCTCTCCTTCTCTAAAGTTGAAACAATGGGTCTCCTTTCTCCATCTCTCGGCTAATGCGGTGATGAGTTGGCGATCGATTTGGATGCCGTTAAAATGCCTAATCGAGTCTAACCGTGCCCTTTTGAGAAATGGCAAGATAGCTGGGTGGAATGGGAGCGCATTGGTGGTACCCCTGTAGCGGATTATTGTTTGTGCCTCCTAGCAAAAATGTACACGTTAATTATTATTAGTAAGGGTTTTTTTTCGTATAACTAAATTAATTAAATTAAATTATGCGACATAAAACATAATTTTATTATCATAAAAAGACATTTCATATTATCATAAAACAAACGTCCTAAATTAATTAACATAATAACATTGTCAATGAATAATAATTTAAAGAGGTACATACATATTAGGGCTAATACCACTGGGAAACCCGAACTATTAACTTTGTGTCATTTGTGTCCTAAAGTATTCGATATGACATTTGTGTCCTAAACTATTTTTCCGTTAGAGTTGACTAGCGTTGACCGTTAGTTTTTAACAGAAAGTCTAGTCAGCGCTTATGTGGCATCTGATGTGGAACTTTTATTATTATTTATTTATTCTTATTGCTTAAAAAATAATTAAAAGGAACATAATTGGAAAATTGAAAGCCTCCGCCACCACCAAAATCCTCCTCCTCTGCGAGTCCTCTCCTCTGCTTCTCGAGCCGCCGGGAACTCCGGTCAGCTCTCCCCTCCGCTGCCTCCTCACCTCCGTTCCCGCCCGTCGCCAAATACTTATTAGCTGAAGGCCAAATTGACGCCTCCACAAATCTGATCCTCTCCACGCATCCCAAATTGACGCCTCCACTGATCTTATCCTCTCCTCGCATCCCTAATCGATTGCCACATCCCACTTGATCGAGTCCTCCTCTTCCAGTCACTCCAATCGAGGCGATTCTTGTTCCGTCACTGGGCAATTCTACCTAAGATGGAGAGAAGGGATGATGAATGGTCAAAATTGCGGTGAGATGGTTATCTATGAAAGAGAAGGATTCGGCCTTCAAGCTTCTAACTCAATCCTTGATTTCTTGGTGCAGCTGCTGAGAAGAAAACAAAACGGGATCAATATCTGTTGATCGTCACCAGTGGGGGGCTGAATCAGGAGAGAACGAGGGTGAGAACCCATTCTTTCCGTCAACGTTCACCCAATCTTCGGTCTCCTGTCCAGCGGTGGCGCCGATTGGGTTGGAGTTCAGTTCATCAAAGGGGAAGAAGAATAACGGGAAAGGCCCTAGTTAAATTTAAAACTCGACAGCAATCGTCGTCGAACAAGCAATTTTCGGTGGTTTTCGCTTTGAAAACAAAAACCCATCAACGCAGCTGCTTCTTCGATTGATAGAGACCCACCCACCAGCTGCTTCTTCGATTGACAGAGGAACCCCCGAGTCGGTCCCCTTTTCCGCAATCTTCTCCGTCGGGATTCGCCGCTGTCGGAAGCAAGCTGGCCTTTCATCGCTCAGATCCAAAATGTTAACTTCAGAGCAGTACCCAACGGAGAGAACCCAGAACAGAACCTAGAACAAAAGAAAACCACCCAGAATCGAAAATGAAAACCTTTAGGGTTTCAAAATCAGGCTAGATCCGGGAGGAAAACGAAACAAGAAAGTGGAAAATGGAAGGGGCAAATTGACGAGATGAAGAGATGAGGATATGTGGTTGAAAATAATTTTAATTTTTCATTTCACTTGTTAAAATTTTTAATTTTAATTGTTAATTTTAATTTGAAAATAACAACCTAATGTGGCAGCTGACGTGGCGCATACGTGGCTGCCACATATGTGCCATGTGATCAAAAGTCAACATTTTATGGTTGACCGTTTGGTCAACCGTTATCTATAATGGTCAACGAAATTGTTAGGACGTAAATGACACATAACTATCATACGTCAGGACACAAATGTCACATCGAATACTTTAGGACACAAATGACACAAAGTTAATAGTTAACTTATAACAACAACAAAAATTAAACCAGAATAATGAGTACATACCGCGGGTTGGGCAGGGAGGCTAACATGGCGGGTAAATATGACGTGGCAGGTCGGGTCGTCATTTTTTAGTGTTAAATTAAGCTGACTGGGATTTTCCGTTTGCCACATCATCACTAAACGGCCTCCGTTAACGGAGTCTAATGGAGGTTAATGTAGAGTGAGAGAACTTGGACTATTCAACTAATTTAAGTAACTATGAGTGGAATAAACTAAATTGAGTGGCAAACGTGAAATTTTAAAGCAATTCGAGTGACCAAACTTGCAATTTAGCCGATTTAATTCCTAAATGGCAGAAGCAACATATTGATTCCCACTTATTAAGACAAACCAGGGTAGAACAATGTTGATGTCGTTGATAGGCATTCTAGTAAACTAATTATGTTGCTTGGAACAGAGTAGAAAGAAGAGTTTGTATTCACCTTTCCTTTTGATATATGATATTCATTATCATTCAACCCTCTCAATGAACTAAGCTTCAAAAAATTAATTGCACCAAAACCTTATAACACCCTCCCTCCAACATTGAAGAGTCAGGGTAAACTAAATCCAACTCGATTCCACGTTAAGCACACATGTACCAGGAGGAAAAGACAAACAACCAAGACCAATTAAATGAAAGAAATTGGATATTCTACATTCCTTGCATAGTTCGAAAGGAAAAAGTAAGGTACCAACCTTTTGTCTGGGTTTCTAGACAAGTTGCAAGTCGGGGAAGTGCTCATTTCATCTGATGATCTCCGGAAGAGATCCACCATTGAATCTGATATACTGGGGAGCGGGGGATGATTTTCAGTCTCAGGGAAGGAAGTGATTCATGGTTGAGCATGAAAGACAGGAAGAAAAAACTTCACATGTGATGAAGGGGTGAAGGGTAGTGGGGATTCCTTGGCCTATTTTACGCTAGGTTGTCCTCTTTTGTTATATTTCAGGTCCTAGTTGTTGAACAAAGGTTTGGGCGCGAGTTTCGAGTCATTTGCAGGTCATTCGACGAAGTTGGAGCAGAACACGGTCGTCCCCTACCTAGGACACGGCCGTGTTTCACCCAGGGTGCGCCGGTGCTTTTTAGTGCGAGAGTGTTTTCGTCTCAGGAGCAGAACACAGGCAAGAAAACGCCCGTGTCTACAAAGAGCGCGCCCGTGGAATTTATGTCGCGGGTTGGATCGTGAAGGCTGATGGATAATGTAAAGTACATGCAAAACTGAAGAAGAACACAGCCGTGTTCCCGACCGTGTTTTTCCCAGTGTCGGGTTAAACAGGCGGATTCGAGCCAAAGGAGGGGGATTCGACTTTTTGGAGCAAAAACAGAGTTCTAGAGAGAGAAAGTGACAAAGAACAAACCCTAAAAGCTATTTGGAGTGGATTTCTCACCATTAAAACCCAGATTGCGTCTCCATGAGTGAAGATTGACATCACAGAGCAGATTATTTCCATCTTTATGACTATGACTGCTTTGATTTCTGTTTTCCTCTCTCTCTATGGAGTAGACCTTTCTCTCACTTGGGTATGAAGAATCCTAGTTCCATGGGTTAAGGATCTTGCTTGTAATGACTTTTCGAATTATATACTGATTGGTTTTAATCGATTGAAGGGTGTTTATTGAGTCAATTGAATCCTGATCAACTTCTCTTGATTTATGCTTCAACCTGTGTTAGATAGAATTTGATCAGATTGTTAGAGTCTCTTCAATCAATATGAGTGAATTCATTGTACGAGAGTTAGTCAATTCACTGCTTTGTACTGGAATGTGTTTCCAGTAGTGGAGTTCTGTGTGATTTGCCTTAGCATTCTATCCTGGTGAAGGCTAGTCGTTTGCCGGATAGTCTGTCTAAGAGGGCTTGGTGAATTTAAGAGATTCCAAACTACTTTCGGATCTTCCACAGTTTAATGAATAGTGAATCAACCGAAAGGAATTATAACTTGAATCTAATTAAGGAGCTAGGGGGACTCATTCCCGAGTAACTCTTCTCTTGCTTTAGAAACCGAACAATTTACTGCTTTCTTTCTGCTTTAGTTTAAACTCATTCTCACTCAACTTTCCCCACTAGATAATAGATAATCACAAAGTAGGGAGTACATCTAGGCTTCGGGTTGACTTTTATTACTTGATCTCACTATACTGCATTTACATTCTACAATTACACTTGGTCGCAGTTTGGTGTTGTGTCGTGGCGAGTCATCAATCCTTCACTCTTTTCTTTTAAAAAAGTCTATTGTCTCCGAAATTCCAATATTTTAATACAAAAAATTATGGTACAAGTCAAAAAAATCTAAAGATTAGTGGCCACCTCAATAGGGAAGAAATCCAAAAGTACCACTGTTTAAAAAAAAATTTCCAAAAATACCACCCAACCCCAAAAAATTCCAAAAATACCACCCTTTTTCAAAAACCGTCACCCCACCCAGCGGTTTGGTCGAAAACCGCTTGTTGGGGGCGCGGTTTTGGACCAAACCGCGGGCCTAGGGGGCGGTTATAAAAAAAAAACAAATTTGGACCAAAACCGCTGGGTGGGGTGGCGGTTTGGCCCAAAACCGCCACCCAACCAGCGGTTTGGTCCAAAAGTTCGGTCGAAACTTCAAACGAACGTAACTTTGCACTCGGGTATCCGATCATAGCGATTTTTTTTTCATTTCACATAACTTTTCAAGATCTACAACTTTTACTAGGATGAAATTTTCAAAACAGGAACTATTTGTGGATATACGGGACCTTGAGAATAACATTACCTTTACTTTTCAGAAATCCATGTACATTTTGAAATTATGATTATATTAAAAGTTGTAGATCTTGAAAAGTTATGCGGAATAAAAAAAAAGTTCATAACATTCGGAGTTTGGAGCACAAAGTTATGGTCGCCCAAAGTTTGACGAAAGGCGAGACCCGGCGATTTGCGGCTTGCAAGATCTCAAAAAGTTTGCGGCCTCCATTTTTTGAATCCGAATAACTTTTTGAGATCTTGCAAGTCTCAAACAGTCGGGTTCCGTCTTCGTCTCGAAAAAACGTCATTTGCCACCCCGAACGACCTTTTTTTATTTCGTCAAACTTTGGGCGGCCATAACTTTGTGCTCCAAAATCCGAATGTCATGAATTTTTTTTTATTCCGCATAGCTTTTCAAGATCTACAACTTTTAATATAATCATAATTTCAAAATGTACATGGATTTCTGAAAAGTAAAGGTAAAGTTATTCTCAAGGTCCCGTATATCCACAAATAGTTCCTGTTTTGAAAATTTCATCCTAGTAAAAGTTGTAGATCTTGAAAAGTTATGCGAAATGAAAAAAAAAATCGCTACGATCGGATACCCGAGTGCAAAGTTACGTTCGTTTGAAGTTTCGACCGAACTTTTGGACCAAACCGCTAGTTGAGGTGGCGGTTTTGGGCCAAACCGCCACCCCACCCAGCGGTTTTGGTCCAAATTTTTTTTTTTTTTATAACCGCCCCCTAGGCCCGCGGTTTGGTCCAAAACCGCGCCCCCGACAAGCGGTTTTCGACCAACCGCTGGGTGGGGTGGCGGTTTTTGAAAAAGGGTGGTATTTTTGGAATTTTTTGGGATTGGGTGGTATTTTGGAATTTTTTTTTTAAACAGTGGTACTTTTGGATTTTTTCCCCTCAATAGTCTCATCGAATTTAGATCTTCCAATCTAGTCCTGATTTCTCAATCTGGTTGAGTTCACAACGCCTGTAAGGGGCTCAGATTTTACAAAATTGTAGTTGATTGGTTTTGTTAATTTGAACCCTGTAGAGGCTTGTGTTGCTATCAAATAATTTTCTTTTTTCACTCCCGCCCACCATATGCATGCCTTTTGCTGGTGAAAGTGAAACAACCGATAGTTTTTGTTCGACCACATTCGTTATTTTACAAATTTCTCTGCATAGTTCGCCATTCAAAAGATAATAATTCCCGAATGTTTTCCCAATTCTTCTAAGTTTGCATTTTTGTGTTCTAAAGAAAGAGTGCCATGTCCCTAAAATTGTGACTTAAGTATTACATTTTAAAAAATGTGTAAATATTTCTTTAAAGAAATGAAAAAATAAATAAATGACACAACTATATATATGCATTGAGATAAATAGGTCTCTCCACGACTCGACTGCCACATTTACCTTGATTCAATCTCGATTAAATCCAATTTTATACGGAATTCAAGTTGGCCTCATCTCAATTTGATCATGTGCTATACCTAGTCGATCGATGTTCACAATTACCAACTACCACTAATGCCACTAATAGTAAGTATACTTCTAAATCACATGTAAAATATTTCAAACATACCCGATTTGTGATAAAACTAATTATAATAAATGATAAAAACGAAAGGCAAAATTCATTCCCATAGCCATAACTTTGCGCTTTGTGACAAATATAGCCAGATTCTGAGAAATACACAGAAATAGCCATTCCGTCCAATAATGTAACAGAAAACATAACGCCTGCTGACTGGACAAACGAACCAAATGGCCGCGTTTAATTTGGTCTACGTGTATGCCAACGTGGAAATTAATTAATTAATTCTCATTAATTACTTTTTACCTTACTTTACCAATTTTCACCTTTTTGGAGAAGAACCAACAGAAATCCCTTTCGTTCTTTCTCCCTTCCCCTCTTCGCGAAGACCCAGCCAAAACCTAAATCTCCGCCACCATTATCGATTCTCTTCGCCGGTGACTGTGAATCGACCAACACAGTCATCCGGTCATCTGGCCTTGGTCGACGGTGGTTCTCGCCTCTATCACTTCGCCGTCGAATCGCCTCGTCTCCCTTTCAATTGACGAACACAGAAATGGCTTCTCACTATCGGGCAGCTTAAGAGGAACTTGGGACTTCGCTTCCAGTCGTCGACGGCGAAGAGGATAAGTGGGCTGTATCGTGCTCACTCTGCGAAGGTCGAAAACTTGCATTCCTGTAAAAAAGCGAAAAACAAAGCTCGAACCCTAATCTGTTTTGGTAAGAACTCGTCGCCTCTTCCTCTGCTTCGCCTCTGTTACTACTTCACCCTATCCATCTGTTACTCTCGCCTCTGTTTGTGTGGATGGTTGTGACTGCCGCTACGAGGAAGATGGAAGGCGATTTCGGGATTTTTTCTGGGTGGGTCGACGAGATCGGAAAATGAGAGAGAGAAGGGCCGAGGGGACCAGGGGTCGGCGAAATCGGTGAATGGGTCGAGGGTTCTTCGCCGGATTCAGACTGCCGCTAGGAAGCCGATATCGGGGTTTTCTCTGGGAAGGGGGATGAAATCGATTTTTGAGATGGAGAAGAAGTCGCTGGGAAATTAGGGTTCCGGGTTAATTTCCCCAACCGGTTCTCTCTCCTCTGGATGACGTGGCGCTTTGGTGGCAACTTCAGTCCTGTTGGCGCCGACGTGGAGTTCAGAAATCGGCCACATCAGCGACGCAAACATGTAATTAACGGCGTCCCTAACGGCGTCATCTTTAATAACGGAAATGGCTATTACTGTCAATGAATTTTTAAATTTTTGGCTATTTCTGTGTATTTCTCAGAATCTGGCTATATTTGTCACAAAGCGCAAAGTTATGGCTATGGGAATGAATTTTGCCAAAACGAAACTCATTCAACCAATGGAGTGAATAAAAAGTTAGTTCTTCCAAACTCCAAGCAGCACATTTCAGTCTTGTATTGTCATCTTTACTGCCTCACTCCTAACGGAGTCAAAGAGTGCAGTAGACAGGTATCGCTCTCCTGCACTGGGGAAGATCGCCTGTACCAGAAATCAAGCAAAAGAAAAGTAAAATGAAAACTTGCATTGCAAGGTTCAAAAATTATCTTCACAGAACAAACAACTTCTGTGAGAGGAACTCACAACAATGAGTTTGTCCTTGTTTTCAGGCCTCTTCCCTAGTTTGATAGCAGCAGCTGCTGCGGCGCCTGATGATATCCCAACCAACAACCCTTCTTTCAAAGCCAGAAGCTTGGCTGTTTCAATGGCTTCTTCACTTGATACCTAAAGCAATAGAAGAGACCATCAAAAAGGAAAATTCCAAAATCACTTCTTTCTTTCCACTGTGACTTACCATAACAACTTCATCAAGTAAGTCCTGATTCAGTACAGGAGGGATGATCCCAGCACCAATTCCTTGGATCAAATGCTGAGCTTTTGACATTTGTGCATGGCCAAGCAAAGCGGGTCAGGTACAAAAGTTATGAGAAGATTATACATTTTTGCATTTGCATTTAATGTATTCAAATGAGTAGTTTCATAGCTCACCAGCCTTTCCACCATTCAGGACAGAACTTTCAAATGGCTCTATACCATATACCTAGATTGCAAACAGTCAAAGGAAAACATATTGCAGACAGTTTTAGTTGCTCGCCCTTCTTTGCCTGGCATGACGCAAACAAGGAAACCATACCTTGATTTCTGGGTTTTGCTCCTTAAGAAACTGGCCAGTTCCAGTCACAGTCCCACCAGTCCCTATGCCAGAAACCAGCGCATCAACTTTACCTCCTGAGTCCCTCCAGATCTCTGGTCCAGTAGTTTCATAATGAATCTAACACCATTGGCATGAAAGAAGTGAAACACTTGTTAGAACTGACTCATAACCAGAAGAACGGGTTACATGTCAGAATCTCAGCAAATGAGGCATTCTTTAGACCCGAAGGACTGTGCAAGGAGTTCATATTTGGCATATGAATGCTTTTCAATATAGGTTTTTGTGTGGTCATAATTACTTTATAAAGAATCACAATAAGAACATGGTAATCCCTAGTCGATGTAGGCACACTTGCTAAATTAAGTGGATTAGGTGTCTTGTGTAATTGCTTGTTTTTCTAGTATATTCTTCTCCTTTTAACTCGTTTCCATCAGAATCATCCAGCTGACAAGTAACAATAACAACTTCTGAATTGGCAGAACATATCGAAAGAATTTTGTTTCAAATGGTTACCAGTGGATTTGCCGAATTCTCAAATTGCTTGAGCATGTAACCATTTGGTGTGTTGCTTACTAGCTCCTCACACTTTTCCAATGCCCCATTGAATCCCTTGGCTGGATTTGTTAGGACAACCTCGGCTCCAAGGGCCAAAAGGACAATCCTTCTCTCAATGCTCATTGAAGATGGCATGACAAGAATAACTCTGTAACCTTTTGCTGCAGCTATGGATGCCAAACCAATGCCAGTGTTTCCACTAGTAGGCTCAATCAACACCGACTTGAGCCCGGAAAAAGAAGAGAAAACTCATTGTCAAACTAAAGAGGAGGATTACACCTTCAGCTATGAACAACAACAACAACAACAACAAAAACAACTACAACTACTACTCCTGTTAAAACTAAACTAACCTTCCCTGGGGTTATGAGGCCTTTATTTTCAGCATCTTTGATCATACTATATGCAATCCTGGGTAAACTTGAAATGGAAAATTCAGGACTTGACTCTAACAACAAGAAACTTAGGGGGGGAATAAAATTTTGAATAAAACAACTTGTAGCGTGTAAAATAGCATGCCTATCTTTAACACTAGAGCAAGGTTCCATGTTTTCAAGCTTCGCCACGATTCGTGCTCCACAACCATCGACAATATTGTTCAAGTATACCATTGGAGTGTTGCCTATTAACTGCAGAAGTAGATTTTGATCAATTAACTCAATGTTACTTTGAATTTTTGTTTTCTAGGGGTCAATCCAGCAATAAACTTGAGGTAATTGAGGTAATGCAGTCAGAAATAGCATAACTTACTTCAGTAACATCACTTTTAATCATATAGCTCTGCGCCATTTACTCTCACTAAAGAACCTGCACCACCCACATATAAGACAATTGCCACAGTAAAGAAAGCTGCAATCTTTCTACTTGGAGATTACATACCAGTTTGCTTAATAAGCTTCTGAGCAATCATACCGGTTAAAATCAACCCAATATAAGTTCCATAATCTTGCCCACAAATTGGATGGAAGGGGAGAAATAAAAAATAAAAAAAAGGAGATTTTCTTTACCAAAAGACCCAAAGAAGGAACAGTAAGAGCTGCAAACCTGGAGACTCCTATTGAGGCCAACAATGGAGATATTCTTTCTTACTTCGATGAAGGAAAAGGAAGAAGAAACTAAGGGACAAAAACAGGTGAGTTTTTGAACTGACAAGTGAAACCTGACTGGATACCCCCCCAAACAACTAATCCCATGATACTAAGGTCATCAGGCTGTAGACTTTCTTTTGGCAGCTTTCTGTGATTGTGACTTTATTCATTGTGCACAAAGATTCCATGTTCAAATGGGTCCCAATTTTGTCATGCATCCATTTGAATAACAAAAAATGGCCTTAAATGAAGAAGACCCAGCCAGCCAATCCTACTCCTATATCCCCACAAGCAGCCAACCATGGCTCAAGCCACAAACATTTAATCAGTAGCTGATGTGGATTCGGTTAAAAAAACAACGGGTTAATCGAATATACCACTCAGGAGGATGAGTGAATTTGAGAAGGGAAAATATTATAAAAGGGAAGCTGAGTGCAACAGATCAATAAGGCTAGTGGTCTAGGCCAGTGACTTTCATTGCACGTATAGGAAGGGTGCTGAGCTAAGGTCCCCTCATAGAGGGAGAGCCTACGTCATAATTTGTGGCAGCAGGAGCTTGCATCCGCGCAGCCCCTATCCAATTTAGTCTAAAGCATTCTGGCCCTTAAATTATGGGCCAGATGATGTTTAGATGTTGGGCAAGGCCAGCCTCACAGAGACTTGCAAGGGGCCAAAGATTAAACAGGGACCGGCTCCTCTCAAGGCAAGCAGAGATACTTCATAATCAGGCCCTTTAATCCAATCCCTCAATGAAAGTTGTTGGCTTGTGTGTATTAACGATAGAAGTTCCAGGAGTAAAAATTTAAAATTTATGTTTCCTTGTAAGGAACTGTATGTGTTCGTGTTCTTCTTTTGCTCAATGGAAGGTCATGCTCTCTGCCTTGCGCCTTACAGAATCAAATAGCTTGGTGGACAAGTACCGTTCCCCTGCGCTAGCGAAGATGACCTGCGTGCATCCAAAAGTAGAAGGGTCTGAAGATGGTGGAGGGTGGAATTTACCAGTAAACAAAATTTGTGGAAGGTAACAGTAAAAATGAAAGATTGCTAACTTTTAGAGTAAGCAATTCAAGGCGAGGCTATAGTTACAATAAAAGCATTTACCACAATGAGCTTTCCAGCATTTTCAGACATCTTGGCGAGGTTCAGAGCTGCAGCAGTAACGGCACCTGAAGAGATTCCAACCTATTGTTGAAGCAAAAGAAAGGAAGGTCATTGTTTCGCCTTTTACATAAAAGTTTCATCTCGTCCTACTTAAAACTACAGCTATGTGTAAAACAAACTGTTAAAGATTGGAGGACTGGTTTTTGCTTTTGAAAACTTACCAGCAAACCCTCCTTGAGAGCAATTAACTTGGCAGTTTCAATGGCATCCTCACTCGACACCTGAAAATCATTTGTTTCTTCAAGTCATTTCCCCTCTTTAAGCCCTATTCCTATACTAGCAGGACTAGGATGGAGTTCATGCAACTATCAGGTGGCTTACTGGGATGACTTGGTCAAGCAGCTGTACATCCAGAACATCAGGCACAATCCCAGCACCAAGGCCTTCAATATGATGCTTACCTTAAACCACAAGAATGGCAAACATCAATCAAACATGTTACTGCAAAACCTTAGAAGTTCCAAAAGCAATTTGACTATACCAGGTTTTCCTCCATTCAAGAAAGCACTTTCTGCTGGTTCTATGCCATAAACCTGTCAAATTGAGGTTTTTACAGATGGGATTCATCAGAAAACTAATAAAGGAGTACAACAGAAAGGACCAGAGGAGGGGGGTGGCCAGGAAGAGAAAAAACAAGACCTTAATCTCAGGATTTTTCTCCTTGAGGAATTTGCCAGCACCCGTGACTGTACCGCCAGTGCCTATACCGGCAATTAGAACATCAACTTTCCCACCTGAGTCTCTCCATATCTCTGGGCCAGTTGTTTCATAATGAATCTAAAACACAAAAGACAATCAGGACCCAATTCATGAGATACCCTTGTTTAATTCATTGAAACTGGGTTCTAATTAAGTATCACCAAGAAGTTCGAACAAACACACTTCTTAAATAAGCCTGTATTTCCAATCTATATTTCCCTATCAAATAGTATACTCCTTCCACTCTTGGCACATTACACAAAAATGCAAATGGATGAAGAATAAGTACCTGTGGATTAGCTTCATTGACAAATTGATCAAGCATATGGCTATTAGGTGTGACCTTCAGTAAGTCCTTTGCCTTCTCAATAACGCCATGAAAGCCCTTTGCTGAATCGGTGAGGCACAACTCTGCTCCAAGGGCTAGCATCAAGATTCTTCTCTCCATACTTTTAACCGTTGGCATCACAGCAATGACTTTGTAGCCTTTTGCTGCTGCCACTGCTGCTAATGCAATGCCGGTATTACCACTAGTTACCTCAATGAGGACGGTCTTTTTTGGTACATACATTAACAGAATTAGAACGTTTAGAACTTGTCCGTACAAACCCAGGTGACAAAAACACTTTCTGTAAGGTAGTACACAGTTTCAGCTTGCCAACCGACCTTCCCGGGTGTGATCAAACCCTTCTCTTCTGCATCTTTGATCATGCTATGTGCAATTCTGTTTATGCCAATGGAAAAGACACAAACTCGGATGGTTGGTCTCAAAGCAAATTCCAATGGTATTTCCAGAATTCAGACCGCATGAATTATAACTTCACCTGTCTTTAACACTGAAGGCAGGCTCCAGGCACTCAAGCTTAGCAGCTATTCGGGCTACACAACCTTCGGTTATGTTATTGAGATAAACCATCGGCGTATTTCCAATCAACTGCAGAGTTTTTACCAAAGGAATAATGAGAGATCAAAGTTTTTGTTGAAAGCAGGCATCATCTTAAAATGGAAGGTTAAAACTGAGAATGAAAAAGGACTAGAGTTACTTCAGTGATGTCTTTCTTGATGGCACACTTGTTCTCCATTTTTCCTTGTCAGCAAGAAATCTGCATTCACAAAGCAAAACATCGTAAGTGGGAACCAGGGAATAATTAATGTCTTCCTTGGTCAACGAAAAGCTTGGTACCGGATCAAACCCCATAAAAGAAAGTCAAACCAGAGCCCATAAACCAGCTGACCCAACTGGGGGAAAAGAGTCCCACAGAGTACATAAAACCAGCAGATTTAGAAACCAAATCCATACCATCGATCATAAGACTATATGTAAAAGATATTTTGAAGAAGTACTGCTCTTTGGGAAACAGTGGTTAGTGGCTACTACTTACTAACCTGTAGAGAAGAAAGTCCGAATCCATAAAACTCAGGCTCGGATTGAATAATAACAGTAGTAGAATCCTTACCTCGCAGTTGTATTCCTCTCGGAGCTTTCAGTTCCAGTAATTGTAGCTTCTGGGTGAGTCACAAAAGCTCCAGTATCATTCCAAGTTAGGACCAGACTGAGGCTCCGTTCTCGACGTGGGTAGGGATGGCAATTTGAACCCGCCCGTCACATATTATCCGATCTGACTCGCGATGGGGCGGCTATTACCCGATTCGCAGAAGCATGGGACAGGGCATGGGTATCAATTTCCAACCCGCCCTACCCCATCTCGTTCTACGTCAATTTCTTACATCATCCATTTATATATCTCATATTTTGGCTTTTCTTCAACTAATTAGACTTGATCTTTCAACTAGATAGACTCAATTACTCATTACATTATCAGGACTATTCATTCATGAAGTCCTTTTCCCTTCCTGTTATCGTAAAAAGTAAAATTTTGCGTGTATTTTTTTCAAATAGCATATAAAAGTCGGTCGACCCGCCCCGCCTGTACCCGCGCGGATATTATCCGCCCCCGACCCGTAATAGTGTGGGGTGGGGCATGGATATTGAGTTACCCGCCCCGCCCCGACCCATTGCCATCACTAGACGTGGCGACAAAAGAAAAGCCCGTTGATCCACACGTTGATCCATTTTAATCCTGACCCGGTGAGAAAAATGGACCACACCCACAGGTTGACTCGCTGTAAGATTACCGGGTTGGAGGTCACACATTGTTATTTTTACCTTTACGCAAAATGAGCTTTTTTTTTCTCTTCTTCTAACTCTATCTTTGGAATTCTAAACTGAAATTTGAATGATGTTTTATAAGTATGTGTGAATTTTCACTATAAGTCGGATGATGTAAGATATATTATTTCGGTATAATGTTATAGGTTATTACTCATATGTTTGATGAGATTTTATATAATTCACAAATGGGTTAATACCCTAGTTTGGCCCGAAGTTTGGTGCAAGTGACAATTGTGGCCTGATTTTTCAAATAAGACATTTATGGTCTACTTTTGAAACTATTGGACACATTTGGCCCAAAATTTTTGTTGACTGTTAATATTGACGGTCAAAAACTTATTCCGTTAATGACTCAACAAAAAAATTGATGATGTGGCTTCACATAGTGACATGTCATTAAAAATATTATTTAATTTTATAATTCAATTAAAATAAAAATTTATAAATTAGAAAACACCTATTATTATCTCAAAATTGAAAATCCCCAAACCCTAAATCCAAACCCTAAATCTGAACCAAAATCATCGTCAAAATCATCCCCCACCAGATCTCTCCTCCAGTCCTCCCTGACCGCAACAAATCCTTATTAATCTCATCTTCCTTCTTCTCCCCGCGGCCCAATCATTTCCAAATCACAGCGCTACAATCAGATCGAACTTCTCGCCTCTTCCCTCCCAATTCTACTGCAGGGGTCAAACCTCATAAGCATCAGATCCAGAACTTCAACACGGCGGCGCGCGGTCCCCTGACTAAGACCCAAGCGCTGGTCTCTGGATCCATCACGGCAGCGGGCGGTGAGGAGGTGGTATATCTTCTTTCACAGGCGACGCAACGCAACGGCGCGACAGCAGATCGGTGTTTGGCTTGCCGATCGTTCGTCTCCCGGTGAGGTGGTGGTTGTTTCTTCCTCCACAGGCGGCGCGACAACAGATCGGTATTTGTAGGCTTGTGGACGGAGGCAATCGACCAAGAGAGAGAGAGGAGGCGGGTGAAGATTGCGGCACTGGCGAACAATTGGGGGAGAAGATGATAAGGGGGGAGGGATGTGGTCCTCGTGACCCTCTCTCTCAATTTTTTTTAACACACATATATTTATTTTTATGTGCAATATTTTGTTTTTAAATAATAATAAGGGTTAAGAGAAATGGATGCCACATCACCGCCACTTCAGCTTGAAATGTTGAGTCATTAACGGAAAAGTTATTGACCGTCAGTTTTCACGGTCAACTCAAACGTCGGGCCAAATTTGTCCAATAATTTCAAAAGTAGGCCATAAATGTCTTATTTTAAAAATGAGGATAAAACTGTCACTTACGCTAAACTTCAGGCCAAATTAGGGTATTAACCCTTCACAAATATATATATTTTTTTATATCTGGGTTAATCAGGCTAAACCGGTCAGACCATTAACCCTCAACTCACTTACTCGACCAGAACAACGAGCTAAACCCGGTTGACAACCTACATATTAATTTGAGGTATGGTACCTAAACTTAATATATGTTAAGATTCGGTACCTAAAATTATCCTTTCTACATATAAGTCCTAAAAGTTCTGATAAAATATTATATTTTAATACCTAAAATTTTTATGTATTACATTTAAATACCTAAACATTTTAAAATTTACAAATAGGTCCAAGTTGATGAGGTTTCTTGTATGCTTGAAGAAACTTGTGGTTTGCTTTATGAGGTCTCTAATATGCTTTAAGAAAATGTTAGAAACATAGTTTCTAACGGACTCGCGAATTGGATTGACATTTGGGATTTTAGGGATTGTAGAAGAGTATTGGGGATTTAGGGATTAGAAGATAGAAATATGGATTGAGATTGGGAATTTAGGGGAAGAAAAAGAAGAATAGAATAGAGAATCGGCTGAGGCCTTAGAGGGCTAGGGATTGAGAAATTAGAGGATAGAAGATTAGGGTTTTTGTGAATGAATGACAAAGTACATATTTATCGAGAATATTAGAAAATCCTAATAATAATAATCCTAATTTTACTAAAATACTACTAACCATATTAATAATACTAATAAGGATAGACACTTGTTTCAAGAGTAAGAAAAAACGTTAAGGAGGCTTGTCTACAAATCAAAACAATAAAATTGTTTCATTGACAACACGACCAAAATCATTGGCAATTCAATGGGAGAAGGTAGGGTGCTAATCTCATAGGGGTTAGTACTATACTAACTAGTATCCATAGAGGGCAGATTAGGAAAACAACAAAATTTCAAAAAGTGAAAGTTAATGCTATTTTTAAGAAAATAAAATATAATTTACTTTCCCTTATTTATTCCTCAAACACGTCTCTTTAGTGCAGTATATTATTTTCTCTAGAAAACACTACTACAGCTGGAAGCATTGCTAAAAATGACTACTAATATCATTATTCTTTTATTTAAGCTCTGTAGTAGTGATTTGATGCATGTAGTATTGATTTTGTGGGTTATTAGTAGTGATTTTAATAATTATTTAGTAAAAATATTATTATACTTATCAAATCACTACTATAATAATTGTATAATCCATAAAATCACTACTATAAAATTATTACGGTTAGTACCATCATATATGTAAACCTTATATATATAAAATCACTACTAACAACATATAATAAATACTACTACAAAATCACTAACAAAACAAAATTGTCAAAACCTTCATTTCCTTCCTCTCCCAAACTAACCAAATAATGGGGAAAACAAATATGACAAAATCCACCTTTACTTACTTTTCGTTCCTGTCCCAAACTGAGCCAAAATGGAGAAAACAAATCTGCCGAATCAAGAATGATATGGCGGAATCAAGAATAAAATTTAGGGTATGTCTATGGTGACATGCATGTCACCGTAACTTGCACTTTTAGGTCGACCTTATATCGGATTAGGTCGACCTAATATGCACTTTTAGGTCGACCTTATATATAGGATTAGGTCGACCTAATATGTCGTTTAAGTTTTGTGAGGTTCAACGACGCGGTTGACCTTTTATAGCAAATGGTGGACCTCTTGGGAAGCGCATGGATGGCATGTATGACTACATGGGCCAGATTTCCACCCAGATGACTGGCATGTACGACTACATAGGGCAAATGACCACCCAGATGAGCACACTGTAGGTGACCGTGAATGAGATATGAGATGAGTTTCGATCTTTCAGTGGAAGATACATGCATGTCACCGTAACTTCCGACTACCATAATGCTAGCAACACCAATGAAGAAAATGTGGATGAGGGAGAGAGGGGACAGGAGTAGGAACTCGGCGATTTTAGATTGTGTGTTTTTATTGTTTAAGTGTTAAAAACGACTGTGGATTGATATTATGTGGTTTTAGATTTTAGTTATGTGTAAACAATTATGATTTGTGTTTTCTTGTATTTCTTGTTATTTTGTTCAGTTGTTATGTTATGAAGTTATGAGTCCTTGTTATCATTATTTATGACTGATTATGTTGGTTTGAAATGTAATTTGTACGAGCAAAAGAACCACCCACATCGCTTCCCAAAGAGGTCGACCATTTGTTATAAAAGGTCAACCGCGTCGTTGAACCTCACAAAACTGAAACGACATATTAGGTCGACCTAATCTTATATAAGGTCGACCTAAAAGTGCAAGTTACAGTGACACCAAAATCCTAAAATTTAACTCGGAGAATTAATTGAATAATATGGTGGAGGATCAGGGACATGTTAGTATCAACACGAAAGATTAATAGCTTTCAAAAACTACAACAACAAGTAACAATGACAGAATCATGTGGAGCAACCGTTAAAGGAATTAACAACGAGTAAACAATGAGCAATACCTCCCACGACGAAAGAAAACGATTTAGAAAGTAGTTACAAACGAAACACATCAAAGCACCACTACTGCTTAAGGAAGATGAACATACACAACGAGCCTCATTTGCAACCCCTACTAAACGAAGAAGACAATGTCGAAGATGAGCATAAAAACAAACTAAATAGAGAGTAGGCAGAGATGGGGAAAAACGCGATGCTTACTGACGCCGCTTATACAAAACACTACCTTATGACCCGGCCCCTTGGCCGGAGGTAGCCCGAAAAAATTGATATCGGAACTCTTATTGATATCAACCCATTAGCATGTGGGACTCGTTGGTCGGAGGTAGGCCAAGAACACAATAGTAATTTGAGGAGAAGTCGTTGAACTATTGCAATAACATAGCAACATAAAATTATCAGCACAATAAGATTACACGCACCACTTTCTACAGTCGCTCCTGTGTTACTACTGTTACTCCTGGCTATGTGTAACATATGGTTTTCTTGTTTGTTTGTTGTTGTTGTCTGCAACTAAGGTATTGATGCCACACCACAATTTTGCGTAGGGTTTCCATGCTAATTGTACAACCGCTACTGCTGTGGTTTCTCTTTTTTTATGTCAGTTCCACTTTTACTACTACTTTTTTCCTCTCCTTTCCTCTCTTTGAGTGCAATAAAGCCCTCACCTTTATAGGAAAAGAAAAACAATCCAGTCAATAAATAGAAATAGCTTTCGAGTTACCGTCCAGATCAATTGCAACAATGCAGGTCGTTGAAGATAAAGTACCAAGTAAGATATCCAAAATAGAAAGGTAATGCCAAGCAGGAAGACACGAAAAGCAAGAAGAATACAACCCAGGAGAATTCAAAAAGTATTAAAGAGTACAAACTCGAGTTGGAATTAGATGTTACACAAAAGGGTTAATTGTAAGTTTGGTCACTGAGTTTACCAAAAACGTTCATGTTAAATCACTCCAAATATTTAAATCCATTAATGGTCACTTGAATTAGTAAAACAGTCCACGTTTAGTCACTCTCCATTAACACCGCAGTCAATTGCTGACGTGGCTAAAAGAATTGCTGACTCACCCGATTTTAACCAGCCACATCACCAAATCAACCCGCCACATCATCTTGTCAACCCAACTCTTTAACCAGACACATGAACCGACCCCTCAAATTAAAACCCTTAACAATCACCCTTAAAACCCTAAATTTCCCCCTCCCCTCTTCTTCCCCAACCTCGTACCTGCTTGCGGGCTCTTTCGAGAACACAAATCGATTGTCCAACTCCGCCTCCTCGCTCTCGTTATCTTCCCCTCCATCGTCGTCCCCCTTTACCTTTTTCTTCTCTGTCCATCTTCTTGAAGATCCGCACCGACGTCGAGAAGGGCATCTTCTGACAAGAATATTCTGCAGTTGAGTGGCGCCGGAAAAAAAATTCACGTCGCGGCGGCGGGGGAATCTTCTCGGAGAAATGCCGGGGGGGGATCTCGCACATGCAGCAGCAGAGCGGGTCAAGGACTGCTTGTCACCCCTCAGTCCAAATCCCTCTCTGGCTTTCAAGGGATTTTGCACCAGATTCTTCCTCAGTCGCCGTCATCGGTGGCACCTATGGAAAAGAGCAGTCGGAGCTTGATGAGCTTAGTGCGAAGAGGAGAAGACGAGGGAGGTGAGGTCGTGAAAGACGGCAGCCGGAGAGGGAGAAAGAGAGAACAAGAAAGCTAATTCACATTGTATCTTCACAAACTAGACTACTGCGATTTTCAATTTGGGGTTTCCCTTTCTTGGATTTCAGAAGGGTAGGGGGTTTTAGAGTTCGATTTTGGTTGGGAAGGGATTGGAATCAATTACTTGGTGGGGATTCACTACGGCAAGGAGATGAGAATGGCAATGGATGAGGGAGGATGGACTTCTAGAAATAGTAAAGTTGTTTAGGGGTTGTTATTTATCTAACAAGCAAGAAATAATAAATTTGTTTAGGGGTTTTTTCGATTTATTGATGCATAAAAGTAAAGATACGCTATTATATAAGAAAGTAAGCTTCGACTATCATTATACATACTCATGCATCGATGATTCATTTATATCATCACTATATCCTTTCTACTAAGGTCATTCTTTACTTGTGCATGTGCCTCTTGGGATAGAAATTTAAGTAAATAATGCATGCTTTCGTTTCATGCCATCAACTAATTAGTGAAGAACAGGGCAGTAAGGATAACACATGAGGTAAGTTTGGGGCTCTACTATACATAATCGATGATCTATAACATTGACGATCTAACAATCAAGCATTGATACTATTCATGGTATAGATGGTTGATCATTCTTTCTATACTCGTGTGGCATCAGTGGCGTACCACTAGAAGGTAATTTCTTATCAATATAGATGATACTAAGCAAAATGCATATAGCAGTATACTACAAAATCACAAGTATAAATGATAAAGAAGCATTTATACTATATTAAACATCGAAAAGCAAGCATCTATGCATACACAATGAGCATCGAAACCCACTAGCATCAATACAAGCATGTCATGAAATCATATTATCACTGTATACAATTATAAACGAGTTCATATCCCCATACAATAAATTTTGAACTAGCTACATATAAGAGAAGGAGGATACAACCATCGATATTGAAAACAACTCCTCAACTGCAGACTCTCCTATGAAAGCTAAGCTCTTACTTAGCAGAGTACATAAGATTTAGTGTGATTGTGCAGACTTTTTGGACAAAATGGTCGACCTCATTGTTGGAATGGTCGACCAGATGTACTATTTTTCATTTTGCTATGTTCAACAAGCGGACAACTTCTTCCACTAAAAGACACTATACAAAAAATGGTCTACCACTTCTGTCAAGGAATCCACCTCTTTCCCCAAGCAGTCCACCTCTTTCAATAATTTATCCACATGATGAACCATTCCTGGTGATATCATCATAAATAATTAGAGTCAAATAACAATAGATATGTTTGTTAGTAAGAGATTTAAAATTAGTACAAAGGCTGTAAGCATAGATGACAAGTTTCTCGAGCGATTGTTTTCCCATAGATTTGAAAAATGTTCCGCATATTTATTTCTTATATTTTACTTACTTTATAGAGATTTTCATGTTTCCTTCAAATTCTAAGTCTTCTGGTTTCTATCTTGTAGTTGTCTTGTAATGTATCAACTTCGCTGCTATTATTATTATGAAGATGCTAAAAAAGTAGAGTATATTTGTTATAAAATCGTGGCATCTTCAACGTACATAAATCTCACATCATCGCTTTTGTGGATTTTTATTCCAAAAGAATTAAAAGATGGTGTTTCTTTATGTCTTGGCTTATAATCTGCGTAGGGGTTTGGTTGCCCACTATTGATAGGATGTTGCGTTACTACAAAATATTTTATATTGTTGGTCTCCTATTGTCCATTATTTTCCTAATGTAAGTATTAGGTACCTGTGTAATATGGTCGACCGTTCGCTGAAAGCCGAGATCATTTGCCCGAAGAGATATGTGAACCATTTTACGAAATCGATAGGCTGTTTTGGCGGAAGCGGACTACCTCCTCCAACAAGCAATTGTAAGTTGTAGGTAAGTGTATCACAGGTTGACCCATTTCCAGAAGCGGTAGACCAGCTGACTAGAGTGGTATACCAATTGGTGGAAGAGGTCGACCACTTAAGGTAATTGTGTCATTAGGTCAACCCATTTTCGAAGCGGTAGACCGGTTGACTCAAGTGGTAGACCACTTGGTGGAAGACGTTGACCATTTTCTTGGAAAGTGATCGACCATTGGTGGAAGAGGTCGACCACTTGAAGGTAAGTGTGTCATCAGGTCGACCTATTTCCAGAAGTGGTAGACCGGATGACTCAAGTGGTAGACCACTTGGAGGAAGAGGTCGGCCATTTTCTTGGAAAGTGGTTGACCACTTGGTGGAAGAGGTCGACCGCTTGAAGGTAAGTGTGTCATCAGGCCGTCCCATTTTTGGAAGTGGTAGACCGAATGACTCAAGTGGTAGACTACTTGGTGGAAGAGGTCGACCACTTGATGTAAGAGGTCGACCGTTTTCTCCAAGTTAAGGTGACTTGCAAGTCACCATAGGCATACCCTAAAGTTTGGGTAATGTCTATTTTTTATCCAAACCTTTTTCATATTCTTTTATATTAACCAAACCTATTGAAATACTAAGAATTAGCCAAATGTTAACTTCCAAGTAACAATTTGTTAGTAATATTGACTTGGCGACATGATACTGACTTGGAAGAGACACATGAAGGTCAAAATTCCAAAATTTTAGTATTTTAACTAAGAAAAGAGTTACAAAATTATTAACCGCCGGTTAACCGAAAATTATATGCTTCGGTCGGTGGTAGGAACTCCTAATAAGTAATTCGGTTAACGAGTAACCGAAAATCGGTTATTCGATTAACCGACAATAACCGAAAATAACAGGCCAACCACCCCCCTCACCAAAACGACGTGAAAATACCCGGTTATGAAGTTTATAACTTTATGTTGTTGAATTTGAGACATTAATTTAGTGATTTAGATTTATTTTCTATGCAAAAGTGATTGAGACTTTACTTTGGGTGTGATTTAGATGCAGAAATGTAGGTTAGAACCTTTCATTTTAGGCGATTTTAATAATTTTACCCGGTTAAAATCGAACCACAATCATTTTTTCGGTTATCTCGATTAACCGACCAACTAACCGATAACTGACCTGTCGGTTATTGGTTAACCGAGGCATTATTGTCGGTCGGTGTTCGGTAGGGGGATATGGTGGTTCGGCTAACCGGTAATCGACCAATTGGTTATCGGTTATAACCGAACCGAACCGAATTTCATCCTCCCGCACATAGATTACACAGTTATGAAGCGAAGGTGATCTGATCCGTGTACGGTTTGTCTCAGTTTTTTGTGTTTATTATTCGTATAGCGTTATATCTGTGTTTTACTAATCCCAAAATGATCTATTTTTACTGACTCATATTGCTTGAAAGGATTAGGGATTACAGTCAGAGTTACGCGAAGGCGACAATTAGAGGAGGTGTCATTGATGATCTGAATACAAGATAAAGAGCATGGTGTACTTGGTCTTTAATTTCTATTTATTGGTATAAATAATTTATTGGAGAGTGATGTAAATTCTCAAAGGAATATTCACAAAAATCTCACTATTTGTACAGTTTTGTGACCAAGGATATCTATTCTATCAAATATTCGCTCATCACTATTTGTACTATTCATAACAATTCATAATCGTCATATATATTATCGTGCGTGGAAGAAACATTCGTCACAGGTGTGTTCTTTCATGACAACTGTCATGGTATCATGTCACTGATTAAAAAAGTTTGTCACCAATGTTATTACATGTAACAATAACTTTGTCACGAAAATCTAATTTTGTAACAATAGAAATGTCAGTAAAACCTCCTTATATGACAAAGCTACTACATCAATGAGCCAATCGTGACAATTGAAACCGATGACGTTTGAGTTGGTGACGACGCAAATGAGACACTAGAGTATACTATTCGTTACGAACAAAATTTGTCATGATTGAGTATATCTTTTGTGACGGAAAATCCTGTCATGAATATAAGATATATATGTTAGTTATAGTTTTCAATAAGTGTTGCTTAAAATGGTGTTGCATATGGGTATACATACACAACACTTTTTTCTTTGTTACAAAAAGTAAAAAAACTATTGGCTATTACTTTAGGTAACACCACTTGTAGGTGACACTATTAAAAGTGTTGCTTATTGCATATGCAACACTTTGGACACGTTTTACAACACATTTCACATGTTGGCAAAAATCACTTTTCCTGTAGCGGTGAGTTTTGGCTATGTTCACGGTCCAGGCCAGATCTTCACGCCCGTGAGCTGGGATCGTGAACTGGACGCGATCAGGCTATAAAAGGAGAGCTCAAAGGAAGAAAAGGGAGAGCCCAAAGTGAGAGAAACCTTATTCTTCTTCTTCTTCTTAAAACTCTAGAGAGAGAAAGCCACCAACCAAGAAGGAGAAGATGCTAGGGTTTGCTCCAAGTCAAGATTTGGGAAGCTCCTCTTCAAGAGAGGATCTCTACAAGCACAAGGAAGGACTGAGGCATCACAATGAAGGTTTTTTCCTTTGTGTTCTTCCTTTGTCTAGCATGGAGTAGTCTCCTATTCACTTGGGTGTTGTAGAACCCTAACTTCTACCATGTAATTGATTGTGTGGATTGAATGATTGTGTGTGGGTGGTGTTTAATTTAAGATTCGAGGTATTGTTCATGGTGATTGTGCATTTTGTGTGCTTGGCAATCTATTGTGCTACTCTAACCTAGCTTAGAGAGAAACCCCATTATCTTAAGAGGCTCAAATTAAGCTGAGTCTTCTTAGGCATTCCATGCCTCCTAACTAGGTTAAAGTAAGACAAACCTCTAAACTCGAATTAGACACCTAGGTTAATTGTGATTAAGCCGGTCCAAACCTCGGTTTGAGGGAGAAGGTAAGTCAACCCTCTTTTGCTTGGACCAAGAGGGTTACAATCGTAGCCTGTAATGATTCCTTGGCCTAGCGATAGATAATGTGGTTTCCAACCACTGTTGCTCCTCCTAACGGTTCGCAATCACCTTGTCGCACACCGAAGCATTCGATCCCATGGTTCATGGTAGTTAGTTAGGGGGAAACAACCCCCTAGTGAAGCTTCTCACCATCAGTTTCAATCCTTTTACTTTTCAAGTCTTGCATTTTTAATCATATATTGTAGAGATTCTCACAAACTTCATTCCGCTAGATAATGTTTCAAACAATTAAAGTATGGGTACATGGCTCGGCCCGGGTTGATATTTAAACATACTTGCCCTCTATTGCACCCATTTAAGGTTTATACTTGGGCTTTAGGTAAGATTTAAGTATGATATTCATAGCGAGTCAATGCATTATAAAAGCTAATTAATAAAATTTTAATATGTTTGGATAATATAAAAGAATCTAAAAAATATTTAAATAAAAAATACACATTAGCCATAGTTTAATTGATATAATGATATACCTTTTGGCCCAAGGAAAAACATAAGAATATCTGTATTTCCGTATTTTTTACCGGCGATATGGCCTTCAAAAGGCCATTTCGGGCCATACACACGTGCGAGTCCGGATCTGGTGACTAAGGGGGGGTGCTTAGTCACTTGGCTAAGCCCCCCTCAGCCCTTGGATCAATCTAATGGTGTAGATAATGGAAGGACTATTTTATTAATAAGAAGGGCAATTCTGGAATTAGAAAAAATTCAAAAAAAAAAAAATTTCTCCACCTTCTCTTCTGCGCTGCCAGCCACGGGATGAAGGCGACGATGGAAAAGAGGCGACCGGCGGCGACGATGGAGAGAGAGAAAGGAGACCTCGACCACGACGGCGACGGCGACGATGGAAAGAGGGAAAGGAGATCGCGACGGAGGCGAAGGCGTTGAAGAGAGAGAAAATAGATCTGGTCTTGGCGGAGGCGGAGAGAGAGCGCCGGCGACAATGGAGGAGAGAGAGGCGGCGCGACGATGGAGGAGAGAGAGGCGGCGCGACGATGGAGAGAGAGAGAGAGGTTGCGATGGCAGTAGATTGAATCAGCGGCGGCAGCGGTGGAGAGAGAGTCGACGGCGGCGGCAGCGGTGGAGAGAGAGTCATCTGAAGGAAGAACAGTGATTTGTATAGTTTGTATGTTTTGTAACATTAGTTTGTATTGTTAGTATTTTTGTACAAAATGTCAGTATGGTTTGTATGTTTTTCTTTGACAGTTTGTACTCTTAGTATGTTTTTCTTTGACAGTTTGTACTCTTAGTATGTTTTTCTTTGACAGTTTGTACTCTTAGTATGTTTTTCTTTGACAGTATGGTTTGTATGTTTTTCTTTGACAGTTTGTACTCTTAGTATGTTTTTCTTTGACAGTTTGTACTCTTAGTATGTTTTTCTTTGACAGTTTGTACTCTTAGTATGTTTTGCTTGTATTCTTAGTATGTTTCGCTTTGTATTGTAAGTACTAATAATTTGTATACTTTATATGTATTGATTTGTGATGCAAAAAACATTACAAACAAACATTACAAACAGTACAAAACATACTACACGTACAGAATATCACTACTTACAATACAGATTGGTAAACTTGTATTACAAACAAATGAATACAAAGTATACAAATCATAACATAAAAGTATACAAACTTGAATAACAAAAGTTACAAATACAAATCAATGAATAGAAAGTGTATAAATCATAACATAAAGTATACAAACTAGACAAACAAACATTACTAACATTACAAACAGTACAAAAGAAACCACCAAACATTACAAACATTACAAAATAACAAACATTACAAACATTGCAAACAAACATTACAAACATTACAAACAAACATTACAAACAGTACAAAGCATACTACACGTACAGAATATCACTACTTACAATACAGATTGGTAAACTTGTATTACAAACAAATGAATACAAAGTATACAAATCATAACATAAAAGTATACAAACTTGAATAACAAAAGTTACAAATACAAATCAATGAATAGAAAGTGTATAAATCATAACATAAAGTATACAAACTAGACAAACAAACATTACTAACATTACAAACATTACAATGTATACAAAATAGTAATATAAACATTACAAACATCACGAACTCAAATACTGTTGTCGGAAAACCATCCACCACCGTCTCTGGTCGCCGGAAAATTGCTCCGCCGTCGCCGGAAAAGTTGACTCTCTCTCTCTCTCTCTCTCTCTCATATTTTTGGGCAGGGAAGCCGCAACCAAAATGGGAATGGGGATTATAAAATCCCTCCCTGCTGTTATTTATCCCCGGCGCCGTTAGATGGGGAATGGAATTCCCTAACCGCCGGGAAGCCGAAAACTCCACGAGGGTGGCGGACGGGATGCGTAAATCACGAACAGGGGAAAAAACAGTCGCCGCCGCCGGTGACGGGATGCCGTAAATCACGAACAGGGAAAAAAGCCGCCGCCGCCGGTGACGGCAAAACCCTCGGCCAGGAAACAGATTCAAGTTATTTAATAATTAAAAATTATAAAGTGTTGTGATTACCAGATTACCCTTCATTAAATCAGATCAATTACAACCATTAGATTTAAATGAGTTTGGATGGCTAGGATTCACTTAGTCATGTGACTAAGGGCCCCCCTTAGTCACCTGATCTTAGCCCCACACGTGCCCCAAATCGTACCAATCCGATCCCGACTCCCCGACGGACCCGGCCCGAACACGCAGATCTCGAACTCCTCCGCCCTCTCTTTCTCTCTCTCTCTCCAACGACCTGGTGTGCTCGTCTCCGTTTTGACTTCCGCTTACAGATAAGCATCTCCCAACAAACCGTGATCTCGCCTTTGGGAGACCGACGCCGACCCCTTTTTTTCGTTACGTATCGTCGGCTGAGCTATGGGAGTGCCGGCGTTCTACAGGTGGCTCGCGGACCGCTACCCGCTTGCAATTGCCGATGTTGTGGAGGAGGAGCCGCAGGCGGACGCGAGTGGCATCCCTAGACCTGTTGATTTCTCCAGACCTAACCCTAATGGCATGGAGTTCGACAATCTGTACTTGGACATGAATGGAATCATTCACCCTTGCTTCCATCCCGAGGGCAGGGTATGCTTTTTTTGTTTCCCCCCTTTTTTCCTCTAAATGTAGGGCTTGCTGAATTACTACTGATTGTCTCATCATTGTCTCCCATGCCTTTTCAATTCTTGTTCGGAATGAGAATTGGTGGAGTGTTGAATGTAGCTTTTGTTTGTCAAGTTTGGGAGCGCTAGCTGATCTCTGAGCTGTCTTGAGTTCGTGAAGTTGGTGTCTTGATAGTGTCTTCTTTTCTTTGTAAGCTTCATTTGTGATCGTGAGTGGACTTGTAAACATGAGGGGCTAAGGAGAAATGTGCTGCTAAGCGGAATGTTTTTGTTTGTTTTGTGAGTGATAGATTGGCCCAGAGGTGTAAGTGATTGGACAATGTGAATGACTTCAGTCTCGATCAGCGTGATTTGATGAATTGGTATATAGCTAGGTGCAAGAGAATAAGATGCTGAAGTGAGGAATACATGTTCTGTGTTTTGTGTGAAAGTTTTTGTTGTTTAGACTGTAGTTCCTATAAGAAGTGATTTTGGGACGGGTTAATCTTAAGGGAAAGAGATTGGAAAAAATGTGTGTGTGGGTGTGGGTGGGTGGGTGGGTGGGGGGGGGGGGGGGTGTTCTATGTGTATAAATGTCATTGCTTACAGGACTGTCATCAGAATCGAAATGGGGACAAATGCTAGTTGTTCCTGCTTTCTGTGATTGTTCCTTTATTGTGAAAGACATTGCCTTGGGGAATATTTCTGGCCTTCCTTCACCATAACTGCAGTTTTCGTACTTTGAAATGATAAAATTGTGTGGTGTATCCTAATACTATAAACTAATGCTTTCTTTTACAGCCAGCACCGGCTACTTACGATGATGTGTTCAGGTCAATATTTGATTACATTGACCATATATTTTCATTGGTTCGCCCAAGGAAGATTCTCTATATGGCGATAGGTAAGTTTCACATCACATTTGTGTCTGTTGCTGTTTAGTATTGTAGTAGTTGATTCCCTTCCCGATTTGGTAGATGGGGTTGCACCAAGAGCTAAAATGAACCAGCAGAGATCTCGTCGCTTCAGAGCTGCCAAAGATGCTGCTGAAGCTGCAGCTGAAGAAGAAAGATTGAGGACAGAATTTGAGGCAGAGGGGAGACTCTTGCCTCCTAAAGAAAAGCCTGAAACATCAGACTCCAATGTCATCACTCCTGGAACTCCATTCATGGCAGTACTATCAAGTGCACTTCAGTACTATATACAATCTAGGTTGAACCGTAACCCTGGGTGGCGGTATATAAAGGTGTGACTGTTCTTCCTTTGCCTTGGTCCCTTTGAGATTGGATCATTCGTTCAGTGTTGAGTAATCCCTTCATATCCTTTTTTTAATTATACATTTGGTTTCCAAGATAGTCTTTTCTGTTCGGACCTATATATTGAGCTACACTGGTTGGCTATTTGAAGGTTCTTCTTTCTGATGCAAATGTTCCTGGTGAAGGAGAGCACAAAATCATGTCATATATTAGATCACAACGCAACCTTCCTGGGTTTAACCCTAACACCCGTCATTGTCTGTATGGCTTGGTAAGTTTCTTTCTCGATGTTTGTCCCTCAGACCCGTGTAGTTCCATTAATTGATATATTATATATGTGTGTGTGTGTGTGTGTGTGTGTGTGTGTTTGCTGATCGCAACTTCCTTTCATTTCTATCAGGACGCGGATTTGATCATGCTTTCTTTGGCTACGCATGAGATTCATTTTTCAATTCTAAGAGAGGTTGAATCTCTTGAAATACTAGCTTACATTCTATATTATCGATGCCCTTAGCTTGTCTAACTTTTTGCTATCCTAACGATGCAGATGGTAACATTTTCTGGACAGCAGGATAAATGTTTTCAATGTGGTCAAGCGGGTCATCTTGCTGCTGAATGTCGCAGTAAGGCTGGAGGTGATCCTCTAGACTGGAATGTGGAAAATGATACACCAATCCACAAGAAAAAGTATCAGGTTGGAGGATGTTCTGCAGTGGAAACCCTTCAATTATTATTCTTTTTTATTTTTTCATAGAATTTATTTTTCTTCTTTTGATGTTCTAACTTGAGTGCTTGTTGCAACAGTTCCTCAACATCTGGGTCTTACGGGAATATTTAGAATATGATTTGGAAATTCCAAATCCTCCATTTGCTATCAACTTTGAGCGCATTGTGGACGATTTTGTATTCCTGTGTTTCTTTGTTGGCAATGACTTCCTTCCACACATGCCAACTTTGGAAATTAGGGAGGTATATTATCATGTTAAAACATCAAATCTTTTGTTCTGCTTGTTTTTTCTCGATTTTCTCATTTACTTGTGCCATGATTATGAATAGTGGAAAATCAGCTCCTCTCTCTGCCCATGATTTAGTTACTTTTGTTCTACTTCTTGATGGTATTGGTTTGGGCTATTCTCCTGATGACCTGATCCAATACTTAAATAGATTTTCATGTTTTCTACCTTATGCATCTTTCAATCAGCCACATAGGAAAAAGGACATACACCATCATGCTTACTAGAAGTTCCTTTTTCAGGGTGCTATAACTTTGCTTATGCATGTTTACCGAAGGGAATTCTCTGCAATGGGTGGTTATCTTACTGATGCGGGTGAGGTAATTTCCAGTTTTACATAAATGTACACTACATATATGTTGACGTATGGATGTTACTTAATGCTCTCACAGAATGCATGTGAAGTATGCTGCATTGCATATTAATGTCTCTGTAATTAGGTATCAAGTTTTCCCCAACTTTTGTCGGATGTATTAGTACGAGGAGTCATGTACAAGTTGTAGAGGCTAATATAGGAGCTATTCAAATAAATAACTGGTGTCCTAAAGATACATATCCGGTGATCTGATTGGGTAAATTAGTATCAATATCTTCTTAATCTGTCTATGTGATGGGAGTGAGTGTTGGAAAATGGAGTGAGTATTAAAGTTTTGTCTGATAAAAATGCCAGGTAGACGAGCACAACCTATCTGCATTTTATGCTCCAGTTGTGTGCTGCCTGGGGCCATCCTAGAGCTCGTAGGAGTTACATATGGTGCTGAACTGGCTGTTTCCTTGATTCAATATTCTACTGAAATAGTGAACAAATTAGAGTGAAATCTCTTCACTTTGTTTTAATACGATTATTATTTATATTGTGCCTACATATAGCTATTGCTTCTCTTGATAAGATTGTGTCACAAGATCTGTTAGATTCTTTGGGTTTGTCGGAAGTTATCTAGCTCAAGTCAATCATTCTACATTTTCAGGTTTTTCTGGATCGAGTTCAGCATTTTATCCAGGCTGTTGCTGTTCATGAAGAACAGATTTTCCAGAAGAGGACTCGAATACAGCAGGTGGTTTCCTTCTCCATGCTGAACTCTCTTTTATTAGCTACTGTACCATGAAATAAACCAGATATTTGTATGGGGTGAATAGATTTGCTTACCACCTTTCCGAACCTAAAATTTTCAAAACAATAATGAGAAGGGAAATGGAAGGGGAAAAGAGAGAATCCAAGTCTTTCTCATGTAAATGGTGTCTAATTTGTTTCAGGCTATAGAGAATAACGAGGAAATGAGGCACAGAGCAAGAAGGGATCCTCAGGAGCAACCTCCGACTCCAGCATCTGCGACAGATAAGGTTAATTATTAATTACCTGCACATAGAAATGCCTTTCAGATAAGTAGGCAATGCAGGAGTTTCTTGTCTAGTGTCTGTGCATGACATAATTGCCAAATCTGTATATGGGTCACATCTTCTAGAAAATCCATTGAATTTTATTATGCTTTCTACATGTCTTTTCAATGGATTAGATGAAGTAATGTTTCCCAGCTTATGTTTCACTTGAGCAGTTATTCTAGGTTAGATTGTATTTACTAAAGCAGCTTTGAAAACATTGTTTAAGCAGCTTCTTTTTGTTTGAGCTACACGAGCTGGAAGAGAATCGTATTAGGGGAAGATGTCAATATTAATAATATTAATTGTGCCTAGTAGTTGGAGTATGTTTTTTAGTACTGCTTACAGCTTCCTTCATTTTAGCCTTTTCTATTTGTGGATGGGAATTCTTCTTTATGTTGGTGAAAGTGGCTTTGAATCCTATGCGTTTCATAGTCATTTCAGTTTTTGGTATGCATATCACCCAAACCCAATGGCAGTTCTGTTGCTTGGGTTGAAAATTCACAATATTGCTCTTGGGTGGCCCTTTGTTTTGCCTACGCATTCGGTTCTATTGCTTTTCAACCGCTGTGCTGACATTTGGTCTTTTTTCTTGTGATTGAATCAATGCCTCACTTTAGCTAAAACCTCTTGAAGTGTATTGGCTTCAACTTGTCTTTGTCGTTTGACTCATTTTCATTCTTGTTAGGTTAAACTTGGCGAAGTTGGATACAAAGAAAGATATTATGCTGAAAAGTTTGATGCATCAACTCCGGAGGAGCTAGACAAAGTGCGAAAAGACGTAGTAAGTTCCTCTCCAAATTTGATTTGACCTTTAGCTTTTCTTTGATTACTCAATATCATTGCTGTATCTGCTATATTTGTCTGGATTGAGATAGTGTATTATGCTTTCTAGACTTCAAAGTCTTTTATCATCCTTCTAATGGTTCTCTTTTTCTGATTTTGTCTTTGGTCTGTATGCTTGGCAGGTTCTGAAATATGTTGAAGGGTTATGTTGGGTATGCCGGTACTACTACCAAGGTGTTTGCTCATGGCAATGGTCAGTATTGTGACTGAATTAAACTACTTTATGCTTCTTCTAAACGCTTTCTTAAACCAACTTGGGTTTTTATTGAATTGCAAGCATTAGCATGCACAAGTGTTGCGCTTGTTAAGTCCAAAGAAATTGTAAGATAGAAAAGTCAGAATATGTTTATGCATATTCATTATTCAATGTGTATGGTAAACCAGAAGATATTTCTTCATGAACCATAGGTTCTCTCTCCTAGCCACCATCCTTTTTGCAGCTTACTTGCCCTTTGAACTGTTTAAAGCGTGGATGCTTATCATTTTGTCAGCTTAAGCAACACTTCAGCCTGCAAGATACATAATTATCTGGTGGTTATGACAGGTTTTATCCATACCATTATGCGCCATTTGCCTCAGACCTTACGGATCTTACCGATTTGGAGATAACTTTCTTTTTAGGCGAGCCATTTAGGCCCTTTGATCAGCTCATGGGAACCCTGCCAGCTGCAAGGTTTTTCTCCTTCTCCTGTGGGTAAATGGTCTTTCCTTGTGCTTTCATTCCAGAGCTGATGCTGGACTTGCGTTTGCTGCAGTTCTAATGCTTTGCCCGAAGAATACCGAAAACTGATGACAGACCCCTCATCACCATTGCAAGCGTTCTTCCCTTCTGGTAACTTTAACTTGATGGGATGGCCATGTCTATGTTTATTGTTTTTATCATTGTTTTCATGTTCCTGTGGTACCAACTCTGTTGTTTCTCCCTGTGGACAGATTTTGACATTGATATGAATGGTAAACGCTTTGCCTGGCAGGTGAATTGTTATCTTTTATTGTCAATCCGACTTTTGAAATTTGTCAGTGATTGGTATTGAACAGTTGAACTTGTCCTTATATTTCCTGTTGTGTTACAGGGTGTTGCTAAATTGCCATTCATTGACGAGAGGAAATTATTATCACAAACAAAGAAGCTCGAGAGTACTTTAACAGTATGCATCTTATTTGTTTTTTCTTTTGACTATTTCCATTGATATAAGTATTTGTAGTACCGTTGGATTATGGATGGACTGTCTGTTATGTTGCTTTACATCACTGATGATTTTTGAGATGAGGATTCTGCTGTGCAGATGTGGAGAATGACAGCATTTTAGTATTGGAATGAGAATTTGAGGTCCTTCATATATAGGACTTGTGGAAATAATAGGACTGACCAGAGTTGGTTGTGTGATAACCTTGAATCTTCTAAATATGCTGCCTTCGGTTTTGGTTGTTTCTGTTTCGGTGTTTCTGAGACCTTAGGAGCTAAACTACCATTGGAGAAGGAGAAGAAGTAGGGTGTAGTTAGGAATTCTAAAAAGTGGAGTTGATGGGATGGTGTAGATCTATTAGTATATAGCCTAACTTTGAACATAGTTTATCTTTTTTCAGACTGGAAGCTGGAATTTGTTTCTGATTATCAGGGGAATTGTTGTATGGAGTCGTGGGGCCTATCATGAATGTGCTCTTTGAATTTTTATATTCCACATAAATATTAAGATTAAACAAATATAATGTTGGTTTTCTAAACCATCCTGATGGTCTCGGGTTTGATATTTGATGCTCTCTGCAATAGCAAGTCATGACTGTCTTGACAAAGAGTGATAATTAATATATTTGGCATATGTAGGAGGAGGAGCGTGTTCGCAATAGTGTGATGCTTGATCTGCTTTATGTCCATCCTGTTCATCCTTTAGCTCAGCAAATTGTCTCCTACTACCATCATAACTATCAGTTACCACCTTATGCAAGATTTCTTTGGGCAATCGACCCAAATGCTAGGTTTGTTCGTAGTATCGATTAATTTTGTAATTTTTCATTGCCTTCCTAAATGATGTGCTTGCTGTAACGTTTTACTGGGTTTTGCAGCGGTGGGATGAATGGATATATTGGGTTGAGCGAAAGAAATGTCCACAGAACCTTTGTTCCATCCCCAGTTAATGGATTGCCGCATATAGAGGATAACCAAGTTTTGTAAGTTTAGCTTCATGGTCTTTCTTTATGAAACTACTATATGAATTCTATGTCATTGTTAGTATCTTCTTTGCAGAAATATCACATATCTTTCTCCTGTAAGCCATAGACACATCCCAGAACCTCCGGATGGTGTAAAATTTCCTGCAAAGGTTTGTAAGATCTTGATGCTTGTAATTGTTATTTTATCTATATTTAGGAGAAGGATGTATACATCTAGTTTTCCTGCATATCTCAAACTTGTATGTGAAGGTCCAACATCACTTCTCCTATTAAGGTTTGACATTTGGTGACTCGGACATTTATAATGTGCTCTACTTGAACTTGATTGGAAATGCTCCTTGCGCTCTCCAAGTTCAAATTCTTTTTTCACTGTATGATACCTGTTTGAGTTTGGGGAATAGATAATGGGATTTAGAAATGGGGCTGGATTTATGTGGCGTAGCTATTGTTGGATTCTGGGCTCCCCGTATGATATCTTGTCACTGTATGGTGCTTCGCTAATTGTTTTGCTCCAATCTTCTGTGATGTAACTGCAGATCGTAAAGGGCTATGATATCAAACCATTCCCCATACTATGGCATGAAGACAACAGTGGGCGGCGTCAACAAGGCAGAGACAGGCAATGGATCTTGAATGCTTGCTCAAATACATCAGTCGATCCCTCCAATAGATCAAATAACCAACTTCTAATCAAATACATCATTTCAACTTCTAACTTGTACCTTCAAAATCTAGAATTTAAAGCGATGTGGACCCACTTTACTTTGTTATTAAGCTTTCCAGTTTTATCCCTTTCTCTTTCAGTAAAACTCCAAAAGTTGTGGGATTATTGTAGTCATTAGCTAAAAGCAATGCTTAATTTTTTTTGTGTGCAGGCATCAATTACCTGGGGCGATTGCCGGACCACAATTGGGAGAAGCAGCTCATCGTCTAATTAAGAACACTCTTAGCATCAGGTCAAACAATGGAGGATTGCTCGATCAGCCTCCATATACTAACCGTGCTGGTAACAATCATATCTCCAACAGAAGCAAAATGCCTGCTCCTCATGATGGAAGAGGCGGCTATGGTGATGATCAAAACTACCGTTATGGACACAACAACAACTACTACCAACAGGGTGGGCCTCGATATCCAAACCCAATGAATGGCGTCCAAGGACCTCGGCACAACTTTAGACCACCAGAGAGGATACCGCAGAACCACGAAAAACCCCGTGACCTGGGGATGGGAATGTCCACTTTGACACTAGATGAAGAGACCACCCGAGTCAGGCCACCTGCAGTGCTGTTACAGCGGAGGCCGAATTCAGGATTTCTGAAGAACTCAAACCACCAGTATGAGCAGAACGCCGCGGGTCCCATTCCTTCACCACCTACCAAGTGGATCAATACCATACCGGATGGAGTGGCGGGCACTTATTTTAGACAAGAAACAGCCACAAGAAGTGTGAATGAGAAGCAGCAGGTGAAACAGGTTTATCTTATCAAGAACCGGGCAGCTCCGGAAGCTTCAAATGCCGTAGCTGATCCAAGCCACCAGTAGCATTGCAGAGCGGGATGTGTAACTTTTAACATGTTCTCTCTCGTCCAGGGTGTTGTAACATCTCCACCTAAGTCAGCCATTGGATGTTTCGGTCAATTTGTGAGGATGGCATATACCTTAAAGCTGCAGGAGCTGTTAGGGAAAAAGTGTATACAAGTAGAGTTGTTGTAATTCCTGGGTTATTTGTTAGGTCTCTTGATAGGTAGAAAATGTGGATTCTTGTGGAGTTCTATACAGGAGAAGAGTCAGTTAGTTGCGCATGTTTCAGGATAGGTGTAATTATTTTATTAGTATCCTTGTAATTGGTGTTTATTTATGCTTATATCATTTGTGGCAATGTCTCTGTTTTCGTTATTCAAAGACAAACAACTTCTATAAAGATTATCATTTCCATTTCAAAAAGAAAAGAAAAGGATCATTATTTCTCGGGGGAACTTTTGAGCTGTATGACTACTGTGAACGTGACAAGTTCTGCAGGTGGCATGCGGCAAGGCTGTTGGTGACCTGGGGAGGATTTCCTGATGGCGCACAGGGGAGGTGAGAGAAATAACTCATGCTCTTGCTATTCTTGGTATGTATCAAGCTGGAACATGATGGTTTGGTTTGCTCCCCATTTTTTTTTTTTTTGCAGAAGACTAACCATCCTGATCCTCCTTGAGGTGGTTGCTAGGTGTAAAAGAGACTCTCATGCTTGCTAGCTGATTGACACTGCAAGATCTTGAGGAGATTCAACTCTAGAGCTGATTGGGTGGTAAAGTTCAGTACTCTCAAGGTTCTTTGCCCAAGGAGAGGATTGCCATTCTGGTATGTTAATTGTTATCTCTCTGACTCTGTCCTCCCTTGGACAAAAAAAGAAGCTAGCTAGAAGAATCCTGTGACAGTAGTACGTACTTCAAACCGTGTAGTCTATACAATGCTCATAGGAACACACATATAATAGAAGCACACAGGGAGTTGTTATGAATGAGAAGGAGAAGCTAGAAAAAGAACCAGTTGGGAGACACCACCACTAATATATATATATATATAACGATCATTGCAGGAAGTAGCCGCCCAAAAAGAGACCGAAGAAGAGCAGCAGGCTCCCGTATATCAAAATGGCCTTCTGCCCAGAAGTGAGGGCGTTCCCTCCCAGCCCGTACTGCTGGTTCTGGGCGAACCCAGCGATCTCCACGCTCTTGCTCTGGAAGAAGCTCCGAGCAGCTCCGCAGGTCGGGCACCTCCAGTCCCCAGGGAGCTGCTCGAATGGCAAGCCCGGTGGAACCGGGTACGAGGGGTCACCGACGGCCTCATCGAATGTGTACCCGCACGACCTGCACTCGTAGATCCCCGTGTTCAGCACTGCAAACTTCTCCTCCAGCCTCCGCTTGTCGAATTGCTGCTCGATTTCAGTTTCTGAGGGAGCTGATGATAGCTCTGCCGCCGGCTCGCTGGCGGGTTCGGAAGTTGGCGGCTTGTCCTCCTTGGAGACATCAATGGAGGAAACGGCGAGAAGGGAAGGCCTGTGGGGTTTGTGGAGGGAAATGGAGGGTGGCGTTAGTTTGTGGAAGTGGCATTTGGTTGTGGGTTTTGAGTGATAATGGGATGCTGTTGTGAGGTGGAAGGTGAAGGTGGGTCTTGTGGCTGCGGACGCCATGGAACTGGAGAAATTGAAGTTATATGCCTGTTGCTTTTTCAGTGGAGGTTTTTGGCTATGGCGCGAGGGTTGGGGTTCTGGGTGGTGGAGAATTGAAAAGGATCCATTGTAGAGGTCAGGGGAGCATATGCTGCTTGTTTGGGAAGGGAGGCGGATAAGGTGGGGAAGTACGCTCAGATCAGAAGGATTGGAACAAAACATAGTGATGGGCTTGTTGGGCTGGGCTTCTTGGTTGTGGCTGGACCCAACAAGAAATTGGCCAGGCAGTTATTGGGTTAATTGTCAACCTAATCGCTAATATGTTTTAAGGGGTAAATCTTTATTCGCTAAAGATGTGGTAGGTTGGCTGACAATAGAGGTTTTAGGTCAGTGAATAGCCAATAACTGAAAGTCAGTTAGCGGTTAATCGATAATCGATTCAACTATTAGCTAACATAAATTTTAGGCATTCTAATTTGATTTGAATTATGAATTCATGGTTGATGACGGATTAGAACCATTAATGCTAGTATGTTTTTTATGGGATAATATTTATCTCCAACCCGAGTTGGAGGAACTGGCTGCAACCACTAATGTGCCTAATAGGGATTGGACCAAATTTCATTAATATGCTTTCCTTTTCTAACTTATAGACGGAGAGAGCAAATGGCAATTCCTTTTTCTTATACAACATATTTTTTTTAATGAGAAAACCCAAACAAATAATACACAAGAATAAAATAAATTATGAGTTTTTTTATAGTGAACTGGCGCTATTATAATTTAACTAAAAATATTTAAGATACTATATCTTAATTTTTAAGGTTTAGGTTTTCATACAAAATCTCGGCCTGCAAAACTATGCAAAATCGTGATTGTATCATCATATTATGACAAATTTGTCATATTGAATCGTTTATGACACAAATAACAATTTTATGATAGTTTGGACTTCCTAGTGGAATTAACCCTTATTTTAATTCCTTTTAGTGCATTGTTATAGGTAAGAACTATCAAACTTAATAGGTTGTTCGTTGTTGCCCATGCAAAGAGCTAGCATAGACAATTGCTTCGGTATCACCCTTCATCATGAAGAAAATTTGGTTCATTGGTTAGTGATGACATGTGAATGGCTCTATTCTAAACCCCCCGTATTTTGACCAAAAGTGCTTACTTTTTCCATCATTATCGTCATAATGCATTGGATTATTGTTGTGATTGCTTCAAGTGCGTCCTAGAAACATTAGGATTTCTTTTATACAATTGATGCGCTTTTGGGTAGCGTTCTGTGCATTTTCAGGGCTGAGCAGCCTATTGGGCCGCTTGTAAGCCGTAGGGGACATCGAGCCTAAGTTGATGGAGCCAAAATTCGAAGATCGTACATTAAAGAAAATAGGCACCAACGACGGCCTTTTAACTAAAGGAAAGGGCGGTCGTGGTGCCGTTTTGCTGGAGCCAACCACTTCGTTAAAAAGTCGTCTAGAAGCAGCCTGATTCGATACAATGTGTTTGGAGGCTTATGATTGGTTGAATGGCGTAGTGGGGCGATTTTCTCTCCTTGTAAAGCCTAATGGAAAAAAATAAATAAGGCTCTAGAGCTAGAATCGAAGGGAAAACAGACGAGAGGCCAAGGAAAGGTCTTACTTTGCCGACAGAGCAACCCTCATGACTTAGAGCGACACCACCTTCGAGGGAGAATCGACGACTAAATTGGAGCCACTGGGCATGTGTTCCCTGTTTTGGCCGTCGATATCTTGGCGCTCGAGATTTTTTGTTTTTGACAATGAACACCGCGGACACCCTCATCATGGTCGGCTAAGTTCCTTAGTTGCGTAGGTAAGTGACCCCTATGGGTTCTACCCATGTAAACTCAATGATTTGGTTAATACGATTGTTTGATTTTCATATGTGTGATGTTTGATTTCCTCTATTTCATTATTTGTTGATTCTAAACACCACGTTGATGGTGAATCAAACGTCCGTAGGTGACGTGTCTCAAATGGCCGAGCAAAGCGCTCTCGAGCACTATGTGTTGATGGCCGCCAAGTCTAGAAACTAAACGAGGAGAATTGCTCCTCCGACAATGATAATGGTACAAGAGCTAGGCAACTCTCTTGCTAGCATAGAAAAATAAGTTGTTGTCGTAGATAAAGAGGTGCAAGCACTCAAAATGATTCGAAACACTTCTGTCGCACAACTCTTCATTTGCGAGCAATGCATCAAGGATGGTTATGATGGGTACAGTTGCCGGACTATAAGTGGTCCTTTAAGTGAGGACGAGGAGGTCAATTTCTTAAACACCCATTATCCTCAAACGCACGACTTTAATCTCCCCAACTTTGGATATCAGAGATCACAACCTCCCTATTCTTTGAACACTTATAGGAGCTTCAAAAATCGTTTTTCAAGCGATTATCAAACTTGGAGCCAGTTTTCGACATGACAATGACCTCTCTTTGGAGGACAAAAGCCGACCGACTACCCAAAAATAACATCCACCAATGCGTTGTATCTTCATGAACAGTGCAGTCAAAATCGCGCTTTAAAGCGTAAAATCGTACGATTTTACGTTTCTAGGTTAGGAAAACGTTTCAAATCACTAATAAAATCGTATTTTACTCAAAATCAGTCAAAAGCGTTAGTAGAATCATTAAAATCAGATAAAAGCGCGCTTTCATACCGTTTTTATCTGATTCCAAGCAAAGGAGAAAATTGTCTCCGCCAAACAAAAACGAAGCCATTTTGATCACTTCGGACAAAAAAAGGGGGGGGGGGGAAGGGGGTGGATATCAGGCTGAGGTTGCCAAACCACTCTTCCGGAATCCCTAATCCTCCATCTCCAGCACTCCAGCACACTCTGCGCCGCCGCGCAGCCGACCTTCCAGTGAAGTATTCGCCGCCGCCGCAAGTCCGCAATCGTCGTCGCCACCTTCCAGCGAAGCTCTAGTCCGTCGCACTCGATAGCTCCAACGCAGTAGCACCCGTCGCACTCGTCGTCGCCTGTCGCCACTCACTGGCGCCACACCATGTTAGTTTCTGTCTCTATCTTGTCCTACCCCGCCGCCACTTCACCTATGCCTCCTAAATGGTGGGTAAATGCTTCCCCTTCTAAACTCTTAGTCTACCCTGAATATATAACCTAACAGGTATTTCTAGCTAAATTACAACTCACACATTCTCAATAATTTAAACCAACCCAGCAAAATGAAGGAAACTACTTATAATTTCCAATAGGCGTATAACCTACTGGTTTACCTACGTATGCTACTGCTAAATTATGTATATGTGGTGTTTCTAATTGAACCTTTGAGAAACCAAGGGCAGAACGTGAAGCTAATGTTGTGAGAATTTGGTTATTAACTCGTTTGTGGGTTCATTTTATGTTTATGAACTTATTGTTAAGATGTTATGAATTTGCTTTAATTTGGACATGAATTGCATGTATTTATTCACTTGTCTAAACTCCATGCACTCATATTTTACATAATATATGTCGTACTTAACAGATTTTTAACTATTATACATGATGCATAAAAAACTTACGCTTTTACGCTTTGATTCGCCGCTTTTCGATTTTACCCCTTTTCCGCTTTTAGGTAGAATCGCGTGACTGCATTGTTCATGAAGCACAGTGGGATAGTAGAGCTAAACCCAATCCAATATGGGTAAGGAAATCGAATCATGCACCACCAGGTTTCAATAGACGCACTCCATTTAGAGAGAACAATGCACCTCATGATGCCTTGGACGCCTAAAAGTTGATGAGCTTTGTGGATACATTCCAGGAGGTGACTCTTAAAAACATGGATAGCGAATTAGCTTTCTTTCTGGAGCTTCAAAAGACTCAAGCGATAGCCAGAACTCTTAAAAGCAACATAGAAAACAATCCTGATGAAGAGTTTAAGGCACTTGAGGTCAAATCATCTAGTTATGACCACGTCCTAATAATGGAAAAGGCTAGAAAATTAGATAATATGAAACTGGAAGCTAAGGGGGGCTTTTCGCGCATACCAAAAGACGACGCCTACGACACCCCTTATGGGCTGAATTTGGCGCCACTAGACCCTATTTTTAGGCACCCAGAAAAGACCCTCAAAAGCCAGGCCCTCGACCGTTCTGGAGTCCTCTAGGCTTCTTGAGTAGAACCTAAGGTCGTCTAGATAAACAAGGCATGCTAAGAGGAAAATAAGATGGTTGACAATCGTGTATAAGTTCTTGTCTTTTCTTGTTACAAGTCTCCAAGTCTTATTTTCAGGACAAAAGCAAGCAAAGAACGAAACCACTAATGTGGCAACCATCTGGTGCGTGGGTGAGGCAAGCACAAACCAACAAAACTCCTACAAGGAGTATGTCACACCACCTCTCCACGAAAATGAAGCAAGTGACCCCATGAAGTCCCTCGTAGGCACCTTCTTCAAAAGAAGAGGGAAGAAAGAAATTCTACGCCTCCTAAGGACGTGGAATACTTTCTCTACTCGGTAATGACCCCTCTTGATCGTAAACGTGTGTACGAGCATTTTCGTAAGGAGGTCAAAACTGCAATGGCGGTTAGCGCGAGGACCAGTCCTCAACAAAGATGGATTGGAGGCCCCACCATTAAAAGTTCTTTCAATAACGGCGAATGGGGCACCATTTTCAACCCTCCTAGGGATGTTTTTGAAATTGGCCAGAATGCACTCAACAAGTTCATTTCTGCCTTAGGAGGGGAAACAATTGCCATACTAATGTTGGAAGCCCTTACGAAGATATTTGATCCCCTAAGGGCAGTAGGGTGGCTTCTTGAGCATGATCGTGAAAACTCGCAAGCTCACAACAGAAAACATACCTTCCCATATGCAACTCTTAGTACTGTGAACGCTATTCGCTACAGGTTAAATTGTATCCCATGTACTCTCAATGATCATCATGAGATGAGAGTGCTTATCGATCTAGGTCCAATGCTCCCTGGGAGACAATTCGGTTTGTCAACTATTAGGAATGGCGAGGGATTTGAAGGTGGGAATAGGACCCTTTATTTTCTCTTGACTTCGTAGTACTCTCCATGCATAGAGATAGAGACTATTCTATCCTCTTTGGAAAAACCTTCTTAGCCACTTTCGGGCACGTTGATCGATGTTCATAAACATCAAGTTACGATGAAAATCAACAATGCAGAGCATACTATCCAGATGATTACTCCGGAAGAAAAGGAGGAATACAATCAACAATCAAGATAGCAAGCGAGAGTTTGAGGAGATGATATGTAATTTTCATGCCAATATTTACGATTCACCTATGACTCCAAACTTTGCATCGGATCCAACCCTCGATTCACCATGCTCGGATGATCACTTTGGGAAATGACCCATAGACCTTCATTGGTCTAATCAATGAAAAAGAGCACTAGCGATGCCTAGCTCAAAGGCATTAAAGAGAGGGCGCTACTTGGGAGGCAAGCCATGGTTTGTCTAACTTAAAGACACTAAGGAAAAGTACTTGCGAGAGATAACTCGTCTTCTGTTTTCAGCTCTATTACCAATAAAGTTGGTCAACCCTAACTTTATTGGTCACACCTAGTCCCATGAATCGTGGAATGACACGACATTGGGATCATAAGCTATTTCCTCACGTAGAGGTGATCCTAAACCCTCATATTTTTACAAATATGTGGTTCAACAAAACGAGTTGTGACACCCGGACATTTGCTGCAGCTTCGACCAAAATAAATAAACGGGTTGTATCAACAGTTATGTATGAAAAACTCAAATCAAACCGAACCGGGTTAAGGAACAAGGCCAATTACTTACGTAGGCCCAAACTACACTTTTTTGGGTTGGTGGATTTCAATTTAGGGCCACTTGAACCACAAAATCTTTCATCCATGTTTTGACCTTATTGGGTCATCTACAAAAACTAATAAGCCAATGTCAACATAAGGCTTTTTACACGTCAGCGCTTGCTCGTCAATCCGCATAGTTCGGATGGGGCGATGGGCCAAACAGTCTTTCCACCCCAATTTCTTATCTTTTTACCTTTTATAAAATAATAATTAATTATGGGGGAAAGGAATATATTTGCTGTGTAAACAAATTTATCAGGTTCCACTCTCTACTATTCATTCAAGGCAAATCTCACCCATTTTTATTTTACCCCATTCATCCTGTATCCAGGATGCAATTACCCATGTTTACTCAAATTAAAGTAGATTCATGGAGTATGGGTAGGATATGAGTGAAATATATATGGGTTTGAGAGTTTGTAGTTTATTAGGATATGTTTTGAATATTGCTTCCATAATACAAATGTGTGTAGGTTGGATATTGACTAATTAATGTGAGCTATTTTGACCATACTAACTCAAAATTGATTTGGAATGTATATGAAAAAAATATTATGTGTTCTAATTACATAACAATTAAATAAGATAAGCATACAATACTTAACCATTACGTATGCCTATTACATTTTACGTAATACAACCCATAAACTTTGTTATACTTTATAAAAATAAGTTACCTTAGTTTAGAACATTGTAGGAATTCCTTATACTTTTATCACAATGGATTAATGTATACTTATTATAAAAAATATATTTAGTAGTGGTACTAAATAAAGTACATCATCGCCTAAATCTAAGTATCCTTGATTATACATATGTAATTTCCACTCATTCAATTCGAGTTGCATTGACTTCTAATTATTTAACCTAGCTCATATGGTGCATGGATACTATTGGGTTTAGGAAAAATAATCACGAACAAAGAGTAATAAATTAATAATTATTCATATTGTTAGAGCTATATTGCAATAAAGTCCACATCCTTATGTTCTTTTATAAATTCTAAAATGTATTGCTACAAAGAATAATAACATCAATAATTGTCCATATTATCATAACTATATTGACGTAAAGTCTAATAACATCCATAAAAGTATTCATAGTATTAGGGTTAGATGCAAAAGGACGTTTTCTTTTTCTTTCTTAGAGTCGGTCAAGTGGAAAGTAGGTCATGTATTAGTTAAACCTATACCCAACCCAACAATTTGAAAACCAAATTTTACCAACACTAGACTCACAACCCGCCAACGATGAGTTTTACCCTCTTTGAGCGGATTGGAATAGGTTAGGTACCCGTGAATGCGGATTCAATTATCATCTCTAGGACAGGAAGCCAAATGATGCGGGGATTGAGAATACATGGAGGTTTAAGGATTTGATTCCCTCCATTTTAAAAATTACGCAACGATAACCATTTAAGGAGGGGCGAATAAGACGTTTCCTAATTAAAATGAAACTAATTTTCAGCCTATCTAAGTTTTGATTCTACATATTTCCACTAAATTGTCAAGCGGTAATAATTTTGTAATACTTCAATGAAGAAATGGTATGGAGTGGTAACTGAAAAAAATTATCATTTGAAAATGGAAACATTAATCTTAAAAATAAAATAAAAAACTACCCAGCCAATCGGCCGGACCACAATCTAGTAATGAATCAGGGGAAATCGTCCCCTTGGAAGGAACTGGAAGCTGAATTGCGGCCAGGAAAGTGGTAATGGAACATGGGATTTGGAGACTTCAATTGGGATTCAAGGTCTAAATTAAAGGGGCCATAAATTAAAGGAGACTTCATGAATTTCAGCTAGAGTTGCTTATAGTTATGTTATGGGTGGTTAGTTGTACGTACAAAGAGAACTGGGAGCTAGGAATGGGTCTAATTAGTTCACGTGGGTTAAGGGCATTATGTTGCAAATTGAGTTAGTCTATTCCATTTACTAACTATGGGAGGATGAGCTGAATGATTCTGCACAACTAGGTTAAGACAATGGCATCTAGTAGAGGACAAATAGCAAACCAATCGAGGTTATGGATTATGGTATTCATCTACAAAGTGAGGTGAGTGTAAATGGGGTAATATCTCGGTCGTAGGTCTTTTAGTTCTTGCATTTACTTTAAGTAATGCTAGTTACTTTTTGAATTATGCGCGATTATGTGTGTGAGGCATCCCACCGCCTACTTAAGGTGGAGGTACGTGTTGTGTTATGTATGTGAATGTGTGTGCGGTAAGATGAACCCCCGGGCGGTTGGGCCACTACTGGACGTGGTAGATGGTCGGATCACTACTAGACGATGATAAGTAACGCAACAATTGATCGAGGATTTTGGGTTACTACTGGACAACGATACATAACACAGTAGTTGACCGGACATGGACTGGACGACGATACGTAAAGCAGTACCATTGCCTTAAGGATAGGGACATCGGACGACGATACGTAACGTGGTGGACCCCAGTAATAAGTATATAAGTTAAGATATAAGTAGATAACTTTTATAAGCTATTAAGGACTAAAGTATAAGGATGAAGGCGAGAACGACTTTCATCTAAAGAAAGGAAACACTAATAATGTGTTAGTAAGGTGTTGCTTAGTCAAAGACCTTAGGAAGTAGCGATGAGACTAACCCCTTCTCACTCGCCAGGTTAAGGAAGGGATAACGAACATGATTTTTGAGAAGAGGTCGTACGAGGCGAGCAGTCGTACCAGCATGGACAAGGTTTTAGGGAGCTCGTGAGGAATCAGAGTAGAGTAGTTTATTATTTTGACTCATGGTTGAGTATGTGCTGGAGGTTCATGGTTAAAGTTGTTCAAAGTATTTTGGATTGTGCCAAAGTGTTAGGGCTTTCCGTTTGAAATACTTAAATATTGTCAGTTTGTTTATTTTAAAAAGTGGTTTGGGTTGCTCCGGTTTAACCGATTTTTGGTTTGAGTTATGTTTTGGTTTGAAAAGGATCAGATTGTTTCACGAGTGTCTGCAACCCTTTTAGTATGGCAGCAGCTTTGTCACAAAACAACAACCAACATATCTTAAACGACGTTAAGACAATGTATTGCCAATGAGCAATTGTCTTAACGTTGGACTTTAATACGAGAAAGAGTTATGTGACTTTAATTTCACACTCTTCCATCATAACCCCCATTTTCTTACCATGATTACGTGCCTAGGTTCGTCCCTATGTCAACCATTGTAAAACCTTTGTTTGATAACTTCATCGTCATCATCAGATTTTCACCCACTTGCCTCCACTATTTTCCTTAGTTCGATTCCTCATAGTTGCATGAGTGGTACATGTAATTGCTTGCATTTTGGACCGTTGTTCTTCATATATCCATTGTTGTTCACTCATACCAGGTTAGCTCTTACCCAGATTTTTGGGTTACATTCGAGAGTAGGAATGACAATGGGCAGGTCCGGAGCGGGTATCTCAATACCCATACCCGCTCCGTGGCAGGTCAGGTAATTTATTATGGGGCGCGGGTCGGGGCAAGTCGACCTAATGGGTATGTAATTAATGCGAAAAACATTAGAAATATTTGTTATTTTCATTAAAATACCAAGAAAGAAACCATTATATGATAAAATGTAGTTAACTTGTTGGAGAAATTGAGGTTTTTATTTATTTACAACTTTATTATAGCTAAAATATGATGTAATAAGAGGAAAATCATAAGTGATTTGACTAAGATTACATGTAATTTAGGCAGGAACGGGCCAAGAATGAGGCGGGTCGAGACAAGTCGGGTCGATGAGAGGTACCCATACCCTAGGGGTGGGCAAACGGTTCGGTAAACCCGAACCGAAACGAAACTGAATTAAACCGAACCGAAACCGTTAATGCTATTCGGTTCGGAATTCGGAAGGAAAATATGGATAGTTCGGTAATCAGGGTTCTTTCAACCGAACCGAATTTCCGACCGAAAAACCGAAATACTATAATTGCAAGCTCCAAATGATGGATTTTTATGTTTGTAGTTGTTTTTAGACTTAAATATTTGAAATGTTTTAAGACTTATGTGTTGAAAAGTTTGGTTTTATCATTGATGATGCATATAATTGGTATTTATTGTTTATATTAGGGGTGAAAAATAATTTAAAAGTGAGAAAATAGAAGTAGCTTCACAAATTCAGTTTTGTGTGAAAAACTGAACCAAACCGAATTATAATTCGGTTTAAACCGACCGAACAGAATTATAATTCAGTTTGAGGTTTGGGAGAATTCGGGGACCCGGTATTCATAATTTCGGTTCGGTCAAAACCGAACCCACCGAATGCCCACCCCTACCATACCCACCTCGCCCCGCCTACGGGGCGAGTCGGACCTGCCCAAAACATGCCAAATAGATCGGGTAAATTGGTAAATCAGGTCAAGTCGAAATTGTCATCCGTATTCGAGAGTCGTTCATTACTAAATGAAGGGACTGGGTCAGGGATGACAACAAAACCCGAACCCATGGGTACCCACCCGACCCAACCCGGTCAACGCGGGTAAAATCCGTGTTGACGGGTTTTGGGCCGGGTTCGGGTTTAAACCCACTACACTATTCACCGGTTCGGGTTGGGTTTGGGTTTAGGTAAACCCACCCCATGGGTACCCGCCCACACACATATAATTACTTTCTCGGTATATTTAATATTCTAAATAATATATCTTCCTTAAACAACTAATATTCTATATGTTTGTGGAGACATGTATAATTTGTTCTTTCTAATTGTTTAGAATGAAGTTGATATTATGAAGTGGAGAGTGAAGAAACTTAGTTGACGAGGAAGAAGTTTTCAATTAATCTTATTGTTTATATATGTTTATCTTTAATTTTGAATAATTTGTATTGATCATTTGCGCTTTGCTTGTATGCTCTAGATTGGTGTTTTTTGTATGATTAATTTGTATGAGAAAATTGATGTTAAACTTTTATTTTGAAAAAAACTTGTTAATTGTAATTTTTTACCACAAAAACCCACAGGTACCCATGAACCCGCGGATACCCAGCGGGTTGGGTTGGGTTTGAGTTTTTCAAACCCAACGAATTTTACCCCGGGTTTTTTTGACGGATAAACCCATGAGTTTGAATTTGGATTTGACAAAACCCGACCCAACCCGACCCATTGCCATCCCTAACTGGGTGGGTGGCAGGATGGGCTAAAGTTAATCTGCTAACTTGAAAATTCGTTAGCAGATACTAACTGATATCCAAAATACATGAACTAGTATCCAAATACTAAAGTATCTAGAGAGCACAGACTAGTATTTAAAATTTACTAACTGATATCCACCATGAATCAACTATTATCCCAAATTCACAAACTAATATCTAGACAACACAGAATAGTATCCATACAACACATAATTAGTATCCAGATAACACATAAGAGTATCCAAATAACACATAAGAGTATTCATATTGAATACTAGTTGGTTGATTGTGGATATTAGTTGGTATCTGCTATCTGGATACTAGTTTGTGATGTTTTGAATACTACTCTGTGCTATCTAGATACTCAGCAAACTTGGATATTAGTTCATATATTTTGGATATTAGTTAGTATATACTAACGAATTTTCAAGTTAGGAGAATAACTAGGCTGGGCAGGATGGGGCTTTTCTAGAACCCGAATATACTCTTCAAGCCCACAACCCGCCCCTCTCTCATTCTCCCATTTGGCGGTTGCCAATTACGCGCCAAGTCAAGCGAGTAGGTCACTCATTCTCCCCAAAAAAAACTCCAGTGCCAGTACCTCCTCTCCTCTCCTTGTACCAAAACCACCACCAGCTCCCCCCTCCTTCCATCCCAAATTCCACCAAAAAGTCCATATCACGCCACCGATTCCTCGTGATTTGCCGCCGGGGATACAAAATTCTCCTCTCCACCATGTCCGCCGAGCACGACGACGCCGTGTTCGACCTCGACGACGATGACGAGTCCTCCCAGTCTCAGGACGACGACGACGATCTCGAGAACGATGGCGTCCTCGTCGTCGAAGAGGACGAGGAAGATCTCAATTCCGTCCCTTCCCCTTCCACCCCTTCCCCCGCCTCCATCTCCGCAGCGGCCTCCTCCCTCCCGATCGCCGTCCCTTCCGCCTCCATCGTCACCCTAGCCGCCGCTCCCAACGGCGCCGTCGATCCGCACAAACTCCTCCCCTCCGATTACTCCTCGGCCGCTGCCGTCCTCCCCGACGCGGTGAAGCGACCCCGCCTGACGCTCGTCCCGGTGTTCGAAGAGCAGCGGAAGCCGACTCCCCAGCCGCTCGACAAATCGCGCCAACTGTTCCAGCGGTTGTGGACCGACGAGGACGAGATCGAGCTGCTGCAAGGTTTCCTCGAGTACTCGAACCAGCGCGGCGGCGGGAGCCACCACGACACGGCGCTGTTCTACGACCAGATCAAGTCGAAGCTCCAGCTGGATTTCAACAAGAATCAGCTGGTGGAGAAGCTGCGGAGGTTGAAGAAGAAGTACCGGAACGTCCTGAACAAGATCGGTTCGGGGAAAGAGTTCTCCTTCAAGACCGCTCACGATCAGGTCACGTTCGAGATCTCGCGGAAGATCTGGAGCACTACGGGAAAGCTCGCGAGCGTCGAGGATGGGAATTTGGACGACGATGAAGGGAACCCTAATCTCAACAATAACAACGATGCCGGTGGTGGTGGTGGTGAGGATCAAAAGTCCACGCCTCGGCCGCGAAAACGCTCCCGATCTCGCTCCCTAGCCGCTCCTCTCACTCTCACCGCCTGCGGTGGCGGTGGTAACAGCATCGTTGCCGCTGTGGCCGCCACGGCCGGCGGAGGAGGAGGCAACCTTGGGGGTAAAGTGGATGATAAGCGTGTAGTGGTTAACGATGGGGTTGTTTCCAATAACAACGACGTGAGCAGTAATGCTCATAGCAATGTGAATGTGAATGTGCCTAGTTTGATTGAGGAGACTGTGAAGAGTTGTTTGTCGCCATTGTTTAAGGAGTTGTTGAGCAATGCTATGGCCGCTCCTGGGGCTTCGTCTGGGGGTAGAGGAATTGGGGGATTGGCCATGAATGCATTTCCATTGAGCTTCGGAGGAGTGGAGATGATGGCTGATGAGAAGTGGAGGAAGCAGCAGATATTGGAGCTCGAGGTATACTCGAAGCGATTGGAGTTGGTTCAAGACCAAATTAGATCACAGTTGGAGGAGCTGCGCTCGGTGGGTCGGTAATCTAATCGGTTGATGAATTTGGAGTAAGTTTGCAGCATAAAAAGAGTTTCCTTTTAGCTACTGGAGGTGTTTGAATGACTATGTAGGGGAAGCAGGAGCAAAAAAGCATCGGCATTTTTTATCAGAACCTTTCTTTTTTATGTGTTTGGGTTAATATTATTAGTTATCTGGTCTTCTTTTCCCGGGTTTATTTGACAGAACCAGATGTTGAATAACTAGTCTCTGATTGATCTTAGTGTCTAGAGCTCATAGTCTCTGTTCTACATTGTAGATAATCGCTTGATGCGTAGATTGGTAATCACTAATAAAGACTTGGACTTGTTAACTTAATTACTGCAGTTTATGTAAGCTTCCTTTTCCTCTGCTGTAATCATGTGAAGGGCTTCTTGTTCGTTCTCGCCTTTCTCCTCAGCTTTCCTCAGGACTCTCAATTTGCAACCTTCGATTATCATAATAGTTTGTCTATAGTGTGTACAGGCTGAACGACTGGTAATTTACCTCCTGTGGCTGTGGGATTGCATGTTGACCATTCTGAGTTGCATCCTGATTTCATTAGGTTCTCTTTCTGCCTCTCTGCAATGTTCATTTCTGGCTGGCCATTCACTTGGTCATTAGAAGAGCAGAATCTGCAGTTTTGCGTTGTGTCTCCTTTTGTGCAGATGGAATATTTTCCTGGTCTAGTGACTGAAAGCTAGCTGCTCGTATGTGATTCGCTATGGAAACTGTTTCATGTCGGTTATTTCCGGGCTATCTCTTCTCTAGTAATGCTGTTATGATCTGTTTGTTTATTTTGAGGCTTAACAGGTTGCGGAGAATCGTAAAGTGTTGGTCCTGCCTTGTAAAGCTCATCTGATCTTGGCTGAGGCTGGTGTTGATGTTAGGTTAGCAACTGCTTCATTCAGGTCGGGTTTGCTTTGGTATAGCTTAGCTACTTGGAATTGGAACAGCAAAAGGCACTTTTTGATTGTCCATCTCTTGACCTTTATTTTCCTCAACTTTCAATGTTTTGCTCTTTTTATATGCCAATCATTTTCACAATTTTGTGTTTTGCATGATGGTTTCTGTCTGGTGTGTTTCATTTTCCTCCCCTGCCATTTTCTTTGTATATAGGAAGTTCAATCAAATAACATACCTTCGTAACTTTTTCCTTGTTTCTCCTAGCTCCTGTTTCCAGTGGTGAAGGATTCTTCAAGCATTTGTTGATGTCCTTCAACTATGTCCAATTATGAATCTATTGCTGACGGGGGTAGCACCTTGTACTATTGTGAAATTGTGATCCTTGCAAAACACGGATGAATCACAGCCGTCTTGTTTCTATGCTCGTGATTTTCTTAAACTGCACTGCTGGTTGTGGTCTTCCTTGAGGAGCTTTCTCTCACTGCCCGCCTCTATTCAGCGGCCAAGCTGGAATGGCAAACGTGAAACGACTACCTTGATTGATAAAAGTGACTAAGCGAAAGGCCGCGGGTAGTTAATCCGCAAATTGATATCGATCCATCGACAAATAATACGACCCGCAAGCAGTGGGTGATTGATGTGGGTGGATTGCGGATTGATAAATCTCCCACCCGCACTTATGAGGGGTGGGTGGTGGGTGGATTGCGGGTCATCCGAATGACCCGCATTCTATTTTCACATGAAAAAATGTTTGTTTGACTACTATTATTGGTTATTGTGTTGTGTAATATCCATTAGATTTTGGATATTGGAATGTAAATTATTGTTAATATCCATTAAATATTAGGATGAAAAATTTAAATTATTAATTTTATCAAAATTACAAAATGCGTAAGTTTACTCTACACAATTCCTTACACAATTGGTTGATAGAGTAGTAAATTTTTTTATACATATACTACATGGATTTGCTTGAGACAAAGTGAGAAGTGTTTAAATTGATACGGTCTTACTAATTTACTATGAACTTATTATAAATGTTAGTCAAGTTTCTTAATGGCTAGTTGGATAATTGCTTTTGCGGGTTAACCCACGATCCAAGTGCACTCATTCGTCACCCACCCAACCCAACCCGTAAAAAAATGTGGGTGGAGTACGGGTCACAATTATTCCAACTCACTAGTAAATAAGTGGGTCAATTTAAAATGAAAATTCATCCAACCCGCCCATTGCCCACCCCTACCTAAAACTCAAAAATGAAAAGACAGATAGGGGAAGGCAAAGTTGATTGGCGTAAAGTTTTGTAGGGTAATTGAACCTCGTACCATCAAAGTTTTAGGTATGTTGAATGTTGACCACCTAAGACTTTTTTTTTTTTTTGCACAAAATGGAGTGCTTGAGGGCATTTCAATCGTTGACCATAAATAAATTGGTGAATATCAACTCAAATAAGATCAAAGTCATCTAATGATTAGGCAAAGGATCAGGTGTAGCTAGAATATGGTTACCAAGCGGTTGGTCTATTGAAGCGAGATAGTCTGCAACCACATTTCCCTCCCTGAAGACGTAAACCTGTTGAACGTGCCACTCTTGACCAAGAAGTTGATAGGCCGCGCAGATTAAGACAAAATGAGGGGGTCGTTGCTCAGCATTCCGAATCAGCTGGAGAGCAACTTGTGAATCTGTCTGAACAACCCCTTGTCGATACCATACTACCCAAGTCAGTTGCGGATCATGCACAACACCTGCTAATTCAGCTATTGTAATTGAGACATTACCCAAGTTCATCGAGTAAGCATGTAGGAGGTGACTGTCATCCTCCCTATTAGCTCCTCCTGATGTTGCTTGCCCCTCATCACTGACCTATTCGAGTTTAGCACCACCCAACCATGGGAAAGGAGGTACCCACTTTATCACCTATACCGGAGAAATGTTTTGTATCATTTTAAATACAAAATCTAAAGGATAATGACTATTTATTAGCCAAATCTTTTTCGGATTCTTTTTTATTAGCCAAACCTATCGAAATACTAAGAATTAATCAAATGTTAACTTTCAGTTAGCAATTTTATTAGTAATATTGACTTGGCAACATGATACTGACCTGAGAGAGACACATGAAGGTCAACTTTCCAAAATTTTAGTATTTTAACTAAGAAAAATAGTTACAAAATTATTAAGGGTAATGTCTATTTTTTATCCAAACCTTTTTCAGATTCTTTTATATTATTCAAACCTATCGAAATACTAAGAATTAGCCAAATGTTAACTTTCAGTTAACAATTTTGTTAGTAATATTGACTTGACAACATGATACTGACTTGGAAGAGACTCATGAAGGTCAACATTCCAAAATTTCAGTATTTTAACTAAGAAAAAAGTTACAAAATTATTAACGATAACGTAGAAATTGTTAATATTTTGATGCATTATGAAAGATTTGGATAATTAATAGAATTTTAATAGGTTTGGATAATATAAAAGAATCTGAAAAAGATTTGGATAAAAAATAGACATTACCCAATTATTAACGATAACGTAAAATAACTAATATTTTGATGGATTACGAAAAATTTGATTAAATAATAACATTTTAATAGATTTAGATAATATGAAAGAATTAAAAAAAATTTGAATAAAAAAAATAGAGACAAAATATAAAAAAGGTAAAAATAAAAATGTACCGCTCTCTTCCTGATTGGGCTCTTTCTTACCCAAGTCTTCCCCGTTTCTCATCAAAACACCTGCTCTTGCTCTTCCCCTCTTCACTCTCATTCTCTCTCCCTCTCTGCGTATTTCTCCGGACTCCGATCCCCAACTTGATCTCCCCTCCGATCTCCAAAACCCTAACATTTCCCCCCGGTTTCTTCCCATTTCATCCCTCTCCTCTCGCCTTCCTCCCCATGCAAAACCCTAATCGGACTCCCTTCAGATCATCTGATCTCATCTATTGACGCAATTCATCTCCTTTCCGGCCGACTAGATCCACTCGCCTTTGTTCCCCTCCGGTACCATCCCTAACCTTACGCTCTGCTCGTTTCAGCTTCGCTCATTTCGGTTGAATTCAGAATTCGATTGCTCTGCTTGCGTTATGTTTCTGTTTCTTTAATTTTTAGTTGAATTGGAATTCTATGGTGTTTTGATCGTTTCCCCCCCGGTTTCTTGTTCTGGTTTTTGAATTGTTCTGCCGATGTGTGGAATATTGGTTTTGAAGACTCGATTCTGCTCGCTTGGGAATTGTGGAAGTGAGGAATTGATATAGCCGCATTTGATTGTTGGGTGGTAGCAGGAAAGGGGGAATTCTGGGTGTTCTATCTGTGAAGTTTAGATTGATTGATCAGTAAGAAAACATGGCAGCTCCTGTGCCTCCAGGGGCACCTAGACAACAACCGCCTACTGGACCACCGCCGAATTTTCAGCAGAATCCAAATGCCTTAGCTGACAATTTTCAGAACATGAACCTTAATCGCCCGCCCAGTTCAAATACTAGGCCACCTCCCTTCGGTCAGCCACCACCATTCTCATCCTCTTCGCCCGCATCACCAATGACGAGACCTGGTCCATTCCCTTCCGGTGCAACTCTTAGGCCTGCCTCAGGATCTCCATCACCCACATTGCCACCAAATATGGCCCCTGGTAGACCCAGCGGCCCACCATTTGGCCAGCCTCCTCCATTTGGTGCCAGACCTCCTCCTCCGGGGGCATTCCCTTCTTCAATGCCTCCCTCTGCTGGATCTCCTCCTTATGGAGCACCACTGCCGGGTACTCGTCCATCTCCAGTTGCTTCTTCATCTCCCGTGAACATGGGGCCTTCTGGTACTCCAAGTGGTTTTATGAGTAATGGGCCACCTGCACCCGCTTTCCAGGCTGGACAACGGTTTGCTCCTCCTGGTAGTTCTCAGCATCAACCTCCCATGGGTGCTCCTCCAGCTATGGGGCCACCGGCACGTGGCCCTCCTCAAGCAGGGGCTATGCGTCCTTTCATGGGGAGTCCTGGAGCTGGTGCTTCACAGGTACTTCCACCATCAGGAATGGGTCAAGCTGCACCTGCCTTTGGGGGGCCACCTCAAGCGATGTTGGGATCTGTAGCTTCTCCTTATGCACCACAGATGCCTTCACAACCAGTGAGTATTTAAGCATATATTCTTTTGTGAAATATAGTGTTATTATACTACACTGCTGCAAGTTTGTTTTTGTGATTTAGCTACTGATTATAGATGCAGACTGTTTGGCAATAGTAAAGAGTTTGTGAAATTGTTATTATTCCTTTTTTTTTCCTTCTTAAATGGTAAGCAGATGAAAGCTGGATTATTTCTGGTGAAACGAATGCTCCATCTATCAATGACATTTTTTCATATCATTCACCAGCATGTTTCTGAACCTGACGTATTAATGATAGAATGGGAATGCCAATAGTATAGTAGTGTGATTGCCTCATGATTATAAATGATCAGTGTTGTCTTTTTATTAGCATGTAATTCTGTTTCCATAATACTGTATTCACTTTTTGGTGCACAAGTATTTATGGATTCATGTGTTCTGAATCTTGACACAATTATATCATGGGTAATATAGGGGGTACCTCCAATGCCAGGGTCTATGCCACCACCTAGAATGTATGGAATGCCACCACCAATGCAGAATCAAATGACTGCTATCTCACCTGTTATTGGCCAAACTGGTGGTACACAGCCAGGGGCGTCAAAGATTGATCCCAATCAAATTCCAAGGCCAATCCCAAGTTCATCTGTCATCTTGCATGATACTCGTCAGGGCAATCAGGCCAACCCACCTCCGGTAGTTAATCGTAAATGACCTTGTCTTTTTCATTATATATATTCCTGTCCAGTTACAAACACCAAACATTTTTCATGGTTGTCTGATAATGTGCTTTGTACTTGAAAGCCGGCAACGAGCGATTACATAGTTCGGGACACAGGGAATTGTAGTCCACGCTACATGAGGTGCACCATTAATCAGGTTATTTTAAGCTTTTGATGTTTGCAGATGCTCTGCACTATTTGCAGTTAATTTCAGTGGAAGTAATTAAAGCACTTACGTGATCTACGACTTTAAATATGCAGATTCCGTGCACTGCTGATCTTTTGACGACATCTGGAATGCAGCTGGCTTTATTGGTCCAACCTTTAGCCCTTCCCCATCCATCTGAGGAGCCTATCCAGGTAATGCTTGTATTCTTCCTGTGGATGCCTCTGGGACGGAAATTTTCTTCTGTCCTGAAACAGGGGAAGTTTGTTAGGTTTATTTCTCAGTGCAATAGAGATCCTTGCTCCGAAGCGAGGATGAACATGTGATGCCATTTTAACTGAGTCTCCAGATCAAACTGAAATGATTAATATGCAGTACCCTCTGGTATTTTTGCTTAAGATGTTTGAAAGATCAAAGATGGTGGGGATATACTTGTCTCCCCATTTTGATGAGTGCATATGACCTTCAACTTTGACTTCTATTATCCACCTTTGATGCGGTTTCATTTCTGAAAGGGAGTTGCTGTTGTGTTGATTTACTGTTTGCTTCCCCCCCCCCCCCCCCCCCCCCCCCCAAATAAATACTTCCGGTTGCAAGCCAGTGACCCAACTAAAGTTGCATTTATTCACATTTCCTGGTTATAGATTGTTGATTTTGGAGAAGGTGGCCCTGTTCGTTGTTCTCGTTGCAAAGGCTATATAAATCCTTTCATGAAGTTCATTGACCAGGGGAGGCGTTTCATCTGTAATTTGTGCGGTCAGTATGCATATAATCCTCTTTTCTTACTTCAGCATATGGATTTTCTGGATGTTTTCAGCAACGTTCCTGCTAATGATTAGATAGAGGAAAAGTTATTTGGACATCCTTCACATTCCATCTTCCTTTCTTATTGACCCTTTTGGGTGTCTGGCGTGTGCCTTACCACTTTGTGACCTCCTGCTTTCATAGGTTTGCTTCTGTTTTAGTGGCGTTATGCCAGTTGTTATGTCTTTTACTTGTGGGGCAAACTATTGTTTTGTTTACTTTTTTTTTTGTATATCTTAGTGGAATAATGATTCATAGGAATAAAGTTGATCTTGAAAGTGTTCCTCTATTCATTGACATGGCACATTTTATTTTACTGACAAGCTGTGCCTTGCTCTGAAATTCCCTGTTTCATGGCAGGTTTCACTGATGAAACACCTCGGGACTATCATTGCAATTTAGGTCCTGATGGTAGGCGTAGAGATGCTGATGAAAGGCCTGAATTGTGTAGGGGGACAGTTGAATTTGTTGCGACAAAGGAATATATGGTCTCATTCTTTCTTTGCGGAATCTTTACTTATTTTTGTTCTTGGTTTCCCTTTTATTTAGAGCTTGTATGTTGAAGAATTCACTTGTATGGTCTATTTTTCTTTTTCACTGGTTCTTGTATGCATGATTGATGGCTCTGTTTACTATTGTTTCAGGTGCGTGAACCAATGCCAGCTGTTTATTTCTTCCTTATTGATGTGTCCATGAATGCCGTTCAAACTGGTGCAACTGCTGCAGCTTGCAGCTCAATTAACCAAGTTATTGGTGATCTTCCGGTGAGTACTGTATCCATTTGCAGGATTTGGTGGTGCCATCTTACTCTGTCTCTCATACAGGATGCTTGTCTGAATGCTTACTGTAAATCCATACTCACTTATATTCTGATGCTGATTTTCTGGTCTGAGAAACACTTAGTTGATCTCTCAGCATGCACAGATTTTCTGAGATGCTATTTTACTTACTGAATGACTTCCTCTTTCAGGAAGGGCCAAGGACAATGGTTGGGATTGCAACTTTTGATTCAACCATCCACTTCTACAACTTGAAACGTGCGTTACAGCAGGTGAATCAATATCCAATTTCTCAGCCTTTGAGGTTTTATGTTGGTTAAATGTTGTATCTTCGAGGATGTACCGGGGATTACTGAATGCTGATTGGTCTCTTAAGATATGGTTGCTCTCTGCTTGAGAACTGACCTATCATTCGAACTTCTAGATCCCCTGTCTCTTGTTGCTAATTATTTACATTTTTCACTCCATCTGACTCGTGTGAGTTGCTCGTGCATTTTGATTGGGGAAGCTTTTGCATCTGGCTCAACTTTCAACAATTTTAGTACACTACATGTTTTGGGAGGTATATTGATACTGATCTGATCCCTCTCAATTTTCTGTAGCCTCTAATGCTGATCGTTCCTGATGTACAAGATGTGTATACCCCTTTGCAAACTGATGTCATTGTCTCAGTCTCTGAGGTAAGTTGCAGATCATTTGGCCTTATAGCATAATCGGCCTAAACCTTGTTTACAGGAAATCTTTAGGAATTACATATTACTACTTGTAGCTGTATATGGTGTATTATCAATTTTAATTAATCTCTCTCATCTTTCTCTTGGATTTAGTGCCGTCAACATTTGGAACTGTTATTGGAAAGTATTCCAACCATGTTTGAGAATACTAGAACATCTGAGTCAGCTTTTGGTGCAGCAATCAAGGTACATCATTTAGTTTATAACTAATATATCATGTGTATTCATTGTGCCTGAGAAAATATTCTCATCTTGAGTTCATTATGTTAAATGAATGTTTAACGTACTCGTGTTGGTTAGAAATTACATGGTTGTAATTTTGGCATGCATGTGTAAAGTAACCATCCTGAGAATGTTAAAATTTTGGCGTTTAGTTTGTGTTTGCTAAAATGGTAATTATAGCAACTAGTGATTGCAGTTGGGAACATACTGATGATAGAATTTCAAGAATGAATAGCTGGCAAGGCTGGCAAGCATGTGTTGTTTGATTGGTTTTGTTGATAACTTGATATTACGTATGCGGTCGTTAGACTTTGAAATGACATCCTCTTATAATCAGCTGTCTCCTAAAACATTATGTACTTTTCATTCAGGCAGCTTTCTTAGCAATGAAGAGTACTGGAGGAAAGCTTATGGTATTTCAATCAGGCAAGTATCCTAAACCTATTTTTTCACCATCGTAAAGGGCACATTTATATTTGTTGCTGTCATGGTCTACCCTTTGTGAATATTAAATGCTTTCTAGTTGTCATGTGTTCCTATTAACTTTGACAATGCCTTCCCTGATCAATTTATTATGTCATCAGTTTTGCCATCCATCGGCCTTGGAGCACTTGCTGCAAGAGAGGCTGAGGGAAGAAGCAATGTCTCTGCTGGGGACAAGGTAATGATTCAACCTTTCCTTGCCTTGCTTTACTGCTAGACATGTTGCAGTAGTTAAGGAGATGATGCATCTAATGTACGTAAGTGCAACCTTGTAAACTCGTTTCGAGATCAGTAAAGGGCCTTCATGTTATTCAAGGATTTTGTTGAGCAAAATTATCGACTACCTTTTGTCCCTGTTTGAGAATGTAGTCAATTGTATCTAAAATCCATCAGTTGAACTCTGTATTGTTGTGACCTTTATTTATTCCTGGGCAGCATTGCATGGAGAAGTGTTCTATATAGGAAAGTTTTTGTGTCCTGGTGGATATTGGGTTGCTTAACCTATAAATTTTACCATAGTTATCGAAAGTCCTGCTCACTTAGACTAGGGTGCAATCGTGCTAGGTTCAGCCTCTAGGTGTGCAGCTCAAGAACGCTTTGTAAACATTATAGTAAAAGCAACTAATTGTTATTCGTCCCATGCTGTCACCTCAGTTTGGTAGTTATTGGAGGCCTGCCTGCTACCATTCTGATTAGCTTATGTCTACTTTGCATCTTCTTGGGCAGGAGGCTCATAAATTACTTCAGCCTGCTGACAAAACTCTGAAGGACATGGCAGTTGAATTTGCAGAATATCAGGTTTCCTATTGTTTTGCCGTCTATCTAAATGGAAAAATCAAGATTTCTATAGTTTACAGGACTATGTCATCACCAGAGCTTGCTTATTAAGTTCCCTCTTTTGCTTTTTTCTTTTCCTGATTTCTTCAGGTTTGTGTTGATGTATTCATCACCACCAAGACATACGTGGACATTGCTTCTATATCTGTCATCCCTAAAGTTACTGGAGGGCAGGTACTTTCAGGATACTATTGCTGCTTGCAATTAACAGTTTGGATTTCGTTTTAATGTCAGTGCTTTATTGTTGATAGCTATCATACTCAAAACACTAAACTGATGGCTTTTTGTTAAAATTATTATCCTTTAGGAAGCTATCTTTCCTTATGCACTTTTTGGCATGGTTAGGAGAAGGTTGTCCATTACATATTTGATGTCACCTAGAATGCATCTTTTTCACTTACTTTAGTTGGATGACAAAGTTAGAAAGTCTTGGTTTCATTCATTTTCTTTAGATCACCTAACCTTATACCACTCCTTCGCCAAACATTTTGGAACGTGGACCCTGTGCGGATTTAGATTTCTTGCTAATTAGCCATATTATATCAAGGTTTAAGTCATAACTTCTTTCTTTCAGGTTTATTATTATCATCCATTTTCAGTAGTTTCCGATTCCGTAAAGCTTTGTAATGATCTTAGATGGAACGTCTCAAGGCCTCAGGGATTTGAGGCAGTTATGCGAGTGAGGTGCAGCCAGGTACTTCTTTGAAAAGGGATATTTGGAATCAATTCACTGTTGTTATCCAAACTTAGCATTATGGTAATGGGCCGTTTTTTTTTTCTTGGTATTTTTGTTATAGGGAATTCAAGTACAAGAATACCATGGAAACTTCTGCAAGCGAATTCCGACTGACGTTGACTTACCTGGGGTAAGAATAGCTTTCCATGAGATGCTGTGTTACATACTGAAATTCAACTTCTGCATTGTAGATGTTTGTTGGACCTAAATTTCAATGGTATATAGTTGCATTTTATGTAGATTATGTGCTTCTTAGCTCTTTGTTGGACCTAAAGTACATTAGGTGTCATCTTAAAACAAGGAATATGACGATTAGGTTCCTTGATGTCCTAGTGGGATAATATCTAAAATTCTGGTTTCCTGTTTTCTGATGTCTGTAACAAGGGTGTTTAGACTTCCAGGAAAGAACTTTATAGTGATATGATGGGGAATGTGCTTTACATTCTCTGTTGTACTTTCTAATGGATGTATATATATTTGTTTGGGTTCTTCCCGACTTTTCTAACCCATAAGTAATTTCTGTCTTTTGCAGATTGATTGTGATAAAGCTATAATGGTGACTTTAAAACATGATGATAAGTTGCAAGATGGTGCAGAATGTGCTTTCCAGGTGTGCTCATCTCTTCATCTTCTCGAAATCCATTTCTTCCATATCTCTCGTGCATTATACTTTCACTTCATCTAAGCTTCTTTCTTCATTAGAAGTATATATTCTTATGGCCACTACAGTAAGCCTGAAACTGCTCTGTTCAAATAATCAGTGGTTTATGTGGAATGCCTTAATATTAATCTACTGACTTAATCATCTGACCCAAATTGTCAGAGTTTTTGGTTTTGACATCATTGAGGTGCATTTTATTAATTCGTGATGCAGTGTGCACTCCTATACACTACTGTTTATGGCGAAAGAAGAATTCGTGTTACTACACTATCCTTGCCATGCACAAGCAACTTGAGCAACTTGTTCCGAATGGCTGACTTGGATACTCAATTTGTATGTTTCCTGAAGCAAGGTATTTTAAGCATACCACAGTTATCATTCTTTTATTGCTTTCAGATCTCCTGTTGGCCATCTCATTCTCATCGGGAATTAGCTTGTTTAAAGGTGTTGATTTTGTTGGTGATCTGAAATTATAATTGTACTGCATCTTTGCTTCTATAGTAACTGTCTCAATTGCTGTGCTAAGTTGATCTTACTCTTTACCTTGTTTTGGCAGCTGCACGTGAAATTCCCATCACCCCACCATTGCACGTCCGTGAACAAGTTACGAACTTCTGTATAAACATTCTACTTTCATATCGGAAATTTTGTGCGACAGTGTCATCTTCAGGGCAACTTATTCTTCCAGAAGCACTCAAACTGCTGCCTCTATATACTCTTGGTACTTTTCTCTTTGTTTCATGTCTCATTAATGTGTCAATACCACACGTGTCCATTGTACTTGACATTTGTACCTAGTTCCAGGGGTGGAAAAATGGTTCCTTGGTTAATCAAAAAAGAAATATAATAAAATTTGTCGAAGCTGGTAGGGCCTTTCACCCATTGATTGAATTTACTAGAAGTTGCTAAATTATTTTGTTGAAACATAATAAAATTACTCGACTCGTTCCGCCCATGAAAAATCTTTGTTAATTGTCTATTCTTATTTTTAACCACTCTTTTACATAATTTGGTTAGTTTTTTGCTTTCACTAAAGTATCTTATATAATGTTCGGTTGAAATTTTGGTCGACGAAAACCAAAACCAAAAGATTGTTTTTTGGCGTTGGTTAACCAAGTCCGAAACCAATGTAACCCCTGCCCATAGCAGCTATGAATGCATCTTAAGAAGTCGACCAAATAAATTTGGATCATTCATCAAAGGGAAAATAGTATTCATAAAAAAAAAAAATGGAATGAATAAGAGAAGATACTTCACTTTTCTGAACCTTTCTGTAATTGTTAGTTACGTAGAGCACATATATTTTGCTTGTTTCTACGTGTGTTGTTTTCTTAGAATACATTTGCTGCTCCTTCACACAGCCTTAATCAAGAGTGCTGGTCTGAGAATCGACGGGAAGATAGATGATCGCTCTTTCTGGATCAATTATGTATCCTCAGTTTCTACTCCTTCAGCAATTCCACTGGTTTACCCAAGGATGATTGCTGTTCATGACCTTGATACACAGGCATGTTATGTCTTTATCCACCCTTGGTTCCCTTGTAAAAAATCTGTTTAAATTTCAAAATCTAACGCCTCTTTTGATGTTGACAGGATGGGAATGGTTCTATTGTCCCTGCTCCACTTCCGCTATCTAGTGAACATGTCAACGATGAAGGAATTTATCTACTGGAGAATGGGCAAGATTGCTTAATATATGCCGGGAACTCGGTCAACCCTGACATTATGCAGCAATTGCTTGGTGTTCCCTCAGCTGATCAGGTTATTTTAATTTCCATTCAGTCATTTTTGTCTGGAGTTAGAGCTTCAGTCCAAAGTGCATTCCGCCCATTTCAGTCCAGTCTGGTTTGGGTTCAATTCACCTTTTTTCTGGTTTATCAGGATCCTCCATAGTATTGAAATGAGTGTGTCTTGAATTTGAGAGTCAATACAGAATCAAATTGTAGTTCTCGTGTCCAATTCCATCCAAGCGCCGGTTCTGTCCAGTGCGGATCGAATTATTGCACACCCTGAATTCTTTACCTCTGATATATGTGTCTTCAAACTGATGTGATTGCTTAGTTAATGGTTACATGACTCTTTTCTTGGACCGAACAGGGGGGTGCCGAGTTCACCTTGCAGCAATATGACAATCCATTGTCAAAGAAGTTAAACGAGGTGGTAAATGAGATACGCCGACAGAGATGTTCTTTCCTCAGGTATTTCTTGTTAACCCCATCTTTCTTTAACGAGTTTATCACTTGCTTTCTGTTAGTAATAATTATGCCGGTGATGCTCTTGCAGGTTGAGGCTCTGCAGAAAGGGAGATCAATCAGGTGAGTTACTGAACTTAAGCACCCACTCTGGTCTCCTCAGTCCATGTTTTTGGTCCCTCATTGATTATTTAGCTAAAACTTCCTTGTCCTTCTTTTTGCGGCCCTTGTAGGAATGGCATTCTTTTGGTACCTGATCGAGGACAAAGTACCGACTGGTGGTCTCTCGTACGTGGAGTTCCTGGTGCATATCCATCGGCAGATCCAAATGAAAATGTCTTCCTAAAACCTAGGCTCTGCCTGGTTTTTTTGTTCGTGGTGTGCCGGCTAGCTTGAGCTTTTTTTTTTTGGGGCATTTACGGACCGTTGTGAGTTTACTGGGGTTGGAATCTTTCCATTATTCTAGCTAGATATATTTACAGCAGCAGCAGCGGCAGTGAAGAATACGTCTGGTAGAGTAATAAGATTGCAGCAAAAGAGCTCCTTCTCCAATACCCAAGAAGTTCCATTTCACATGATTTCTTGCTTTACCTTTTTTGCGTTCCTAGATACACTTATTTAGCATTCTAAGAACTACAGATAGCCAAACCGTCTTCCTTTGACTAGGATATCCGCCCCTGGAAAGTTAGATACACCTATTTTGCAAATGTAAAACTAAAGACTGGAGGATGTACTTTTAAATGTTTCGGATTTTCGATATATTTTTTCATCGTTACCAAAGTATACAGATTACTGATTTTGGTTGAACGTTTCTTGGAAGCACAGCTTGTTGAAAACTGAGGGCTGTCAGTTTTTGAACATGTTATATTTGAAGATATAGCGCAATCGAAGTACTTGACAGTAACAATTTTCTGGTTGGAACTCTGGTTCTATTGAACTTGTTACTGTCCATGTTTATGCCCGACAATCACAAATACTGTTATCACTATCATGAACACGAACAAACTACTGTAAGCTTCCCCTGTGAATCATTCATTGGATTGCATCAAAAGTGTATCAAGCAAAAATAATTTCACCCTATTGCTTTTCCTTTGTAGGAGACTGTTTGGATCTCTTCTTAAATCGTTGATTCTTCTCGGTCTCGGCAAAAACATCAGCGTACTTTTGGAGTACTCGTTCTTTTTCTTCTGGCATCCCTAGCATCTCATGCGCATTGGCTACTCTCTGGACTATAACCTTGTCATAGAGTTTCCTGTCAAATGCTTCCATGCCCTTGAAAAGCTTTAAGATGCACAATCATATTAGTCTTGAATGGAGTTGATTCCAAGCAGTGAATCTAAGGAGAAATATGAAATGTAGTAGCTAAAACAGGCCCATACTTCATCAACGAAAACGAAAACTAGCAGCATACCTTAACAAGCCTATCTAGCATGTTGTTTCTGTAGTATACTGATATCATCATGCTACATAACTTCCAAGGCACGGAATGAAGATCTGTACCAACTTTCTTCACCCAAACAGAATGTGCTTCCTCCGCTCGGTGGTCTTTATCCAATGCACGTATCAGTTGCCCGTACGTACCCATTGTGTTTCCCTGACCCTTGCTCAAAATCCATTTAATCACCTAGATAAAAGTTAACATGGAATGAGGGAATGCATGAAACAAGTCCAACAAATTGAGCATTATCAGAATGATTCGAATTATTTTATTTCTAAAGCTTAACCTACACATAACAAACTCAAGAAATGTAAAACTTAAAAGAGTCGGGATGATTAGGGAAGACGCATAAATAATATACATGCAAGGGCTGTTCTAGAAATGATTTAGCATGTGATTTGATTCCGTAGCAGAAAGAAGAATGGTTTGCACCTGAACAATCCGATGCCATTGATGTTCCTTCTCAAGAGCCAGCAAAGCATGCTTAAGAGGACCAATGGGAAATTCCCGTTCCCATGCAACCCAAGCATCCAGAGCACCATAAATACCTTCTTTGTTATCCTTGAGATCCATGAGCTGCAGATATGAGAGATTCCTTAACTTGCCCATAAAGTTAACATCAACATACCAATGAAGAAAAATGGTTAAAAAGGATGAAGTGCAGTGACCTCAAATTAGATGTTTGAAGCAACATATACCGCAAGAAGCTAGCTTCTTTGGATTATGGTGAACGTAGCTAATGTCTTATCTACATATTAGGCTGTACTGCTACTGATGTTGTACTAACTTCAATGTTCTTTCCATTTTATTCATATGGCTGCTACTACTACTGGCACTATGACACTGGATAATGATGCTACGCAAATAGAAAAGGTTCAAAAGCTCACAAGGCTTAAATTTTGTTTTCCTTCTAACCTAAGATACCCGATGGTGAAGCAAATTGATTATCTTGAAACTGGGAAGTGCATTATAGGTGTGGTAAGCCAGCTGCTCAACTAACTTACAGCACGGAAGCCTATATCATCAGAATACTAGATACGTTGGGTTATTGAATTCAGCCATTTTTCAACTATGGTATTTTCATAGTCGAAAGATGCAAGGAAGCATAATCTTCATCTAGACAATATCTTTTGGTTCAAAATCTAGGCAAGCGTAATAAAAAAAAAAAGGAAGCTTGGCAAAAATCTTCAAATGCTTACTGTGTTAATAAGAAAGCCAGTCTTCTCCTTTCTAGAAATATTCTTCCCTATTTTATCCTTCTGCACACTTGCAGCATTTTGGTCCAAATTTTGGAATGCAGCTTGATGACTGAATCGTGCCTGCAACGTTGTGAGAAGGTGGTCAAACAGGACGGCAACATATAGGTATAACCATAAGTAAAGGATCAATCGAGAAAAGTTCAAGAAGGGTTTTGTTATGGAATTCTTCTCATTCAACAAGACTGAAATAGAAAATGACAATAACTATCTTCACATTCCTTAAACCAAAATGATTTGCCTGCCTCATGGCATCCAACAGACTTTCAAACACACATGAATTTCAATCAGGCGCCAAATAAATCCAAATGGAATGAATGAGAATCAACAAAATTATCCATATAAAAAAGTGAGAATGACTTTCAATTCACTATGATACCTCTGAAGAAGACTGATCTTTTGCATCTTCCCTATCAGAGAATTGAGCCTGCGGCATGGAACCATAGCTAGAACTAAGGGTTTGTACTCCCAGTCGAACCCGAGTTAACCTTCTAACCTGTGAACCTTCATGAGTAAGACAACATGGATTTTGCCTATGGCACTTTGAATTGTACAACAATAACAGGAGGTAAGAGGAAGGACTCACAATACAAGCCATCGCCGGTGATCTCCACATTGCCAATGAAGGAACCAGAGAGCAACTACTGCAAATACATGCTCCCACCTGGGGTAAAAATGAAAAAAAGATTCAGAGAAACGATGAAGTTCCGAGCTTATTCCATTACAACTCTAGCTATCTATGTTCAAGAAATTGTATATAAAGAAACCAGCTTTCAGTGCAATAGGCAAACACCACCAACTGCTCTAATTAACCGCTGCTCTCCCATAAACATTCTGTATGTAAAGTTCATACAAAATGACCACAACCATGTTGGGAAAACAACTGAAAATGCCGAAGAAAGGTGAGAGCTTTTACCTATGGAAGAACAGAGAGAGGCAGGACCCGGGTCGTTGAAATCAAAGCACCAGTTTTTGTCAAAAGAATTAAACCAAGGAAAGTATGCCAGAGGAAGTTGAGCTGCTTGGGAGCAAAGAGTTGGCCGGAAGTTAAAACCGGTGAAGAAGAAGAAGAGGGAGCGACAAACGGAAAGAGTGAAAGGCGGCGGCGAAGATGAGCTACTTGCTGAGACACAGAACCCAGAGCCTTCGTTATTAGTGAATGGGCCAAGGCCCAAGATACTTGGTGATATTTTCTATAAGAAAATTGAAATGAGGATTTTTTTTAATCAAAGATAACTTGCATTACCAATAAAATAGATCAAACGTTTACAACTTCATCCGGAGCCAAGCGCAAAAATCAAAACATAGCACACATCACTAGTAGACAATACAAGAGCTTTTCTTGCCACCACATGGGCAACCCTACTGTTTTGTCTTCCAACGAACTGCACTATCACCCCCGGATACTCATGTATGAGAGCATGCCTGGACCTCTCGATAAAGGGCTCCACCTCGAGCATTAGTCATGCACCGCGCATTGACCTTGTTAATAATCTCTTTAGCGTTCCCCTGTATCTGCACCAAACTGAGGCCCTTCGCAACACACCAATGATATGCTTCATGAAGAGATATCAACTCCACCATCTCCGGTTCGTAAACCCCTTCCAAGCGCCCAGGCTTAACCATCACTGATGCACCCGTCTTATTCCGTATGACCAATCCATAAGCCACATGGGACTCCCGACGCAAGGCACCATCAAAAGCATAGATAATACCCGTCACTGCACCTAACTGCGGCTCCACCACCTGTCCCCCTGACGAGCCATCCTCCTAGGAACAGCCTGCGGGAGAGTACCAAGCCACTCCAGAATCTGGTGTTGCATTTGCCACTGTAGCACCTGTAGATTAACTTGTTTGAAATCAAACACCACCTAATTCCAGGCCTTCCAAATCCGCCATAGCACCAACCTGATGCTCGCCTCCGGCTAGGATATACGCTCCAGAACCCAGCGCAAAAAATGGCAAGATCAGATGTATCCACTTCGGCAACCAGATCTTGAAGACCAGTCGTTGCCCATAAGGACTGGGCCACTGGACAATGAAGGAAGATGTGCTCCATTGTTTCCAATTTCGCCCAGCAAACCAGACAACGACCCAACACTTCCACCTCCTTCTCCAGTAAAGCCTCCGTCGTAGGCAAAATGCGACTCCTAATCTGCCAAAGAAAAAATCGCAGCTTAGGTTGAATCTTTAGCTTCCAGATATCCTGACAAAGCTTACGATCCATCCAACTAGTCTATTCTTTCCACTGTCCCAAAGTATGAATCCGTCCAAACGCCAGGTAGTATCCTGACTTGACAAGGTAAATACCCGACGGGTTATACTGCCACACTAGCCTATATGCAATTGCCAAACGAGGCAAATGAATAGCCGAAATTACCAGCACCCAATCAAGATGGAAGCAAGCATTCAAACAGTCTTGACACCAAGTACCCTCGTCCGGATTTATGAGCGCAACAACCTTCTCAGTCCCACCTATCGGAGCTGATGCAAGGAAAGGAGAGGCACCCTGATCCACTTTTGGAATTAAACCATCCGCACCAATATCTACTCGTTCCCCATCACCATAATCTCTTACGAATTAAGTTGTGAGGGGCATTTGTTTACACCAAAAACATTTTCCCCATTGAAATAATACTTGGGTGGTCATCCAGTACTTGGTCACCATGTGTCCAGTTTTAGGGTAACCATCCAACCTCAACGTGGATGGTAGCATCCCACATAATGGTGACCATCCTACATTATGGATACCATTTAACTTCTAAATGGATGGTACCATCCCATATAATGGACACTGGACACCATCCAACCTCTTAGTGGATGATGACCATTTTATATTATGGATATCATCCAACCTCTAAATGAATGATATTATCCCACATTGTGGACATCGTCCAATCTCTAAGTGGATGGTGACCATCTCACATCATAGATACCATCACAACCGTATGGTGGATGGTACCATCCCAAATATCATGGACACCATCCAAATGACTAATTGGAGGATGACTATCACATATCATGGATATCATCCAAAGTACTAGCTGGATGATACTATTCATGTTGAAATAGGATAACATGGTGACATGTCCAGAGACTTCTTGGCCACAACTGATTCACATAGAGGCTAAACGAAGCTACTTTTCGGGAGGAGAGAAGAGAGAACAATTGGAGGACTCTAAGCAACAAAACTAGAAGCAACCTTTTGGAGCAGACATACAAACACAATCCAACACAAAGACAACTTGTCTCAACTGTCCCTTTTCCTTTTTCTCTGCAGTTTGCGGAGCTCTCCTCCATGAAGGATCCTCCATAGCAGTAGTTTTAATTGTAGTCGCGACGCTCTTAAAGAATTTTCATAGGAGTAGATTCCTCATACACCAAACACACTCGTTCGAACAATGTTTGAAGAGGTACGAACCGTAGTAACAATCGTCTTCTTCATATAAATCAGGCGCAACCCATCCACTCAGTTTCCCACCTAAAACAGAAATATTTAACCAAGCACCACAAGTATGATAGAACTTCCTCATCAAGTTCTTTGTCAATGACCGAATGAATTGGCTAGTGTTCTTCCTCAAGACATCCTACATATGTTCGAGCTTCGTATGTTTATTGTACCAGATTCATCTAAGTTAGCACAGATCAATCCTCTCAAGTTCGTCAATGACCAAACGAATCAGATCGTCTTCCTCCCCAAAGGAGATCCTACTATGCCTGAGCTCGTTATGTTTGTGGTAGCCGATTCATCAGTGTTAACTCAAATCCATCTCCTTTCAGGCTATTCACATTTTACCATGGGTTGCAAGTATCGAGTGCACATCTTATCAGTGCTCTAAAGTTTTTAGCATGTGTCTCCTAAGTTTAGCATGTGTCTCCTAAGTTTAACTTGTGTGAATATACCGTGACGAACATCGGATTCAGGACTACTTCAATAACGATACATTCAACTTGATTTGCTCCGACAATTATCTATATAACAATTTCATAGGCAAAAATTGAAAGTCGGGTTGAACATCCGACTCTATGAACACACGACAAACTAATGTGAGCAACGGAAATCTTCTGCTTGCTACATGAACAACACAAGAGTACTTTCAAATGAAAAATCTGATCTTTTTCTTTGCTCTACACATTAGGTTTAGAGATCAATACAATTGAAGGGTTCCAATCAATTACATTGTCACTTGAACAGGTAATCAGATTGGGGGGAAAAAAAACAAAAGTAGTCAACAGTTTTCTGCACTTTGAAGCACCCAAATTCAACCCTCAGTCCAGCTGATTGCAGTAAGAAAAAGAAAGTTAAAAAAACTATCATTACCAACAATCAATACATGGTAAACTTGGCTTTGGTCCTTTCAAACACTTGTTCTGCAATAACAGCTCCATTCCCATCGGCCTGCTTGATCTCCAAATTAGCCTTCTGGTAAAAACCTGTACCTCTTAAAGCATCGGCAATGAAATCGTCAAACCCTATTGCTATTGCTGCTTCAGCTTTCGCCCCGTAGACCAACCTCTGCCATTTGCAAATACACAAGGTAAAAGAAAAGAACCGGCCATAAGATTCCAGTTAATACAATGGCAATGCTGAAGATAAGAGTTTTGCTTTCCCAAACGTACCTTGATTCTGGAGAGATGGATGGCACCGAAGCACATTGGGCACGGCTCGCAGGATGCATAGATTTCACAATCTGACAGTTCGATTCGGTTGAGCTTTTTACAAGCCTGTAAAAACATTAAAAAAAAGTCAGTTGATCGAGCTTCATTCGACAAGAATTGAATGGCTTCGAAATGGAGTTGAATGGGGTCTCAATTACCTCCCTAACAGCTGTGACCTCGGCATGAGCAGTTGGGTCGGTGTGTTTGAGAACCATGTTGTGACAGCTCACGACTACTTCGTCATTGCAAACAACAACTGCCCCAAACGGGCCTCCATCCCCACAATCAACACCTTTGTATGCTTCTTCAACAGCTCGAGTCAAGAACTTGTGGTCTCTGTCCTGCACAGCTGTTCAGAGAAATAAGCCGAAAAGGATACACTCATTAGAACCTCCCCAACTGGACATTCAGCAGTCAAAGGAATGAGTCCATCAATTCAGGCTCCTCTTAGCAACAAAGAAATGATCTTTCTTTGTTAGCCATTGCTTTCTTATATTGACTTCCCTGTGAAAGCTGCAGAGCAGTTCAACACGAAACAGAAAAGCCACTGCAAAATTACCTTCTTGATGACCAGCAAATGCAGAAGCTACTGAGATAGCCCCATCTTGAGTAGGCAGCACTGTTTTTCCAATCACAGAAATTAAAAACGATAAGTGTTTGTGTTCATCCTTGAACTTGAAGAGCAGATTCTGATGACTTCGCATCAAGAGATGCTCAGTAGCTCAAACTTAACATGAGATACAAGAAAGATCCTAGCAAAGCAAGATTGAAAAGGTATAAACACTCAGCATCTGTCCTTTGTAAACACTAAATCTACTTCCTGGTTGTTCCATGTATGATTGAAAAAATCAGACTAAGTACTACTGTACTAAGCGTTTCAGTGTAAGAACTAATGAAGTCCCAGAATCGAAGAATTCCACGATTCATAGCTCCGGTGAGCAATTCAACCTAAAAATTGTCAAAGAGAGCTGTGTTTCTTCCAAATTATAAAAACGATGGATGATGATCGCCATCACGACCTGATTCAGCTCAGAATTCCACGATGAAAAGCATAGATTCAAGTAATCACAAGCCTAAAATAGAAATGGATCTGTTAGGACTCCGACCGAAACCAAAGTAGCTATTCAGGATCTGTCCACACTTCCATACAAGTCTCCCAAAATGAGAAGGCCATTAGTTCCTAATCTCATAGAATCATGAACACCCACTCAAGAACAGATCATACTTCAACCCAGAACTCCATTAACCCAGAAAACACGCAAGGCATACAAACAGCTTAAGAATCGCAATCCGCCATCAATATCCAAGCCAAAACGAACAAAACCTCAAATAACCCACTATTAAAAGCAGCATTAGAAACCCAAATTCCGCCATAAATCCATTGACCGACCACAATCAGAACTCCCCAATAATTTCCAAAATCATCAGAAGCGGTACAAAGAAGCAGATCGCGAAAGTAGGGAACGTTTACCATTGCCATCCTCCATGATCGGGATCAGAGAATCAGAAAGGGAAGAGACGGTGGGGGTCTCTGGAAGACAGAAGGAGGAGGAAGGAAAAAGAGTGTGCACGAGAGATTAGAGAGAGATAAAGGGAACAAACTAGTCCACGAATTTCACAAAGGATTTTATAGGCGTCTCGTCCACAAAGCGCCACTGTGGCGTTAAAAAGTATATATCAAATTATCAATGAAATGGCCAAAAGCTGAGAGGCCAAGGCGAGTAGCGTGTGAAGGCGGTGAAGTGGGGAGAAGAAAGTAATAAGGGAGAGAGAGAGATGAGAGAGAGTGACAGAGGGAGGAAAACTGAAAAGGGCGGATTTCGCGGGACAAATGGGAATCTTCGATCTTGTATTCTTGTTTGTTCGAGATTGCTTGCATGAATGAATGATTCATCAGTGGATTTTTACTCTTTGGGACCTAGTTTGGGATTGAAATTGATGTACAAGTCACCTCCAAAATTGTTTCATTTTGATATTTCGGTCCTTAATTACTTTTCTTGTTTTTACCTTTTTTTTGGGTTTTACTTATTAGGGAAGTAAGAATCTTTCAAGCATCTAATCTAATTGTTGTAGGTTTCAATTCTCAAACTGCTTAAAATAGAGTAAACAATATTAACTAATATTTGATTCACATTAGCCGAGACTTTTGCTATTCGATTTGAGGTTGAATTTAGCAGTGGAGCATGGTTTTGAAGGAAGGGAAGTGGAGACGGATTGCCTGTGGGTTGTCCAGCAGCTGAGAGGCGAGGAAATGATGATGATGGAGGAAGGACTCGCATGTGAGGAGCTGAAGTACGTGCTGCAGCTCTCGAGTTCTTTCTCGGTACATTCCCGAGCAGGTAGAGTGATCATACTGCACATATTCTGGCTCATACCCGTTGTGGTGGGAGGAAAATAAAGTATGGGCTTCTAGATCCCCTATCTTTCTAGTTAGACAACTCCTTTTTTATTCCAGTAATATTTCGAATTAATGAAATAATACAGGCTCTTTATAAAATAAAAAATGATTACAAGTGAAATTGATATTTGATTTTTACATGTCCGAGTTGATGGAATGGTAATTGATAGGTTTAGATATTCAAATTCAGACTTCTAGAAACGGTTGAATCTAAAGTTGGAGTGACGAACATCAAACACTCCGAGTTTTTAGGTTTTCACGTATGCCATAAACATCGACTGCTAGAGTTTCTTCCGTCTCAGCATGTCGGCGGTGAACCCTCCGCTGGCAGGGGGCCTTGTTACTCCCAGCTCGTCTTAAACCATTGCAGGACAACGTTGTCCTCCAGCTGCATCATAGTCCCCGGATCCAAAGGGGGTATCGCGAAGCAGAACAAAACTAAAAGAGAGCAAAACCTACCATGCATAGTACCTTCGCTGTAACAGAGACGAACAAGATCGTGGAGGATGCTCCACAAACGGAGGAAAGGTGGCCAAGGTCGATGAGCTCTAAACCCTCTACATGGTGCTCAGGTACAGGATTTGCGCGCCGTCTCTATAGTGATGTGCTACGAACGTATACCTGGTACATCGGGGACTCCGGCTCTGAGGATGTGGCTACTGCAATCAGGGAGGACGCGAGGGATGAGGGGATTGAAGAGGAAGATGACCCGTTATCCCCTCCCATCCATTTTATTGCGGTCGAGGAGCGCCAATTTTGTAGGGAATGGTGTTCTGCTCTAGTTGTGAAGGTACTAGGAGCATCCTCGTTCTACACGGGAATCTTCTGACGGCTTAACATGATATGGGCTAAGGCAGGAGGAATTCAGGTTGCTTCAGCAAAGAATGGTTACTATCTTGTCCGTTTTACAAGTGGTCTTGACTACGAGAGGGATATGATGGGGGGCTATGGATGATGGGTGATCACTACCTCACGGTTCACACATGGGACATGGACTTTAATCCCTACCATCATTATATCTCGTCCACGCTGGTGTGGGCTCGCCTCTTGGACATTCCAATACAATATTTTCTCACGAAAGTGTCATGAAGATTGGGAGACGCACTGGAAAATCGATTCGGGTTGACCAAGCTACTAGCACGGCTGCAAGCTCGATTGTGCCCGTGTCTGTGTGGAAGTCGACCTCACCCGACCACTGTTATCTCAATTCAAAATCAATAAGATCAAGTACTTCATCCAGTATGATGGTTTTGAAAAGATCTGCCTCAAATGCGACACAACGACACCTACTTTGAACGATCATGCTGCTCTTGTTCGATGCCAAAGGAAAAGGAATTGAAGAGTCCTTACAGGGAATGGATGATAGCAAAGCAAAAGCCCCACTCCAACCACAAAGGTAATATGCCAAAAGACAAGAAAAATGAACCCAAAGCAGCAGCAGTGAAGAGAACAGAGCCGCAAGGCTCTCCCTACCAAGCTCTGGTTCCTGATGATATAGTGGAAATGGAATCTAGTGAGAACAATGTGACCCTGCATGAAGGAACAAAGACGCCACCCCCTAGGACCCAAGACAGCCTGAAAAAAGGAGAAGCTAAGAGACAAACAGTACGCCAACGTATATGGGAATGGGAGCTTAGAGAAATTAGCTACAAGGACTCCTAAGTCAGAGGGTGGCGTAGTAGGTACCCCTACTAATGCTAGAGCTGGGGAATCTCGCACAACAGGGACAAAGACAAAGGCTTCATTACAGATCTTACAACGGGACAAATATTATAAGAGCACTCAGAATATGTTCCTATGGACCAGGTGATCACTCTTCACTCTGTCTAGTACTTTCAACCTATTAGCCAGTACTTTCGATAGGATTTTGTAAAGAACTTTGCATAAGCTGATCGGGTGAAAATTCATATGGGTTTCAAGGTGTTTTTTCTTCGTTATAAGGTCTATCAGGTTATAATTCAGTTCAGGAGGGAAAGAACATGTCTCCAAATAACTCTGTAGTTTGTTGGTTATCATCTCACCCACTATATCCCAATTTTTTTGAAAAAAATAAAGCTGACATTCCATCTGCTTCTATAACCTTATTTGTTCCCATTTTTCGGAGAGCAGCTCATATCTCTTCTTTGACAAAGGATCTAAGTAGGAGTGAATTCATCTCAGGGGTCACCTTGGGCTGAACTGCTTCGAGAATAGTACTGGAAGTGGTTTGAGAGCACCTTGGACTGAATTTGAGTATTACGAGTAGCAGAGGAGTATGATTATTACACAGTCCAAAGGTACCTAGGAGGCTAAATTGGAAAGGCAACAAGTGAATAAATTACACGTTTAGTCACTCAGTTTATAAAAAAATTCATGTTTGTCATCGAAAAGAATTTCATTCCTTATTAGTCACTCACTAAAAATCTTGTTTCATGCTTGGTCATTGTCTATCCAATTCCATTAAGTCCATCTACTTAGCAGTCAACTGTAATTTTTGACGGTTAAATAGATGGCGCGACAATAAAAAAAAAAAATATTAATTGAAAAAATTCCATCATCACCAGCAGTTTTGGGAAAATGCTATGTTTTACATTTTTATGCTCGATTTGGCAAGTATGATGAAATGATCCCCAATTCGGTCCAATATTAACAAATGATTCAAGATTTCTACCGAAATTCTTGTAAAAAATTCCAACAATTACTTCTCCCATTTTCAAAAATAATTATCGTTTCAAAAATTTAATTGCCATATTATTTATTTAAAGATGAAAAGTGGCAGACACAACACGTGAACTTAACGGAATTGAACGGACATGACTAACCATGAAACGAGATTTAAAATGAGGAGCTAGTAAGGGAGTAAAACGTTTACCGTAACAAATGTAAAAAAAAAAGGTATAAATTTAGTAGCTAAGAGTATATAAAATGAGGAGCTAGTAAGGGAGTAAAACGTTTACCGTAACAAATATAAAAAGAATTTGTAAATTCAGTAGCCAATCGTGTAATTTATACAACAACGAATGAATGAAAGCTCAATAGGAATAGGAAGCTCAAATGAAAGCTTCAACGAATCCTATCTTGGCTCGCTTACTTGGCGTCTCCATCCAATTGTACTCGGCTATATTTCTTTGACAAAAGGAACTAATAAGGTTCCCCCCTAACTAAAACAAGTAATACAAGCCAAAGTAACGTACAAAGTAGATTGTGTCATTGTGACAAAGTGAGCTTGGAATACAAAACTTAAAAGGTTTAGAAATTCAAAATTTGATGATTACACATACACACAGTTACACAAATTAATAAAAAAGAACATAGAGGTTGACATGCTTTTAGCGTGTATAACTTTTGGAATCAAATTCCAAGACAACATATATTATATATAGGCTTGTCATTTTAGACCAAAGAATGGCATGAAAAGTTAAAACGTGAATCATGACCACGTGTGATAACTGATAAGGTATGCAATTAATCCTCATCCCCGCCCACCAATTTTTTGATTAATTATAACGCAAGAATGGATATGAAGATAAGTATATGATAGAGTGTTCCATCCTCCTTGTATCAAAGTCGTGGGATCATGGAACCACGTGATATAGAGATAGGATATACATATTAATAATAAGCATGGCTTTGCAAGGAGCCATTCTCAGAAGCAATCATGTTGAAACATGGCTTTGCAAGGAGACGGGTGGATTCAATTATGCAGTGTATTTCTACAGTGAGCTACTCAGCTCTTTTCAATGGCCATCAATCCCCAACCATAATATCAACGAGGTGTCTCAAACAGGGGACTCGATCTCTCCATACCTATTTTTACTTTGTGCAGAGGGTTTATCATCAATTACCAAGAAAGCAGTGGAGCGAGGAGAATTACATGACATCAAAATAACTAATAAGTGCTCGTGGCCCAAAGCTAACACATTTTTTTTTTGTAGATGATAGTATATTCTTCTTCGAAAATACAAACATGGAAGCAGTCACTTTGAAGAGGATCCTTAAGCAATATGAAATGGAATCAGGGCAGCAAGTCAGCTTAGAGAAACCAGAACTTTCTTTTAGCACAAACAAAACGGAGAACAGAAGAAATGAGATTGCTGCAATCCTAGGTATGAAGCAAGTGGACTATCATGACAAATATCTCGGATTACCGACTGTTATTGGGTGATCAAAAAAGGCAGTGTTCAGTCAGCTGATAGACATAGTTCGCAAAAAAGTTAAGATGTGGAAGGCCAAACGCTTGTCTACAGCAGGCAAGAAAGTTCTTGTAAAAGCTGTTGCACAAGCCTAAGCAAACTACGCCATGTCAGTTTTCCTAATTCCCCAAGGAGTCATTCATGAAATTCAGAGTTTAATATCAGGCTTCTGGTGGGGAAGGAAAAACGAGGAATGAAGAATACACTAGATAAGTTGGGAGAAGTTGTGCAGACCTAAGTCAGAGGGAGGACTGGGCTTTTGGGACGACATGTATGGAACTTACACAAAAATCCTACTTCCCTTTTTGCTCAAGTGTTCAAAGCCAAGTATTATCCTCGTTGCTCTATTATGGAAGCGAGTGTAGGAACCAATCTCAGCTATATTTGGCGATCATTAATGGCAGCACGGGAAGTAGTGAATAAAGGAGCAAGATGGAGGATAGGAAATGGAAAGAAACCAAGAATTTGGTGGGATAGATGGATTCTATAGGCCCCTGACTATAAGGTACTGACACAAGTACTGACACAAGTAAACGGATTGAACTGGAATGCCAAGGTGGAAAGCCTAATTGATCCAGAAACAAGGCAGTGGAGAACTAACCTATTCTAACATCACTTTCAGCCTACTGATAGGAGCAGGATTTTACAAATCCCTCTGCCAAGCCACCCTATTGAGGATGCTTGGGTCTGAGGTCCTGATAAGTTGGGGAAATATACAGTGAAATCGGCCTACTACTTATGGAAACAAAACAGAGAATAATTTAATAGTGATTAATTAACAAAGAATAATTTAATAGTGATAGAGGTATTGACTATAGTAGTGACGTGATGAGATTCCACGAGGTCGCAATTTGTGAGAGGATGAAAATCATGAGGATGTTTACTTTCATTTATGTTTCTTGTGATTGTGGCAACAGAAACAAATCATGATGGAGACGAAGCTACTGTTTCTTGAGAAACAAAACCTGAAAATGAAAACCTGTTTAACTTATTTTGTTGAAAACCTAATGATGGTGGATTGTTTCAAAATCAAAGTAAGGAAACATTTTCAAAAACAGTTCAACACGTACAATTGTACCAAGGGTTTCAGATCCCTTGGTATATTATTGTGCTTAACTCCAAAGTGGGTTCCTTGCCTAAACCTTTCACGTTTTTTAACTTTTGGCGCTTTTGCATCCTATTTATAATTGTATTTTGAAGGAAGCTTGGAGTATAAGGGTGGTTGTTTTACCATATTATGCTTTCTCTGGGAATTTTAAGAGGGTGAAGAAGGGGCTTAAGGATCTTAATAGGAATGAATACTCAGACATTTTTGCTCAGGCTCGTGCTGCTGAAGTTGTTCTGGAGGAAGCTTAAGTTGCTGCATTATCCGATCCTAAACCTGATCTAGAAAGTTTTTACTCCCATCCATCCTAGATGCAAAGCTTTAGGGATAACCCATCTTTGCTTTGCTGATGACCTTTTGGGTCTTCACATATGGTTCCTCTCATGGTCTAGTGGGAAAACAAAAGTTCTGGGAAAGAGGTATTGTCGAGGGTTTCTGGATTTCTCATGGGGAGCTTACTGTTCGTTATCTGGTATTTCCTTTGATCTCATAGAAACTCTCCAGTCGAGACTGTCAAGTGCAAGTGGATAAGATCACTACAAAAATTCGGAGTTGTAGGGCAAAGCTTCATAGGTACGCAAGTAAAATCTAATTGGTATAATCTGTTATGGCTAATATGTTGTAGTTCTAGATGAACCTGTTCCTTTTGCCTAAGGTTGTTTTGGATGAAATTGAGAAATTTGTAATAACTATCTTTTGGATGTGTATGGTTCTAGTCTAAGGAAGCGAGTTGTGATTGTCTGGAAATTTTTTACCATACCTAAGAAGGAATGAGGTTTGGGTGTTATAAATTTTAGAATATGGAATCAAGCTTGTGGAGTCAAACTTTAACGGGACATTCTTGCAGTAGGTGGTTATTTGTGGGTGACCTGGGTTTCAAGATATAGGGTCAAGCAGTGATCTCTATGGGACATTCCTTTACCATCTGCTAGCTATTGGATTTGGAAGGGTATACTGAAATCTAGGGAGGTTACTCGGCCATTTATGTCAGGTGTTGCTAGGAGTTTGTTATGGAATGGGAAAAGTATGTCGAGGTTCTTAGTGAAGATGGTTTGAGATTGTATTAGGCCTAGAGAACATGTTGTGCATTGGTATCCATTAGTTTGGTCTCGTGGATTAGTTCCTAAGCATCAGTTTACAATATGGATGGTTATGAAGAATCACCTTATCATGCATGACAAGCTTCAAAGTGAGGGGTTCAAGTTACGAGGCTTTGTCCCATGTGTCCCTGAGGAGTTGAGAGCATGAATCACTTGTTTGTTGTATGTCCTTTTGTTTGATGTGTATCGAAAGTTTGCTTGACTGGAATGGTAATACTAAGTTGTCTGCAATTACTTTATATAACTGTAGTACGAATGACACATTGATTATTGTGGTCAGTTATAAGTTGAATTCTGAGCATTTGATGTGGTCTTGCCCTAAAATACACATATGGTGTTTTGCTCATAATGTTAAGTAGATTGTTAAGGATGGTTAGGATGTGATAAAAAGAGTGTAGATGCTGGACGCATAGTGTGGAATTTTGGACAACAACTCGTAAAAGGAAAGAAAAGTTTGTACTAGATGCTAGACAATTTCCTAGTTAGTATGGGAAAAGTGTATGCTTGTATTGCCCAACTAAGTGGAACTCTCCTCCTCTGTGGGTGGGTTCACTGAGTTAGGGGCGGTTGTGGCTGCCGGACGGAAAAGAGTTGGACACGTTGCTTTTGCATGTCCATAACGACCACATTCGATACAAATGTTGTGAAGCCCCTATTATGATAGGTATTTTGCAACGTTTGAGTACTACTTGCTATTGCATTTTACTGTGGTGGAAGGCAAAAAAGTCGCAGTATCCGACTTTAGCATTGATTGTTAGAGACATACTTGCTATTGCGGTGTCTATTATAGCTTCCAAGTATGCTTTTGGTGAAAGGCTAGTTAGCCCTAGTAGCATACTTCTATGTGCTCAAAACTGGTTTCTTAATTCTACTATTCCAAACATATTGCTATTTTTTTATGTGAGGAAATTGTAACAATCCATTGTTTGCTTTTCCATAGGATCTTTAATAATAATATTATGGTTATGACATTGTTGGCTAACATTTTTTTGGCTCACTTACTAATTTCTTTGAAAATGTCTTGGGAACAATTCATCCCCTCATGAGTTAATCAACCATTAATAATTGTCAAGATTATGGGTGTGCTACTTGTGTTTGTCGAGACATGGCACATTCTAATATATTTTGCTGACAAGTGTAGAGATGCTGACGCAAGGAGGCCTGAATTCTGTAGGGGCGCAGTTGAATTTGTTGCTGCAAAGGAAAACATGTATGCATTTCCTCCGGGTTAATTACATGGTTGGTTACTGAGATTACAAAAAGCGTTTATGTTTGGTCACTCTAAATATTTAAATTCATTTTTGGTCACTAACTTTACAAAAACCGTTTATTTATGGTCACTCTCCGTTAGCTGCCGTCCTACGCCGTTAACGACGTCCGTTAAGTGATGACGTGGCTGACAGATTTGCCTAATCAACACTTTTTAACCCCAAAATTGACTGACCCGACCCGCCACGTCATTTAAACCCTCCATGTCAGCTAAACCTAACCAAACCTCTAACCAAACCAGACCAGACCCGCTAACTAAAACAAAACTGACCCGACTCACCAATTAATCTACCCACCTTTGACTAAAACCCTAATCGAAGACAAATCCATCCGCCTCCATTATTCCCTTTTGGGCTTAACATATACATCGTCCACAGTGGCTCGTCCAGGAATTTCATCTTATTGCTGCTATTAGAACCCCGTTGTTGTTATTACTATTGTTCCCGTCGCCGGTGTCGGCCCTCTTCTCACACTCGAACGCGATCCGAAGCATGCCCGACCCGAGCTCCTTCTGCAGGACGCTCGTTTGCATCGCGAGACGGCGAAAGGGAGGCATTTGGGGGTTTCCTGGATCGAGAGGCTGACCCGGCCCTTTCGGTACCCGAAGAGGGTGCCCGTGACCCGGGTACCTGATGACTCGATATTTGCACATGTTTTTCCCCTTTGTTTCTTGATCGTTTAAGCTTGCATTATCGCTTCTTTGGCCTATTTTACGCTAGGTTGTGTTCCTTTGTTACATTTCAGGTCCTAGCACATAAAGTGAAGCATAGGCGCAAGTTTCAAGTCAATCAGAGATCAATTGGCGATTCGGGAGAAGGAACTCTGGCGTGACCTGAAGAAGAATGGATTTTTACCTCCCTTTATGGACAAAGAATCGTGCAAGTCTGTCATGAAAAGAAAGAGGACGAGACTACGAGCGTCTGGGATCAAACGGCGACTGATTCGGAGTCCGGACGAGGGAGAAACGAAGCATTGAATATAGGGGAACAGGTTCGGCAGTGAAAACACGGGCAGGAGGCCTTCAGAACAAGGCCGTGTTCCTGACCGTGTTTTTATAGCCGAGACTACCCAAGGGCGGCTTGAACCACCTAAAAAACACGGGCAGGCCTGAGACAAAACACGGCCGTGTTTTGCACAGAACACGCCCGTGTTTTCATGATGCCCGTGGCCGTGTTTTTAAGCCAAATCCAAAACACGGGCGGGCTGGGCCAGAACACGGCCGTGCCCTCGACCGTGTTCTGGCCAGTGATGCCCTTTTAGGCAGATTTCAGCCAAATTGAGAGGGGATTCGAGTTTGAGAGAGAGAGCGATTCCTAGAGAGAGAAAGCGACGAACAAGAGTCTCCAAGTGCCCTAGCTTGATCTTCATCACCATTGGAGCTTGGCTTGAGCTTGGAGAAGTGCCGATTCAACGTCCAGGAGCAGAAATCCATCTTCACAGTATGATTTCCGCGTCTGATTCTGCTTTTGCTTCTTTCTCCATGGAGTAGTTCTCCCATTCATCTGGGTGTGGGAAACCCTAGATCTGTATGTTAGGATTGATTGTATGAACCCAAGTACTGTTTCTATGATTTGATTATATTCGATTGAGGTTTGAATGATTGAATGACATGAATCCTGATCAAATTCCTGTTGTTTCTGCTTTAACCTAGAATGAGAATATCTGCCTAGGTTGATAGAGCATCCTTAATTGAAGGTAGCGAATTGGTGACTTTAGTCGAGGAGCCAATTCGCTATTCTGTACCGAATTCCATTCGGTAGTGGAGGTTTGGTTCGTTAGGGCCTCAATCTGTTTACTCCGGTGGAGGTTAGTCGCCCGCTAGAGACTCAGATTGAGAGGGTCTGAAGACCTTTAGTCGAGACTTCAGACTGTTTGAGAACCTTCCGCAGTATAATCATAGAAATTGAACTTGGTAATTACAATCCGGCTTAACTGCAGTCTAGGGGGAACCATATCCCGGTGACCTCTCTTAACCTGAAAACAACCATTTAGTTGCTTTGCTTGCTTGTTAGTTTAGATCTTCACTAAAGTTTCATTGCTAGATAATACGAATTCACTGAGTAGTCATCACATCTAGGACCCGGGTTGACATTAAAACCCAAACCCGCTATACTACGCTTTAGGAAGTGGTTACACTTGGCCATTTTCTAGAGTGACAGTAGGAGTGAGTCAGTACCCAACACCACGCCCCGATTCGGCCCGTCGGAGAACCCGCTCGAGAGGAGGATCGGCATCCGGCAGGCCTGGGCGCCGACTATTGGGAAGGAGTGGAACACGGATCGGAAGACGCTGAGGACCTTGGGCTTGGATTTCTTGTTCTTGCTGGCCGGCTGGAGGAGGGAGACGGCGGCGACGGCCCGTAGGGGAGGTGGCGGTGAGGTCGGAGTTTGGGAATTGGAGGAGGCGTTGCTGGTCCGCAGCGGCGTTCGGTCACCCATTAATTAATGGACTGCGATGATGAAACGGGAGGAGGCATTTGCCATGGAGAGAGGCGAGCGGCTGGTCGGCGAGGCAAAGGGGGTGGAGAGGATTTGGAGATTTTTGTGGTGTTGTTGTTGTCTTCGATTAGGGTTTTAGTCAAAGGTGGGTAAATTAATTGGTGAGCCGGGTCAGTTCTGTTTTAGTTAGCGGGTCTGATCTGGTTTGGTTAGAGGTTTGGTTAGGTTTAGTTGACATGGAGGGTTTAAATGATGTTGCGGGTCGGGTCAGTCAATTTTGGGGTTAAAAAGTGCTGATTAGGCAAATCCGTCAGCCACATCATCACTTAACGGACGTCGTTAACGACGTTGGACGGCAACTAACGGAGAGTGACCATAAATGAACAATTTTTATAAAGTTAGCGATAAAAAATGGATTTAAATATTTAGAGTGACCAACCATGAATGCTTTTTGTAATCTCAGTGACGAACCATGCAATTAACCCAATTTCCTCCTCTAGAGGAATTCTCATTTATTTCGGTTCTGGGTTCCCCTCCTCTTTAGAAGAGTTGTAACTTGTATATTGAAGAACTTACCGCCTGTATGCTCAATTCTTTTACTTGTTTCTTTTTTTATTTTACCCCCGTTCCTCTGCTTGGCAAGGCTTCTGGGTGTGCCTGTTATGGACGGAAGGTAATTTCTAGATACAATTACAGCTTGCAATCCTATCACAGGAGCAAGAATCTGCAAACAATGGCTAAAACAACAGGAAAGCAGCTATGAGAAACATAAAGTTCGAAATAAATTTACTAGATTTCAAAAATTTCTGTCCTGTGGAATATACCACTCTGAGTTTTGTCAATTTATAATTCATCACCAAATAACATTTTTTTAACATCCAGCACTCGAACTCAAAACTACCAACATCAAAATTTATCCTATCGATTCATAACAAAGTCTAGTGCTGTAGGCTTCCAACAGGATCTCATATGGCAGGCACAAAGATGATGAAAATAAGACCATCAGAGAAATCTCCCACCGCTCATTTCTTCTTCCCACCCTTAGCGGCATCTCCAGCCTTGGTCTGTGCACAAGCATATGGAGAATGGTGGTTAGGGAAGCTTCAAAGGAACGGCAGAGACACAAGGAAGGAAAAAGTTGACTTCTTATTAAGCAAGCAATATGAGGCTTTACCTTCTTCACACCACGGATCTTCTTGGCCCTGTTTTTCCTTTCCTTCATCTGTTTCCTCGACTTCTCGACCTTGGTAGCAAGTCCATTCTGCAAGGAAAGATACGGGACGTTCAACATTTTGAGCACTCAAACTGGAACAACACACCCAAAACGTAACATGCAAAAGATGACATACCCTGATCAGTCTGTATTTGGGTTCATATTTCTTTGCATTGTCAACCGAGTCATAAATGAGCCCAAAACCAGTGGACTTCCCACCTCCAAAGTGTGTCCTGAACTTGAACACAAAGATAGAATTTGCGTCCTTCACATCGTACATATCTTTCAACTTCTCCTTCAACTCAGCCTTTAAAAAAGGAAGACAATGGAAAGAGCGGTAAGTTAAGTAAAAATCATCACGGCCTGATGCACAAATTGAAGAAAGAGAACGGAAAAGATTAAAACTAAGCTTCTGGCATTGATATACCTTGGGGACATTGGCCTTTCCGGGATGGAGGACATCGATCACCTAAGTTCACCAACCAATAAAAGCCATCAGAACCAAAATTCAAGTGTGCTGATTCGAGAATGCCCTTGGCAACAAAGTGCAGAGATATAATTGATAACCTAAGAACCTGTAGCTATCCTTATAACAACATCCAGTTATCTAAGAGATGGTAGAACCTGGATGTCATCGTTGAAGGACCACTAGCTACATCATTAGCTTAAACAATAGCCCATTTTTCTTAAGGCTAATCTGACATGCTAAATCTATTACAATAAAACAATTTGTCAAAAAGACATCCGCAAGAAAAGAAGAGAAAAACAGTGGCAATCTGAAAAACCAGCCTCACAAGGCATGAGCATTTAAATACCCACTATAGCTCGTACTAACGGAACAACCAAAGAAACCCAGAAAACAAAGCAGTCGTTCCATAGCAAAATAGCAGCAATGCTGCACCTACAGCGGCATCAACAGAAACGCATACCAAATAGAAAAGACGGAATCCTCAACGCAAGTGTCCAATTAGCAGCAAGATGTGCACTTCACCCCAAAGCTTTCGTAGCAGACTTTAGAAAGCTAAACATATCGGAAGGAGCCGAACAGAACTAGACGAGATTCATGGAGATACACGGCCTCAGAGATCTTGGTGGATACAAAACTCATCAAGCGGACTCTTCCGAATCCGTCAAGAGTAGCAAATATCTAGTTATCACATCACCGGCCGACCAAAATAGCCCAAGAACTACAGCAGATACGCAGCAGGCGAACGGAAAATAAGTAAAGAGAAAACACTAGGACACTTACAAACTGCTTCCTGGAGAGGAGGCGGTTCGTCATGAATTTCCGCGTGCGGATGGTGACCGCCTTTTCAACTTTGCTGCTGTCCGCCATGGTTGCTGCTCTTCGTGATCGAAAATAAGACTCAGGCAAAAACCCTTGCAGAAAGTTGAAGCAGCAGCGGAAGAGAATAGGTTTTCGCTAAATTTCGTAGCTTTATTTATATGAACGGAGATTGCCCTAGAAGCAGAAAATTTTAACTGGGCCTGTTTTTTATAGGCCCAATCATCATTTTGAGCCTCCCTCGGATGGGCCTTGTTTTCCCGAACTAAAACTAGATCAGCGAGCGTTTAGGAAGGAACGCAAACATCATCAATTTGAAAGATTGCAGGTCTCTTCTGAAACAAGTATGGTGGAGCCGTGGAGGTATTGCCGTTCTGTCTAAGATTCACAGAGAGAATGGTTTAGTAGCTGATGCTCTTTCAAAGTTAGCACACCAGAATCGCAATGGGGAGACTCTATTAGCTCCGCTTACACTCTTGTACGCAGAGGAGGATACGTGTTTCCGCTGCGCGAATTTCTGAAACGCAGAGCTACGAAGCAGCATAAGTAGAATCTTGCTCTGCTCTGTGATTGCCATGGCGGCGAAAGCAAGTCCTTCATCGAACCTCCACAAATCCGTTGCCATTTCTAAGGGATACAACTTCGCCTCAACTTGGGAACAGGTTCCATTTCCTCCTTATTCTCCTTCTGCATGTAGAATTATCGGCCCAATTGATCTGCGTCGCCCGCGGATCGGTTTAGGATTATTCGGATCCTTCTGGATCTCAGTCCTTGTTCATCGTCTGTCCATGAATTTGTAATTCTGGTATCGGCACCGGTAGTTCGAAATGAAAATTCTGGATCTGGAGTAACTGCTGCGACGGAACTGAGACGTTCGCATCTTGATTCGGGGTCATATATCTGGGAAAGCTTGATGAGGCGAAATGAGTAGGATTCGTGCAATTTTAGTATGCTACTTCACTTTCTTTTGATTAATTGCGGGTTCTGTGATGCAGAATGCTCCCCTCACCGAGCAGCAGCAATCTGCGATTCTTTCACTCTCTCGTGCTGTTGCTGAGCGGCCGTATCCTGCCAATCTGGTATAACATGGGATTCCACCTCGTCCATGCCTCTTGGTGTTTGCTTAGTTGGTCGTTTACGAGCTTTTTGGTGGAAAGCATTGCGAATACTGACTGCTGCTTGCAATTTACAGGCCCTAGAGCATGCCCCAAGAGCGGAGAATGGCGGCTTGACTGTCTCTACTAAGGACAGTGCTATGAGAGAAACTCAAGGAATTGAAGCAGTTTTAGTCAATACGAATCAAGTAAGTCTATGCATGCTTATCTACCATTTACTTTGCAGTTATGCAAATAGATAGTGTACTGATTACTGTGATATTCTCTGTATAGAGCATTTGTTATGGGGGATTTTCAGTTGAAAGGCATCTTGTTATTCTCTATTTAGGACAGACACTGGTTAAAGGGGGGTTCGAGGCTGAAGTGTCTGATTCATACTAGGAAACCTTATAGAAAATGATTATTCTGCTTTCTGCTTCTTCGAGCTTTGGGGAAGCAGACTATTGATCTTACCAGCCATGGTTGCTTTTGCTGACCAGTCTCATTGAGAAGTGACTTACAAGTCACATAACATGTGAAATAAACTTCTACGTTGGTTTGACAAGACGAGAGATGTCTTTGTAAATTATCTCAGTGTGTGGCATGTGTTGGTTGCAGTTTTACAAGTGGTTCACAGATCTTGAATCAGCCATGAAATCTGAGGTTAGATATGATTCTTAATGGATTTATTATCTGGTATGGATCAATAATGATCTGTGAGCACATAGATTTGTTGTCCTTATTAATCTACGTCTTTAGACAGAGGAAAAGTATCAGCACTATGTGAGCACATTAACAGACCGCATTCAGACTTGTGATGATATACTTCGCCAGGTAGGTTGGAAGTTTCTAATGCTTCTTAGTGCAATTGCTCTGCGTTCTAGTTATGTTGTCCTTATGGATACTTTGACACTTTTCACGTGGCAGGTAGATGAAACACTAGACCTTTTCAATAGCTTACAGTTGCAGCACCAAGCAGTAGCTACAAAGACAAAGACTCTCCATGATGCTTGCGATAGACTGGTATAGCCTCCTCCTTTACGGATTTGATCATTTAACTAGCTCTCCTTTTGTATAGCAGCCATTGCTAGAAAGGTTTAACTGTTGAACTGTGAAATTTTATTCAATCCCTTGTTGACCAATAGAAATCTGGAATCAAACAAGCTGGACATATCAGTTGAAGTTTTTCTGTCGCAAATGAGCCAGAAATTGATTATTGTCTTTTCTTTGGTTAATTTACCAGTGTACTATCATGTGCATCTTAATATTTTGTGTGTATTTTACACGTGATGACATCATTGGCAACACAACCTTGAGCTACATTAATTGGTCTTTGGAGTAAAACTACTCCTTAAAAGCCTGCTCGCCTTTCATAATGTAGTTCCATTATGTGGTTGCCTCGTTTCTTGACTCCTATTGCAGGTAGTAGAGAAGCAAAGACTAGTGGAATTTGCAGATGCACTTCGCAGTAAACTGAGATACTTTGATGAATTGGAGAATGTAAGGTTTGAACCTCTCTTAACTAGAGTCACAGTTAGAACATTACATGTCCAGTCTTTTTTGTGGTTTTCTCTTTAGTCAGGTTAATTATGTTCTAGTTAATGATGTGCTAGCAGTTTTCTTGATGTATAATGTTAATACTGTTGTTTTAACGCTTTCGATGTTATCAAGTTTTTTTTTTTTAATTTCTGAGGCTCATGATTTCCACCTTTACAGATTTCTTCCAATTTTTATTCTCCAAACATGAATGTTGGAAATGGAAACTTTCTACCTCTACTGAAGCGGCTGGATGAGTGTATAGCGTATGTACACATCTTTCCTCTGTCTGCTGGTTATTTGTGCTGCTGATATTCGGCATATGCTTGTTCATGAGATAATGTAACTTTCTCTTGATTGGACTGCGTTTGAATGTCATTTTACCATTTTTGCTCCCAGGTATGTTGAAAGCAATCCACAATATGCCGAATCAAGTGTTTACTTGCTCAAATTTCGGCAACTGCAGGTACATCACTAAAGACTATGATTGGTGGTAGACTGTACAAATGACAGAATTTTTTTTCACTGGTCTGAAACATCTAAAATATTTTTTGTTTTTTATCAGTCTCGAGCCCTCGGCATGATTCGCTCTCATGTTCTTTCAGTCTTGAAAGGCGCTTCTTCTCAGGTGAAACATTCTTATGCAAGAAAAAGATTTAACCACCAATGATCTAAGGCATCTGCTACTCATTCGTATGTTCATGGCCTTGATTAATAATTACTCTCTTCAACAGGTCCAAGCAGCTATCCGGAGCTCTGGTGGCAGTAAATCATCTATGTCTGAAGGTGTGGAAGCATCCGTTATCTATGTTCGGTTCAAGGCAGCTGCTAGTGAGGTATTTCTTACTTTGCCTACTGGTGCATAAAATATGCAATGGACTAGTTCCCGGAGTTGCACTCATTTGTTTGCTCAATTTGACCTCACCTAATGATGATTCTTGGCAGCTCAAACCTATACTGGAGGAGATTGAAGGTAGATCTGCTAGAAAAGAACACGTACTGATGCTTGCAGAATGCCATAAGTTGTATTGCGAGCAGAGGCTTTCGTTGGTGAGCTTCCTCTCACTAATTTTGGGGTACACCAGCATCTTTGTTGGCTTTGTTTGATCCTTGCAATTCATTTTTCTCTTTGAAGATAAAAGGCATAGTGCAGCAACGGATATCTGAGTTTTCCAAGAAAGAAGCTTTGCCATCATTAACTAGATCTGGTTGTGCATATCTGACACAGGTAATGTTGTTAACCCTTAAACCCGCTGGTTGATTTGATGAATTAGCTTTTTGTCCCTTATTTTAGATTTTCCAATTCACCAAGAAATTTTATGTATGCCATGAAATCTGGCATTAGTAATTTGGTTTCTTACTGGTATCATCGCTACTGGCTTGGTATCAAAGGGGAATCATCTAGTCAAACTCTGTCTGCATGAGATGAGGGGCATGTATATGGTTCTCTTCAAATAGCTTGCAGGCTTCATATGCACTATGCAAACTAATACTAGGCTAGCCATTGCTGTGGTTCCATGATCGATCCACGAAGAGCCATACTAGAACCTCCTTGTTATCTTACACCACTATGGACATTAATTTTCTTGTCGAGCCATTATGTTGCTCACTTAATTCCTATGCATTCACTATTCTTCGTGGTTTTGGAAATTCGCTCCTTGAAGGTACATGTTCATGTCTAGTTTTTCTTTCCATTTCATGAAAGACTTCTATCCATTTTCCTAAGTCCACCTCCATAATTGCAGGTATGTCAACTTGAGCAACAGCTCTTTGATCACTTTTTCCCATCTTCTTCAGAAGATATCTCTAGTTTGGCTCCACTGATAGATCCTCTGTAAGATTTTTTCATATCATTTTTCATGAGTTCTCCTTTTTCCGAGATTTTATCTCTCTCTTTTTTTTTTCCTTCCTTTTTCCGTACTTTCTTTGTTGCGGCTGTAAATGTTGAGCTTGTTATTGGTGTAAATTCGTGCTCCAGTTTATGACTTTCAATTTTGTTTTACAGGGCAACATACTTGTATGACACCCTACGACCAAAACTTATACATGAGACAAATGTTGATCTTCTGTGTGAACTTGTTGATATACTAAAAGTTGAAGTCTTGGGAGAGCAGCTTAGCAGGAGAAGCGAGTCACTTGCTGGGCTGCGTCCGACACTGGAAAGGATTTTAGCTGATGTTCATGAACGCCTGACATTCCGTGCTCGAACTCATATCCGTGACGAGGTAGTTATTTATTTGTTACTTCTATTCACCTATGCAAGTGATGTATATGAAAGTACGGTATACGATTGGGGTTCTGTGTTCACTTTTGCAAGCTCATGTAGCTTGGTGTTTATTTTTTCTGAGAAATAAAGCTCGGTATATTATATTGTTTTTTTAAGCTTTGAATCCCATCCTTGGAAGATGTTATGTCAAGAAGTATGACAATGTTCTAAGACCTTTAGTTCTTCCTAATGCCAGTGGACTTGTTTCTCCTGCAGATAGCAAATTACATTCCATCTGACGAAGACTTGAATTACCCTGCCAAGCTAGAACGGATTAATGAGACAACGTCTGAAACTTCTTCGGTAAAACCTCAGATACTCGGATTTTCTGTCTCCTTCTACATTGTTATAATTTCTGGTTTGTGATTAATTGGTTATGGGAAAAACTGGAGTCTGTAGGCCAAGCTGTTGAAAATATTTACAATTTATCGACCATTCATTATTTCCCCATTCATCTTTATATTTTGCAGGTTGATGAAAATACAGAGCTGTTTAAATCTTGGTATCCGCCTCTGGAGAAAACTTTATCATGCCTTTCTAAGTTGTACCGTTGTCTTGAACAATCCGTGTTCACTGGTTTGGCACAGGTATTAGAGTTTTGTATCATTGGTGGTATTCTCATTACTTTTTAAGCAATTGACTTTCTGAAATTCCCTTTGCATTGCTGTCTGACAGGAAGCAGTGGAAGTTTGTGCTGATTCCATTCAAGTAAGTTAAATGATGCACATTTCTGTTATGTATCCATACTGCAGTTCTATATGCATTAACATCAACTCCCTGAATCAAATCTTCGTGTGTGACACAGAAAGCTAGCAGGCTGATTGCTAGGAGAACAACAGCAATGGATGGGCAGCTTTTCCTTATTAAGCACCTTCTAATATTAAGGGAGCAGGTTATCTCCAAGATTTTCAATTTCAATGATTTTGTGGCTTTCTATTGGTGGATACAATCTAACGTGCAATCCTGGGTATATCAGATTGCACCTTTTGATATAGAATTCTCAGTCACACACAAGGAGCTAGATTTCTCTCATTTACTGGTTAGTTTCTCTCATTTGTTAACGAAACTTGAAGTTCCAATCAGTTTAGATAACCATTGCAAGAATTAGGCTGATATATCTCTCAATTGAAGTTCTATACTTAGCATCGACCATAGATTAAAGCATCTTTTTTAAAGTCTGTTTCTTGTACTCTGTTTGATCTTCTGGTTATGCTGTGATGAAAATTGCCAATGATTTTGTTGCATTATTAACATTAGCATCCATGATCCAGGAGCACCTGAGACGGATACTTAGAGGTCAGACCTCACTATTTGATTGGTCAAGATCATCCTCTTTGGCAAGAACCTTATCTCCTAGAGTGCTAGAAAGCCAAGTTGATGCCAAAAAGGTTTGGTGATGATTTCTTATTTTATCTTCTTGAAATCCCTTTCTTCATCAAACTACTACTGCAGTAGTGGTATGCGTGATGAAATTAAATTATCTGATTTATATTTTCTTGCCCTTTGCATATTAACAAGTTGCTCTTATTCATCTGCAGGAACTTGAGAAAAGCCTAAAGGCCACGTGCGAGGAGTTCATCATGTCGGTCACTAAATCAGTTGTGGATCCAATGCTCTCATTTGCAACAAAGGTAGGCACTCTCAAAATCTTATTTGAGTGAAACCTTAGTAACTTTTGGTTCAATCTATTACATATAGTTGCATTCTAGTGAAATTGGGACACCCAGGATAATCTTGTCAATGAGTGAAAATACCTGGTGTGTCTGACATGAAAATAGATACCTACATGTCCATTGTGGAGTCGGTGGTTCTGGGTAGGGCAGCATAGATGAAGGACGAAAGTGTTCACCATAATGACCAGTTTTAGCTGCATAGATGTTTGCTCTCCAGTTTTTGTTTCATGTGCTTAAGGCTACGAGAGTGCAGTTGCAAATCCTTTCTGCTCCTTGTATAGGTGACGGCAGTGAAAGTTTCCCTGTCTGCGGGTAGTCAGAACCAAAGAGCAGATTCAATCATGGCCAAGCCGATCAAGGATCAAGCTTTTGCTTCTCCCGAGAAGGTGGCTGAACTTGTTCAGAAGGTAATGTTTCTGTACAGAGCAAATAGCTTCCTTCATATGTAACTTTTTCATTCAGACTTCATTTTCAACGATTTGTTCGAAACCTCATTGTTATTTTGTTGTTGAAAATGCAACTTTATTAAATGAGGTGTTATTTTGTTGTTGATAGTCGTAAGTAGATTTTCTCGCCAAGTTAGCTTGAAAGAGCTGCCGCCATCACTGTTTGTTTCTGCTCTTAATTTCTCTTGATTTCGATATCCTTAACTCTCTCAACAGGTTCATGCTGCCATCCAGAAAGAGCTGCCACCGGTGATGGCCAAAATGAAGCTCTACCTGCAGAACCCTTCAACTCGAACGATACTTTTCAAGCCCATCAAGTATGTTCCTCATTTCCCCCCGCATCCTATGTCAACTCGTTGGTGTTCTTTATGATTGGGATCTCTAAAGAAACGTTGGATTTGCATTATTGCTGTTTACACAGAACGAACATTGTCGAAGCTCACATTCAGGTCCAGTCGCTGTTGAAAGCGGAGTACTCCCCTGAAGAGCAAACCACCATCAACATGGTCCCCATTCCAGAATTGCAAGCACAGCTCGACAAACTCCTATGAGTCGGTTGTACTATGTTATGTATAGTCTACACACAAAACCTGCTTCTTCTTGCTCGTTTCCCATCACCGGATCTTTCATCGACGCTGCTAGTGCAGTCGTAATGTGTTATTTTGCTATACAAATTCGGTTTTTATGACATTATGCGGGAACTGTAATGTCGTGTTTATTTCTGTAGGATTTGATGCTGGGTTTTCCGATGTCGTGTTATTTTGCTATACAATTTTGGTTTTTACGACATTATGAGGAAACCTTCATGAGGCAAATTAATTTCTTAGGATGCTTGCCTGACCTCTCTATAAGTCCTAACCCATTCATAAGAATGTTGAGGTACTCGTCTCGATCCAATTTTAGTCATATATATTTTTACGGTACTCGAATTGCCATAATATAACTGGATTGCTAAATGTCGCCCTTAAAATTGCTAAATGTCGCCCTAACTTAGATGTCAAATTACCTGTATACCCTTAATGAAAAAATCAAAATTGAAAGAAACAAACAAGCCCTAAACCTATTCTCCTGCGTTCCCTTCCCTCTGCACCTCGCTCCATCGCGCCGAACTCCCGCGATCCCACCCGCGCAGCAGCCTTCGCCGGAGAAGAAGGCTTCGTCGGAGAAGAAGAAGGTAAAAAAAAAAAAAAAAACCGTGCCGACCGCGGTCAACGCGCGGTTGAACCAACGGCTGACCGCGGTCAACCTGCGGTTGGACCATGGCTGGACCGCAAATCACCTGCGGTTGGACCATGGCTGGACCACAAATGACCTGCGGTTGGACCATGGCTGGACCGCAGGTGATTTGCGGTCCAGCCATGGTCCAACCGCAGGTCATTTGCGATCCAGCCATGGTCCAACCGCAGGTGATTTGCGGTCCATCCATGGTCCAACCGCAGTTCATTTGCGGTCCAGCCATGGTCCAACCGCAGGTGATTTGCGGTTCCTTTTTTTTTTTTTCCGTTTTTCAGTTAATGTATTTACCTCGTCGGAGTCGCTACTCCGACGATATCGGCTTCAAAATGACGATGATGGATTTTTCTCTCCTTAGATAGTGTTTTTTTAGTTCAAGTGGTGTTTGTTTGAGAAAGGGAAGGTAAAGAAGCTAAGGAGGTAAAAGTGTAACTTTGATTCTTTTTAGGGCGACTTTTAGCAATTTTAAGGGCGACCTTTAACAACTCCCTATGATGTTGGACGTTCTTTATAAACTTTAACAACAAAACGTCATCGCGTCACAAGACAAAGAAGAGTAACCCACTGATATCCTCCATGAGAATCAAATCAACCAGTGAGGACGGGATGAGCTTTCGGAAAATTATGGAACTCTTTGATTTTCTCAATTTAATCAGAAACCCAGCTCCGCCATAGATTTCCCCAAAAAAAAAAAAAAATCTCTTCCCCCAATTCTCCCTCGCCGTCCAACTCCCTCTCCGAGCTCCCCTCCAATGGCGGCAACTGCTTCATTCCTCCAGTGGAACCCACTCAAATGGAAGCAATTCCCTCCCTCGCCGCCGCCGCCGCCGCCTCCGCCTACAGCAATTTGCTCGTCCTCCATCTCGTTCCCTCTCAGAACCGCCGCTAATAAATCCTCCGCCTCCAAACCTGCTTCCAGGCTCACGATCAGGTGTTCCTTCGCGGCGAAGCATCTGAACTCCTCCAACGACACTCATGTCCCGGCCACCACGTCGGGCTCGAGCTTCGCGATTGCCGAGTTCAAGAAGGAGAAGAAGAGTGCGTTCGAGAGACTCTGCAACGCCGCCCTGAAGGCCCTGCAGGCGATGAAGAAGCCAGCGATCGCCGCGATTCTGGTCGCCGCGCTGCTGATGTACGACCCCGCCTCCGCTTTCGCTGCCTCTGGTGGAAGGATGGGCGGCAGATCCTTCTCCCGCTCCTCTTCCTCGTCGTCGAGGAGTTACTCCGTGCCTCACGGCTCGAGCTCGGGGTTTTCCTACTCCGCGCCTTACTACGGCCCGTCCCCGTTGGGCGGTGGGGGAATTTACGCTGGCTCGGTAGTCGCCGGTGCTGGCTCTGGTTTGCTTCTAATTGTAGCTGGTTTCGCTGCCTTTGTGTTGGTCTCCGGGTTTCTTTCCGATGGAAATGAAGCGGGAATTCTAACAGCTACCGAGAAAACCAGCGTTATCAAGCTTCAGGTACTTCCTATGGCCTCCATTAAAATTGTTGAACTGAGGATTCTGCCTGCTACGGATGCTCTCTCTCTCTTTGTCCTGAATTAAAAATGGAACGGTTGCTATGAAAATCCTGTGTCTGGACTGTCGTAATAGTTTACCTTGGGGGCTTCAACTGTGAAAGGAACTCTTTGCGATCAGTGGATTCTGCAATCGAATTGAAACTAATGATTCTTGTCCTTTACTTTAGGTTGGCTTGTTAGGAATGGCACGCTCTCTTCAGAGGGATCTTAATAAGATTGCAGAAGTTGCAGATACATCCTCCTCAAAGGGTCTAAGCTATGTCTTAACAGGTATGGAGCTAATAATTTTCATTGGGGTTTTATATGGGAAGACCAGAACCATTTTTTTTGCCTTGTTTGTTATGAAAAATATTGTTAGCATCCATAGCTGATGAAGATCGGATCATGATCATCTGCATACTGTGGTTGCAGAGACTTCACTCTCTTTGCTTCGGCGTCCTGATTATTGCATCTCAGCCTATTCAGCTGTAAGTTCTCTCCCTCTCTCTCTCTGACATTCATTTGCTAGTCTGTTGATTTTGCTCCGTACATGCTCGTTGTTTGTAATTCCAACATGGTATCATTGAGGCCGATGTAGTCTCTTTGAACGAGCCTTGTGGTTTATATGCTGCAGTATAGTATTCATCGGTGTGCTGATACTCGTGCATGTAAATTTTTCAATACTGCCAGGTAGATGTGAAGCGAAGTATGGAGGAAGGTGAGAAACGGTTCAACCAACTTTCTATTGAAGAACGGGGAAAGTTTGATGAAGAGACGCTTGTTAATGTGAACAGCATTAAGAGGCAGAGCACCAAAAGCCGGAGAGCAAGCGAGTTTAGCAATGAATACATAGTGGTGAGTAGTAGTAGTAGTAGTAGTAGTTCATATTTTAGACCTTGCACAGTTGCACTACCTTGACCTGTGCATCCAACTCTTCTTAGCCCCAGTTTGGTCTCCAGAATTGAGATTGTGTCATTCAAATGATTGCAGATAACAATCTTGGTGGCAGCTGATGGGGTGCACAAGCTACCCGCCATTAACAGTGTTGGAGACCTAAAGAAAGCTCTGCAGAAGCTCGCGACAATTCCCTCTGAAAGTTTACTCGTAAGAGATTTAGCAAATCATCTGAATCACTCTGAATTGGTTATTGTCACCCGAATCCCACGATTGATCTCTATGTTTTGTTCGTGGTTTTGTCATACATACAGGCAGTTGAGGTGCTGTGGACGCCTCAAAATGAAAACGACACGCTGTCGGAAAGAGAACTGCTGCAAGATTACTCGCTGTTGAGACCTTTATGAGAGAGCTCTAAATGATATATACACGCCCAAAGCTCTAGTGGTTGCCTTGTCTCCCCTATTGACGGTGCAGGGTTTTTTTCTGGCAAATGTCACACTGCATTGTCCTGAAACTTGTAAATAAGGATGTAATTTTGTTTGTACATGATATAAAGCTTTACTATATGATATGAATTTGCATACAGTGTTTTTTCCTGCTATCTTCCCGTTGCTAGTCTGTAACGACATCGACAATTGGGGGGGAAAACCAATCGAAGATCCTAAGATAATTGTCTCTGGCAATGAACAAATTGATCCTTGAGCTGTAGTATTGAATCGTTCCAATCATTCTACAATCATGGGTGCAAAGAACGGTTGACTATATAATCCACCAGAAACCAAAAGTTACACTTCCCTTCTTCCTTCCTTTTCTATGGTTTGGTTTGGTAATTGTTTGCCCATCAGGTTTCCAAACAGTGGCAACTCCACTCTCTGAGGGCTCTTCTTATAGCTTTGGCTTTGGGCTAGAAGGTGTTTTATCCCTTGCCCACAAGGGAGGGATGATCCTATATTTCACTGGCTCTTCCTCTTTCTTCACCTCTTCTCCTTCTTCCTTTACAACATCCTTTGAAAATGCACCAGGATTCACCTTGATACAATTCTGCAGGGCCACAAACGGCCGCACGCAATCCGATCCCTGCGGAACAAGGTACAAATGTGACACAATCCACCATCTGATTCAGTAACACTTACTCATAGCTCATGGGAAGAGAAGTAAATTCAGCCTCACAGTACAATTTTGTTTTTGTAGTTCACAGTAGGAACCTTCATTAAAAGAGAAGCTACCGAATCCTAATTGGGAATCAACACAAAAAGGACGAGGATACCGTTTTCTCTGGTTAGCAGAATGATTCACCTTTTCTTCAGCAGTGCTCTTGAGAAAACACAGGAAAGCATCCGAAAATTGAACCCCGCATTCGCCATTTCGTAGTTCACTTATGCAGGGGCAGTCGAGTGCCTTCTCGGCCTTGGAATCTTGAGACTGCCAATATAGAGAAAACAAAAAGATAAATCCAATCCCTCAGTAGTTCACGCTCACCATCTCTACAGTTCCAAGACATTGACAAGGAGAAGCCCGTGGGAATCTAGAGGGTTGCTAACCGACCTCATTCACGGCAGCAGAATCACCAAAGGCTGCAGCTTCTGCCCAAGCAAACGGAAAAGCAAATACAATCAGGACACTTGGAAATCATCTTCAACAAAAACCAAGAATAGTCTCAATCATTTTCTTCATCCTTCTGTCTGAAGCTCGAATCAGTCAAAATTCCCCATTTGTTCACTCAAATAAATACGAGAGGAATATGCATTATTCATTGGACAGAAATGTCTACTGCCATTGAAGAAGTCGAAGAGCACCCAAATTGGACAATAGCGAGTAGCAACGTCTTTACAAAACGAAGTAGTGACAAATGATCACTGCCATTGATGTTGAATAGCATCCTAATTGGACTGTAACCCAAAGCCGTATGGTTGCAAAGAAGAATCAAATAGTGGAAGCTACGGGGAGCTGATATTGGAGTTTACTATTATCAAATTAAACGCTGCAGGAGAGGAAAAGGTTGCGAACAGTTCACCTGCTACGAGAGATTCCATGGAAGTAGGAGGAGACGAGCCCTGAGGCTTGAATTGCGTCTCCTCTGAACAAGCAGGTACTGAATGCTCGCTTTGAACTTGGCCCATCTTTCTTCTTCTTCGTCTTCCTCAATCCAATAAAATTTCGGCCAAACAGGAATCCAATGGCGATACAGATGAAGGTTCGCTGGAGAGAGCGATTCTGCGATGTTGATTGCAATGGTGGAAGGGAAGCTTACAATTCCGCATGAAGCAACGCCGAGTTGTTCAATTGAAGATATCAATTGAAGCAATCTGGGCGCCGGTGTTGCGAACAAAAAACCAGGACACCGGCGCGGGATTTCTCGACTGGGCGATGAAATTCCGATGCGAAGCGAAGCAGATCAGCCAATCTATTCAGCGGGCACTGAGCGTAACCAGTTTTCAACAGCGGCGGGGGAGATGGTAAGTGAACGAGATTGAGGAGATTAGAGAAGGATTCGGGGACTTGGACACAATCGCCGGGGGATGCAAGATTACGGGTGGTGGAGATTGGGCTCCGATAAGCCGACGGCAGCCCAACTAGCCGAAAGTGAGGACTTTTATATTGGGCCAGAATGGGACATTTTTATTGACCGGCCCAAGATTGGTGCAGAACTTTACTATCAGCTATTCAGGCTGAAATCTACACATACTATAATACACCGAAGTGAAAAACGGGAGCCCCATTTCAAATTTCCTGCAACGAGAGTGAAAGTAGGAAGGACATTTTTGTCTTCACAATTATTTTTCTTTATTCATTAAAAAAATACATACGGGGATTCGAACCATGGCCATTTTAAAGAAAGACAAAGATCATAACCAATCAAACTAAGTACATTTGTTGTATCCTTTTAAACTAAAAACATATAATAGCAGGGTGGAAAAAACTCTTGCCCCATTTCAAATTCCCTGCTCCATGAGCATTTGTAGGAAGGGTAGAATAGGGAGTACCAATTTTTTCTCTTTCCTCTGTGGAACGGGCCAACTTACCGTACACATGCGGATTTAAACGGGTCTAGGAGTGTCAATTTTTTTCTTTATACCCTTTTATTTCTCCGTGGTGATAAAATATATATGAAAAGTCAAAAATAATACTCCTTTTTATTGTTAAAAATAAAAAATTTAACAATAAACTAATGCATGGTATCTAATGGGCTAACCGCTAACCATAAAATAAAAGAGTTGAATGGGCCTGACCTACATGGGGTTTGGCCATCAAGTAAAACAAATGAACATCATTGGTTTGTCATTCTAAAACAAGCTATTTTCTCTGGCATAATATATATTATGCTATTATTTTATATCTTAGTGGCTAAAATATAATGTATTTTAAAGTTATTCAATGGCTCGACCAACCCAAATATTCCAATTTTTATCATTTCAAATATATATTTTATAATTATTTGACATCATATTGATCAAATTATAGTGTGTTTTATAGGGAATCGTTTGGTATTTGTTAGTAAAAAACTAAACATAAAGATCTATTTGGTTATTTTAAACATTAAAACGATCCTAAATATTTTAAGTTCCTTTTGAATTTCTATGGTTTTATTCCCGAATAAGTGACGTGCAAAAGGCGAATTGTAGTCGTCTCTTTTCTTTCACTATTTTTTATTTTCAAATAGAAAGTTTAAAAGTAAAGAATAATTAGAATTTGGCATGGGTCGGTCAAATAGGCTGAATTTCAAGTTTTGGCCCGTTTGTTTTATGCATTGCAAATTTATTAGCATGTTGATGGAAATGGCTTGGAAAAAAGACATATAAGTTGTACCTTTGCAGAAATTTCCTCAAATGTTTGAATGCTTTGTGAATCAGGTTCCGTGACTTTTGTGATGGTGTATGTGCTTGACGATTGCTCGATGTTGTAACTACTTAATTTGAGAGTAAATCTTTTGATTTTCCCTATGAGTTGTGATACCAGTTCTGGTGGTTGCAGCATGTTGTCGTTGTTGGCCTGTACAAGTTGTTCCTCCGTGATGCTAATTACCTTTCTTTCTTTTTTAACAAATTGTGTAGTAGTGCTATGAAACAGACCACCCATGAACGCTACGCTTATTATGGTCTGTTCTTACTTCCGGTGGTGAGAAATTGTGAATTGAGAATCATATTCGCCTACCGCACTGTGTCTGGCTGGTGGCTGCTTACTGTGCTCTCTAGAGTTATGAAACAGACTACCCATGAACGTTACCCTTAAGAGTCCATAACTTTGCGAAAAACCAAATTTAGGCAATCAAAGGTGGTGGATGTGTGATGATTTTTTATGGTTTAATTGTTTGTGAATTGGATATCTGATCTTTGTATGATTATAGTGGATGTTTGCTTAATAGAATAATCCATTTTAATTCATGTTTATTTTTAACATGAACTTTAGTAACTCAAAACCTTCGAGACACATATCACCTACTGCATTTACTTCTAAATCCTGCATTTACTTCTAAATCCTGCATTAAAGATGATTGGAGGAAACATCTTTGATGCAGTTGAGATACTGGAGACCATAACAAAAGCAACGTATAGCATCAAAACCAACCATCTGAACTATTAGCATTGTTGCTTTACTCTTTTTTCGTGGTTGAGTCTCCTTCAAAAAATTTAGTTTGATTTTAGAAAATTTTGCTTCTGCAGTCCTGTCTAGCCACCAACGCGTTCAGTAGATGGAGATGGCAGAGGCGAAGGCTAATTTTGTGTTGTTGTTGCTGGTTTAGGGATCGGTTTGTGAAGAAGAGGGGAAAGAGAGGGGGAAAGGGAAATGCAGGAGAGGGGGATAACTCTTTTCTCCGACAAAAATGGAGTGAAGAAAGGAATTATGATCAGTAAGGATATGGTTATCTTACATAACGGTCTCTATTCTGTTTGAATTGAGCTTGGGAGGCAGTGATAAGGACGAGCTGCAACCAATTCATAATGATAAGAGTGTTATGAACTGTGATCATGTCTTATTTCAAGTTAGAAGGTAGTTTCAGTATAAGGATTATTTAATTTGACAAGTTGTTTCGTCCATGATTCTTGGTAGTTTCAGTGCCATTCTAGCCATTGTTTAGTCTGTAATTTTTGAGAATTGATATGCGAGTAATGACTTTCACTTAGCTTCAACTATTATGTGTGTATTTATTGGCATGTGATAGAATTCTCTTTTCCTTTTCTTTGAATTAAGTTTCATACTCCAATTGTATCATTTGTACATAGGCAAATCATACTCGAGATGACAACTCGCTGATATGGCTGGTGCAAGGAATGAAGCCATCATTAGAATTCAGACCGACAACGGGGAGGGATGCCCATGACTAATTCAATGATGATTGATGATGGTATAATAAAAACTGCAGTCTGCATCAGCACCAATTTCTAGGCCTAAGTAAAGTTATTCAACCCAGAACTCTGCTTAGCGCTAAAAATTGCCCTCACCCAACCTTGATCCTGTTTGACCCACTTATGAAGAGTCAAGATATATGACTAATCCTCTCCGTTCGTATTTTCTTATTAACTCTTTCTGACCCTTTAGGTTGGGGCGGGGCGGGAAGAATCGGATTAGTGGGTCGGTCCTAATCAAGTGGAATCTCAATCCCTTCACTCTCACTTGCTTTCTCTCCCATTCCATAAGTGGGTAACATACAGTAATCCGGCCAACGGGCCGGGTAATAAGCTAGTTATTTAAAAGAGTCGATCGAGCTCACACGTGCACTGCAAGCCCAAGAAGGATGAATTGCAGTAGAGCGGGTAAGTCAGCTCAGTTTTTGAGTAAGCTATTATTCAGAATACGAGAATACATGTACTTCATCAATGGGGTTACTGGAATTCGAATACAAGACCTCTTGGTCATATAAGGTTCTGATATCATGTCATAAACCAGTTGGTCTCAATAACTCGAATTGTTGAAAGAGGTTCAATCATATATCAATCACTAATAGTTGGGGTTTAAATGGGAGCTACTAGATTGGATTAGTCAACACTTAAAGAGATTTCAAGTCATATCATGAATTGTGTTAAGGCCTAAGGGGTAGCGAGTCAACGAAATATGAATCAATATTCTTACTGTCAATTTCACCATATATGCAGCAGACACCTGTAGTGTTCTTTGTGGGTTACGCCTTACGCGCAAAGGAAGAAAAGGAAGAGAGTGCTGACCTTTGAGAAAGCAGTATCTAACTAATGGTCTGTCTGGGTCCACCTCATTTGTTAAACCACATGGTGTTTTGTTGGGAAAGTTAATCTGCTAATTTGAAAATTCGTTAGCAGATACTAACTAATATCCAAAATACATGAACTAGTATCCAAATACTAAAGTATCTAGAGAGCACAGACTAGTATTCAAAGTTTGCTAACTGATATCCACCATGAATCAACTATTATCCCAAATTCACAAACTAATATCTAGACAACACAGAATAGTATCCATATAACACATAATTAGTATCCCGATAACACTTAAGAGTATCCAGATAACACATAAGAGTATCCATATTGAATACTAGTTGGTTGATTGTGGATATTAGTTGGTATCTGCTATCTGGATACTAGTTTGTGATGTTTTGAATACTAGTATGTGTTATCTAGATACTCAGCAGACTTGGATATTAGTTCATATATTTTGGATATTAGTTAGTATATACTAATGAATTTTCAAGTTAGTAGAATAACTAGGCTGTGTTTTGTTGAATCATATGGAGTTTCCTTGTACACATTAATTACTTTGAGGAACTTTTGTGTTATTTGTCACTTAACCTAATTACCCTAGGCAGCGTAGTAGACAGGGTATATTAGGTTGGTTCTTCGGCCTTCAGATGTAAGTTCTGCAGCTCCCATTCTGTGAAGACTAATAAGATAAACTGAGAGCTTCGCCTCTCCGTGGAGGAGTCTCGTTCACACTGAACGGGGAAACCACGTAAATAGCTGTGTTGTGCTTCCGCGGTTTAGTAGATTTTACATGTTTGGACATATGCAAACGACAAACCCATATACATGGCATTCGTTTAAGGTGGTGTATTAACATATAATATAAGCTTCATAATTGAATATCTCCCAACAACTCGAACAATTGAAACCAATTGGTTGATTAAAAAAGAATTGGTCTTAATCCAAAACCCCATCTGTCCTTCTTGTTGGTTCTTATTAACTAAAAATATCATCAATAAGTCGACAACGTCTATTTCCGACATATATGATTCCTGTACATATTTAGTGATGAAAATTTGACGACACGACATTTTGATTCTAGCCAGCTGTTTTCCCCTAAGCAAAAATATATGTTGTGTTTGAATTGGTTTCAAGCCGGACACTTGTGATCTTGTGGTAACAATTGGGATATCTATCCCCCACCTTAACGAACGACAAGGCAAGTGCGTCTGTTAGTGTTTTGGTGTATGGCACTATGCTGATCCTGTCTAGCTTAATTTGGTATTATTTCAAACCCATACATAAATAAAATAAATATGATTTTGATTTTTTTTTTTTTAAATCCACCCCAAAGCTAGGTGGAAATATTAACAGAGTTGAGCGTATGAAATTTTTATAGGGTCTCAAATTGGGGTTTATGAAGTGAAATCTTTAGATGTATAGACAACATCCTTGGTGGGCGTTTTAGCATAACAAGATGGCTCAATTGGGACATCTATGTGGTTTTAATTTTTTTTGGTTCAACATTACAATCATCCGTTAAATACTTTTGTTCAAAACAAATATTGGTCTCATTTATGTTTTTTTTATGTGTCACAGATATTTCGAATCTTAGTTTCGCATATTGTTTATGCTTTTTTTTCTTCTTTGTGTCTCATCACTACCGAAGATATTATACATTTTTTAATTTATAAAGTGAACAATAACATTTTTTCATGATTGAGTAAACAACCCTTTCGTACAACTAAACTGTTTATCATTTTTTATCCAGTAACTGATATTTTCGATCCGCTCGACTGATAGAAACTATACATATCATCAATAAGTAAGAAAATTCTTCCAATCACTATTAACCAACCATATGTGTACATAGATCTACATAATATCTCTTACTTGCAAGGAAGTGGCTCCTTTTTGCAATTACCTTTCTTTTTAGGTTTAATTCACCTGCGTAGTCATAACTTTCACGATTTTGACAAATATAGCCACTTTTTGAAAAATACACAGATATAGCCATTCCGTCTATAACTTTAACGGAATAGTAATAAATGCTGACTGTACTAACGATTTTTGCTGACATGGTGATTGTTCATTAAAAAACTATGCCTAGATGTAAATTATTCTTTTTTAATTAATTGAAGCTCTGTAGACTTCTTCCCCTTCCTCTTCTTCTCTCGTCGCTGCCAATTCTTCAGCTGCATCCACCAGCTTCGTCGCCGACCAGAAGCAAGCGAGCCAGAGGACTCGACGCAGGCGGATTGCGTTCCGTGACGACAAGGATCGAGACGACGAGGGCTGGGGTGCTTCAATCCGGCGAAGATTACAAGAAAGAGAAACCCATTTAACAGGGAGAGAAAGGTCTGTGGCGCCGGCGGTGGGAGGGAGGAGTTAAGGAGGGAATGCGTTGAGCTTGGAGGGTTTGAGTTTTTGGATTTTGGGTTGCGGTGAAGCTTGGTGGGTTCTAGATTTCTGGGTTCCACAACATCCCCACACCAGCATCTATTTTTTGTTCGTTGAGATTCCAATGTCGCTGGTTCTGAGTTTTATGGGGAAACTGGGTTCTTTATTATAGTGGCAGGCTGGCAGGAAGGAGTGGCGACTTGCAGTGAGGGGGGAGCTCCAGATCTGCACTTCGGGTCGGCGACGGAGCTGTGGGTGCGGAGGGAGGGGTGGCTGCTTCGACGATCCATAGCGAGCAGGGTCGTTCTCATTCATGCCCGGGATTCGACAGCATCATTAGCGGAGGAGCCTAGGAAATTTCAATCCTGCCGCTACTAGTGTGAAATAGCCCAGGATAATTGATGGGGAAAGAGAGAGGGTTTGAAGGGAGGAATCATGAATTTGGATCTGGTGAAGAAGGGGGAGGGGAATTTGGGAAGACAAGCAGCGTAGTGGGAAGGGATGAATGAATAGAGAGAGAATAAAAATAAAATAATTTATTTCTTATAAAATATTTTAATTTAATTTTTTTAGTAAAATTAGTTATTTTTTGTTTAAAAATCTACTTTTAATATGACGTGGCGTATGACATAGCGTCTGGGTGGCATGAATATGTCTAGTTGGTGATGACGTGTCATGCAAGTGGCATCCACCTCAGCGACACGTAGACGTTATTAACGGCGTCTATGATGATGTTATAATTTGTAACGGAAATGGCTAAAGTTGACAATCAAGTTTCACAAAAGTGGCTATATCTGTGTATTTTTCAAAAAATGGCTATATTTGTCAAAATCGTGAAAGTTATGGCTATGCAACCTTCTTTTTATATATAGCATACAGACCGTGCGCCCAAAAGGCCAAAATAGTACAAATTTTGTACCCAGCTCAACCCAAGCCTACCCCCCACCTTCACTTTCAATTTTGATTACAGAAAAACAAAAAAAGGAATAATAATAATTTAATATAAAAATATCGTGTGGAAGTGGAAGTGTGTCTGTCCCTTCCTTAGCTTCAGCATCAGCCTGCCAGCCAAATTTTATGTCGATCCGAAAAGCATTGAGATGATCCTCTCAGGTGGGCCCATTCGCGTTGTTAGTGGGATTAGAACTAACGGGCCCACTGATAGGGGGCACGCACATGGATTCCTTGTGGGCCACAACATTCTGGGCCTATCTGTTCGGTGTAACTTCCCGTCTCCGTCCTGCCTCCGCAATTTGCCGTCAGGCCGTGGGGCCAAGTCTTTGTGGAGCACAATGTTCCATATAAAATCCATCAAATACCGTCCTCTGAATTCTAAGTGAAAAGAAATGGCTAAATTATACGTTTCGTTACTCAAATTATATAAATATATTACGTTTGTCATTCGAATTATTTTTTTTATTATTCACCACTAACTTTATGAATTGTTTCATCGTTAGTCACCGACCGTAAAACTCCGTCAGTTTTCTATGATGTGGCAAACGGAAGTGCTGACTGCACCGTTAACTTAATGACATGTCAATTTCAAAAAAATAAAAAATAATCAACTTTCACCTTCTTCTTTCTTCACTCTTTGGGTATTTTAATACTCATTCAGCTTCCAAGTTTTCATTCAGCATAATGTATGATTTTATCTAAATTAGGCGTCCATATGTTGCGGTCTACACTCTACAAACACAATTATACAGTATAGGAACAATATTGAGCTCTATTTTTTATGAGTCTAAAAGAGAGGAATGTTTGACTCTTGAGTGGTTATGCAAAGTATTGACCAATTACTTAACTGGTTAATTGGTTTCCTCTCTCTCGTATTGCCACATCCTCCGAATCCAACTCGGCCACATACCACCCTTCTTCCATAATAGCCTCGCTAAAAAGCTTTGCTCTATTTCCATCCCATGCCGTTGGTCTTGGTGAACCAGTCGGAATTCCTCTATTGGGCTTTCCTCCATCATCTGTTTCCATGGCTGCAGTTGTTGCACTCACGAGCCGCCATACGAATAGCAAAACCCTAGATCACGTATCACAGAGGGAGTTCCTAACATCTCAAAGTTCCATCTTGAGATAAGAGAAAGTATATGTGAATAATATGAATATTTTTTAACATAAAAAGTGTTGGTATTGGCTAGGATAGCTAACCGAAAGCCTGGCAGGGCAGGCCAGCTCAAAAATCTCATAATAATAATGACTTCATTGAATACAAAAATGGATATCATCCAAATAAATAAACAGATTGATTCCAAGCCCCAATAGCAATACTAAAAAAAAAAATTGGGAAGAGAAGGCGCTCACTTGCATTGCATTTGCATTGCATTGCATTTGCATTGCATTGCATGTATATCCAATCCCACTTGCCCAACTAACTCTCTTCAAAACTTTGCTATTGGTAATGGAGAATGGGAAACCAACTTTTCACAACTCACAAGTCACAAGATAAATAAAAAATTATAATTCGTACGAGGTCCTTTATTTGTATTTTTTTTTTAGTACATACATAGTGCTGCTATAATGGTACCTGTGAACCAATCCGGTTCATTTGCTGAATCAATCAAAGAAAATTAACTTTGGAATCAATCTAACCAAATTAAGTACCCCGCAGTTTGCCTGCGATTTTTTTTCCTGCCACTTCGTAGAGATCGTAGCGAAATTTTCTAAATTTTTTGGGCATCCGGACATAAAGACTTTTTATTTATTCCACATAACATTTCGAGATCTTGGAAGTCGAAAAAGTCGTAGGTAATTGGGTCCCACCTTCATCCCGAAAAAACGTCGTTTGCTACCACGAATGAGCAATTTTTCGATTTCGTCAAACTTTAGATGGTCATAGCTTTGTGCTACGCAATCTGAATGTCACAATTTTTTTTATTTCGTAAAACTTATTAAGGACTACAACTTTTATAATAGCTACTTTTTCTTAATGTATGTGGATTTGTGAAAACTGAAAAGTAAAGCCAAAGTTAAACCAAAATCTCATATATTCAAAAATATTTTCTGTTTTGAAAATTCCTTCTTATTTAAACTTGTAGACCTTAAAAAGTTATGCGGAATCAATTTTTTTTTTATGAAGTTCGAGTTCCGAAGCACAAACTTATGGCATTTCAAAGTATGGCGAAATCAAAAAATTACTCGTTCGGGGTAGCAAACGAAGTTTTTTCGGGACGAAAGGGAGACCAAATCACCTATAAACGTTTGCGGCTTGAAAGATCTCAAAAATTATACGGAATCAAAAAATATTTCGTTGCTATCGGATATCCGAGCGTAAACTTACGTTTGTTTGAAGTAGTAGGAAAAAAATTTCGCAGGCAAACCGCGGGGTCGGGTAGCGGTTTTGCCTCGCATCGTTGTGGAGGCGCACAGTCAATCTGACTGCGGCAACCCCATGCGATTTTCAGCCGATAAGAACGAAAACCGCTTGACCCCCTGCGGTTTTTGTATACAAAGACATAAGGGGCCACGATTTTTGGGAAATGGTGGTATTTTGATTTTTTTTTGGAAATGAGTGGTAGTTTTGGAAATTTTTTTGTTTTTGGGTGGTATTTTTGGAAAATTTCCATTAACTTTTGGTCGAGAGTCTACGCAAATTGATGTTAACCGATCGTTTGTTTTAATTATTACCGATTTTTATCTAACTTGTTGGTATATGATGAATTTTGTTTTATTTGTTATTGTTCTACGCTAATCGATTCATTTATATTTTGCACGTATTGGAAAATTTTAAATAGTTTATTAATGATTTTAAAGTAAAATTTCTATTATTTATTGATTATGACATTAATGATAATTAGTTCATATATATTTTTAGGGTGCATATCATTTTGATATCCGCCTGCTCCCGGTGCAGCTCCACCTTCTGTGCAGCCGGCTGTTGGTTCCCTGTACACGGCTCCCGTTGGAGGTTGGACACGTTTACTCGATCCCCCAATTCCAATGGCTTGACATTTAATTGATCCCATTGGATGTTTTCTATTCGGTTATTTTTTGATTGAGCCAACTCAGGGGATTAATAGATTCTAATCTCTGGTAGTTCACGATTATCCCGGAAGCACTTGAAGGTGTGAAGGCTGCACTTGCTAGCAGCGAGATTGAACAGTAAGCGGCAACAAAGAAGAGAGTTGTCCCCCGAAAAGTTGCGGTGCCAATCTTGGGAAGATCCCACTCTTGCAGAGTGGCTTAAAATTAAACCCACCGGTTTCTTGTTGGATATGTTGCTTGTGCGAGGTGCTAAATAAATCGTCGTTATTTTTTCCCCCCGATACCCAAGTAGGCGTTTGATGTTCTGGGAACTCTTGGGGTCTATTCTTAGGCTTGGCAACGGGGTGGATCAAGGTCGGGGAGGGCCTATCCACAACCCGCCAAAATGCTACCATATTTTTCCCGAATCCGCCCCCTTAGCAATATCGGTCGCGTTTTGAGGCCCTAGCTCTAAACCATTGGGTGACGGGTTTCAACCTGTCATAGCGGGTTTACCCACTACAACCAAACATCTAATAAAACCAACAAACTACATTAAAATTGAAACTGAAAACTGCATAAACCCTGCCATTATCTTACCTCACATGTTCATCAATCACACGAGAAAGCAAACCAATCATTAGGCAGTAGCTATCGGATTAAGTACGCTAAATCAATAAAAAAATTGAAGCTAGCAAGAACCAAGACAATCAAATCAAGTAAATAAGTTATATACCTTCATGAATAATCAATAAATACTTCAACAGTCTAGTCGAAACCCTTAAAACCCTAACATAAATCAAGAAAACAACCATCTGTTAGACATGAGACATCAGACAAGCACTTGAATAGAATCTCACAAATCCCAAACTATAGGCAAGAAGAACACTTACGGTTTGTGCTCCTTGCAATTGTTGTGACTGGAAATGGGAATTGCAGGCAGCTACTAGCTTACTACTTCCCTCAATCTCTCGTGAGTGGACTGGGTTGTGAGAATATGCAAGGGAAGACATGCAATTACAGTATTTATAGGCGCATGCATGAAGGAGAAGGAGAAGGAGAAGGAGAAGGAAAAGATGAACTCGAAATTGAAGATTTAATAAAGGAAAGTGGCGCTATAATCGCCATCGGGAATGGCTCGATTTGAAAACCTCGATATGGCCTCTAACAATTGATTGGGTATCTGCTCTTGTGATCAATGGATGTAGGGATTTTGTGCAGTTTTTCTCGCCAATCCAAGAGCAAAATGCGAGATTTGAGGAAAAGAAGAAGGGTTAGAGAGGGACTTAGGGTTGGAGATTAGGTTTTCAGAGTGACTCTAGGTTAATTGGAGGGGATTTTTTCGCGAAATGAGCTGGGATTAGGCTGGGATGGGGTTGTTGAATCGAGGGTAGGCGGGTATCGGGTGTTTCCGAGGCAGATACTATCAAGTGAAGAAGATGAAGAAGATGATCTGCAGAGCAAATGAATTCAAGCTGCAGAGTGTTAAGAAGAAACGAAGAAGAAACCTCACCCAGAAACGGAAACGTTTCTGGGTTCCCTTCCATCCAGCTTAAGTGAAAGAGCGATACGACGACGTTGTGGAGTTCTGGAGCTTACTGTTGGGTGGAACCTTTTATGACGAGTCACGTTGTGCCAAGTGGCTTTACCTTTACTGTCAATTTAAATTTCCGTTTTACATTTCCAGTTTTACTGTTTTGTAACGTGAACTTGAATCCTCTTTGCTGGGTATAAAAGATGAGCTAGAGAGATCCTTTGCTCTCTGCGCATTTCCCATTTCGTTGCGTCTCTTTCTTCCGCTTAACCCTAGCTCGAGCAATTATGAAATGGTATCAGAGCGGTTGCTGAACCAGTAACCTGCCATGGCGTCAACACCACCGCAGCCGAATACTCCTCCGGGAGGTATTCCATTTGGAAGTTTTGGTGGAATGAGTTCAGGAGCAACGAATGGATCTAACAGCAACGAGCGCACAGATCTGCAATTTGGTAATCCTTTATACATCAATCCAAACGAAAATATCTCTCAATCTATTGTCTCGGAAGTTTTGGATGGTACGAATTACCAGATGTGGCAGCGAGCTGTCCGAATGGCTTTGAAAACAAAGCACAAAATTGGGTTCATAGATGGTTCAATTGCTGTGCCCACTGTAGGCGATCCAACTTACAGTACTTGGGATGCTTGTAATACTCTGGTTTTGTGTTGGATTTTGAACTCTGTGGAGAAGGAAATTCGACGAAGTGTGATGCAGCACGAGGTAGCTCGAACCTTATGGGAAGAGCTTAAGGCTCGTTTTGGTTTCACTAATGCTATTAAGTTGTCGAACATGGAGGATCAAATTATTGCTTGTAAACAGGGAACCCAGAGTGTTACACAGTACTACACAGCCCTGAAGGGTCTGTGGGAAGAACATCTCCAGTATCATCCGATTGTGGATTGCAATTGTGCCCCACAACGAACTCAACCTTGTGCAGCAGTTGAGGCCTTCAAGCAGAAACAGGAGACTGATTATCTGATCAGGTTTTTGAAAGGCCTGAGATCTGAGTTTGATGTCGTTCATACTCAGATTCTTATGATGAAGCCACTTCCTACTGTGGAAGTAGCCATTAATGACGTTTTGCAACATGAACAGAAGCTGAAGGCTGATAAGGGAATTACTAGAGGTGTGCAGACAGTTGCTCTTGCAGTGCAAGGAGATTCTCCAGATGGAAAGAAGTTTTGTCGATACTGTAAGAAGGATGGACATGTTAAGGAGGAATGCTATCGTCTGAAGAACAAAAAGTTGAGAATGGCTGGAGGAGTTGCTGCAGCAGTAACTCAGGGAGAATCTTCAACTGAAAGTGACACAGGCAGTTCAGAATCAAAGTTGAGTTGTGATTCCAGAAGTGTGTCTTCTAAGGAGGGTTTCAGTTTCTCTTCTGAAGAGCTTCAAAAGCTCAGATACCTGCTGCAAACAGTTCCTTCTTCTGGATCTTCATCTCCAGCATCATCACCAATTAACCATCTGGCCTTTTCTGTGGCTAACAGCACATCTCCTTTCCCCACTTATGCTGGTAAACTTGTTTTATCCTCCTCTTTTATGCAGCATAAGTCTGAATCCCTTTCTCATTCCTGGATCTTAGATACTGGAGCATCAGACCATATTGCTTGTCATATTGATTTGTTTGCTGAGTCAATGCCAGTAAGAGACTAATTTGTCTACTTACCTAATGGTACCAGGGTGTTGGTTAGTCATGTAGGAAAAGTCCAATTATCTCCAGATTTGTCTCTAGACCATGTCCTACTAGTGCCTAGTTTCACATTCAACTTGATCTCAGTTAGTAAGTTGACACATGACCAACCCATATCCTTACATTTTGAGTCTGATTCTTGTCAAATTCAGGACCTGGTGACCCAGAAAAGGACTGGTTTGGCAAGACAGAGTAATGGATTATACCAACTACACACCAAGACCAAAGGACCACTATTACCTACACCACAAGCTGCCCTCTCTTACAACTTTCAACCACAAAACATCAACCTTTGGCATTGGCGTTTAGGACACCCTGGCAAAGACAAAGAGAAGCAGATATTACCTAGTGATAGGAATGTAGTTTCTCACTGTCAGACATGTCATTTTGCTAAACACAAAAGACTCTCTTTTCCTGTTAGCAGTAGTAGAGCAGCTGCTGTTTTTGATTTAATCCATGTAGACATCTGGGGACCATTGGCAACTAAGTCTCATGAAGGCTATTCCTACTTTCTTACTGTGGTTGATGACTATTCTAGAGCTGTCTGGGTGTTTCTAATGAAGTTTAAATCTGAAGCTGGTTATTTGTTACAAAGTTTCTGTACCATGGTTGAGAAACAATATTCCAAATCAGTTAAGATCATTCGTAGTGATCAAGGTTCAGAGTTTCACCTAGCAGAGTTCTATGCTGACAAAGGCATCATTCACCAACAGTCCTGTGTGGAAACCCCTGAGCAGAATGCTCGAGTAGAGAGGAAACACCAGCATATCCTCAATGTAGCTCGAGCACTGCGGTTCCAATCTGGTGTTCCACTCAGATTTTGGAGTGATTGTGTCCTTCATGCTGTCTATTTGATAAACAGACTTCCTAGCTCAGTCATTGATAACAAATCTCCATATGAGCTTCTTTACCATAAACCTCCCATTCTCACTAACCTGAAAGTTTTTGGATCCCTATATGCTTCTACTCTTCACAGGGATAGAACTAAGTTTGATTCAAGAGCTAAACAGTGTATATTCCTTGGATTCCTCACTGGAATCAAAGGATTCAAACTATTTGATCTCAATTCTCATTCTTTCTTTGTGTCCAGGGATGTAGTTTTCTATGAAACTATCCTTCCTTTTCACCCTACTCCTACTCAACACATCCCTGACATTATTTCCCCACAGCTAAATCCTCTCCCAGTTCCACTTCCTTCTCAAACTTCTTCTATAATTCAGCCTGCCAACTTTTCTGCTCCTGGTTCACCTGCTGATCCAGGATCCTTCTCCAACCAAATCCCAACTGTTCCTTCTTCTCAGCCTGTTTCCACTCCTCTTCCTAGTCCTTCTTCTACTCCTGCTTCTAGTTCTTTCTCTTCTCCATCACTGCCTTCTTCTAGTGATGCTTCTCCCCTCAGTTTGCAGTCTGAAGGGGGGGATATGGAGATTGAAGTCTTTCCTGATGTTGATGATTCAGATGAAGCTGAGTTTTTAAGGAAGTCAAACAGGAATAGGTCAGTACCAGTTTGGCATAAGGATTATCATGTGAGTATGGTTGCCACAACTAGCAACAAACATCATATCTGTCACATAGTTGGTTATGATCATCTCACTGCCTCTCAGAAGGCTTTTGCCTTAAATGTTCTTTCTATTGAGGAACCTACCTCATATGCTGAAGCTTGCAAGGATCCTCGTTGGTTGCAAGCTTGTAAGGAGGAAATAATTGCACTTTATGAAAACCAGACTTGGGAAGTGGTTAAATTGCCTCCAGGAAAGAGACCTATAGGAGCCAAATGGGTGTTCAAGGTGAAATACAGGTCTGATGGAGCAATAGAGAGGTTCAAGGCACGGTTAGTAGCCAAGGGCTACACTCAAATCTATGGCATTGATTTCCTGGATACATACTCTCCAGTTGCCAAAATAAACTCAGTGAAAACTCTATTAGCTGTAGCAGCAGCCAAGGATTGGCACATCCACCAAATGGATGTGTCCAATGCATTCTTACATGGAGATTTGGATGAGGAGGTATATCTGGAAATTCCTCCTGGAGTTGATGTGCCTAAGAATTCAGGTATGGTTTTCAAACTTAAGAAATCCTTGTATGGCCTTAAACAGGCAAGTAGGCAATGGTTTTCTAAACTTGCTAGTGCACTGTTGAAGAATGGCTACTCACAAACAGCCTCTGATTACTCAATGTTTGTGAGGTGGATCCAAGGCAGAATTGTAGTAGTCCTTGTTTATGTTGATGACATTTTGATAGCTGGAAGCTACCTTGGAGACATCCAGCAACTTAAAACATTTTTGAGTAAGGAATTCAAGGTCAAAGACTTAGGTCAGATGAGCTACTTTCTTGGTTTGGGAGTTATCAGAGATCATAAAGGGATCTCTGTTTGTCAGAGAAAGTATTGTCTAGAACTTCTTGATGACACTGGTTTTGTTGAGGCCAAAGGCTGTCTTTCTCCAGTGGATTGCAATGCTAAACTCTCTGCAGAACAGGGTGAATTATTAGCTGATCCAGGTGTGTACAGGAGGTTGATAGGGCGTTTACATTATCTGACCATCACTAGGCCAGATATAGCTTATGCTGTACAGCAGCTTGCCCAATTCCAATCATCACCTCGTGTTGAACATCTGCAAGCTGCTCATCGAGTTATCAGGTATATCAAGCAGACTCTTGGTCAAGGCTTGATCTTCAGGGCAGATTCCAAACTTGAACTCACTGGATATTGTGATGCTGACTGGGCAAGTTGCCCTGACTCGAGAAGGTCACTTACAGGCTACTGCACATTCTTGGGAACTTCATTGATTACTTGGAAGACTAAGAAGCAGACCACTGTGTCTAGATCTTCCTCAGAAGCAGAGTATAGAGCTTTGGCTCAGGTTGTTTGTGAAGTCCAGTGGTTGAGGAATTTGCTTGCTGAAATGGGAATCAAGGTACCATTACCCATTTCTTTGTTCTGTGACAACAAGTCTGCATTACATATTGCTGAAAACCCAGTTTTTCATGAAAGAACCAAACATATTGAAATCGATTGCCATGTTACGAGGGAAAGGTTGAAATCAGGGTTGATTAAACTACATCATGTGAGAACTGATGATCAAGTGGCAGATTTGTTTACAAAGGGAATGACGAGATACAGATTGAAGTTCTTATTAGACAAGCTGGGAGTTCACAATGTTTACTCGCCAGCTTGCGGGGGCGTATCAAGTGAAGAAGATGAAGAAGATGATCTGCAGAGCAAATGAATTCAAGCTGCAGAGTGTTAAGAAGAAACGAAGAAGAAACCTCACCCAGAAACGGAAACGTTTCTGGGTTCCCTTCCATCCAGCTTAAGTGAAAGAGCGATACGACGACGTTGTGGAGTTCTGGAGCTTACCGTTGGGTGGAACCTTTTATGACGAGTCACGTTGTGCCAAGTGGCTTTACCTTTACTGTCAATTTAAATTTCCGTTTTACATTTCCAGTTTTACTGTTTTGTAACGTGAACTTGAATCCTCTTTGCTGGGTATAAAAGATGAGCTAGAGAGATCCTTTGCTCTCTGCGCATTTCCCATTTCGTTGCGTCTCTTTCTTCCGCTTAACCCTAGCTCGAGCAATTATGAAAGATACCACCAAACCCACAATCGCCCGGCAACCGGCTATAGCGGGTTTCAGATTCCCTGTTACTTGTCAATAATCCATTTGTCTGGATTATCACCTTCAGAAATTAGGGCACATTCGGGCGGGTACCCAGAATTCGGGTCTCATTGCCAAGCCTATCTATTCTCAACTGCAGCAGGGGAATGCCACTCCATACCTCTAAACAAATCTAATTATCTTAAAAAAGTTTGTTTCTCCCCTCGATCCACAGCAGCGACGCACGCAGCTTACGGCTTCTTCCGGTTTCTCGTCGAGTGTCTCTGAATTGTTTAGGTTTTTTAATTAAATGATTTGGGACATAAATAAAATAATTAAAATTAAATAAGCGACAATTGAGTATTTTCCAGCTCATTTAACAGTCACTTAACAGATAATTAGATAGAAGGGTATGTTTGTGAAAAATATAATAAAGGAGTATGTTAATATACAATAATAGAAGAGTACAAAATGCTATAACCCATATTTTTATTTATCATGTTATCCTAGATTTCTGTTTTCTCTATACTTTTATATTTCATACGAAATTCTTTGTACATTTTATTGTGAGCATAAGTGATAAGTTGTTTAAAATGAATTTCTTCATATGATTCAATATTATTAACTTATTTTTCTATTAAATTCAAAATAAATTGAAATAATTATGCAATAAAATCGTAATTAGAAACTCCAAGAGATTGCCCTATTCATAATACAGAATGATAAAATTCATCACATATTAGGTTAAAACATTATGGACAATAATCATCTAAAAATGTAACAATAAGAAATATAAATTATTAAATACTAATAACTAATATATATCTCCAATAATAATTGTGGTTGTTAAGAGCTGACATTAACTATAAGGATAGTTCGAGGTTATTATAATGGTCGAATATAAAATCATCTAAGTATTTCTTTAGACTTTTGATTAAATAAAGTACTTCATACTTCAAACATACTTGTTGTAAAAATTAAATCAATAAAAATTCAGGATTAAAAAGCTACTTGAAGATTTAAAAGAAAATATATGGCCATTTGGATACTGTGTTGTCTTTGGTATCTAAATCCAATACCAATGACATTTGTCTAACTTTGGACTCTCGGGACCTTGCAGCACCATATACCTGTTTTTGTAGACAGGGGAAGGCATTGCTTTAATTTAAAGGTAAAATAAACTAAAAGGTAAAATACATCTGTATATAAATTTTTTTGTTCTTGTGACTAATGTAACCATTGTTTTTTTTTTTATAAATGGATGCAGCTCATCTAGCTTTCATTCACAACCAAACGAGTCTTAGAGAGACCTTGACAGTCATACAAAAGAATGTGATGGAAATCGGGGATAGAACAAGATACATTATGTAAGCCTAAAGGAAGATCATGACCATAGTTAGCAATGAAGTCCGCTCCCTTGTTGCCCTCTCGATAGATATGATGAATGGTGACTTCCCAGTCACGGTGAAGTAGTTAGCCAAATCTAGTCATTTCCTCTAGAAACATTAATGATATTAAATGCGTCATTAGAAACATTCACGTCAAGCTGAGGGACGACACTTCAGATCCAAATCGTCATGCCACGCCACCTATTGTCTAAATTAGATTGCAAAAAAAATTATTTTTCTTCATATTTTTGTTCTCTCTTCCCATAGGCGGAGGGAGGCCCATTGGGCCTTGTCACGGGACAATGGTAAATTTTGGAGGAACAAAAGTCTGTCATATATATGTATATTGGTGATGCAAAACAATGCCTATAGATAGTATTAGAGTATTTTTGTCACTACAGCACAACTCATTACTTATTCATCAATTGACATAAAATAAATTTATTATACTATAAACGAATTCTAATTGCAATAGAGACCTAATCGGATCTCTTTTCTCCTTATGCCTATTCGATTTTTCCCCAACAAACCAAAAATTGTCTAGCGACATCGACAATTCCACTAGTTTTGATTCTACGAATTACAACTGCAAATGTAAAAAGAGCATTTTCAGTTTTGAGTTATATTAAGAACAAGTTTCCAAGTCGATTTGGCGACCAATTTGCTAATGCTAATTTAGTGAGATACATTGAAAAAGACTTATTTAATAGTGTAGACAACGAATGTTTTTGCGTTTCTTTCACAATATGAAGTCTCTCTGTGGTTGTTAAAAACAATGATTGTATAGTCGGTTATTTTTAATCTATGAAATAATTATGCATATATAATTAATTTTACTTATTTTTTATTAAATTATTTTAATTAAATATTTATATATTTATATTATGAAAAGAGGAAGGGGTGATTTGAAATGCTGACTCCGCCACTGTCTCTTCCTTCTCCTTCTTTTTCAACAAAAAAACTTCCTTCTAATTAAATCCTCTGTCATTGTTCATCATCGCCTAATTAAAATCCATAAAACTCTAAAATTCAATGAATTTTGTTTTGTCATTTACCATTTCTAATTCGTTCCGACCAAAAAAAAACCCTTTCTAGTTGGCTAAACAAACTTGTCACCCTATCTTCTCAATCAACACCCACACCCATATTCCAATTAACACCTACATTTTCCCTAATGTTCCACCCAATCAAGCAACTTTTGGAGCTTTTCTAGTAAAACCAATCGAAATTCAACTTTTTCAAACAGACACCAAAACTTTTATTTGTTCCCCCAATTGAGCTATTGCTTGACAATTTGCGCTTCCAGTCTAGGGATTGAGTTTAGATTGGGCTTATTCACTCCTACTTCCATGTTATTACACTCGTCTCTCTCTACCTTCCTTCAATTAGCTCGAAGCTATGTTGAGATTTTGAGATATAAACCCATCGAAAATACTGTGAGGTTCAGATCTCAATCTCTAAAAACATACGATTTTGTTCTATTGAAATCTTGTAATATAATAAGAAGAAATTTGGATAAAAAAGAAGAAGAAATTGAATCATGGTGAAGGATATGATAATTTTAGTAGATTTGGATTGAAGGGTGCTCGTGCATCGTTTAGTAGTATTGAAGGGTTCTCGTCCAACTTGGTCAATGTTTTGTATTTTGTCAGTATTGATTCTACTGTCTACTCAAGCCTATTATTTTGCCTACGTCAATAATCGATCAATTGAGATTTGTCGGATCTTGTATTTGAACTGCACTGTGCTGCCAAATGTGAGCTTACATTGTTTGGATTTTGATGGACGATGGCAGTCGAAGAAGAAAAGAAAAACAAAGGTACAAACTAAGTAGGAAGGAGAGGTCATGCAATGATTCTTTACCCATCTTACTTTTTTGTTGTTAAGGAATAGTCTCTATTTTTTTTTTCTTTTTTTTGTAATTAATAGATTAAAAATGCAAAATTTTCAAATTGGCAAATTAGCAAATCTTGTATTTTAATCCTCTTCAATGAACTACTACACTCGGGATTTCTGGAACCACAAAACTTTATCGTGTTTGAGGAGCTCGAGTAGGCGGATTATAGTTTACTCCGCCTTCTATTCGCTTTAAGAGGCGAGACAACGTTCGTTCTGGATTTTCAGCTATCTTAGTCGATGTTGCATCTTACACTTTTATGCAAAGACATTTCCATAGACCTCTCTATTCCACATTTGGAGGGAGTAAATTTTCACAAATTATCTTGTCAAACTTAACCAGAGCTATCTCACTTGCATTTATCACTTTGAGCATCTGCCACCACACCCAAGAACGAACTTTCACACAATCTTCTAATAACATTGTATCCAAGTGACAATTTATTTCATTGGCATGTTATTTTAGACCAACTCCAACCCTTGCTTGCAAATTTGGAGAAAGTAAACAATTTGCATTTTTTCATCTCCAACCCACCTTCAATTTTGCTTCCAAATTTGGAGAATGGAGTGTTGGGGTGGATAGGTAGCAGCCTCCATGGAGGAAAGGGGCAAAAATAGCAGCTGGAAGGGGGGGCCCGCGTGCAGGCGAGGGCTTCCTCCCGCGCGCGTGCGGCCCAGGCGCGCCTCCGCGGGTGGCCCTCGCCTGCACGCGGGGTCCCCTACTGCTTTATTTTTTTTTCTTCCAATTTTTGTTTGTGTGGTTATTTGTTTGTGTGGCTGTGTTTGCGTTTTAGTTTGAAAGAAGTAATATAGTGACAATAAAACGGTCACATTGCAACGGACACATTTTAACGGTCATATTTTTTTTCTATATAATGAGTAACATCTCATGGTTTTTCTGACTAATTTTGCAAAAAAAAAATTATCTCGGAATTAAAAAAAATTACATCGAAAATTTTGTTTTCACAAGTAATAACAAACTGTAAAAAATTAAAGTGAATTACAAGAATGATATTGTAAATAAGTATGGATTATGGAAATTAAATCAAAAAAAGATGTGGGAAGCTAAATTTGAAAGCCTATAGGGTTGGAGCAAAAAAATGTTTTGGGGAGGCAAATATGCACATTTGAGAGCTTGAGAGGCTAAATATAGCTTTTGGGGTTGGAGTTAGTCTTACACCCACATTTTCAAAGGTGGGAAGGAAAACTATTAAATCGAAGCTTTAACCTTTATCCAAATTTAATCAATCATATATAAATGGTTTTAGATCAGATAATTACAAACTTAATCGAACAGGTAAGGGAAGCCTATCTATTATATGCGTTAATTATGCCAAAACTTGATCCCTAATCATTCCACTTGCATATAAAATAAATAAATAAAACCTCAAGCCTTGCCTACATTTTATTATTCAAGGTAGGTTGTGGTCTTTGGTTTATCTTTTGGCCATCTAAAAAGCCAAAAAAAATGGCACATGGGATTGGGGTCACTCACTAGACCCCACAAGTGTCTCCTCTCCTCAATGATTGTCATCTTCTCACCATGTTAGCCAACAACATCATCATCATCCAGTCCAACCCATCACCACCACTCAAAAATCTCTTCTCACAAATGTAAAAGTAGCAAGTATTGTAATTTGTAAAACCATAGCGGATATTGTGTCGAAATGTACTGAAATCGCGGTTAATCGCGATTCAATTATTTCATACTTACAGTTACCGTTATACCGCTTCATACGTGCCACTAAAAATTGAATACTTAAATGCTTTACAACGATAGTCATTCATGTCGTCGTAGTAGTACGCTACAATGTGTTTGTTTCAGAAATATTACCCAACCAATGATTTCAACTATTTTCCTCATCCACAATCATTGGTTCGATAAAACACATCCCCCACGGCTCTGCAACTAAAATATTTTCCAGGGTGGTTGTAATAGCAACATGAACAGCCAAACTCATAATAGCAATGATAGCAATAATTTCATGTCCTTGACTTTTAGATGCATTATTGTTGTTACTCGCTCTTCTCTTCCTAACACAGGCTGGCAGTAAAAGTATCAGCCAAAAAAAAGTCATTGTGACAGTCTGTGAGGGAGCTCCAATTGTAGGGGGAAAGACCTCTATAATTTTGATTTTATATGTGGGGGTCAAAAAGAAAAGAATAATAATCTAAAAATCTGTGGAAACAGATGTACATTTTCATTATACATCAACAGCATCAACTGGAAGGGAAGTAGTCCTGTGAAGTGAGTTTGGAAGAAAAGAACCAGTATAGAAGCTATTGGCAGTGAATATAGGTTGATCTGCTGCTGGGTGCTCCCTCTTTGAAACTCGGTGAGCTTGAGAAATGGTGGAGCTTTTCTTGCTCAGAGGGCTACTACATTGCTCTTGCTGTTGTAATGACTTCAATGCTGACTTCAATACCGAACATGACAAACCCTCACCACCTTTAGATGTTCCATCTTCTTCCTTGGAGCTTGGATTCGGGACAGGTGCGCTCATAATTCCCAACTGATGATCTTTGAGTTCCCTCATCTCCATCTGGTACTTTGCCTTGAGCCATCGTATTTCATGCTGGATATCGCTCTCATGGCCATCTCCTGCCAGGTCTCCATCCAACGGAGCCAGCTCAAGCAAAGAACCTGAACCCCTAGCATGTTGAGCAGACTTCCTTGGAGGAGAAGCAATCTCGGTATTCTCCATGACATGCTTTCGAACAAGCTTCTCATACTCTTCATCCGAATGGCTTATCCCGGACCCTGCTGGAGTTATGTCACGGCTCTCATGCTGGTCCCACGTGTGTCGATGATGATGCGAGTGAGCTTTAGCATTCGATGCACATTGATGATGATCTGTATCCTCAGGTTGAAATGTCACCTCTTCAAACCTGCCATGCATTGAAGCACATCCATTTCTGCAACATGGGTTGCTTGACATGAAATCGATGAGCGACCCATTTGAGGTTCGAGTTGAGGCACAGTTCTGGCATAGGGTTTGGTTCGCAAACCGAGGCGTCTCGTCGAGGCCTTCAGGCCCAGGCCTCCATCCTGGTACCAAGGAAGCAATCTCACCGTCTATCATGTCTGCTATTTTGGTCACATCTTGATCGGTTATGTCGAGTTCTGCAACCATTTCGGTTGCTACACTCAATGCTGTATCCATGTCAATGTCAAATGGGAAGTAGATGTTTCGAATACGACCTGCAGAAAGAGCAAACAAATTTAGAGACGAGAATCTAAATGCCAAAAGCAAACGGAAAGATAAGGGCTTATTTACTTTCCATTTGGTTCTGTTTTTTGTTTCCATCACAAGAAAGTTGGTAACAGAAACAAGAAAAATGTATGTACTTTCCATTAGTGGAAGTATGTTGTAAGTTCCCTAACCTTCTTTGTCCGCGATGCGCAGTCTCAAGAAGATACCACCATCATCTCTCCTCTTGCCCTTGATACGGATATCAACATTGGGAGGATGATCATCGTCGTTGTCCTCATCATCATGGTATTCGAAGAGGTCAATCCCCGTATGCTCCATTTCAGCAGTATGATGATACTCCACTTCATTATGAGCATCATAACCATAGCCGTTGCTATAAGAAGAATACATGCTGTCATGAATATCAAGGTAGGGCTGCCTCATATAGGGACTAATCTCATCGACATCCCTCCCATAATCTAGCAACTGGAGATCTGGGTCATACTCGTCGATCTGTAAGAAAGGGTCATTCAGCAACTCCCTAGCAGAAAGCCTGAGGGACACAGTGGCCAAGCATTTCTCCACAAATTGCCTCACTTCTGGATCCTTCACTTTGTACAAAGATTCCGGCTTTTTACCCTGTAAGGATACGAAAGACAGGTCAGTTCAAACTTCAAGCAACCCATCATTCTCATTTTCCCCCCTTAGTGGAGAAAGAAAAGTTGACAAAAATGTGCTTACAGAGATGACTTTCTTGTATATCTGAGCAGGGTTAGTGCATTCACTGTAGGGATATTCGAAAGTGACCATCTCCAATATGCACATTCCAAAGGAATATATATCAACCAATTCGTTATATGCCTCCTCATAAACTTCAGGCGCCATAAATTCTGGTGTTCCTGATAGGCCACCACAAAGATTCAGGCTACTGAAGTAGAACTAATGGAAGAGAAGATTGCAGGTGGAATTTGAGGCAGTTTTCAGCATACCAACACAATGGTCAGCATGAGATTTCCTTAGGATAGCAGCAAGTCCAAGATCTCCAATCTTCACTTCGCCCTGGTTTCCATTGATGAAGATGTTGTCACACTTGAGATCTCTATGAATCACAGGTGGGTCATGGCTATGGAGATAGAGAAGCCCTTTCAAGATCTGCCTACACCAATGCTTCACTGCTCTAATGTTAACTCTTTTGTGCTTCTGCCGATATCTATACCAAAAAAGCACATCAAAAGTGGGTCCAAAAGGGAACTCATCAAAATGGAAACCTTTAAGGCAAAATATTGACTTTTGAGAAGGAGAAGAACAGCTTACTGCCTCAAAGTCCCAGAAGTAAACATTTCAGTCACGAAGTTGATGTTTCTATTGGCAATGTCCACCCAGGAAGTATAGAACTTCATTATGTTCTTGTGCTTCAACGTCTTTAGGAGATGAATCTCGCAGTAAAGCCTCTCGAGATCTTCAGGACTTTGGAGGAAATCGTAGAGCTTAACTTGGTTCCATGCCACTTCGATCCCTTCATATTCATCAAATGCCCTGTAACTGAAGAAACCAAGACCCAAAATGAGCTTGCAAGTTACAACTCATGAAGAACTGTAAATCTGAAAGACACCCATTTCCAGAAACCGAATCAAGGACCCAAATTAGACCGGATTTCCCAGAAATACAAAATGGGCACCCCTCCTAAAACTGAAGAAATTTTGCAGAAGCAGAAAAACAGAGGAAGAAGGAACCATACACTGTCTTTGAAGCTCCCTTGCCGAGAATTTCATTATACTGAGAAAACCCAAACAGGAAACAAGAGGATCGGAATCAGAAACCCAGAAATCGGGGAAGAAAAAGGAGAAGACATAGAGAGAGAACTTTGACTAACTCTGCCATATCTTCCAGTGGGATCAACTTCGACGAACTCAGAGTCAGAGCAATCCGGCGCAACATTCATTGTTCTACACCCCGGAATGGAACAAAAGGAAAAAACCCAGTTTGAGAGTTTTCTCTTCGAATCTGAACCTCTCAATATTCAGCAATCCGTTTGCACAAACTGCTCAGATTCTCAGGCGGAGAAGAAATGGCGGCAGAGGAAAGAAGTCATAATAGTGATTCGTCGGGGGGAAAACATTTGCCCACTTTCTGGTTTCCTTTAATTTTTTTTGCTCTTTCCTGTAGTTATGAATCAAAGGAGAGAACTCCCCTTTTGGGCAAAAGCTCACGGGACAGCTGATAAAGGTCTTCTGTACAGAGAGAGAGAGGGAGAGAGAGAAGGCCAATTTCTTTTCGGGGAGGTATTTTGGCAGAGCAGATAAAGGAGCCGGGGGAGAAAAGAAATGAAAGAAACGCAACGCACACAGAAAAAGAGAGCCACCCAACCCAACCCCACGAAATGACAATTACAATACAGAGAGAGTTTAGGGAAGAGGGAGATAGCAGCTTGCGTAATTTTTTGTTAATTAAATTAAGAACCATTAAGGGTAGGGATTAGCGGTTTTTTGTTCGCGATTAGCGAATTGATGAGTAGGGCCGGTTTATTTTGCCTTATTATCAAAATATATGTGGCTCTAGCAGTTGATTTGATAAAAATCGTGGCCTGCGCAAGAAGTATTTGTCTGGATTCGCCCTAACAAAGCCAACCACGACTCGTAGACTTTGGGCACTATTTAGCACCATTTTCTGTCTTTTTGCGGATAGATATCGAGAACATGTTTAGTTCAGTTTTTACTAGTTGTTATGGCAATTGGAGTAGGCAACACAACAAAAATTAGCTGAAATAAGAGAACATTTCAAGTCTTTTTTTTTTCCCTTAGGAATCATATTAATATACAAATATATTATAGCAGAGTTGGGGCAATTTTTTAGCATTTCGAATTTTCTGCAACGAGAGCGAAAGTAGAAAGGGTAATTGTGTCTTCACAATCATAATTTATTTTTCATTCATAAGAAAAAAACATCAATCTCGGGATTTGAACCATAGGTTTTCCAAACGAAGACAACAACCATTACCAGTTACAATAAAAAAATATTTTGTATCTTTTTAAATACAAAATCTGGAAACCTAAAATCTAAAAATTATATGACTTTTCCACTATTGTTAGCTAGGCCACTAACTCTCCCGAAAGTATTTTCTTTGTTATTTGATATTTTAATTTGATATTTTAATTATTTTAATTTGAGTTTAATAGTAAATTTAATTTATGCCCTCCTATAGATGGAGAATAATTTTAAAATTGTAACCCAAATATCATTGATTCGAATATTACATATTGAATTGCAGTATTGAATGTGTAGATGTGATGTAGAATTCTTAAATTGGTATTAATTTTTAGAACTATTAAAGCAACGATATTGTTATGCAAACGGTAAGTGACCAGTTTTTGAAAGTTTTAGTTTGGTTAATCGTTATATCCTAAATTTCTTGATAATATGGCATGATTGGGAAATAGGTGAGTTTAAAAGAACATAATTTATGAATACCAATTTTTATAGATGATTTCAATAGGGTAATTGACTAGATGTATCATTCATAGTGTTGATATGACTTGAATCGGATTATCAGCCGCTACGACTGGTAATTGTGGGTCTCGCTGACCGGTCAGCGAGTGGGGTCCAGGGGCAACGCCCCGGTGGGCCCACGGTGTATGGGCTCAATGTTATTTGGGTTCGGGTTCTGGGCCTGGTCTGTAACCGTTTCCTTTGTCAGATTGGATTAGGTTTAGACCCACATGGAGAAGTACTATAAATACTTCTCATACTCCTCTGTAATCTGTAATCTCCTTGATATAGTGAAATCGGCTCTCTCTCGCCCGTGGACGTAGCTAACACACATCGTGTTAGTGAACCACGTAAATCGTGTGTTGTGTTTTTCGATTCTCGCTTTCGTATTCTTGCTTTGTCGATTCCAGCGATTTCCCGATTCTTAGCAGCGCGTTTATAACACATAGTTACTTAGTTTAATATGAAATAACACAGTACAAGACAAATCATGAAAGTCGGGTTGGAGTTTTCATGGATGCGTTGATGGAGTCATGTGCATTAGCAAGATAGATACCACAAGATATGTTTAATTTTCTTTGTTGAGAATAAGATTGTCCTTCAACTAAGTTTAGAGTATATTGGTTGATAAATAATCTTTTATTGCATAGAGTATGGATGGAAAATATTTTTTTCTTACTAATTTTGTTATTGTATTGTGCATAATACTTTAAGGTTTAGATATTGCTATATATGTATTGTTTCTCAAGCAAAAGAAATAAATATTGACTAAAGGTTATCATCATGAGTTTTCTATTTATGCTACACTTTTTCAGACAAACTATTTTTTTCGCTATGTCAATTTTCTTTTCAACCATAGGTAACTAAGTGACTACGTCATTAAATAGAAAAGTTATAAATGGTTATTCACAAGTGTTATAACCAAGATTGTGACACCTCTATCGGGCAACTGGTTGGACTAGGTCCGACCAAAGTCGTGCTCCAAAATCAAGGGTTTGATAGTTAGAGAGGGTGAAGAAGAGAGAGGCAAGGGGGAGGGAGAGAGGGGGGGGGGGGGGGGAAGGCAAGGGGATGATGGATGGATCTTGAGATAAGTATGTTTTTTTATGGAATTTAACTATTTTAGTTTTTAATAGATATAAGTTAGTACATTCTATTTCAGTCACTAAATTTCTATCTTATATGTAAATATATTTAGAAAAAAGTATAAAACGGCTCAAACCGGTTGGAACTCAATCAAACCATTAAACTTCAAACCACTTGCTTGACCGGCTTAACGACTTAAACCGGTTTGACAACTTTGGTTATAACCATTAAGATTACAATGTTCACCATTGGTGAAAAGTTATAAGAATTTCGGAATGGAAAAATAATTTCGATGTCACCTTGATGTCATACGAAATTAAGCATTTCAATTCATTTAAAAAATCTGAATACACATCATAAATACATTGTGTTCAAATTACATTCCAACCAACAGGTCGGACAACAAGCTAGTTGTTGAAATAATTTTATTTAAAGAGTCTACGACTGAATCTCACTAGACTTACTTTCTACATATTTTATACTCTATTTTCGCAAAACTCATTCCAAAAAACTTATTTTCAGTGTTATTTTCATGTCTTTTCCTTCCACAATGTTCTCATAACTTGTTCTGTCATACTATTCCATCCATTATTTTCTAGTTTTTTTTTCTTAATTCCAACCTTGATACTAAACAGGGTCAAAAGAAGTAACTAAACTCATTTTTTTCCTTTGGTTGCCAATTCCATTTTATCAAAATTACCAAGTAAACAAGATTATGTGTGCTATTTTCATGTTCTTATGGTTGTACCTTTGTTGTCACAACTTTACCACAACAATGATAACAACAAACCTATACTAGACAAGGTCATTTGCTTGTTGGATTTTGATTCGAACCATTCTATACACATTTATACCCCTTTATTTTTGTCGTTGAACTAGTGTAGCATCGTCTTTGGAGCCATTTTACTCTAGGTTTTGTTATGTTTTTTTAGCATGTTTCAGGCTCTAGCATGCAAAATGGGCAAAAGGATTGAAAGTCGGACGAAAGTGAGCGAAAACGGGACAAAGTGCTGAAAATTTCATGGATTATTGTTAAGAGCATATGTTCACGGGCTGAGACCGTGAAGATAACGACCAAATTGTGAAGTTTGCAAGTCTCCAAGAGATTTTGGGCGTCTCACGGGCATTGCACACATCACGGGCGGAAGGCGTGAAGAATGCAAGGAAACCGTGAAGTGTGTAAGTGAAACGATGCGGTTTGTGCCGACATCACGGTTTTGACACGTGGCCGTAAAGATGGCAATGTCGATTATAAATATGAAGAGAGAGTAAATTTCAAGGGGAGAAGAGTTTTAGAGAGAGAGATTTGGATATTCTTCTGTATTCTAGAGAGAGAAAGCGACAACCAAGGAAGATTGAAGGGAAATTTGAGCTACCCAAGTTGAAAGGAGGCCAGATTTCATCTTCAACACCATCCCAAGCAATTAGGAAGAAGGAGTTTCATATTTTCATGGGGTTTTCCTTCTCTACAGTTGTAGTTCTTTCTCTATGCATGGAGTAGATTTTCTATTCATTTGGATGAAACCCTAGTCAATGATGTTGTAGTTTTGTGAATGCGAACTTTATGTTGTGATTGGCAGGGTTTTTATATATTGATTGAGTATTTCTCATGATAATTGAAGGTCCTTGATCAATGATCTCAATTTTGGGGCCAATTAACATAGATGAGAGAATATATCTTTACTGTAATTTAGGGCATTAGTCAATCATCGCAAGGGGGCCAGGAACGAGGATGATTGGTTTCGTTACGCCATTCGAAGTCATTGGTCGAAGGAGTGGATATGGTTGCCTAATTGTTTAATCCAGTAGTTTGGTATGCTTCTCTAGTTAGAGCAATCAACTAAGGAGAAGGATTTTCATCTTTTCATGAGATTTTCCTTCTCTATAGTCGTACTTCTTTCTTTAGGCATGGAGTAGATTTTTTATTTACTTGGATGATGTGAATAGACAAGTTGAAAAAAAGATCATGTAAGGAAATTCATTTCCTAATGGTATGAGTCACATATTTTATGTATAATCATATTTGCTTTGGTTATGTGTGCTTATTATAAGTTATCTAAATCATGAGCCCATTTTAGAGAGTCTCACTCAGTAGCTCATCATGCTCGATTTTTGTTACCAGGAATGTTGAAGGGGGTTGACTTCGTTTGATGGTTGCGTAGTAGATAGGTTATATTTTGTATTTCAGGACCATCTTTCCTCTTATTAATAGTGATCGAAAGTAAAAAAAAGTAAAGAATTGATGAGTGAAACTTGGCACAATTGAACGATTAGCTATTATTAGCCACCATCTTAGTAGCAATCGCGGTGGCCGAGGTGGTACAATAGATGTAGAAAATATGCTTGGTTATGTTTTTATTTGCTCTATGATAATTGGAATAGGCAACACAATAAAAATTAGCTGAAATAAGAGAATCAACTTTAAGCCATCGCTTTCTTGTTGTTTTTTGTAAGATCATATTAATTGTTGAAATAATTCCATCCAAAGAGTCAACGACTAGATCTCACTATACTCACTTTCTACATTTTTTAGCCTATTTGTTTTTGCGAAACTCATCCCAAAAACTAATCGCCAATATTTTTTTCATATATTTTCGTCACACAATTTTCACATAACTCGTCATGTCATATTATTCCTTCCAATATCTTTTACTTTTGTCTTAGTCTCAACATTAATACTAAACCGGGTATAAAAAAAGTAACTAAACACGTTTCTGCCTTTAGTTGCTATCTCCCCCAACTCTACTGTTGATGGCTTCGAGCGCGAGAAGCCTGCACTTGATGAAGGATTCCCTCTTCTTCTCGACCTGAAACCCTAACTCGATTTTGACCAAGAACAAGTGAAAGACAACAAGGAATGACAATGGAAACTAATGAAGTGAAACAGAAAGACAAGACACTATAATGTTGATCGGGCTTTGTTTGTAACTGGGCCGGAAACCTCAAGCCAAATCGATTAATCTCTCTGATCCAATAGTACTAAGCAGTCGAGTAGCTCTACCCAAAACTGCGCGTTTCAGGACTGAAACTTCTTCTTCCTCCTCGTGTTCCTTTGAGATGAATCCCCTGTTACAATTAAACACTTCAACCAAGCAAACACTAACAGAAAACAGAGTAAGATTCACCACCCACAATCAAAACTGGAAGAACAATGCACGTTCGGTTTTTTACGTGGTTTCCAAAGCTGGGTCAAATGATTCCCAACTCTGACTACTCCACGGTCTAAAGATCACAATGATGTGATTTCCGACGATTCACTAAGCTTGTAGATTGTTTCGATTACAATGATTTGCAGCTCCGAAATCACTCAATCCAATCCTGGACTGATGATTGAAACAACTCACTCCCTGATATACTACTAGCAATCCTGCTACTGTGTTTCTCTCAACACCCACCCCTAACCCAAATTCTCTCCAGAAGTTGGATCAGCCTTGCTTTTCTTATCACGCACACAAGCTATAATCCAAGCTCTCTCTGTATGAATGATCTCCAGAAAAGTAAGTGTCTCATCATTCTCTTCAGCCCTTTATTCAGCAATCACAGTACCGTTACTCTTCCTTTCCTTTTTCGTCCTTGAATTGGTTTATGGCAAGAACTTGAAGACTTTCCTTCTTGATTTTTCTGACCGTTCCTTGTTTCTTGTTTTGCACGAAACCATGAGCTCGGTTCGGCTTCATTTGACAAGCTGCTTCCAACATTCTCCCCCTCAGCTTGTCAATGATTCCTTCTTCTGTGACTGTCGTTCCTGCATACATTCAACAAACGATTACGTGCAGACTGTTCTACCAATCATTATGAGCGCACAAGCAAACTAAGAGGAAAACAGAAGAGGAGTTCTTTTATTTCAGGATCACATCAATCAACACGACACAAGACTCACAAAACTAGACTCTGAAACTACCTAGGCATACGGGTGCAAAAAAAAACTGAACTAGACTCTAAAACACACATGCTCTTTCAAAGAGCTTTATTCAAGAAAACATAACACTTCTGGTTCGACTCCACGACTTAAGGCACACTTAAACTCCCCCTACACAGAACTCCTATGATTTTCCAGTCACTTAGAAAGGGAAAGTTGGGGAGGACAGGTAGTCAGAGATTTCCCCTTCATCTCCACCCAGCCCTTCATCTCCACCTAGCTCTTCCTCAAGATCGGCAGTGCTGAGTCCATCTTCAAAATTTTCAGCTGCTAAGGGTTCCTCTGGAACAGCTTCATCAACAGGATCAGCTTCTAAGGGCGCTGCATGAGCTACAGTCCCTTCTCCCCCTGAAGCATTGACACGAGGACGCCTACGACCAACAAAAGCATTCACCTTGCGAAGGAAAAACTGAGCACGAAGAGTCTTAATCAGATCGACTCGAGCCACTTTGTAGCGAAGATCAATACCCAAACTGCGCAACAGCAGAGTGATTTGAGGAGCAAAAGGAAGCTCCTCATTGTAATTGTCATCACAGTAATGGAGCATGTGATTAAACATGAGATGAGGGTAGCTGATGGGACGATTTTCTTTGGCACTAGCCAGAATCCACATATCCATAGGATAGATCCTATTGAGTCCATGGGAGCGGGGAAGGAAGACTCGAGTAATGAAGAAATGGAGCACTTTGAGATCATCAGGGAGACGTCCAGTGGCAAGCTGAGAAGGATAATATTCACCTGTATCTCTTGTATACAGACGAATAACTTCAACTTCATTAAAACCAACTTCCTGGAAGTCTCCTTCATCCAGAACTTCAGTACCAGCAATAGGGTACCCGAGAATATATGACAGAATGTCGACCGAGATAGTGATCAAATAATTGTACACCACAGTTGTGAAAGTGGGAGGATCAGTGTTGAAACAGGGTTGCATGTTTGCATAGAACATGCGTACAGCTTCTGGACGAAAGCTGTAGCACTGATCCAGCGAAAGATTTGACCAGCCAACAGCGTTGATCAACCCAGGAATATTCATGTCAAAGCGATTGAAGCGAGCTGGATCAAGGGAGATAGAGGGACACAAGGGACGATCTTGAAACTTGATCAGATAGCGAGCATAGTCCTCTGCGTTTCTGAAACCCTTTCCAGTAAAGATAGCTGCCTGAGCCAGATGCAGAGGCACATGGGGATTGATTGCGGCCATACTGATTTAGGAGGGTGCAAGGTTCTTTTGAGAGGGAGAGGGGGAAGTTCGATGGGACAGCACACAGCACTCACGAGGGTATAAATATTCTTGCAGAGGGATAGAACGTTAAGGTAAGAAGAATACAGGGATATGAAAATATGGAAGGGTGGAATCAAGATGAGAAAGAAAATATTTTCTGACCCTAAAGGTTGACAGAAGGAAGGTAAGTCTTGGAGCTAAAGAATAGGAGGGGTCAACTAACAGAAGGATATTGAATGTCACAGAATCACTTCAGATTCTCAAGTTCTGACCAGGAAAACATACCTAGCTCACGACGATTCGAAAGAAACAGATCCGAGCCCAAAGGCTTTGTAAAGATATCAGCCCATTGACTGGAAGTGGGAACAAATTCCAAGGAAATTACACCTTCTTCGACCAACTCTCTAATGAAGTGGTATCTGATTTCTATGTGCTTGGTTGGAGAGTGCAAGATGGGATATTTGGTCATGTTGATGGCACTAGTATTGTCACAAAGGACAGGAAGAGTTTTTAAGTTAAGACCATAGTCTTGGAGCTGGTGCTTCATCCACAGAAGTTGAGTACAGCAGCTTCCAGCTGCAATATACTCTGCTTCTGCTGTGGATAATGCAACAGAGTTTTGTTTCTTGCTAAACCAAGAAACCAGAGAGGATCCTAGGAAATGGCAAGTGCCAGAAGTGCTCTTCCTATCGATTGTACAACCAGCATAATCAGAATCTGAGTAGCTTATTAGTTCTAAGGAAGAATTGCTGGGATACCACATACCCAAGTCTGAGGTGCCACTGAGATAACGAAAGATCCTTTTTACTGCAGTTAAGTGACTCTCTTTGGGAGAGCTTTGGAATCGAGCACAAACACAGACACTGAACATGATATCAGGGCGACTTGCTGTTAGATACAGCAAGGATCCTATCATCCCTCTATAAAGCTTATCATTAATGGGAATACCAGATTCATCTTTATCTATTTTGATAGAAGAGGCCATAGGAGTGAGAGCAGATTTAAGATTTCCTAAGTCAAACCGTTTGAGCATGTTTATCAGATATTTTGACTGATTGATAAAGATTCCATGAGAAGTCTGTTTAATTTGCAACCCCAGAAAATAGTTGAGTTCCCCCATTAAACTCATTTCAAAGGCATTCTTCATTTTTTACTCAAACTCTCTACACAGACTTTCACAGGTAGCTCCAAAGATAATATCGTCTACATACACTTGAACCAGAAGGATATGATTGTTTAGTTGTTTAATGAACAGGGTTTTGTCCACCAGACCTCTCCTAAAACCATTTTCTAGCAGAAAGGAACTAAGTTTGTCATACCAAGCCCTTGGGGCTTGTTTTAAACCATACAATGCCTTTTTTTAGTTTATAAACATGATTAGGAAACCTATGGTCTTCGAACCCTGGGGGTTGAGACACAAAAACTTCTTCTTTTAAATCCCCATTCAGAAAGGCACTCTTAACATCCATTTGATATAACTAAAAACGTTTTGAACTAGCAAAGGCACATAGCAATCGAATGGCTTCTAAACGAGCCACAGGGGCAAATGTTTCTTCATGGTCTATCCCTTCTTCCTGGCAGTACCCTTGAGCAACTAATCTGGATTTATTCCTAACCACAGTACCTACCTCATCAGATTTGTTTTTATAAATCCACTTAGTACCTATTATTACTCGATTCTCAGGTTTAGGAACAAGTTCCCACACATTGGCACGCTCAAACTGATGCATTTCATCAAACATAGATGCAGTCCAGAATTCATCTTGAAGAGCTTCATGCACATTTTTTGGTTCAACTAAAGACACATAAGCAACAGTAGATGGTAAGGTCTTTGATCGAGTAATCATACCTTGATTGATACTTCCTATGATTTGTTCAGGAGGATGTCGTCTCACAATGTAAGCTGGCGGGTGAGCATCTGAATCAGCTGCCTTGGTTCCTTCTTCTGATTGCATCTGGATGCCTTTCAGATTAGCAGTTGCTTCCTCTGGTTTTTGAACAGTCGTGACACCATCTTCTTTGGTTGCTGACTGCTGCCTTGCAAGTCCAAAATCGTCATCATCATAGCTATCTGTTCTCACAATAACAGATTCATCAAAAATAACATTGACGGACTCCTCAACCTTGAGGGTCCGTTTATTAAACACACGATAAGCCTTGCTAGTTTGGAGTATCCTAGGAACACAAATTCATCAGATTTTGAGTCAAATTTTCCTAGGTGATCTTTTGTGTTCAATACAAAACACTTACAACCAAATGCATGAAAATAGCCTAGATTAGGTTTTCTTCCCTTCCATATTTCATAGGGAGTTTTGTTAACACCAGCTCTGATTAAGGCTCGATTGACAGTGTAGCAGGCTGTGTTAATAGCCTCAGCCCAGAAATACTTAGGAATACCATAGTCATTCAGCATAGTTCGTGCAATGTCTATAAGAGTTCTATTTTTTCTCTCCACAACTCCATTCTGTTGTGGAGTTATTGGAGCAGAAAAATTATGTGAGATACCTAGATCATTGCAATACTGTTCAAATGAGTCAGAGCAGAATTCTCCTCCATGGTCACTTCGAATACTGCAGACCTTAGCCAATTTTTCATTTTCAATTCGTTTGACCAGAGTTCTAAAATTTTCAAAGGCTTCATCCTTCCTACTAAGAAACAATACCCAGGTAAACCTAGAGTAGTCATCAACTACAACAAAAGCATAAGACTTTCCACCACAACTGACTACATTTGTAGGTCCAAATAAGTCCAAATGAAGTAACTCTAGAGGCCTTGATGTAGAAATGACTGATTTAGATTTAAAACTAGACCTGGTCTGTTTACCCTTGGCACAAGCATCACAGAAAAAATCCTTTTTCTCATTTATTTTTGGCAGTCCTTTGACCAAATTTAGACGAACTAGCTTAGACAGAACACTAACATTAACATGCCCCAGTCTCCTATGCCATTCTTCATGATCACTTTTATCTAGACTAATCAAACAAGTCTCATTGAAACTATCCTTGTCATTTAGATCAATAGTGTAGATTTTCCCATTTCTTTTACCCGTAAACACTACTTGTTTGTTCAGGATGTTCTCTACATAACAGCAATTAGGTTCAAACACCACCCTGCAAGTCTTTCCACACATTTGACTGATAGACATAAGGTTATGCTTCAAACCCTCAACTAACATAACATTTTTAATGCATGGATCAGTTCCCACTTGACCTTTACCAATGATATGAGCAGAGTTGCTGTCTCCAAAATAGACCTTACCAAAATCTCTTAGACTGAGACTGGAAAACAGTTTCGTGTTACCTGTCATGTGATGAGAGCACCCGCTGTCCATGATCCATCTGGTATCCTCTGTGCTCACTTGAAGACAACTCTGCAAACACACACTTCATTTGGTTTTCCGAACCTAGATTTTCTTGGGTTCGTGTGATGCATTTGAACTAAACAAATGATTATTCCATGGATGCTTAAATTTTCTTGACCAATCAGACCCTTCTTTCCTAGCTTCTGACCACAATCTTTTCCTGCACATCTTAATGATGTGTCCCTTCTTATGAGTATGACAGTAGTAGCATTCTACTTCCTTTAAGTTTGCATTCTGTCTGATTGTATAAGTCCTAGGTCTTTGTGTTGTAGTTCTGTTAGTCTCTATTCTACATTGATCATGTTTATTCTCAGTTTCCATAATGCTAATTTTCTTTCTAAGTTCACTGACTTCTGTTTTACTAACCTCTAGTTCATTCTCTAATTCAGCTATTCTGGTCAGATGCTCATGATTTTCTCTTTTCATTTTATTATATCTCATCTTGACATTTCCAAAATCTACTTCAATGTCTCTGATAGTATCAATTAGTAATTCATTATCACTTAAATATTCTAACTCATGTATGGATTCAGTATCACTTACCTGTCTTGAGTTGCTGTTTTGCTCGAGTGACTCATCCTCAACTTCAGCAATCTCCATGAACGATCTTTGGACAATAACTTCGTCGTCATCATCCACTTCATTTTCACTGCAACTCCAAGTAGCAGCCAGGGCTCTCTCTTTCTTGAGTTGTGGACACTCAGCCTTGATATGTCCTGCTCGGCCGCATTTAAAACACCCTGTTGAGCTAATGCCTCTAGTGTTCTGACTAACATCAGCTCTGCCTTTTGAGAAAGACCTGAGTTGATTCCCTTTCACCCCGCTTTCATTTCTTTCAAGATCTTTGACCTTGCTTACAGAATTACCATACTTCTTCTCCCTTCGGATTTTAAGCAGTCTGCTGAATTGCTTACTTAACAATGCCAGTTCTTCGTCTTCCATATCCTCTAGATCTTCTGAGTCATCTAATGACGTGATAGCTTTGAAGGCAACTCCTCTTTTTCCTTTGTCATTGATTTCCTTCTCTTGGCTTACCTTGTTAAGTTTATCTTCATGAGCAACTAATGATCCGATCAGCTCATCCACTTATATCTTTTCCAAGTCTTTAGCTTCTTCTATGGCTGTGATCTTTGGTGTCCATTTGTCGGGAAAGCTCCACATAATTTTTCTCACGAGATCCCCACTTTCATACAACTTTCCCAGATTCTCAAGACTATTCACTATGTTGGTGAATCTCTCGTACATCGTTCTGATTGATTCTCCTTCTTCCATTTTGAATAACTCGAACTGATGCTTCAAAGAGTTTATCCGTGAAGTTTTTACCTGTGAAGTTCCTTCATAGGTCACTTGAAGCTTATCCCAGATTTCTTTCGCAGTCTTGCATCCTGCCACCTTGTGGTATTCTTCTGGTCCAAGGGCACAATACATCAAGTTCGTGGCTTTGCCATTCTGCTGAAACTTCTCGAAGTCTTCATCACTCCACTTTTATTGATCTTCTTTGAGCTCGTGAGGTCCTTTAATAACCCTTGCCCAAAGTTTTGGGTCAGTCGAACCCACGAACAGCTCCATACGATTCTTCCAGTACCCGTAATTAACCCCTTCGAATCGTGGCGGTCGATTCTGTGAAAATCCATCTGCAAGATAAAGAGGAGCATTGCTCGCTGATCCTGAAGCCATCTCTAGATTCTCCGGAGGATGTTAAGCCTCTAGTAGCGGAGCCGGGCTCTGATACCACCTGTTGATGGCTTTGAGCGCGAGAAGCCTGCACTTGATGAAGGATTCCCTCTTCTTCTCGACCTGAAACCCTAACTCGATTTTGACCAAGAACAAGTGAAAGACAACAAGGAATGACAGTGGAAACTAATGAAGTGAAACAGAAAGACAAGACACTATAATGTTGATCGGGCTTTGTTTGTAACTGGGCCGGAAACCTCAAGCCCAATCGATTAATCTCTCTGATCCAATAGTACTAAGCAGTCGAGTAGCTCTACCCAAAACTGCGCGTTTCAGGACTGAAACTTCTTCTTCCTCCTCGTGTTCCTTTGAGATGAATCCCCTGTTACAATTAAACACTTCAACCAAGCAAACACTAACAGAAAACAGAGTAAGATTCACCACCCACAATCAAAACTGGAAGAACAATGCACGGTCATTTTTTTACGTGGTTTCCAGAGCTGGGTCAAATGATTCCCAACTCTGACTACTCCACGGTCGAAAGATCACAATGATGTGATTTCCGACGATTCACTAAGCTTGTAGATTGTTTCGATTACAATGATTTGCAGCTCCGAAATCACTCAATCCAATCCTGGACTGATGATTGAAACAACTCACTCCCTGATATACTACTAGCAATCCTGCTACTGTGTTTCTCTCAACACCCACCCCTAACCCAAATTCTCTCCAGAAGTTGGATCAGCCTTGCTTTTCTTATCACGCACACAAGCTATAATCCAAGCTCTCTCTGTATGAATGATCTCCAGAAAAGTAAGTGTCTCATCGTTCTCTTCAGCCCTTTATTCAGCAATCACAGTACCGTTACTCTTCCTTTCCTTTTTCGTCCTTGAATTGGTTTATGGCAAGAACTTGAAGACTTTCCTTCTTGATTTTTCTGACTGTTCCTTGTTTCTTGTTTTGCACGAAACCATGAGCTCGGTTCGGCTTCATTTGACAAGCTGCTTCCAACATCTACTGCAGTCATAATAACAACAAAACTATACTAAATGAGCTCATTTGCTTGTTGGATTTGAAAATGAGAGTTTTGAGTTTTGAAAATCTTTGTATTTATGATAGATTTTTTGCATTATGTATTTAAAATAGTCAACTATTTGTACAGGTGATCTTTTTTATCATGGATTTTTAATTTTTTGCATCATGTGTCCCACGGATATGCATTCACGCAACCAAACTCGATTCTTTGTTACATCTATTTAGGGGCAATAAATTCGTGGGACCCAGGGATTTGAGGGTCCAAATTCGTGGGCTCCACAAAATTGGCAAAAATCTCTCCTTTAGGTGATAATTGATAAGGGAGCGAACCAGATGAGGCGGCGAGAAATGATTTATGGGGATGATACCTCTCCATGTACATCCTCGCTAGGGTCTCGTCTTGTTCATTGAAAAACAGACTTGTTTGGAAAGCAAAGCAACATTGAATTCGCCTAAGTCCCTAAAGCCCGACCCTCCTTCAAACTTTGACGATTGACCTGCCTGCCATGATATCCAATACATCTAATCTTCTTTATCTAATCAGCCCACTGAAACCGAGATCACTAGTTGTTGCACTTACGACATAGAGTAGAAGGCAGCCGAAAGGATGACATATCATATATAGGAGAGCCTGACACGACCGATTTTATCAAAACTTTCTTCACAGCCACAAATAACAATTTTCTTAAGTTATCTTTAGTAGGTTTCAAATGTTATCTTAGTTATTTATTTAATTATGAATAAATTACTTTAATATTAATACTTTGTAATTATATGCATTAAATAATTATTTTTCTATATATATTTAAGAAAATTCGTAGTTTCAACTTCTGACTCCGTCATGACCAAGATTTTTATGTATTGAATATATCGGAGGCTTAGTTTTCCATGTTGTTGATGTTAGAAAATTATATAAAATTAACAATTGAACATTTCCAAACAACTCGAGTTATGATGACAATATGATTTATGAGAATCGGGATATCCTTAAGGATTGTTTACTTCATAAATTTGAGGTATAGATTTGGGTCCAAATCTATAATTATAATGAATTTATAATGAATTCATTAATTGGTTGCATCCCAAATTGGATGGGACCAAATCGGTGGGCCCATGAAATTTAAAGGTCTAATTCATGAGCCCATAGACTTGAAAATTCCAAATACCCGTGTGAGATTTTGAAGAGCGGATCCTGTGCATAACTCTATGGTCAATAACCATGCATAATCCAACCAGAATCCGCCACATCAACACCCTCTCTCTCCTGTAAAGTCTTTAATTTTTTTCGTTTAATCTTTAACATACGATTTTTCTCTCGTTTTAAGTCATAATTCAAATTTAATTTATTTGCACAGATAAATAAGATTAATTGTGTTATTCAAAATGATATCCACTTTGATATATTTTTGAAACAAAAAAAAAAATTGAAGCATTTTATACCGGTCTATACCATGGTGGTATTAATTGGTATTTAAATAACAGCATACCATGAACAATGTACCATGGTGGTATGAACATACAAAGACTGTAGGATAGTTGAATACATGATTGTAGGAGTATACCAACTGTCATTTACGACTTTCAACATTGTGTACCACAAGATACCACCCCCAAACCAGGGTGATATTGTATGGTACTTTTTGTCGTGTATTTTGTTCACCTAGAAATTTGTATATCCAATAGATTATGATTCCGTTGGTGCAAAATTTTTCAAAAATGACTTAAAGCGAAGAAAATACCATATGGTATGGAGTTAGTAACGAAAGGTATGAAATTTTTTTCGCAAAAAATAATGAAAATGGATCTCATTTTGTAGAGCACAACGAACTCGTTCCTTATGTGCAAAAAAATTGAAATTCAAATTAAAACGAAGAAGATATGATCCGATTAACAAAAGTAGAAGAAATAAAATAACTTTAATTCTCAACCATTAGATCTGCAGCCCACTTAAAAGGAAGAATACAGATTTGGTTACTCATGTTAAGCAAGTTACTGACTCTATCTTGTCCCAAGATTTTGGGACATATGGATACATTCAATGATGCTATAACTTAATCATTCATCTCCATAACCTCTCTTTCACTATCCACAATCCCATTCGTATGTAGCTTTTTCTTAGATCATGTTTTAATTGAAGTTTGAGTATGAAAGTGCTTTGCTATAATTAAGAGTATTTATTTTGTTCACCTCGTTTATTATAGTGGTGTTGTCTTCTAAGTGTTGTTTTGTGATAACTTCTTCAGTTGGGTTGATGGTTTTGTGTTATTACATAGAACACATATAGGTAAAGTTTTTCGATTACTTCACGGTTATATTTTGTTGTGTTAGATTGATAAATGATTGTTTTTGTCCTTCACGGACATCCGATAAATGAATTTGTTTTAATAAAAAAAAATTAAACAGTTATATAGGGATAATATAGTAGTTTACGAAAAAAACTAATAAATTCAAAATAAAAAAAAAATCCATGAAAACAAAAATCATAAAGCAAATATAAAACTTTCCAATTTTTTTCAAAACTCATGTTTTGACCCAAAACTCTTATCCTCGTAATCCATGAAACAAATGACCCTTAATTTAGTATTTCTTCAGTTACCTTTCAGTCTTTCACCACATCTCCTGTTTAGCTGATCAAGTTGTTTATTTGGCGATGCAATCTTAAATAATGCCCTTATTCTATCATCTTTAGTCCTTTTGCCTTCTATTTTTTCTTATCTTAAAAACTTAAAATTGCACGTCTTTGCTATATATATTTGTATGTCTTTGTATTATAATTTATCTATGAGAAGAACAAAAACCAATAAACCATACTACTATTTTAGACCATCCATTGTTTGTCTTTTACTTTTAGTTTCCAAATAAAACACTCACTCTCATTATTAGTGATCCCCCTATCCTTCTTTCTACAAATAAAAGCAACTTTTGCTATTTAAAATAATTTGCTTTACTTGATGATAACTTTGTCTAAGTTGAAAGGAGATAACACCGGAATAAGTACCTTTCCTCTCCAACTTAAGTGCCATATTGTACAAGTCAAATATTTTATTCACAACCACTATCCACCAAGTATATAGAGGTTAATTAAAGCTAGGTTAAGAAACACAATTGATGTTAATTAGTTAAATCTGATCTAAGTATCCAAAATCATAAATAAGAACGTTCTTCAAGATTGCTGAGGAGAATACACTATCATAATCTCCCAAGTTCGTATATAATATTTACACCATAAGCATGGCAAATATGCATGCATTTTGTTGATCGGTAAATTTTAAGGAATTCAAAATTGATATTAAGATATGAAGCCTACCGAGAATCACACATAGTTTAAAGGATTCTAGACAAATATTGTGACGGTAAAATTGAGCAACAGATGTTTTAGGTATGCAAATCGAATTTGGATTTGTAAATATAGCCAAGTATATATCAATTAATTAAGTTTGTTTTTGAACTAACAGAAAATGTTTGCAACATTATTGTTCATATGTGTAGTGCAAGATCAGAGTTGTTATGCTTTTTGTAGTGGCAAAAGGATAGAGAAAACAACAGTAATAAAGTTGATAGTTATTATGCTTAATTTAATCGTTTGGGTTAAGGGTTTATGTCTTTATGATAAGGAGTATGCTAATTAATGAATTAATTAATTAACCCCAGCTATCATGAATTGAACGATGAGACAAAGAAAGGAAGAAAGAGATGAGGGAACACGTCATCCTCTTTTTTCCTTATCTTTCTCCTGGTTTGACTGCGTGCGTACCTAAACTCCGTACGTAATATGCCGTACGAGTCGGTCAAAATTGTGCAACCGACAACTCCACCCCTTTGCTTTGGAACAAATGAAAGAAAGAAAGAAAACCTAACTCCAAACCTACTTTTCTTTCTAGAATATTAAGGCCAAACCATTACTTACTTATTCTCATTTAAAGGTAATTTAAAGGTAATGTATATTTTTTATCCAAAATCTTTTTTAATTCTTTTATATTATCCAAACCTATTAAAGTGCTATTAATTAGTCAATTTTTTCGAAATGCATCAAAATACTAGCCATTTTTACATTATTGTTAATAAATTTGTAACTATTTTCTTAGTTAAAATACTAAAATTTTGTAATGTTGACCTTCATTTATCTCTTCAAGTCAGTATCATGTTGCCAAGTCAATATTACTAACAAAATTCTTAACTTTAAGTTACATTTGGCTAATTAATAGCATTTTAATAGGTTTGGATAATATAAAAGAATCTGAAAAAGGTTTAGATAAAAAATAGACATTACCCTACTTTAATATGGCGTCAAGGAATCCTGGTATGGTGTCAGCTGGAGGTGCTCTTCGAGATAGTAATGGCAATTAGATTGGAGGTTTTTGCTGCAAAATAGGGAACGGTACAACCATCATAGCTGAACTCTGAGGAATCTACCAATGACTCCTTTATGTGTGGAGGAAGGGAGTTCGTATGTTAATCCTGGAAACCGACTCCAAGTTGGATATTGATTTGATCAAATACAAGGAAGATCCAGTTCATCCCCATGCCACACTGCTAAGTGCTATTCGTAGAACGTTAACGCAAGACTGGATAGTTCAGATTATCCATACGTACCGTACGTGAAGAGAATAGAGTCGCTGATTGGCTCTCGAAGCACAGTCTCGTCTATCCCTTTGGTACGTATGAGCTAACCGAACTTCCATCTGATATCAATCGGATTCTCCGGGAGGACATGCTTGGGCTTAGCTTCCCTTGTCTGGTATTCATACCCCAAAACTGAGGTCTATTCTGAGAGGTGTTCGAGCACTTTGTTTACTGCTCTAGCCTCCTATTTTTTGCCCTTTTGTTTTCAGGATAGCCAGAGCTTTCACCCCGACCTGAGGTGATGATCGCTCCCTATGTTTTGTTCATTGGCTTAATGCCTCCCCAGCCAATGCCTCCCCATTGAAAAAAAAAACGATTAAAAAGTCATGTCATACCGAATAAGTCTATAATAATAGTGTATTTTATGGAACAATGTGGTTCAAATATTTTATATCAATAAGATATTATTTTTAAAATAAAATAAAATATATTAGTTAAATACCGTACAAAAAATGCTATTGTATTGGAAAAATCCCAGAATTACACAAGACAACAAAGAGTCAAATAATGAATAATTGAATAACCAAGGAAAAAAAGATACATAAAGTAAAATCACAAGTTCACCAACTATTCTTATAAATAAGTCTAAATAATTGCAAAGTGCAAACGTTACCTTTTGTTTTCCGGCGAGAAAACTTTAGTGTTTGATATTAATGATTTGCACCTTGACTTCTCAGACAAGAATTGCTAATACACTACTCACACTTCTTCAAACAAAGTTCGAACAATGATGTTTGATTAATTTGGGAACAAAACCAAGTTAGATTAGTACTGCTCCTATGGACCTAAGGAGGTTCAACGAGAGCTCCAAACTATGACTATGGCTACATTTGTAGAGAAAATATAAAACTTGACGTAGGCGTAACATGAAAGATTTTGGGAACCATTGTCTCTATCGATCCCACCTCCTATTTTATAGCAATGGGGAGATAACCGCCTTGGAGAACCGTCTGCTTGATAACTGCTACCAAGAAGTGCTTCCTTCTTCTCCGAAGTGGTGGTTGCTCCTTTTACCATCTAGGTGCCTCTCTTGAAACTGTCTTGGATCTTGGAGTGTAGCTTGCTTTGTCTGGTTTTGTTCCAAATCTCGTGCCATGGTCTTAACTCACGACCGCGTGATCATCTCCACATGACCGCATGGTCTCCTCGTCGCGGACTCTCATGGCATGGTCCTTCTCATGACTTAGTATATTTTGGGCTTGCAACCTTGTGGCCTCTTCGCGACCGCGTGGTCATCTACTCACAACCACACATGGTCGCCTTCTCGCAGTCGTATGGTCGTCAAATCAAGACCACACTGTGTGGTCATCTCATCGCGACCGTCTAGGCGCATCGTCGCAGCAACATGGTTGATTCTGACTTAGTTATACATGTTTATACCGTATATCCTTGATTGTTTGACCTGATATTTTTCGTTCTTTAGCCCGTTTCATGGTAGGTTATGCTTGGTTTAATATAATTAATATCCTAGCATATGAATATGGCGAAAGTAACGATATTGTCGAGCCATTTGGACAAAAAATTGGGACAAAGACAAGAAGTTGCAGATGTTACGTCTCATTGCACCAATGCACAGCCAGGCTGTGACATCCACAGAAGCGACCATGAGTTTTGCAAGTTTTCAGGAGGAAGTCCATAGGTCGGGGGCATTAGCACCGTGACATTTATAGAAGAGACTGTGACCTGCGTAAGTGCTATAGTGCATTTTGGGTCAACGTAACAGTTTAGTGTTGAATATCACGATCATGACGTGCAACCGTGACTTGTGCGCTGATGGATGCACAATCATATTTAAAGCCATTTCTTGAGGAGACGAATTTAGAGAGATAGTGAGAGTTGCATTCTTCAAGAGAAAAAGTGAGAACAAGGAACCCTAGATGGTGATTCGCGGCTTTCCACTTCAATTGGCGGCAAGATTGGCGCTCAAGAAGAACGACCCATTCCACAAGATGATTTCTCTTCTTGAGTTTGTGATTTCATCGCTTTCTCTCACTATAGAGTATACTCAATTCTCACTTGGGTGTGTAGATTTCTAGACATGTATGATAGGATTTGATAATGAATGACTCCTATGCTTGTTACAATCTTGATATATATTCAATTGAGGTATTATTCATGAAATTGATGGGGTATTATTGATAACATTCTTCAATTTGAGCTATTGACCTAAGGTAGAGAATATCCAATTAGGTATATTAGAGCTTCTTCAATTCTTCATTGTTGGTCAATTGAACGAGTCTGATATTGGACTATAATGTCGTATTGGATTGAGATCCTTTAGTGGGAGCCGAATTGCACGCCTTAGGTGTTCTATTTGCCAGTTGTGGAAACTCTCCCTCCAGGTAGTTCATCCAAGCGAGTTTGGATAACTCGAATAGGGAGTCCAAGTTAGTTTAGAGCTCTCCACAGTATAAATCTTGTGTGGGTAAGTCAGGGGACGTCAATACCGACCTAACTTAGGGCTAGAGAGAAGCACACCTGAGTGATCTTCTGTCAAATGAATTCGAATCAATCTAATATTGTTAGTTTTAATAGTTTATAAAGTAGCATTAGACTTAGCATCCGGTGATGAGCCCTAGAGAAGGTCTCTTTTGATCAGAGTGGGGCAGCCTTCTCAATTCAACAAATTGAATTAAGCTCGAACAAGAACACAAGCTCGAACAAGAACACACATAAAACAGGGTAGGATTTGTGTGTTTGGGATGGAACTCTTGTGCAACTTCCACAAGGGAAAGAGGCTCGACAAGTATAGGTAGAAGCCATGCCATGATCAAGGTGTATACTTGATTGATACAAGCACTTAAACAACCTAGAATCCACTAAGTTGTTCAATCAAATTCACGAAGCAAGATGCTTGATGAACCAAACTCAAGGTTTTGTACTCAACGAAGGTAAAATGCAATTGAAGGGTTTAAATAGAGCTATCTAGGTTTACAAACGAATAAGAAGTCCTAAACTCAACACAACTCAGAATTAAACTCATAACAACACTAGGAACTCGAATCTTAGTAGCACATGGAAAATAGTTTGCTTAAGAGGCAAGGCAGAAAACACAGGCTTTAGATGATCTTTGAGCTCTCCATTCGAAGCCTTAGAGGTAAGTTTGGCTCAACCAATTCCTTGAGGTTGTAGTAGAAAACTTGTACTTTCATGGGGTGTAGTTCTCTTGCCTTGACTCTCACTCATCCAGCACGAATAAGACTCCAAAGTAGGCTTTCTGAACAAGTTTCAACACTTAGTCAAATTTAGGTAGTTTTTCGGTTTTGACATAGCAAATTGAGAGCTTTTGAAAATGGCCTTACGGAATTGATTCTGATCCTTCAGTCCTTCCAACATGTAGATAAACATCTGAACTTCACTTCCAGGACTTCTTCTTTCATTTTCATCGATCCAATTGTGAGAACCAGGCTTTCAAAGTAGGTAACCTTAAACAAAATAAGCACTTAGTCAAATTCTAGAGTTCTTGTTGCTTTGTGAAGTTGCTTCTTAGGCAAGCAATGTCGGCTTGTAAATTGAACAATCTGAGATTGTATCATCCGGATTGATAAATTAAACTTAGGGCTAATTCCACTAGGAAGTCCAAACTATCCAAAAAGTGTCATTTGCGTGCTAAACTATTCAACATCACAAATTCTAGCACTGTAAAATTCCTTGGTATAAACACGTTACCAGTCGATTACAGTTATCAATGCTTTAACTCCTCTCTTGTAACATACTCTGTTTTCCCTGATTTGGGTGGAATAAAAGTCCTCCTCTTTCAAAAAATATCTTTGCCTATGTATTGAAAGTTGGTTTATGAGATTAGTCTAATCAATCACCTACCCAAACAATACAAAAACCTGCACGCGTCCTCTTATAGGGCTCGGCCATTTTCAAACTATTACGTGCATAATTTTCTCTACTAGTGAGATATCACCATTTATTAGCACAATTGTGTCATCGAACTTAGACTAGGGCATCATATATTTACACAAATTCGTTGTGTTTCAGGTCGATTGTTACTTTGCTAATTTCTTTGTTTAACCCAATAGATCTACACCACTTTTATATTACAACGGAGAAGAAAAATATGAATGGGGATTTGAGTGAGATTCGAGTAGACTCAGTTAAGGACATAATTCTCGTTGATAGTATTACCAATGATGTGTTGGTACTTGGTAGACTCTTTGCGGATTTAATTAAACCTTCCCTAATTACAATAAATATGAGGCTTGGACAATTGGATGGAACTTTTTGGTTCTCCTTTTTCCTTTTTCTTGTACCAAATTATTTAAGGTCATATTCTCATGTGTTAATGTTAGGAAGGTAGGGTGCATGAATAGCGCCTCCACATGCATGACATTGGAAACTAGTTGGTGGGATCCTAAGCATACTTCTTGCAACCCAACTAATTCTTATTAATTAAGTATACGAGTTACAACTATATAGTCATAGTTTCAATATATTATTATTCAATGATAACATTATCGATTCACACCTCAAATACTTTTTATATTTTTATATTTTAAGATTCTTATTTTCTCATTATAATACTTTAGGAGACACATTATTTTGGAAAAAATCCAAAAGTACCACGGTTTAAAAAAAATTTCCAAAATTACCACCCAACCCCAAAAAATTCCAAAAATACTAGCTTTTTCAAAAACCGCCACCCCACCCTGCGATTTTCTATGCAAACTGCTGGGCTAAGGGGCGGTTATAAAAACCGCTGGGTGGGGCGGCGGTTTTGGGCCAAACCGCCACCCACCCAGCGGTTTGGTCCAAAAAAAATTTTCCGATCAACTCCTAACTTCGGCCGAAACTTCAAACGAACGTAACTTTGCACTCGGGTATCCGATTGTAGCGTTTTTTTTAATCCGAATAACTTTTGGTCCCGCCTTCGTCTCGAAAAAACGTCATTTGCTACCCCAAACGAGCCTTTTTTTGATTTCGTCAAACTTTGGGCGGCCATAACTTTGCGCTCCCAAATCCGAACGTCATGAATTTTTTTTGATTCCGCATAACTTTTCAAGATCTACAACTTTTAAGATAATCATAATTTCGAAATGTACATGGATTTGTGAAAAGTAAAGGTAAAGTTATTCCCAAGGTCTTGTATATCCACCACTAATTCCTGTTTTGAAAATTTCATCCTAGTAAAAGTTTTAGATCTTGAAAAGTTATGCGAAATGAAAAAAAATCGCTACGATCGGATACCCGAGTGCAAAGTTACGTTCGTTTGAAGTTTCGGCCGAAGTTAAGAGTTGATCGAGAAAAAAAAATTGGACCCAACCGCTAGGTGGGGTGGCAGTTTGGCCCAAAATCGCCGCCCCACCCAGCGGTTTTCATAACCGCCCCTTAGCCCAGCGGTTTGCATAGAAAACCGCGCCCCCGCCCAGCGGTTTTCGTGTAAACCGCAGGGTGGGTGGCGGTTTTTGAAAAAGGTGGTATTTTTGGAATTTTTTGGGGTTGGGTGGTATTTTTGGAATTCTTTTTTTAAACAGTGGTATTTCTGGAAAAAGTCCCATTATTTTATATCATCGTTTGTATAACTACACTATCGTCCAAGAACTATTCATCTGAATTATGATTTATTTTTTTGGAAATTAGCTTATACCATGCACTTAATTATGCACATTCTCAGAAAATCAAAGAAACGACAAGTAGTTGGTACAATGAGAGGGCCTTTCTAGCCACCCTATGGGCTACCCTATTACTACTCCGACCTACAAATCGCACATTAAGCCCATGATGAGTTGCCAGAGAACATCCAGCCTCTTCAAGGACAACTCTGATATGATTATCACGAGTATCTGCCTGATTAATTTTATCAGTGACAACTTTGGCGTCTCCTTCAAATCTCGTCTCCGTGTATCTGTTCGCCATACACTAGAGAATAGTCTCCCGGAGAACAAGCATTTCGACCACCATAGGATCATCAATAATAGGCAATTATATTCTCTTAGCCAAGAGGACTGCCCTTTCCCTTGGCTCAAGATAACCATGCCCCCAGCCGAGTGGGACCCATGCTTAGCAGCTCCATCCCACATACAGGCCACCGAAGGCTGGTGTCCCACACTGAGGGATTGAGGTAGTGGGATGGCTAAACGCTGAAAACGGTCAAGTGACAAACTGATCCACTCTTTGTACTGTTGGTGAAATTGGCGCATTAGCGCAGGGAATCCGAATTGCTTGCTGACACGCCAAAACACAACACCAAACTGCGAACAAGTGTAATCGCAGTCCGGGAATGCAGTAAAGTAGCAAGTTCTATTATCAACCCGGGGTCTAGATCTACTGCCTACTCCGTGATTATCTATTATCTAGCCAACTAAGTCGAGTGATTGTTGTTTAAAGTAAAAGCAGTAAAAAGCAGGAAATGATTCGGTTTTCTAAAGTCAAGGAAGAGTCACTCGGGAATGAGTCCCCCTAGCTCCTTAGTTAGGTTTCAATTGTAATTATCCTGGGTTGATTTACTGTTGATTAAACTGCGGAAGATCCGACAGTAGCTTGGAATCTCTTAAGCTGACCAAGCCCTCTCAGTCAAACTACCCGGCAGACGACTAGTCTTCACCGGGATAGAAAGCTGAGGCTATGAACACAGAACTCCACTACTGGAATTGGATTCCAGTACAAAGTAGTAGATTGACTAACTCTCGTATAGCCAATCTCCTACTACCGAATGATGTAGCTCTAACAACCTAATCAGATTCTATCTATCTCAGGTTGCAGCAGAAATCAAGAAAGGCTGATCAGACTTCAATCAATTCAATGAATCATGCATCATTCGATTAAAACCAAACAGTATAATCATCCCAAGTCATTACAATCAAATCCCTAACACATGGAACTAGGGTTCTTCATACCCAAGTGAGAGAAAGGTTCTACTCCATAGAGAGAGAGGAAAACAGGATACAAAGCATTCATACTCATAACAATGGGAAGAATCTGCTCTGGGATGATGATTATCACTCCTATGATGATCTCCAAGCTTGATTTGATGAAACCCAGCTCCAAAACCACTCTTAGGATGAGTTCTTCACACTTTCTCTCTCTAGGGCTCTGTTTTTGCTCCAAAAGATCGATTCTCTCACTTGTGGCTCGGAATTGGGTAAAAACCAAGATTTCCCGACTCACACGGGCAGGCCACACGGCCGTGTGGCTCACCCAGTTGCCCGTGTGGCTTCCAAAACGCTGCGTCTCAATTAGTCGAACTTCAGGAAGCCAGGGTCACACGGCGTGTGGAAATTCCACTCTGCCCGTGTTTGCTCTCGGCACAAACCACACGGCCACGAGCATGACTTGCACGGCCGTGTGGGTTCCAGGAATGCCCGTGTGGCTTCCTCAGCACCTCGCCACGCGTCCGATCTTCGTCCAATCGCCCCCAAACTCGCTCCCAAGCCTCCATTCACGTACTAGGACCTGAAATATTACAAACAAGCACAACCTAGCGTGAAATCGGCCTAAAACGCGAGAATCCACATCTCAAACGGTGTAAGAATAGGGGCGAAAACATGTGTAATTAACGGTCTATCACTTGCCCTAAAAAACAACCCAATTGCGAAAGCGCAAGATCCTCCAGAGTAGCGCCACAACAACCATAAACAGCTGAGGTTGGTGGATCAATAACATTACTCTTTTTAGAAAGAGTGGAAACGTCTGACTTGGCAAACCCTGGCCTATATACTCAAGTTCTGAATGGTCCCAGAAGGCCCTGGCGACTAGGCAATGTAGAAACAAATGTTCCATTGTTTTCTATTCAGCCCAACAAACTGGACACCTGAGAAGCACCCCGACTTTCTTTTCAATTAGGACTTCTAGGATCTGATAGAAGATTTGCTATTTTTCTATCTAGCTCGATGGACTTTGCCCCCTAGACCCTAGTTACTCATTTGTTTGAAACTATTTTAGAGATATGTACAGTTTGTTAGACTTGGGATCCTAGTTGCTGCAAAAATAATAGAGATATATACGGTGTTTTTTTGTTAACTTTTTGTGTAGGAGTGACCTAATTGGAATTTGATGTACCTAATCAGTCGTATAAAATATTTTTTTTATATATACATCATCATGGGTGAAGGGGTGGGTAAATATAAAATGCTTTGGGTCATAAATTTCAATGCCTCCAAAAGGCAGAAATTCACTGATGTAGGCAAGTCACCTAGAGATGAGGACTTCTTTATTGTTTATGGTAAAATTTGGCTACCTAATCCCCATTTCTCTAATCCACATAAACCTTCTAAGCATCTAGATGGTCTTCTGGTTGTTATGTGTATATAGCTGCATGGTTTGGGAATTAATTTAATTATTGTGTATTTTTCCATATTGACCAATTTCGTGATAGGCTTAGTCATAAACATTTGGATTAAAATGTGCAGGATTTTGACTGGTTCTTGAGTTGGATGGAAAGGCACCCCCATGAAAGAAATAATAGTTAAGATATTGAACTGTACATATGAAGCCCAGATCAAGCCTGAAATGTTGTTCAAAGTTCAAATCCCTTTTTATCATGGGATTTACATACTAATCCCATGTTACTTGAGAAAAGGTGAAAAATGCTACTTATTGCTTGCGTGATCGAGCTTTAAATTTATAAGTCGATGCACACTCTCTATTCAATTCTAACTAAGCCAAGCATAACCTAACTAGGGTTGTAGTAAAGTGGTTCGGTCGTATTCCAAGGGATCCCTAAGCTTACTAATACTTCGCTCCGAACTACTATCTAATTGAATCAAAAGGTTGGGTGTTTAAACTAATCTAATCTACTCCTAAAGGCAAAATAAACAACCAACCAAGTGGTTGAGAGGTCGCTAGAGATGAGACGGTTGCCTAGGGTCAGGCTACGGTCGCCACGTCCACCTTAGGATCCTATTCATACATCTAACCTCAATTTGCTTGATGGCGCATACCCGTCTAACCCTAAAACCCACACCCAGCGTAGAAGCTCAAGTAAGCTAGTAGAGAAGATTAAGGCGACTTACCCAAACACAATCAAAGCTAGAGAAACATTGAAATCAACTAGATAAACACATTCATTCAAAACCCATTCATACACAACCTATAAACTAGGGTTCTTCTTCCCTAAACAACCAGTAGAGATTCAAGTCATAGAGAGAGAAAGAAAACACAAACTAGAAGAGACGAAGTGATGGAATCAATCTTTTTCTCCTTGCTTGCACCTTCTTGCTCCTTGGGTGGATTGGATCTTCAATTACTCTCCCAAGGTGTTTACATCTCTAAAAACAACCCAAAACCATAACTTTCTCACTCTAGTTTGGCTCTCCCTTGAAAATTGCAGCATGAGTGGTATTTATAGAAAGTTGATGGCAGTCAAGGCCTCCAGGGGTGACGCGATGGTCATGGTCGTGACCTAGCCGTGACTAGCTGGAATGTCCCCGAATCGCCCAAAATGACGCATTTTGACTCCGTCTTTAAGCTCCAAGATCTCGGCCTCCTTCATAAGATCACAACTGTGATTTTTGTGCACCGGGCGCGATCTTTTCCGCTGTCAAAATGAGCCATGCCCGTGATTTGACTGGGGAAACTTTCTGCCTTATTTTTGGTCGTCTACTGAAGTTCGCGACTAATGTTCACGACCACGATCTTCAGTCGGCTAACATGGTCACGACCATGACCTATGGTTGTGATTAGTGCCTCTTCTCCCCTTCTTGCTCCTATGCTTACAATCGTGCTTGGATGAACTCCAATCGATTCTCGATCAATCCAGACCTGGAACTTCATCATAAACACTTGGGAAAGCATAAAATACAACATGTTGGGGTCGATTCCCCTATGAAAACATTCATATCTAGAATACCTATGCCAAAATGGATGTTTTGCAAATAGAACGAAAATAGGCATAAATAACTTGATATGTGGGTTAGGCACGGTAATTTAACATGTAAATGCCTTGGGAATAAGGGTTCAATAACGCTTATTTTAGGTGTTATCAAAATCCCCCACACTTAGGCATTTGCTTGTCCCCAAGCAAACCTACTCAAACCAATGCAACTTGATATTTAAATCAATGGGGTATGCACTCTAGTTCTTCATTGCATAAAGAAGAGTAAACTCAGACGAGAAAACATTACTATCATCTCATTGTGCAAGCACAAACTCCATGGTGAGGACCATACTTACCACCTTAGGAAGAACATACAAGGTGTGCACCGGGGACTTCTCACAACCATTAAGCGCAGGAACGCTAGAGGGTGGTATTTATTTTTTCTTTCAATGTAGGAGTTGTCATTTGTGGGTCTCCTTTTTCAATGTTGACACGAATTGCACCAATCTTTTGCAAACTTTCTTGCAACCAAGCATCTCTCCCGCACGACCAAGAACGGATAGATCATTGTCTTCCCTATCAAGGTCACATGTGGGGAAGTTGATGGGCGGATTTGTCTTAGCCCGAGCACCATTTCCCATCCTGCACTCCACATTGGGTTGCCACACATGTTGGGTACAAACGAGAGCTTGAGGTCTCTTGAATTGCTAAAAGGTACTTTGTACCTTGCCATACGATTCCGTGAGGAGGAGAGGTGTTTGGGGGATGGTAAGTAGTGAAAGATGATCGGGAAGCAATAAAGCTATCCAGTCGCCAAACACATCCTCAAAGGTCACTCTGAGGCAAAAGAAAAGCCCTTTGAAGGCTTAACTCACACACTATGCTTGGTTGCCTCTCACGTGAGAGCATCTTTGATTATTTTTCTAACACATTAAGCACATAATTGCAAAGATTTCGAGTTCAAAAGTGGTGGGGAGTCCCGCACACATGTTCTTCCCAACATAGCGAATATTACCGACTCACCAAAGAGGAAGAAGAGAGTAAAATCCCTCATACACCGGTACTCTAATCATGCAACTACTCCCTATCGAGCACACCACATCAACTATCTATCTATTAAAAGCATACTAAGTAGGGAAAATGCAAAAGATGCTAACTTGGAGCCCTCAAATTTGGAAAAAAAATAGGCATACATACAAGGATCCAAGTGGTTGAAACATGCTAAATCATCGTCCACAATCACTCTAAAAGCACACTCTCTCTCGATCAAGCTTTTAAAGATTTATGGCATAAGAGAGTATAATCGATAAAAACATTCCACACAAGCATTCATGCAAAACCCCCCACACTTAAGGAACACATTGTCCTCAATGTGAGAAAGTTATAAGGATAGGGGAACGAACTTACCAAAATGCTTAATCGATGTGATTGTGGGATCGAAGGGTGGGGTGAGTGGGTTGATCTCCTCCCAACGCTAAGGATTCGCCTTTTGGACTCGGTCTCTCGACCTATAGGTGACTCTTCTAGTTGTTGTTGGTGTTCTTGCTCATTGTGTAGTGGTGCATGAGGCTTGAATCGTTGTGTGGAGTTTCAAGTGGTCCGGTCTCTCACTTGATTGGAAATTTTAAGTTTTCACAACCTCTGGTGGAGGATCATTGTAACTCTCTCCTCTTCAAAGGATTAACCCTTATAAAGGTTCCTACACACACAAGAACAATTCATACCCATCCATGTCGAACACATTTCATCAATAATCGAAGAATGCATTGAACACTTCTCATCATCTCTAGATCCAATCTTATAGACCCCCACACTTTATGGTTAGTATGTAAAACAAGGGTGAAAAGTGGAAAACAATGTCGATTTAGGTAGTTAACAATATTGATTGATGGTTCTATTGACAACATGTCAATCTATGGGTTTTAATGTCGTGGCCAAAAGCATAAACAACCTAAACGACTAAAGTAGGGGTATGGATTGATTACTCAAAAATCATATCAAAGTGGTAAGCTTTGTTCAGCAAAGGGGCCTTACACCTTATACTAATAGATCAAGATTTGAAACTACCCTTAAATATGATTCTAGGGGTCTAACATAAGCAATAAGGTTCATTTGGCATGCATCAAATCATTACAAGCACAAATAATGTGGTTTGAGCATTTCATCGAGCACTTGATGGGCGACAATCAAATCAAATGAAACCATGCAATTATACCTACCAAGGCCTCCAAACCACATACATTCATTCATAAGCATGCAACACTCAACAACATATCATCATTTCTTCATTTCCCCTTCACCTTAGTCCGTTAAAACTCATTCTTTAACTAAGGCATGGTCGTTTACTACTACTTAAACGACAAACTAACCTAAAAAAAATTCAAACATACAAGTTCTTTGTTTAAAAGCAAGGAAAAGAAAATGCAAACCAATGTTGGGGTAATAGCGTGTCTTTTAGGTCATTTCATCGGATCGTTGTTTTCAAGTACTCTGTCCAGCTCAAGACCTCCTTGAAGTTGAGTTTTTCATCAGGTTAAGTGGATTCTCAAGTCTTGATCAGTCTCCCGATCATTCGGTGAAGGCTCATGTAGATAAGAATGTTTGAGACACCTCCAATGAACCTCTCCTCAAATTTTCTTTGCTTCTCTTTTCCTCAAACCAAATTAAGCATTCTTGAAGGTTCATCACCGGATCCACCAAGAGGTATTGATGATGCCTCAGCCTCCTCTCCTTTGCTTCCCCTGCTTTCTCTCCTCTCCGACGCTTCCCTGCTGCCACCAAGTTCTCCTCTTCGTCGAGCAGCCGCAACCAATCGATGCAACCTTCAATCCCCAACAATCGCTCGCTGCCTTCGAGAGTAACCGAGAAGATCCGCTGCTCGATCTATCTTCCATGATTCGGAGAGCAACAGATCGCTTAATCTGTCCTCACCCATGCTTCGTCGTTTTGCAGGTTTTGCCTTCACTCTGCCTGCTTTTCACCTGTGCTTCCCCAAATCGGAGAAGGCCAGTGTTGTTTTCTGGATTTTCTGGACTTGAAGGGTGAAAAGAGGCAGGTTTTCTGGATTTGGATGAGTTTGATTTTTGGGTTTGGGGGTTTTCTTATATATTTTGTGTATTACGGTATCTGGTTTTTGCTGGTATTAGCTATTAGGGGTTTCTGGGTATTGGGGGGTTTCTAAGAATGGAGTTTACGATCTCTGCTTCCTGCAGTGGAAGATTTTTTATTTTTTAATTTGTGTCGGTTATTTCGAGTTAGTTAAACCGACAAAAATAATTAATAATAATACATAAATAATAATTAATATAATTACAAAAATGATTATTCTTGACATGTTTAGTATCGGTTAACCGATTGAAAAAGATTGACACGAAAAGTACTATGTCGGTTATTTCGGCAGTTGCTTAAAACTAACGCGGATCGGGTTAGTGTCGGCAGGTTTCATGTCGGTTATATGAACCGACACGAATTTTTTTGTGTCGGTTGTAACCGACACAAAACATAAGAAATAAGCGACACTAAACCTCCTGTTTTTTATTACTTCGCTCCGAACTACTATCTAATCAAATCAAAAGGTTGGGTGTTTAAACTAATCTAATCTACTCGTAAAGGCAACATAAACAACCAACCAAGTGCTTGGGAGGTCGCTAGAGATGGACGGTTGTCTAGGGTCAAATCCTCCTAGCTAGGGTTGTCAAGTAGGGTTAAGAGAATCTGGTGAGTGAGCTCTTTTCCGTGGACTTTCGTGGCTATCCACACGTCTCCTAGTAAGCCTCTCCTAAACCCATGTCAGTATCGTATTTAGGGCATTAAGACCATAGCTCCTTTCAATGGGTACTACCCATTGTCCACACTGAGGTTTTATCCCTGGTTCTATCTAGGAAGGCATTCCTATGGTAGTGGTACGGTTGCCTCGTCCACCTTAGGATCCTATTCATACATCTAGCCTTAATTTACTTGATGACGCATACCAGTCTAACCCCAAAACTCCAGACCCAGCGTAGAAGCTCAAGTAGGCTAGTAGAGAGGATTAGGGCGGCCGGCTTACCCAAACACATTCAAATCTAGAGAAACAATAAAATCAACTAGATAAACACATTCATTCAAAACCCATTCAAACGCAACCTATAGACTAGGGTTCATCTTCCCTAAACAACCATTAGAGATTCAAGTCATAGAGAGAGAAAGAAAACACAAACTAGAAGAGTGGGAGTGATGTAATCAATCTTCTTCTCCTTGCTTGCACCTTCTTCTTGCTCCTTGAGTGGATTGGATCTTTAATTAAGCTCTCCCAAGGTGTTTCCCTCTCTAAAAACAACCCAAAACCTAACTTTCTCACTCTAGGTCGGCTCTCCCTTATAAAGTGCAGCAATAGGGGTATTTATAGAAAGCTTATGGCGGTCAAGGCCTCTCGGGCGTGACGCGATGGTCACGGTCGTGACCAGCTAGAACGTCCCCGAATCGCCCAAAATGATGCGTTTTGACTTTGTCTTTACGCTTCGAGATCGTGGCCTCCATCCCAAGATCGCAACCGTGATCTTAGTGCCCCGACCGCAATCTTTTTTGCGGTCGAATTGTGTCATTTCCGCAATTCGACTAGAGAAACTTTTTGGCTTCTTTTTGGTCGTCTGTTGAAATTTGCGGCTACTGTTCACGGTCGCGATCTTCAGCCCGCGAACATGGTCACGGCCTAGTGGTCACGACCGTGACCTGTGGCGATGACCAGTGCCTCTTCTCCTCTTCTTGATCCTATGCTTCCCAATCGTGGTCGGATGAACTCCAATCGATTCGCGGTTAATCCCGAATGCATATAAGATTTGGAATTTCATAACAAACACTTGCGAAAAGCATAAAATTACGACATATTGTGGTCGGTTCCCTCATGAAAACCTTTATATCAAGAATACCAATGCCAAAACGGATGTTTTGCAAATATGAATGAAAATAGGCAAAATAACTTGATATGTGGCATAGACACGGTGATTTAACATGCAAATGCCTTGGGAATATGGGCTAAATAACTCCAATCGTGGTCGCATGAACTCCAAACGATTCTCGACCAATCCCGAATGCACATAAGACCTGGAATTTCATCACAAACACTTGGGAAAAGCCTAAAATACGACATATTGGGGTCGGTTCCCCTACGAAAACCTTCATATCAATAATACAAATGCCTAAACGTATGTTTTGCAAATAGGAACAAAAATGGGCATAAATAACTTGATATGTAGCCTAAACACAGTGATTTAACATGCAAATGCATTGGGAATATGGGCTAAATAACTCCAATCGTGGTCGCATGAACTCCAATCAATTCCCGAATGCACATAAGACCTGGAATTTCATCACAAACACTTGGGAAAAGCATAAAATACGACATATTGAGGTCGGTTATCCTACGAAAACCTTCACATCAAGAGTACATATGTGGGCTAAACACGATGATTTAACATGCAGATGCCTTGGGAATAGGGGCTAAATAATGCCTATACATATTGGGGTCGGTTCTCCTACGAAAACCTTCATATCAAGAATACATATGCCTAAACCTATGTTTTGCAAATAGGAACAAAAATGGGCATAAATAACTTGATACGTATGATGAATGATGGTCAATTACTAAAACATATTGGCCCATAAGGTCTCAAACCTGTGACCTTCGCGTTATTAGCACGACGCTCTAACCAACTGAGCTAATAGGCCTTTGATGCTTAAATTTCTTTGCTTTTATACTAGTTGAGTTGTGTTGCTTCTATAGTAACTCTTGCTTGCTGTCTAACTTAAAAATATGTATCTAGTTAGTAAATACTTCGTTTAATATGCGTATATATTGACATATGTACTATAGACGTTCAAAACTTTCATTTTCGTGTCGTTGTCAAATCATGTTTTCTTTACAATGGTGATATAGGTTTATTCTTTTAATTGGATGTTATAGTTTGTTACTTGTTAGTATTTCTTGCTTGCTGTATAACTTAAAAAATACTTGCTCTAGTTAGTAAAAGTCGACTTTGTTTAATATGTGTATATTATAAGAGTTTTATGAATAGTAACTTGTATTATTATGAAACCACAAAAGGGTTTATATAAACTACAAGACTTGGACAATAAGTAAGAGAACCACAATAATTGTAATACTAGAAGGACAAGGAAATACTAAGAACTATACCAGATTATTCCTAATCTATCTGTAACACACCCCCGCAAGATGATGGTGCGAAGAACAACATCAATCTTGACCAAAATACGCCAATCTTGAAGAACACGCCCCCGCAATGTGATTGTGTAGAATGTGATGCAGACTCCTCGAACTCTTGTGCTTGAAGAGCGAAGTCAACTAATCGTCGTCTGGAGAAGAAGAAATCATCAAACTTGCAATTCATATGTTGCAACCAAATTCACTCGCCGTCAGAAATTGACCGGAAACGAGATGAACATTAATCAATTGGTTTTGAAGATACCAATAAACGTAAACTGGTGTAGGACACGAGCTATTCATCTTAATGACCGTTATCGGAGAAGCTTTCTTCGTTCCATTCCTGCAAAGAATAAATGGTTGGGGGTGACCGTGGCTCAGCCATATAATGTTCCAACAATTGAAAATAAGATAAAAACAATAACGCCGACTTATAAAAACCAGATCTTGATCTTCAAGGACAAGGCGGCAGTGGTTGATGGACAAAGCACTAAAAATTTGCAGAATTTGCTACAAAAGATAGCAACGATGATATCGAATGAAGGAATGCTTTTGGAGAGTGGAAATCTGAAGCTTGAACTATTACGTCAAGGGACACGCGATGCGAGAGTCAGGGAAAGATTAGTATTGGCAAAGAGGGTTTATTTTTAATGAGGAATGGAACAACTAGGTCTACAGGAAAGCAAAAAAAAAAACAAAGTAAAAGAAGATGATAGCTGTAAACTGGGAATGGGAATGCAAGGGAATTAATTGGCTGAAAGGAAAAAGCAATCGGGTGAGAGGACTCATCGTACTGGCTGAAAGACAAACAAAGCTTTTAGGGTTTCTGGATTGATGGGTTGTTAAGCAAAGGCTCTGATACCATATAAGAGTTTTATGAATAGTAACTTGTATTATTATGAAACCACGAGACTTGGACAATGAGTAAGAAAACCACAACAATTGGAATACTAGGACACGGAAATACTAAAAACTATACTAGAAAGACAAGGAAATATAAGATTATTCCTAATCTATCTTTAACACGCCACGTCAAGATACATTAACCCTGATAGTCCTTTTAATTCATTCTTTATCAACTTAAAGATGATCTTCATCACAGCTGGTATCGACTATAAGCATTTCTACTTGATTAGTTCCCTGTGAAAAGAAATTAAACTTGTATCAGAATTACAGTTGAAGAACTCTTTTAAGTAGGAGGTTACTTATTGAACGATGATAAAAGGAAGATTTTTTTAATTTATGTGAAATGTAGTAAGAAAAATCCAACAAAAATTTACATTTACCTCTCCATTTCTCATCATGTTTACAACATCGTCGTTGGACCAGATTCTGCTGCGCTTGCCTGGGATGTTTGACATCTTCCTCAATAACAATAGCTCTGTCGAGGTCTCTAAGAAGATCATGTATCTATGACCTTAAGAGCCAAAGGGAGACTTGCATCAACTTTTACAAATTCTTCACATAGAGTTGTATGATCTTCCAGAGGATAATGCATTCCAAATGCATGTCTACTAAAAAGCTGAAGAGAATGATCAAAACTCATTTCTCTAGGAATATAGAGCTTAAATTCTTGAAGGATCTATAGGACTCTCGTCTCTTGTCGTGACAAGAAATCTACTTTTTGTAGAAAAATAGCCCAATCTTCCGAAAAATCTGGTTAAACTCAAATCTACTATCTACTCATCAAGAAGAATAAGAACTTTATACTTACAAACTCTATCCTGTATTATTTTGACTCCTTGATAAGCATCTTTAACCAGGGAATCATCCCTTAAGATGCTAGAGATTACCTTATTTTGCAAAGCTATTATGCCCGTCATTCTTTGACAATGTTTCAGACACTCTCTAAAAAGCAACACCGATTGAATTTTGTACACGGCTTTGGCTATAGCGGTTTTGCCAATGCCACTCATACCATGAATCCCAATAATTTTCTCATCTCCTGAGTCTAGATTGAGCAAGTCAATCACCTCTTGCACATGAAAATCAATTCCTACCAACTCATCGGTCACTTAAGTGTAGCTATTCCGCAAGTGCAACTCACCTTCTGAAAACTCCTGGTCTCAGACAGCTCCCTGTCTGAAAATTTAATACAAGTTGACATCAGTAAAACAAATAGTTCTTCCATAAAGAAAATGGAACGAATAAGTCACTGCTAAAACGGGAGCCTACATTTACAGATGTTATTGGTTAGCATTATTGCAGTTCGAGGTCATATAGTCCAAATCGCTACTATTAGTTAATTCAGATGCCATGTGCATATAAAGATCAGAAATGAAGACATTACCCATCCGATTAGGGTGGAACCCAATACCAAATACCGAAATCCCGAATACCGAATTACACCATGAAATCAATCCCAATCCCAATCCCTAAATAATTTCGGTATTCCAATCCCAATCCTTAAATATTTCGGTATCTCAATCGGTACCTCGGTATCCCAATCGGTATTATCAAATACAAAATTAATTATCTTTGCTATTAATAATTAAATATATAAATTAGTTTTTATTGTTTAATTTAGGGCAAAGAGACTAAACAAAGAGTCTTGAGTTGCCTAGAGCTAACATCTCAAGTTTTTATAATTAGTAATCTTTAATTTGATGAATTTGAGGTTGAGAGACGACTAATACTAGTGTGAAATAGTGATGTAATGATCTATGTATAATTAAATGACACTATTGGTGGTTGAGGGTCGCATAGTAGTGAATGAGAGAGTCTAGTTGAGAGGATAAAATACACATTAGCTTATATTTCGGTATTGATCGGTATTTCGGTATATACCGATCCCAATCCCGTAATCCCTAATACCGAATAACAATTGAAACTCAATCCCAATCCCAATCCCACGAAATAATTCGTGTATTCGGTAATACCAAATATAGACAAATTCGGTATGGTATTCGGTATATACCAAATACCGGTACCAAACTTCCAGCCCTACATCTGATACAGTCGCATGCCACCCTTTCATTTGCCCGACCTCTTGGAGAGCTTGCCTCCATTCTTGTACAGTCTCTGTGTCATGTTTCTGATTGTAATGTTCAAATGCTTCCTTGTAAGGACATGCTTGATGCCTTGCATCTTTGGGATCCATTAAATAGAAAATGGGCAATATGATGTGCCCCTGCCCTTTCTTATTGCAGCACTCAACCATCTTAGCTAGTTCCTAAAGAACCATTTGCTTGAAGCACAGCCCTTTGTGAAGATTGGGATATATACATTTGATTCACTGGTGGCCTGGATGAGAGAAGGGCAATCTTCTTACCCTTATGGTCATGGAGTTCTTCCGCATTCCTGAAAGTGCGGATTTTGGAACGAACTAGACAACTGTAGAGGCAATCCGCAAAGCTTTTGTGGACATCTGGACCTTTAAACCTCGGGAATACCTCCAAAGGTTGCTGGTCTGCGGAATCTAGCAAAGTGCTGACGAGAGATTTGAGTTTTGCCGATGATACTTCTGGTTGTGAAGAAGAAGCATTGGAGACTGCTGTTCCTTCACTGGACCTGATGCACATCTCCATTCTCTTAAACGAGTAGGAATTTGTTCTCTAGAGAAAAAAAAGCAAAACAAATTAGAAGCTTTAGAATAAAATCGAAAGAGATTAGAAACCAACCATATTTTATATCTAAGCACTTACCAAAAATTAAATTGGAAGACCCTGTTCTCTTTAGGGAGGTTAAACTCTCCATCTCCTAGGAAGTGAAAGTTAGGAAGATGTTTTGATGAAATGGATGCAAAATAGCAATATGTTGTGGAGACCTGTGAGCTAATGACTGATTCAAGGCCTGGGATGCGTGTAATTTAAAATGTGCAATCAAACATTGACTTGACTTTGGGTTTATAGGACCCAGTGCGAAAGAAGAATAATAGTCACCATTTAGACAGATTAAATGTAATTAAGGAATCCATGAATCTGGACATCGCTCTGTTTGAGTCATTAGTTAGGCCAAAAATACAGCCAAACTTTTACTGAGGAAGGGATCTTCATATATTTGTTAGCCATCCTTCCAGTTATCAGTACGATAATGAGATCCCTGTTATTGTTCACCGGGTCTTCTGTCAAAGCTAGGAGTGAATATCTGCCCAACTGCTTCAAGTGCAGAGACATTCCAGCTCTCTGTATGCCTAACAATCTGCAGATTTGACAGTATAATTTTTGTTTCTGAATGCCAAAGCTTCAAGGTTTCAAGAACAGACACTGCTGCAGAGGAAAAAGAGGGCTGGTACTAAACATACTTTGAAGTCTTCATTCAGTTCATAGACGGTGGCTCCAACAATTGAAATGAGCGGCCTCCATGGAAATCTTAGGTAAGTCCTGCAAAATCATCCTGACAAACACTCACTCTCACTCTCTAATGGAACAGTAAATTTTGTTAGAAGACCAATCTCCACAAAATGTCCTTCTGAAGAAAGACACAGCAAGCACAATTCTCAGCCCCTTCTCGATGCAATGCATCATCTTATCACATACAATTTTTCGGTGTTATCGACTACCTCAATTTCCAAGTCGCCAGCACGGAATTTGTCCCGGAATCCACATCCTGGTCCATACGAGTTCAAGTTATCTACTTTGATCAATAAAGCTTATCATAATAAGCTCATGTAATCAACTTAAGTCAAAGGTTTTTTACCTTCTCAATGCTTTGTAGCTCAATGGATGGATGGTCGAAGAAAGGAACCAGTCATCGATGGCGGGATGTATGCTGTCTGGGAAAACCCGGGCTGTGTGTTCAAGGCAAGGGTGATGATAGATGTTTCATCTCCACTACAACACCGACTTGAAGCCAGAAAGAGGAATGCAGATGGTTCGTTGGGAGATCCGTTCTGGGTATCCCTCAAATATGAAAACATCAAAACGGTTTGCTTCAGATGCCGGAGAATTGGTCACAATCAGAGTTTCTGTGCTTTCGATTTGGTGACGGGAGACGATGGTTTCGGTCCAGAAATCATTGGGAATCGCACAGGGCCTAAACTCAACGAGAACTCTTATGCGGCAGCACGAAAAGGAGGAAGGAATTGGGGAGGAAACGTGTGGCGACAAGGGCCTCGATCCTCGCCGCATCCGCGATCCAACACCCTGCTGCTCGAAGCTCCCTCCCGGAGTAGTGGAAGAAATCGCATCGGAAAAGACTGGGGGGCGGGGCGCAGCCTAAACCGAGAGGGACCTAAGGGAAATAGAGGAGCAGCCCACCTGGGAAACACTGAAAGGCCGCAAATCCCCCTTGGGCCGAATAAGCAAATGGGCCAGCCATTCTTGGAGGCTGATTGCAGCAAATTAGGTCAAACTGGGCTTGGGCCCATAACTGAAGAAAGAGGCCTGTCCACTCAACCTTTGATTTTGGATCCCTTGCCTCTCCAATTTCAAGCTCCATCCCTATCTTACGGGCTAGGTAACTTATATTGTAATGAAGATCCTGGATTTTTATTTGATGATTTAGAAGATACTCTTTTATCAGGCTTGCAAGGAGAAGGGATGGGTTTCTTTGATAATGGAGAAATGGCTCACTCTGCAGATACGGCCATTTCTTGCTCGCCGATAGGATGTGCTGCGGATGGAAAGTCAAAAGGGAAGGCGATATTGGTGGAATCGTCAGAGTCTCCAAGAGTTTATGTGCGAAGGAATACTGGAATCTGTATCCAAGAGCCAGAAGAAGGAGTGGTAAATTCCCTTCCAAAGAGTCCAAGCGAGAAGGACAATGGTAAAGGAAAAAGGGTGGAGGTAGCCAACCCCAATTGGCCCCAAAATCCTAAATGAATGTTTACGCGTGGAATTGTCAAGGGGTGGGGAGTACCTTGACATTCCAAACGCTAAAAGCTCACCGAAATTTGTCCAAGTCATTTCTATTTCTTTGTGAAACCATGTCTCCTAGTGACAAGGTTGAGTCTTTTATGTCTCGATTAGGTTTTTCAGATTGCTGTCCTGTTAACCCTTCCGGCCTGTCGGGGGGTCTAGTGTTTGGTTGGCCAAGAGGAGCTTCGGTCTCAGTCATTGGTGCAACCTCTTTTTTTATTGCCATTTCGGTGATCAATAATAATTCCCTTTGCTATGGTGCTTGTCCTCGATTTGTGCTAATAGGAGTCTATCTTTCGTATGTAATCACAAAACGGCGCACACAACTAGAGGAACTTCGAGGTTTTTGTGCGAGATTGACAGACCCTTTCCTAATAATTGGAGATGTGAATTGCTCCTTATCCCCGTTAGAGAAATCTGGTGGAGCACCATGGCGTATGGACAAAGCCCGACCCCTTTGGGAATTTCTCAATACTTTGGGACTAATGGAAGTGAGATTTCAGGGACCTAAATTCACATGGACAAACCGAGGTAGAAATGGTATTTTGATAGAACAAAAAATCGACAGAGCCTTTGTTTCTACAAACTGGACGCTTATTTGGCCTAACTCCTGTCTTTATCATCTCTCAGATAAAGGGTCAGATCACAGACTTTTATGCCTTATGACATCTCCGGAAATGTCTAGAGCAAAACGTTTATTTCATTTTGATATAAGATGGACACGTGTGCAGGAAGCGAAACTCATCATAGAATATGTCTGGAATTCACCTATAACTGGGTCATTACAATTCTGCCTATTCTATAAACTTCTTAGAGTCCGTCATGCCCTTGTTGATTGGTGCAAAGGAGGCACCTCTAACTCAGCCAGATTAATTAAGGATCTCAATCTAGCTCTTGACAATGCACGGAAAAACATTATAGTAGATTGGAACCTGATACAATCACTGGAAGAAAGACTAGAGGTCCAATACAAAAGGGAAGAAGTTTATTGGAGGCAAAAATCCCGAGTAAACTGGCTTTCAGAAGGTGATCGCAATTCACCTTATTTTCATATGATAACAGCAATTAGGCGCCAATCCAATTTCATTTGGGGATTAGAGGACTCTAGAGGTCTCTGGCACACAGATGGGGACAAAAAGTTAAGCATAGCAGTGGATTTTTATCAAAACCTTTTTCAATCCCAGCTTGATGAAGGCATTGACTTGTCTAACCTTCCTTTTGAAAAACTAGTCTCCGAGGAACAAAACCGAGCACTCATTGCTCAGGTCTCTTCAGAGGAAATCAAGGAAGTAGTATTCAGTATGGGAAAAATTCAAGCACCTGGTCCAGATGGATTCACAGCTGGGTTCTATCAATCCTACTGGGATGTAGTAGGTCATGATGTCACTCAAGCCGTCCTAGCATTCTTTCACTCGGGTCATCTTCTCCGTTCCATTAATAGAACTTGGATATCGCTTGTCCCTAAAACAGCGGAAGTTAGGTCGATGAAAAATCTCAGACCCATTAGCCTTTGCCAAGTAAGTTATAAGATCATAGCAAAAATATTGGCTAATAGACTCAGTCAAGTTCTTCCTAGTGTAGTATCTCAAGCTCAGAATGGGTTTATAAAAGGACGTCAAATTTCAGAAAATATATTAATCAGTCACGAGATAACCCATCATCACAGAACTATGACTTCAGGGAATAAGACTTGGATGGCATTAAAATTGGACATGGAAAAAGCATATGATCGTGTGGAGTGGCCATTTCTCTTCGAGGTGATGAAAGAATTAGGATTTGACCAAAAATTCATATCCTGGATAAAGGAATGTGTGACGACTGTTTCCTATTCAGTGATGGTGAACGGGATCCCTTCCGTCTACTTCCGTCCTACGAGAGGGCTTCGGCAAGGAGATCCCCTCTCGTCCCTTTTATTCGCTTTATGTACGGAAGGTTTTTCAGCAATGATAAGACATACGATTGCATTTGGACTCTTGGAAGGGGTTAGAATTCGAGCATCTTGCCCAATGGTCTCACATATCTTCTTTGCAGACGATTCGTATCTATTTTTAGAGGCTACCCAACAATCATGTACAACTACCCTATCCCTATTCCAAGCCTACGAAGGACTGAGCGGACAACGAGTCAATTTACAAAAGTCAGCGGTTTTATTTAGCCGCAATATGAATTCAGATCAAGCTTTGGAGCTAGGGGCCCAGCTAGGAGTAGGTAGTATCGGTGAACAAGACCGTTACCTAGGACTACCTTCAATTATTTCCAGATCAAAAAAGGAGTCCTTCCAATTCATGGAAGAAAAACTCATTAAAAAGCTGCAAGGATGGAAACAAAGAACCTTGTCTAAAGGCGGTAAAGATATATTAATAAGGACAGCAGCAACCAATCTACCGGTTCATGGCATGTCTTGCTTTAAGATCCCGAAAGAAAATTGTCGGCGGTTAAACAGTCAAGTGGCTAGATTTTGGTGGGGATCACCAGATAATGGTGATAACCCAATACATTGGGTCTCTTGGAAAAGTTTAGCACACAGTAAATTCCATGGAGGACTGGGATTCAGGGACTTTGGTGCCTTTAATCAAGCCCTATTAGCCAAACAATGTTGGCAAATCTGGAAAAATCCGAATTCTCTCCTTGCCTCAATCTATAAAGGCCGATATTTTCATCATGGATCAGTTCTAGATGCAAAAATAGGATCAAATCCCTCTTGGGGGTGGCGCAGTATTCTGTATGGTAGAGATCTCCTCCTCCAAGGATTAAGATGGCAAGTTGGGAATGGACAAGATATTGTTGCCTTCAAAGACAAGTGGGTAGTTTCAGAAAAACCAATGACCCCTTTAGTCCGCCTCTTGAATATTACTAATTCTCCAAGAGTTTCCTTCTTTATTAGAGAAGAAAGAGGAGAGTGGCATGTCCCGAGGCTTCAATATTGTTTTGATCCTATAACGGTAGACCTCATATGCAAAACCCCTCTACCTAGATGCCAACAAAGAGATACGAGGATTTGGCACTTTACCAAAAATGGCGCCTATACAGTCAAAACTGGATACCATCTAGCTTTGGAAATCTCTTTAGTTTCAAGTCGAAAACCCCTGGTCCAGATCATCGATCCACCTATATGGAAGAAGACATGGGGTATACTGGTTCCTCCAAAACTAAAATTCTTCATTTGGCAGTGCCTAAGAGTGATATTACCAACAGTAGTTGCACTGAAGTCTAGAGGAGTTGACTGTCATATTCGATGCCCCGTTTGCTGGAGAGGTCCAGAAAGTATTGAACACTTGTTCTTTAGATGCCCTTTGGCCACCAGACTGTGGACTCTTATGGGACTAAATGATTTCATTGCCTCGGCCCCGACTGTGAATTTCAGTCTCTGGTGGCGACATGTTATGCTTTCTGAGCACCCCCAAACCCATATTCTCCTCTACGTTTGTGTATTATGGAGAATCTGGAAGTCTCGAAATAAGGTGGTGTTTGAGCATTTTCAGCCTCATGCCCAGTCTCTAGCGCGTCAATGTTATTTCCAAGTCCGTGAAGTTTCCTCCTCTCTGCCCTTAGTGCCTTCCCCTCCCCCCCTAACCTCAAAGTCTCGCCTCCCCTCCTGGGTCCCCCCTCCTGATGGCTTCCTGAAGATCAATTTCGATGCGGCGGTTCGTGCTCCAGGTTGTTCGTCTGGTCTTGTGGTGTGTGGTTCAGACGGGCATGTGGCTTTGGCAGTAGGATTTCAGCACCTCTACATTGCTGACCCCTACCTCGCAGAGCTCCTGGCAGCAAGGGACGCCATCGCCCTCTTGGTCTCCAAAAGCCTTCCTCGTGTCATCATCGAAGGAGATTCAGAAGTGGTTGTCCGTCAGCTTCGTCAGGGGATTTCTTCAGATTCCATTGGAGGTCCGGTGCTCCGGGATTGTCTTCTACTCCTGTCTTCAGTTTCCGGCTCCTTAGAGTTTAGTGCAGTTCCCCGGTCTGCTAACAGGGCTGCCCATAGAGTGGCGCAGAAAGCCCTGTTACTTTCTCCTCTTGAGCTTTGTTCCTTCGACTTTGTGGGTTGGCTTCACTAATGTATTTGGTTGGGAGGGTTTTGGGTAGATTGTATAGCGCTCTCTTTTGACATTTCTCGGGAAAAAAAAAAAAAAACTTCAAGTTGCGTGCATATAATTCAGTACCTTGTGAATCAAGGTAAGATGCACAGATTAACAACTTATTAGTCAAACTACTACACAGTGTCAGAGCTAAACCCTAAATATACATAAATATACCACCCCACCAATCAATCTCAACCCCTTTCATTCATCAGCAGAGCTTCAAAGGTGTGTCTAATTACCTCTGAATCTAATAGTTGGATCTTCAAACAGACAATCTTCAACGTAGAGCGCAGACGTGAAAATCCCTAGCACAATCTCACAGCAGAAATTAAAATTAGTGGGCAAAAGTTCATCCAAACAATAGCAAAGAAGAGAGAAATTGAGGGTCGTCATTAAGAACACCTGTCACGAAATAAGCATTCTCATAATCAATCTTGAGTGTTCTCACGACTTCATCAGCGTTGAAAATCGAAACGGCCTCATCTGTTGCTCCGCTACCGCTGCTACCCACTTCCCCCAATCTACACCGTAATCAAACGGGCGGCTAGTAAGGATCTTCGGCGGAGAAATACGGGACCAGGTAGGTTGAGCTTGCTTACCGGTCGTCGCCGGGGGAAGAGAAGAGTCTGAGAAACTCGGTGACTCCGCTCACCGCCAATTTCAGAATCTTAGGGGTTTTCGTTTCGCCGATCCTGGCCATGTCTTCGCCAGTATTAGAGTTGCCTTTGCTCCCGTTCCCCGATCCGCTGGATGACGAGCTGCATCGGATTCGAGATCTGTGAGCGCTCTGCCTCTGCGAGATTAATTGAGACTGAGTGACGGTTAAGGTTGGAGAGGATGGAAGGATTCCCGCCATTTCCACCCTTTTTTTCAACAGTAAAATAGCGAACGAAAGAGATTCTTCAAGCTTTTTTCGTGTTGTGGTTTCTTTAGGTCGCGATATTTTAAGTTTGGGTTTCCAACCTACTTACGACCAGAAATACACAAAAGGGAAGGGTTAAGTTTGAGTCTAGATACCTGGGTCTTGATTCTTCGCCTAATTTGAGATAGTACGTGTTATTTATCTCTCCCAAACTGTACAAGTGTTGTTGATACAATGATCTAGATCTACATGTGTTGATAGTGGAAAGGGCTGATGGTTGCAGGTATTGTTTCTGGTTGGCCACTAATTCAATTAGTGGAGAAGGGTTCTTTGATGAATGCAGCATCCCTTCATTATAACCAAGAATTAAATCTCTGCGTATTCACATTTTTGTTTGTTGGTCCATGTTTTATAAGTTTCTACTATTTCACTATTACCGTCACCATCCTTTGATCATCATCTTCTTTCTCTCTTCCTATCAGCCACGAGCTGTCTTTTGGAGTCTGGTGTAGAACACACATTTTCAGACTTTGTTCCTGTATGATCTGCACATCGTTCACAGCTATGAAGATTTTGACATGGTGCAACCCCGGAGTAAAAAAATTTGGATTAGTTACTGTATTTCGGGCACTGTTCTTTCTATGTAGGATTTTCGACTGTGTTGATTTTGGATGATGATTCAATCATTTTGGGATTTCTTCGTGAAATATCATTTGAAGTTAGATTCACTGTAGGCAGTTCAACAATTTAACAACAGATGATAACTGAAATTGTATGTCGCAAGGACTGAACAAACTGCAGCTATGGTTCTGCTATCTTGCATAATTTAGCTATGAGTGTTATTGACCATCAATATATTGTTTGATTTCCCTCTCTTATAATAGCTCATTGGTTTTGCAAAACGGAATGGAAGTTCAACAGGTAAATGGCTGCCATGTGACAAGTTCAGCAACGCTACACAAAAAATGTTGTATTTTCATTTTTCAATATATTTTTCCAAATTTTGGAACTATTCTTATCAAGTTAAGTTGTGCTCATTCTATTAAGCATGTCAAATAACCTTTAGTATAGTGTTCTGAGAGTTATCAGTGTGTTGATGTGAATTTTGAGAAGCATTTTGCCCAACATTCTATGTTCTTATGTGTTTTTTAAGCATAAATAAGTAAGTCGTAATAATCTCAAGTCCCAGCGCTGAGCGCGAGCATTGAAAACTAGTTCCCATTAAAGACTTCACCATTTCAAATTTATTCTTCCCTTATCCCTCCACATGAGCAATCAATAAACCAATCACAATTTGTCTTCACAAAAAAAAATCAAGAAAACTACGGAATTTTTCCAATAGCACCATTTAAAAAAAATTATAAAAATGGCATCCAACCCACACTAATTTCAAACTAGCACCCTTAATTAAAAATCGCAAGCTCAAGAGGCAGTTTGTGTGGAAACCGCAGGCGGAGGATGCGGTTTAGAGGGAAATCGTGTGCGGGCGGCACGGTCTTCGCTAAGGCAGCCTGGGAACCGCCTAGGGAAGCGGCGATTTTCCTAACCGTTGGATAAAGAAGCGATCCAACGATGGATCGCGCGCCAACACAACGATCCGCGTAAGGGATTGAAAATCGCAGACGGAAGGAGTTGTTTCATACCTCGTTTTACGCGAACCGTTCCTTAGGAGCGCGGTTTTTGTGGTGTAAAAATTACGAAACCGCCACTCAAGGGGGCGGTCCGAGTTCTATATACCCCCCCATTCCCCATTTTTCACACAACTCATTCCTCTCTCTCTCTCTCTAAAATTATCTCTCTATCCATCCTCTCTTCCCCCCTCCCTCCCAAAACCTAGGAAATAATGGTCTGTTGGTTGCGGCTAAGTCCGATCTGCCATCAGAAAACATTTCTTTGGTTTTTCCTCAAAACCCGTCGAAACTCTGTCCGACTTATTGAAAAAATGGATGATTGGTGCCAAGACAAGGGTATTTTCCATGATGACTATCAAGCGGTACGTATTCATTTTACCAAATTTTGTTGTTGTTATAATTTTTGTAATTAATCTATATACTAACTAATTAACCTTGTTGTTATTCTCTTGTAGTTTGGAGACGACGTGGATATATACAACCAACAATATTATGTTGATCAAGGACCGATTGATCCTAGTGTGTTGTACGACCAACCTAATCATCGTTCAAGTGATGTTTGGAACGATCACCGGGTACAAACAACTCTTCCTAACCCATCTGCCCATCGACGGCAATGTGGTGTGTGCTAGCGATCTTTCACCACCGGATGTTGGCGGGATGACCGGTTGGGAGCATTTTATCCACAGCATGTTGGGGTTCCGAGTGCCATTCAAGGGAAGCGTTGATGCGGAGGATCGCTTACCACCATTGAGGAAGAATCAAGTATCAATCACTTGGTTGACGAAGCATGTCAAGGACTTGCACGACCCTGCAAAAGGCTGGAGCCCCCTAACTGAGGAAAGTCCAGAGGCGGTGAAGGAAAGATATGCTCGTGTCTATCTCATAAGCATGATCGGAGGAGTGTTCTTCCCAAGAAATCCAACAATTTAATTAGTTGTGGGTGGCTGAGGATCCTCCTTGCTGATTGGGATGAGATGGGGAATTTGAGCTAGGCATCCGCTTGCCTAGCTTATATCTACCACAATTTGTGTAATGCATCTCTCAAAGTTGCGAAGGAGGTTGGTGGGGCGATGTTCATCATCCAATTTTGCGCTTGAGAGCATCTGCCATGGATTGCACCGGTCCAACGTCCCGACAAGGATTGACCAATCAATCATCCCCTAAGAGGCCAAGCTTATGGTTGTGGGTAACCTTCTCGTACCCATTCATGATTTCCATAACATAATAGATAATTATTTAGTTATAACATTTCATTATTTTTCTTAATATTAAGGTGGATTGGGCAAACAACATGCGACAACCTTGTAAATAATCGCTTAAGACCCCATTTCCTTAGGCATGCATCTCCTTATAAAGCGTCTAAGAAAGTGGCGCATTGTATTAGCCCAAACCATTGAAATAGAGCGCTTACCGGTCCACCATATATTATCAGCAAGCTTCTTCCACTTGAAATGGTGGTTCCCATTGCTTTTGAAGTGTCGTATGCACCACCTCTGGGACCACTTCTAGTCTGGATCCAAGCCTAAGATGGCAGCTTTGATCCCGGCATGGCGATCAGAGATGATTGTCAACTTGGTCCTCATAGTGACGTGGATGTGTATTTGTCTGAAGAACCATGCATAGCTTTCGGTATTCTCCCCCTCAACAATGGCGAAGGCTAAAGAAAAGACTTGTCTGTTTGCATCCGCTCCACTGGCAATCAGGAGACAACTCTTGTACTTCCCGATAAGGAATGTTCCATCCACTTGCATCACAAGGACACAGAAGCCAAAACCATCAATAGATGGCTTGAATGATCAAAAAAGACGTTTGAAATGACGTTTGTTATCGGGCTCCGGCGGCTGGATCTCTTCGTCTTGATAGCGAGGGGAGAAAACAGTGCCATGATAACCACTCCATTTGCACTCCCCTATCAATGACCATAGCTCACCGTAGAAATGTTTTTCAATGTGTTTATGGCGAGTAGGGATGGCGATGGGTAGGGTCGGGTGCGGGTTTACCCTATACCAACTCCTAACCCGGCGGGTAGAGCTTTCTAAAATACCCGACCAAATAACCACCGGGTATGAAAATTATATAACCATACCCTACCCACCGGGTAACCATGAGTACGAATCCTAAACTATGAACTTATACACATATATGCACATACATACTGTTGTCCATTAAAAATTCTCAATACTTCTTTATAAAAAAAAATTCTCAATACTTGTAACTGTTCGAGCTTCAACAATCCACACAAATAAAAATAGCAAACACATAATAATTGTTCTTGCTTCTACAATCCACACAAACATAATAATCGTCTACATCTTCATCATCAATAATGGTAGCTAAACTCAATTTCTCAAGCTAATCTAAATTTCTCAAGGGAAATTGACCATTTGGTTAGCGGGACGGGTATAACGGAGCGGGTATTATCGATTATCATACCCGTACCCTACCCTTTATTTTGAAACCGGGTATTACCCGTACCCGCCTCTTAACCCGTCAAAACGGGTAATTACCCTCGTTGACCTGTTACGGTCGGATAGGATACCCATGATTACGGGTTGGATTGACATCCCTAATGATGAGTGAATGTACCATGCCTTCAAAAAATATAAAAAGACGTCAATCTGTTCCCACTTATTTAAATATGATTTGAATGATATATATTTGATGAATACACGAAAGGAATCTAAGTTATTGTTACCACTATTCCTGTGAAAATTCCTCCAGAGCTTTGGGATGACAACTATGACCGCAGAGGAACCTTTGTAGCATGGTTGTCAACCCACTGGGATGGCGGTTAGTATAACCCAGTCCAAACGGTATAGGGGAAAAATCCGGCTGGAAGATCACCAGCTAAAGAAGTAGTTAAAACCGACAAAAAAAATATGATGATTTCTCATTTTGTTTGCAATGTAGTATTTTATTTAAATATAGATTAAAATTATATGTAGATTATTTTAAGATAGATTATATATTGAGGGTTTTTCACTTCTCATATGCTTTGTCAAAATCTGTATAAACTGATAATTGTATCCGGTTGTATGATAATTGCTAACCTATTCAGAGAAAAATGTAAAAATTGACGAAACAACTGTGATTTGAGTTGTCACAGCGCACCAGATTCTGAATCTAGACAACAGGTTGTCCAAGTTGATCTCTTAATTAATGTAAAACTGCAAAGTTAAAAAGAAGCAAAAACACAGACGACAAAAAAGAGGGGACGGTGTGATGTAATAAAATATCTACTTTATATTCGCTCCTTCTCGACTCATCCAGTGAAAGCCACAACTCACTACTTCGCCGCCGCTGAATTCCCGCCGCCGCTGAATCATGGCCGATCAATCCCCCGCCGCTCCGCCTCCCCTTCCTCTCAAGATCATAGCCGGGGCCGACGGCTTCGGCTGCCCTCTCAAAGACGCCCTAGTCGCCCATCTCAAGTCCCTCGGCAACATCGACGTCGAAGACCTCGGCACTTCCTCCTACTACTCCATCGCCGCCGAGGTCGGCCGCCGCGTCTCCGCAGCCGGCGGCTTCCCCGAAGTACGCGGCCTCGTCGCCTGCGGAACCGGCGCCGGCGTCTCCATCTTCGCCAACAAGTTCCCCGGCGTCTTCGCCGCCACGTGTCTCTCCCCCGCCGACGCCGTCAACGCCCGATCCATCAACAACTCCAACGTCCTCGCCGTCTCCGGGATCTCGACCCCGCCGGAATCCGCCATCGAGATCCTCGACACGTGGCTCACAACCCCCTTCAAGGCCCCTTGCCCGGCGAGCAATCTCAAGCCCTGGAGCGACGAAATCGAATCCTTCCTTGACAATTCCTTGATCGAAATGCCCAAAATCGGCGCCGCCTCCGCCTCCGCGGCGGCGGAGGAGAAATTGGCGCCGTGCGCGCTCTGCTGCTTGGCGAAGAGCCGGAAACTGGACCCGATCGAGATAATCCCCGGAGGAGCGATGAAGATCGTGCGAGAGAGCCCGACCTCGGCGATCGTCAGCTTCAAAGCCGGCAGCGTGGAGCCGGCGCACCACCACACTTTCGGCCACGACCTGCTGGTGATGAAAGGTAGCAAGAGGGTCTGGAACTTGACCAAGGAAGCCAAGTACGATCTCGTTGCCGGCGATTATCTGTTTACTCCGGCGGGAGATGTTCACAGGGTGAAGTATTTTGAAGACACGGAGTTCTTCATCAAGTGGGAAGGGAAGTGGGACATTTTCTTCGATGAGGAAATGGAAGCTGCCAAGGTCGCCATTGACAAAGAAGCTGAGGATGGCTATCAGTTGATAAAGTAGAGGGAATCTTTTAGTTTGTATGAAAAATGCTTGTACTATTCCAATAATGGAAACGAGTTTCCTTTTTCTTGATAATGGTGGGCGAATTACAGGCTACATGACGTTTCTGTTGTATGGATGATGGGGCATGATTATACTAGATGAACCAAGAAACCAACTTTTGTGTTATACAAGGCTGAGTTCGTCGGGGACCGAGGCAGAGTTTGAGCTTCCTTGAGATTCATCAATAGCTGCTATCTTCTTCTTTAGTGCGACCAACTCTTCCCCTGCTTGACAAATGAAGGCTGAAGCTTGCCTGCCGGACAATGTTGCTCCTTCCATGCTGTCTATGTAATCCTGATCAAATTAGGAAACAACAAACTGTTAGAAGAAAACATTCTGGAGTGCCAAGATTTATAAAGCTAGGAACCAAAAGTTATAGACTTTTTTTAAACCTGTTTTGTGTATGAGCCAGCAAGGAAGAAGTTCTTCACGGGAGTCTTCTGATCGGGACGGAATGGATCTTTGCCCGGTCCTTCTCGGTACAACGATTGCCCAATTTTCACTACAGATGTCCAGGTGACTTCCAGGCCTTGGGACGATGGGAACAAACTCAGAACCTGCTTCTTGACTCTCTCTATGATCTTGTCGTTCGTTAGAGGCATGTATGGATCACCTGGCGTTAGAACGCACCTGAAAGAGACAGATTTTCGTTGAAGTCGTTACATTCAGCATATAATTGACACCTGATTCATTCAAGTACATGTCTAAATGAGGAGTTTAAGAGTTCTGTTTCGTACTGGAGCAGTGAACCTTGCCCTTCGATGTAGTAGTCTTCAGGAGAAGTGAGAGCTAGGTCAGCGAAACACGAGAAGTCTGCATCCGGTGTATACAGAAGGTTATCCAACCCTGCAGCTCGCCTCAATTGCCTTTTACCAGTGAAATGGAAACCAAAGTCAGGAAGGAATGAAACAAGGAAACCTGTCCACACTTTCAAATTAAGCAAGAGAGTCAGTCGCACTCACCTTGATCGTTCGAGATCCTGCAACTCGGTAACCCAGCCATTGTATCTAAGTTGAACTGTGACAACAGGCACTCCCACTAACTCATAGATGTTATCAAAGAATTTTGATTCCCTCCATTCCTTAGGGAGCAGTTTCTTTATCCCAGGGACATCGCATGCTGCAGAAGAAAAGTGGAATCAATTTAGGACAACCATTGGGGCGGAAAGTACCAAAGAGAGCATCATAAGGAAGAAGAATTTATCAACCTGCAACATAAGCATCAGCTTTGATAGTTTCCTTGTTAGTAGCCTGCAAAATGCTCAAAGAAACAGTCATTTCATTAAAATCCAAATGTCAAAAATTAGCAGCAGTATACTGGTTCGGTCAAATCAAGCAAACAAAACCTGAGAATTGAAATCCATCATGGAGTTCATACTTTGGAAACCATTATCACTTTGCCAAAACGAAAGATATGAGCAGTTTACTGGAAACCGAAAAACTTATTCACACTAGTATAAACCAACTTTCATTTTGTCTTCGTTAACATAAATGATAAAACCCAAAACCCTTTCACATATTGTTCAATCAGTTGATTAACCAGAAAACCGAAATCGGTTAGCCATCCTTAGGCGAAATAGAACCAATCCTTTTCAATTGAGGAGAGCCAGAGAGAGACGTACTCTCGAAACAGCAAGACCAGTCACGTATGTTTCGCCATCTGGAGAAGTCTCGTAGAGCACTTGCCTGCATCCCCACCTCAGATGAAACCTCCCGCCTCTGTCTTCTATGTACTTTCTTATGGGGCCACTCAAGAAAACGTCAGGTGACCCCTTTAGCATCCTGAGCAAGGAAGCTTCGGTTTTTGTGGCGAACAAAGAGAATATGGTGAGCATGCAACGAGCGCTCATGTTGTCACAGTCGATGAACCCAAGGGCGTAAGCCACAGGGTCCCACATTCGTTGGATGCTCGTTCGTGTGCCTCCTTTCGATATAAACCAGTCGGAGAAGCTTATCTGGAGAGAAGGGAGATCAGAATGCTAGATCTTTAAGGGTATAATTATGCAGCAGCTGTTAGATAAGAAAGCTATGCATATGCTAGTGTCTTACGCTGTCCAAGTTCCTTATATCCCTCATTGCTCCATCCGGGTCTACTAGGGCTCGTACGACCGGGCTTAGGGCTAGAGCCACGGCATTTCTTGCTTTATCATAGGTCTGCAACCAAATGGCACCATGATATTAGAAACCAAATGTCGTCATAGTTATACAGTGACATCTAGCAGGTTGGGGGAGGCAGTTTGTACTATCATAATGCTTTATCTCTCCAATTCCAGACTGCAATTTTCCCCAATAGATAACATTTTCATCCAAATTTAGAATTACCTTGAGTTGATTTGTGGTCAGGAATGCATTGATCCCGTGCAATGGAGCTCCAACAGGGAATCGAAAATCGAGCTCTGCAAATAAAAATTCGTAGTTATTTAAGTCAATCATAGTCCAAGTACAACATATGTTCAGCAAGCAAACTCCATATCTAGACAAGGAGCCACCATACCTCCAAGTTCGCCCCCTTTGTTCACAAACGTGTGAGTGTGATCCTTCACCAGTAAATTTTTATCAGCTCCCACCTACAATCAACCATAGGTATCATAAGGCAACTGTTAAGGAAACCCCCAGTACCAACTAAGATGTGTCTAAACTCTAAACCCCATGAACAGAACAAGCGAGTATTATAGTTTTTCAGCGATGGAACGTGTTATTCTCATAACCTACATCAGTTGAAGGAACTGAATTCATCAGACAAGTGAAGGGTGACATGTTCTATGATACTACAGACAGAAGAACTACTTAGCCACTAGAACTAAGATACTAGCAACAGTTGTCAGCCTCTGGTTTTACCTTCTTCATCAGGCGGAAGAGATTGTTGTAGCAGCCAAAGAAGACATGGAGTCCCATTTCGATATGGTTTCCTTTCCTATCAACGAATGAACCAACTTTACCACCTATGAAGGACCTCGAATCGTATATGTCCACCTCATGCCCTTGATCCAACAGCTCCACAGCAGTTGACATCCCAGCTAGCCCAGCCCCTATTATAGCTACCTTCAGCTTAGGCCCCCTGTAATGTTCAGGTTCAGGTGGGAACAACCCTTTTGGAGCTGCAAACAGCGACACCATCAGTCAAAAGTAAGGTAAGAACTAGGAAGAACAAAACTCAAAACTTGTAAGAGAACACTGCATTCTTAAAAACGAATTCTCAATGTTTAAGCAGTAGGACATATAGTCTACACATCCAACCGCCACAAACAATACAAAGCATCACTCTACTATTGTGAGAATCCTAGAGAGAAATGATCCTTCTCCATCAAAATAAGACGAAGGAGAGGAAATTCTCCATTCATAACCCAGCAAATTCAAGCTATTCTTTCGAAAGGCCCCTCAAAACAAATTCGGATTGGATGTCACAGAGAATTTTGAGAATTACCATTAACACTCATATCGGAGACGTTTGCCTCCAAGGAGTCCAAAGCAGAGCGAACAGAAACCGACCCAGGAGCCTTCCTCACAGCCTGAGCCACGGAACGTCGCCGCCCGGAAAACAGGAACCCAGATTTCCCCCAACTTCTGGTTCCAGTCACGGAATTCGCGGGAAACAGAATCGAAGAAGCGGCCATAGCTCTGAAGAAGCTCAAACAGGAAAATTCCCCTCTGATTTCTTCTTCTGCTGCTAATTCTACTTCTTCAGCTTCTGTGTGCCGGCCTAGAGAAAGGCGGAGAAATTGAAGGGAATGGAATTCAAGACGAAGAAGGGACTAAATATAGTTAAATAACTGATGGGGAATGGGAGATACCCAATGAGGGGAAAGACCGAAGATGGTATCTTTGGATGAAGAAGATGCTAAGAGCGGCAGATTTGTCACGTAACTAAGAGCTCGTCTTCAGAAAGGGTTATACTGTTCGTTGGTGGTTGTGGTTTTTGGCGTTTTGTAGTTGTTTATCGTGCGATTAGTAGTACTGCGTGGAGTCGGAAGGAAGAAGAAGAGCAACAGAACTAACCAAACCGAAAGGAAAGGAAAGGAAAGAAATTCAAAAGACTCTCACTCCTCCATCCCTTTCCCTTCTGGTTTGCTGCTGTGTTGCGTTGATGCGGTTGGCCGAGTGAGTGCCACTAAAAATGACTCGACAAGGCGCGATAATGGAGCCGGTCGAGTGTCGACAAACCAATAAGCCGTTCTCTGATTTAATAATCTGTTGTTAGAAATGACATTTAATAATCATTTCCGAATAAATAAATAGTTTGAACTCTAACTTAGGGTTGTTTGGAGAATATGAGTTTAAATCTATAGATTGTCAAGAGAATATGAGTTTAAATCTATAGATTGTCAACAATCTAAAGATTCTAACTCTTTGGATTATTGAAAATAGATTTTAAAATGGTTACTGTTTGGTAACTGTGATTGTTAACATTCAATGAAAATAAAAATAAATTTTATATTAAATAACATGTTTATCCTTAATAAAAAATTAGAATAGTTCGAGAAATATTAAAAAATTTGTTAGTAAATATATTGAATATGATAAATAAATAAAAGAAAGAGAAAAAGTAGGAGAAAAAAATCTTATGAATCAAGATATAGAATCTCTCTGATTATGAGAGATTTGATATCCATAGATTTTAGAGATTTGAAATCTCTAAAGCTAAAATCCATAATACAAAAAGCAACAAAAAAACATAACTTTCTACAAAATCTACGGATTCAATGAATCCACGCACTAAATCCCGTTCTCCAAACGACCCCTTATTGTAATCTTCTACAAATGCAGGCACAGTTTTTCAGCATTTCAAATTTCCTGCCACGAGAGCAAAACTAGAAAGGATAATTTTGTCTTCACGATCATTATTTATTTTTTTATTCATAAGAAAAATACAACAATCTCGAGATTTGACACATGATCTTTCCAAACAAAGACAATAATCATTACTAATTACACCAAAGAAATATTTTGTATCTTTTTAAATACAAAATCTGAAAAATCTAAACTCTAAAAATCATATGACTTTTTCGCTACTGTTAGCTAGCCCATAACTCTCCCGTAAGTACTTTATTTGTTATTTGATATTTTAATTTTGATATTTGAATTATTTTAATTTGAATTTAATAATAAATTTAATTTATATCTATCTTATAAATGGAGAATAATTTTAAAATTACAACCCAAATATCATGGATTCGGATATTGCATATTGAATTGCAATATTTAATGTGCAGATGTGATGTAGAATTCTTAACTTAGTATTAATTTTTAGAACTATTAAAGCAACGATATTGTTGTGCAAACTGTAAGTGACCACTTTTTTGTAAATTTTTGTTAGATTAACCATTAAATCCTAAATCTCTTGATAATATGCCATGATTGGACAAATGAGTGAGTTTAAAATAACACAATTTCTTAATACCAATTTTTCAAAAAAAAAATATTATCTTATAGGGTAATTGACAATATGTATCATTGATAGTTACTTAGTTTAATATGAAATAACCGCAGTACAAGACAAATCATGAAAGTCGAGCCGGAGTTTTCATGGACGCATTGATGTGGTCATGTGCATTAGCAAGGTAGATACCACAAGATAGGTTTAATTTTTTTTGTTGAATGAATAAGATTGTCCTTCAAATAAATTTAGAGTATGTTGGTGGATAAATAATTTTTCATTGCATAGAGTATGGATGGAAAATGTTATTTTCTTACTAATTTTGGTATTGTATTGTGCAGAATACTTTAAGTTTAGATATTGTTATATATGTATTGTTTCTCAAGCAAAAGAAATAAATATTGACTAAATGTTATGATCAAGAGTTTCCTATTTATGCTACGCTTTTTTCAAACAAACTCTTTTTTGTTATGCCAATTTTCTTTTCAATCATAGGCAACTAAATGACAACATCGTTAAATAGACAAGTTATGAATGGTTTTTACGAGTGTTACAACCAAGGTTGTTACACCTCTACCGGGAAACTGCTTGGACTAGGTCCGACCAAAATCGTGCTCCAAAACGGGCTCTACAAAACCAAGGGTCTGATCTTTCGAGAGGGAGAAGAAGAGAGGGAAGGGGGGGAGGCAAGGGGATGATAGGTGGATCTTGAGATAGTTATTTTTATGGAATTAGAGTTTTTAATAGATATAAAAAAAATTACAAATAATAGATATAAGCTAGTACATTTCATTTCAGTCACAAAATTTCTATATTATATATAAATATATTTAAAAAATGTGTAAAACGGCTCAAACAGGCTGGACTTCAATCAAAACATTAAAATTCAAACAACTTACTTGATCGACTCAACGACTTAAACCGGTTTGACAACTTTGGTTATAACCATTAAGATTACAATGTTCATCATTTATGAAAAGTTATAAGAATTTCGAAAATGGAAAATTAATTTCTATGTCATATTAATATCATACGGAATTCAACACTACAAATAATTTAAAGAATTTAAATACACATCATAAATACATTGTATTCAAATGACATTCCGACCAACGACTCGAAGAACAAGCTAGTAAAAGAAAGGATAGAGTACAAAACATTTTGCTACAAAACTCAATCTACATCTGTCCATTTTAATCACATTTAAATGTGCAAAATATTATAACAAAAATAAAAATCGGAAGAGACGGACCACACTCTCTATCTTTTTGTTTTTCTTTTACTGGCATAGGCTCAGACGAGAGAGATGATACTTTTTTATAATGCTCTATTTTTTTTTAATTTGATCATATCTCATTCGTTTTAACTTAAAATTAAAATAAATTACATAAAAATTACATATTAATTAAGATTTACACAATGATATCCAATTTACTATATTTTAATGAAATAAAAATTAGCTTTTCAAAAACATATTGTTTGTAATTTTATTATTGTCATATCACGATATGATGCCAACAAATTATTTTGTCAAATATAAGACTTCATACCATTATATCATGATATGACAATGATATCATGTCATCAAATTAGTTTTTCAAACTGAAGACTTCATACCAACATCATATTACTATCATATCAATATTAGGAAAAAATCTAAAACTACCACTATTTAATTTTTTTTACAAAACTACCACTCAAACCGAAAAAATTCCAAATCTACCACCCTTAATTAAAAACAACACCACGGATGGGCGGTTATAGTAAAAACTGCACTGCAAAGGGGAGGATTTCTTATGGAACCGCATGCTGGAGCAGCGGTTGATTTTTTTTGGGAAAAACGCTCTTGGAAGAAGCGGTTACATGGATGCCCTAGCAAAAACCGCATGCTCGGGGTGCGGTTCTGCGTCGGCAACAGAAACCTCCCCACAAGCAATCGGTTTATTAGGTCGATGCACAAACAGCACCACCCCCCCCCCCCAGCGGTTTGTGCCTCGGCCCCATTCCCCGTACATCCGACATGTCGGCATGCAGGATGTTGCAGGGGTGGGGGCTGTATGCCAAACTAAAACCGCTCCCCCTGCGGTTTTCAGTGTAAATTTTGCCTATAAAAGGCAGCACCGGAAAACTCAAATCTTCACTCCTCTCCTTCTTCTTCTTCTTCTTCTTCTTCTTCTTCTTCTTCTTCTTCTTCTTCTTCTTCTTCTTCTTCTTCTTCTTCTTCTTCTTCTTCTTCAAATTTCAATTGTGCACCTTTCATTTTTTTGTTGCAATTAACGATAATTCGTAAGTTTGTTTTGTATTATTTTTCATTGTGATTTGCGATTTTTATCATAATAACTTAATTGCGGTTATTGCAGATGGCATTTCAAAATTTCACGCTTGGGTTACGGTGGAATTGTTACACGGAAGAGACCGGAAAGGGCTACGTTACATCGGTGGCAATTTTTATAAAATGAAGGTCGCTACGAGACCGATGCTTGAAGAGCTCCATCTAATGTGTACTGAGTCCACCTAGGGGGATGACACAAGAAGAGTAAATCGTATGGTGTATCGATATCCAAACAGACATGGCGGGTCGTTGTGGAATGCGGAATACCTCATTACCACTTAGGAGGATGTTGATGTCGTGGTCCAAGTTTTGACCACCAATAACATTAAACAAGCAGAGATGTTCGTTTACACCGAGGCGGTCGAAGGCGGTGTAGGTCATTCTGAAGATGACTAAACATCTGGTATCCACGGTGGGGGTGGATTATATGAAGATCATCCCCACTAGTAGTACCAAGACCCTGAAACTTCTGGTATCCACGATGGGAACCGAACAGAGATTCAACAGTTTTTTAATGAAAAACTAAAGAAAAGTTTTTTTAGGGCAGATCGGACTTAGCCGCAACCAACAAACCACTATTTCCAAGTTTTTTGGGTGAAGAGGGGGATGGGTAGAGTGATAAACTTAGAGAGAGAAGAGATTGGTTTTGGTGTGAAGAAAATGAGAGGAGGAGGGGGTATTTATAGGGTAAGGACCATCTGGTGGGAGGGGGGTGGTTTGGTATTTTTACCCCCACCAGAAACCGCGCCCCCCGCGTACGGTTTCCTCTTCCCGAAGCCTAAAACGCACCCTCGGGGAACAGTTACAAGGCTGAGACGCGGATCGCTCCGCTAGCAGGCGGTTAGCCATCGGATCGCCTCCCAATCGGACGGTTGCATGGATCGCCACATGGAGGAGCGTTTTTCTAGCTGCCCTAGCAGGAAACGCTTATTCCCCGCACGGTTTGAAGGAGAATCGCCCCTTCGATGTGCGGTTTTCGATTAATGGTGGTACTTTTGGAATTTTGTTGGGTTGGGTGTTAGTTTTGTAAATCTTTTTAAAACGATGGTAGTTTGGGAAAAAATCCTCAATATTATCCCACTATGATATCATACCACTATTTTGGTATTATCATGATATGACAGTGTAGGGTGGGCATCGGTTTGGTTCGGTCGAAACCGAATGGGAGGGTAACATATCGGGTTCCTGATTCACTCTAAACTGCAAACCGAATTCGAACTGAAATATAATTTTGTTCGGTTTTGGCCGAACTGAATTATATTACGGTTAGGTTCGGTTTTTAGACACAAACCAAAATATGCATAGGCACATATTCAGAGATGGAACGAAGGGGCCTTCTTTCATTTCAAGCCACTCAATTTCTCCTCTCAGTAAATCCAACCGAAACAAAAAAAAAACTATTCTCTTCTCATTTGTCTCTCTTTCTACTCAATATGCTTCTCCTCACCCTTTACTTCTCCTTACCAGAAACAAAACCTCTTTTCTTCCATCTCTCGCTTCTTCCTTCGTCTTTTCTAGAAAGACCATCGACATAAAAAGAAAAAGAGAGAAATAGCAGTGGCCTAAAGTAGAATAAGCTGGGACCCAGGGGAGGAAAGAGAGAGCGGGAGAGGTAAAGATCCAAAAGGTGGGGATGTTAGAGGGAGAACGAAGTTGGATATACCCAAAATGGTTGGTCTTGTTCTCCAACCTCTACCAGCAGGAGTACAACTAGGGTTGGGCAACGGGAAACAGGTATTTGGATATACCCATACCCGTCCCGTTTTTTTAGGGTTACATGTACCCAAATACCCTTAATTTTTTTATGGGATGGGATTTGGGATGAAGAAATCCTACAACGGGTACCCATGGGTTACCCGTTAATACCCGTTTGGGTATTACGGGTACCCGTACTACCCGTATATAACGTAATTAAACTAATTTGATGATCCATATATAACTAAACTAACAACAACCATCAGAGAAGTCTCTTCTTCTATTTTGCAAATGCAGCGCTCCCTGGACCATTAGCAGCAAAAAGCCCAGCCGCATCTCATCCACTGCTTTGATCCCCTTTATGCCTTAAATCTTGTCCATTGCCTGTTTTCACCAAAACAACACACAAGAACATAAATTCAATCAAACAGAAACGAGGTCACTATGATCATATTTACATATGCATTTAACTACAGCAAGAAGTGCTTTCACAGTGACTAGATCTGGGTGGGGGATAAATTAATTATATTACATTTCGGTAGAAAGAGACGGAGCAAGTATTTTGGTCGCTGCAACTTGCTACAGATGCAAGAATTAACTGATGCATCCTAAGCATGTAAATAATAACTAAAATTTTATGGGTTACCCGCGGGTACCCGTTATTCGTCCCGTACGGGTAATGGGTACCCGTTAACCCGTACGGGTTTGGGACGTGGGATGGAGTTGCCTCTCCAAATGGGAATGGGTACCTGTTTCAAACGGGACGGGTACCCAATCCCGTCCCGTTACCCACCCCTAAGTACAACATCACCGCCATCCTCGACGGTTAAATTAAGTTGCAAATTCGAGCTATGAAACTAGGGACCGCAACGACGAGGGAGATTTCGGCTTTTGCTCTGCTCCAGTCATGGTGAGATGAGAGGGGAGGCGAGCGGCGGGATGTAGGTGGGCGAGCGTCGAGCGGCGGGATGACATGCAATGGAGCTCTTGTCTCTTTCTTTATTTTCTTAGGGTTAGGAAGAACCGAGAAGAGAGTGTGAGGGGGAGGCGGTGGGCTGGGGGGGAAAGATTTGGGCCAAGGACCAAGGTCAGGTGGGCTGAATAGTGAGGTCAGATATATGGGCTGGGTAACTTTCGGTTGTTCGGTAATCAAAATCTCGGTTTGGTCGATAAGAGTCTGTTTTCCGAACTAATCACATTTCCTTTTCGAATTCCGAACCGAATAACATAAATTCGGTTTCGCTTTTTATATACTCGATTTCAGGTCGGTTGTACTCGATTTCAGGTTTACTAAACTGGATGCCCACCCCTATGACAATGGTATGATGACATAAATTTTTTTGGTTCAAAGAATATCAAAATGGATATCATATCACAGAGCACAAAAAAATATGATATTTCTACGCAAACAATTTTGAAATTCGATATAAAATGAATAAGATATCGTTCGCTGAATATTCGTAGAAAATTGGAAAAGTGCATTAGCTGGTGCCTAGAGATTCGCGTCAGCTCCCAAAAATCCAGTAAACTATCTCATCAAACTTTCTCTCCTTACCCCCTTGAAAAATATGGTTATTAGATTGCTTCTCTCTCAATCTCAAGCATCCATTATGATTTTGTACCCTAATTCAAACCATTTTTATATCCTATTGTTATAGTTGGACTGTCGCATTAGGGTGTACATCGAACCAAATTGACATTGGGAACAGATAATACCGGATTGAATATAATGTGGTCCGATCTTTGTCTCGTGAATTTTATAAATAGCGAAGAAAAATGGATCAAATTGATATTTGGACCGAACATAATATAATGGTGATCCAGTCCTTGATCATAAGATTTCTTTTATATTTGACAACAATTTTCATGGAACCGGTCCAATGCACACACGTGTTTATTTATAAGCCCATCTGTTTTCTAATGGGAACACTCATGTTGAATTGAATTAAATGAATTCAAAGAGGAAAGGTTATTATCATAAATCGAAGCACATAATGCATCATCCTGAGGTATGTGCTTGTAATCTTACATGAGAAAAGAGAATGAAGTTTAAAACTTCTTAATTCAATCTTGGCAAAATATCATAGTTAGTAAATACTCCGTTTAATACACGTATATGTACCCGTACGTACTTTATCCGTTTAAAACTTCCGTATCCGTATTATTGTCAAGCCGTTTCATTTTTTTCCGTTCATTGGATGGATCCCGTACTAAACAAGTATAAAATCCGTATAACACGTTTAATATCCGTATTTAATGAATTAAATTGTGAACTTTACAATTATTTATATATTTATTTATTTTTAAAATAATTTATTTGTATATATTTATTACTATTAACGTACTATTAAACGTACCTTTAGCTTAGAGACAACGTAAAATACCCGTACGTATTTTTTACGTAACTTTCCCGTACCGTATTTTACTAACTATGCAAAATACACATTCATAGCCATAACTATTCGCGTTGTGACAAATATAGCCACTTTTTGAAAAATACACTCGTATAGCCATTCCGTCCAAAACTTTAACGGCAACATCATAAATGCTGACTGTACTAACGTTTTCTACTGACGTGGAAATTTTTTATTTAAACCAATCCTAGGTGGAAAATTTCATTTCTTATTAAGTTATTATTATAATTACATTAAAAAGTAAAAATAACAATTAATGAAAATGAAAAATCGATCATCTTCTTTTCCCCTTTCGCCTTTCCCCTTCTTTCCATCTACCCAGGAGACCCATCTGGATTCTGGATCATCTTTTTCGATTTCCTTCTCCCAAATCCCTTCGCATCTCAGCCTCTGCCCGTCGCTGCGATGGGTACCGACCACCGCAGACCAGCTCGGCGGCCACAAGAATCCTTAACGACCGCCGCAGACCAGCTCTGAGATTCTCCCTGTCGGAGTCTCCATGAGCGTAATCGACGACTTTGACGAGATGGGTCTTCGAGTGTTGGTTCTTGGCTTGAGATTCTGGAAACATCGACGAGCCCCACAGACTATCCTCCGCCGCTGCGGTGGTTTTGTGAGAGCTTGAAACGACTAAGAACCCCTAACCCAGACCCTTCTTCTCTCTTCCAATCGAAACAGGGGCGAACCTTTTCATCTCTGTCGCACGAGAGGAAGACGATTATGATGGCGATGGCGACGATGACTTGATAAAGTCGAAGTCGTCGCTGGTAAAGCAACCTACATATCTGGGTTCTAGTGGCGGTGGCCGATCTGTGGATGATTACAAGACTAGTGGGAGAGAAGTAAGGGGAGCGATATTTGGGTCTCTGTCAATTTAGGGTTCTATTTTTGGTTGATTCAAAATTGGGGTTTATGAGCTTGTCTTTACTTTGATGTGTGAATGGCTAGAAGAAGATGATTTCCTCTGTGTTTCTGGCGTGAGGAAGAAGATGAAGGGGAAGATGATTTCCCCTATTTCTCCCCCAACCCAATGACTAACAGAGAAAGAAGAGAGGATGAAGCCGGCAATGACGAGATCGGCGGCTCGGGGAAGAAGAAAAGAAAGAATTCCAAACGACGGAGAGGGAGACGGGTCGATGGATCGGAGAGTGACAGGCGGAGATCGGATCTCGTTCTCTGCTCTCTCCATGGGGAAGGGGAAAGGAGAATTGGAAGAAAAAATTAAATGATTTTTCATTTTGATAAGAAAATTATTTAAAATAATAATTTAAATTGAGGTGGCTGACACATGGCATACATTTGATGACGTGTACATCCACATCATTGAAGAGTTAACGGTGTTAAAGTTTATAACGGAAATGGCTAAATTTGTCAAGCAAGTTTTCAAAAGTGGCTATACGAGTGTATTTTTCAAAAAGTGGCTATATTTGTCACAACGCGAATAGTTATGGCTATGAAAGTGTATTTTGCCTTCAATCTTTGACAAAGTGTATTATACAAGTACACAAATGAAAGATTCAACTTAGGTAAGCATGAAGTGAAACAGCTTGAACAAACCTAGATTTTGGTTTTGTGTACGCTTATGAGAAGGATTGAGACACATGACGGTTAATTGTGTGAAGATCAGCATCAACAAGCTACAGAAGGACGGTGCTAGCGAAGTAAGTAGGGGAGGGAGGGACGAAAAATCCATCTCTTGCTTTCTTTTCCAAGGCCCACACATAATTCATTATTGTCGGGCAAGAAGTTTACTAGCTTCCATGTTTAAGGGAGACGAGGCAGAAAAGGAGGAAGAATAATCAAAGATGAGCTCCTTGCGAGAGTTGATTGCAATCAACGTCAAGGTCGACATCTCCACCACCAAGAAGAGAAGTTAATGTTTCGTGAAAACAAGATTCAACAACGAAGACACCAAGACTCTCGACGACGTGGGAGCCAACGAAAATTTTCTTGACTTGAAGGAGGCAAAGAGACTCGGAATCAAGTTCGAAAAGAAGAGTGGGTGGTTGAAGAACGTCAACTCTGACCCCATACCAAATTATGAAGTTGCACGCAATATCCCGATTGCAATAAGTGGTTGGCAAGGAGAAGTGGAGTTCCACATTGTCACAATGAGAGATCGCCCCATAGTCCTTGGCATCAACTTCATCGACAACGTCCGAGATGTCCCCTTCCTCTTTGTCGAAAATATGTGCATCATCAACGGAGGGAAAGCTTGTGCAATACCAATTCTGAAAGAAGAATCCCCTACCCCATAAAACTTGTTTTCCATGCAGGTATCAAGAGGCGTGAAGAGAAGGGAGCCAACGTTCCTAGCCATGATGGAGATAGAGATGGGGAAGGATCGCTGACACCTAAAAAGGGAGAAAATCCACAGATAAGGAGCATTCTAGAAGATTTTGAGGACGTGATGCCCTCGGAGATTCCCACAAACTTCCATCAAGGGGGGAAGTTGACAACGAGATTAAGTTGGAGATCGGGGCCAAGCTCTCAGCTAGGGCTCCCTATAGCATGTAACTGCCAGATTTGGAGGAGCTAAGGAAGAAACTGAAGGAATTATTAGAAGTGGGCTACATCCAACTAGGGATGGCAATGGGGCGGGTTTGCCTAAACCATCCCCATCCCCGCTTTCAAATATCCAAACTCATACCCGCCCCATACCCATGAGGGGGAAGATTTTGCAAACCCATCCCCGTACCCGTGGGTTTCGGGTACCCATGGGTAATACCCGCCCCGTACATCCAACATTATAATACATAAAATTTACATGTAAATTTTCAATTATAACATTAAAGGCACCTATTATATCATGAAGTCGAGAAAGTGACAATAATTCTTAATATGGTTCAAAGCATTTTATCCTAAAATTTCCCTTAATCCATAAAATAGAGTACTACAATGTAATCCAAATCATTATTTATCTGACTCTAATACATATACTAAGCAATAATGAACTAATATAATCTTGCTAACACGAGGGAAAAGTGAAAGAGTGAATAGAGAGTTGAAGAAAATGAATTAGGTTTTGATTTGGGTGACCACTCAATTGCATTTCTACTAATTATTTTTTTTATTTACCCTCACTATCATTGATAGATTACTATTTTATCCATGTATTTTTTATATGTGAACAAATATTCTTGGTGGGGCGGGTATGGGTATGGGTATGGGGCGGGGGAGGCTAAAATCATACCCGCCCCATACCCATCAAACATTTTGCAGGTTTTACCCATACCCGCCCTATACCCAGTCAAAGCGGGGATTCCCCGCATTGACTGGGTCGGGGCGGTCGGATACCCGTGGGCATGGGTTTGATTGCCATCCTTACATCCAACCTTCAAAGTCTCCCTTTGGAGCACCATGTTGTTCCAAAAGATGAAACTAGGGTCGATGCAGATGTGCATCGACTAACGAGCACTCAACCACATTGTTGTAAAGAATCAATGGACAATCCCCAAAATAGCATATTTTTCTTATCAACTTGGAGGTTAAAGATGGTTTAACAACTTCGATCTCCGATTTGGATACAATCACGTGAGGATAGCAGAATGAGGCAAGCCAAAAATAGCATGTGTGACGAGGTATGATTCATACGCATTTCTAATTATGCCATTTGGATTGACCAACACTCATGTTGCCTTTAGAACTCTCATGAATCAACATTTCGAACAGTTCTTGGACTAATTTTTTGTGGTGTACTTGGACGACGTCGTGGTGTATAACAACACCATCGACAACCACATCAAGCACCTGTGACAAGTCTTTGAAGTACTACGAGAAAATCATTTGTTCGTGAATAAAGAGAAGTGTGACTTTGTCGCCGCCAAAGTTTCATTCCTTGGCACATCATTGGAGGCAAAGGTGAAGGCAATCAAGGAGTGGGAGCCACCAACCCGAGTCACCAAACTGCGCTCATTCCTTAGAATTGGAGATACTATTGGTGTTTCATCAAGGGCTTCTCCAATATTGCAACACCCTTGATAGAGTCCTCAAGAAGAACAGGTCATGGGATTGGATGTCATAATGCCAAGAAGTGTTCGAGGCATTGAAGAAAGTGGTGATGGAAGAACCAATCTTGGTGTCTCCCGACCCAAACAAAGTGTATGAGGTAGAATCTGATGATTTATATTTTTATTTTGGTGGGATATTAATGCAGGGTAGGCATCCCATTTCCTATGAGAGCATAATCAAAGACACCGAGAAAAGGTACACGGTGCAAGAAAAGGAGATGACCATGGTGGTGCATTGCCTTTGCACTTGGAAACAATACTTGTTGGGGTCAAAAGTGATGAGGGTATGTCTATGATAGAAGCATTCAAAGCTCGATATTTTTTATCAAAAGGTTTACCCCATGTGTTTTCAGACTCTATTGCATGATTAGTTGTTTATGTTTGGATTGGATTGGATTGCATGATGTTCTTGCATATTGATGTGGTTAGGATTATCTCATGCTCTTCTTGACCTTGTAAGTTTTCTTGTGATCCACTACCTAAGATTCGTGATTGAGTGATGCTTTCTTGTGTTCATTGAGTTATATGATTGTGAGTAGTGTTTGCTTGGGGACAAGCAAAGTTCAAGTGTGGGGCATTTCTGATGATGCTCAATTTCTAGTGTTTATCACTCCCTTATTGGATAAATTTCCCTTCTATCATTGCATCAGAAGGAGGACGAGATTACAAGCTCATGGGCTCAAATGGAGATGGATATGAACATTGGATGCTCACTTTATGACAAAAACAAGCATATATGGTAGTGAAGCAAACCTAACTTTGATCGAGGTCCAACCAGAGTTCTATAAGTCAAAACACGCTAAAATTTGGAGGAGGAGGAGTTGCTTGTGGACCACGCAACTTAGTGATGACACTCTATTTATAGTGTTTATCACTCCTATATTTTGTACATTTTACCCTTCTATCAATGTATCTTTAGTATTTTCATAATATTTCATATGGAATTCATAATTATTTGATTTATGAGTATATGATAGACTTTGAGTGTGTATTATACTATTTTATGCCTTTTGGCGTTTTTCTGATTTTCAAGGATATAATGCACTCAAGATAAATATGGATCACCAAGGTCCCAATGAATCAGAAGGAGCACGCAAATACAAGCTCATGGGCTCAAACAGAGATGGATTCTGGTATCGGAAGCTCAAGTTATGTACAATAGAATGGTATTTTAAAGAGCAGACATATCAAACAAAGTCTAAATAAGTTGACTTTTGATGAGCAGTCCAATGAATCAAGATGAAGTTGCCATGGAGAAGAAAACCCTACGGCGGGTACCTCCTCCGTCCAACACCAGCTTGAACCCAAGCCATCCAAAAATTTCCACTTCAAGATTACCTAATCCCAAGTCAAAGGAATCTGAGTTCAAGTCGCACAAGGAAGGTTTTGGCCGCCTTTAGGAGGAAATGGACTACCCCCCCCCCCCCCCTCCCCTGGTAACTAGTATAAATATGAGGCTATGCTAGAGCTTTACACAAACCTTTTACCAGCACTCTATCCTAGGGGCACGAGTTAGAGATCCATAGAGAGGAGGCGAAGGCCTGCTAGAGCTTGATGAGGATTTGTCACCATCGATGTTTCTATTATTGGTGATGTCTTCCTATTCTCCTATGGATATATGATGCTTGAGTTAATTTAATGAGATGCATATTGTGATTATTATCTTTATCATTGATGCTTGAGTTAATTTATGCTTGTATCATCTATTGCTTATCATTTGAAGCTATTGTTACTAGATGCTTTAGACCATTGATGCTTATGATTATGTGTTACAATATGCATTGTTCTTTGTACCATCTAGATTGTTAATAAATTACCCTCTAGTGATACCCTATTGATGCTACACGAGTATAGATGGGATGATTAAACCATCTATATCTCGATTAGTATTAATGCTTGATTCATAGATCATCGATGTTATAGACCATCAATTATGGCTCAAGAGGCCCGCACTTATGTGTTATCATAACTTCCCTTTTCTTCATTGATTAGGTGATGGCATGTAGCGAAAAAACGCATTAGCTAATCAAGTTCATATTACATGTGGCGAAAGCTCGAGTAGGATGACCTTAGTGGAAGGGATAGGGCATCATAAAAGATGATGCATAGAAGCATCACATTTAAGAGTTAGTATGCATGATAATCTAGAGAACACTACCGATGCAATCCTTTTACTTGCTTTCTTGTCTCGCATTGCTCTCCATTTACTGCATTAGTAGAGTAGAATTCGACCAAGGATATCTCAACCCAACATATTATATTTTCTTTGCATCGCCATCCGAATACAAGTTGATTAGGTTTGAGTACGTAGTTATTATCAAAAATACCTCGTGGAATACGATCATAGGGCATCTTAGGATTTTTCACTTGTTACTACATCCATTTTTTTATGAATACTACATCAAGTTTTTGGCACCATTGTTGGGGATTTTTTTAGGGTTAGTACACTAGTTTGGCCCGAAGTTTAGCGTTAGTGACAGTTCTGACCCCGTTTTTCAAATAAGACATTTATGGCCCACTTTTCAAACTATTGAACAAATTTGGCCCAAAATTTTCTTTGACCGTTAATATTAATGGTCAAACACTATTCCGTTAGTGACTCAGCAAAAAACCACTGATGTAGCATGCCATGTCATTAAATAAAATATTTTAATTTTGTAATTAAGAAAATCCCTCTTATTAATCCCCAAGCCCCAAACCCCCAAATCCAAATGCTAAATTAAATCAACATCATCGTCAAAAACCATAAAATCCCCAAAGCCTCCACCTTCTCAGACGACCACCACTATGCTGCCTCTCTTGTTCCTTCCCCAAACCCACACCTACTACAATTTCTTCTTCTTTTTCTTCTACCGATTCCTCCTCCCCTTTAAGAGAAGTCATCCAAAAATCAAAGACATTTATTCTCATCCATCGATTCCCATAAGCGAGCTCTTTTCACCTAGTTGCCGAACCCGCCCACCCAGCATCGAGGAATCGGCTTATGGTCTTCTTGTTGTGGTCGCGAGCTCTTTTCACCTGGTCTCCGACCCCGCACCCAACATTGAGGATTCGACTTTCGGGCTTGATTTTTGAACTAATCGGGTGGCGTTGCGAGTGGGATTTCCCCGACAACGAAGGGGAGAAGTGGAATGATTGGCCCCAACCCCATTCATAGATGTCGCCGACAAAGTTGTATAAAGTGTCGACGATGGCGGGGACTTTCTTGGCTGTTTTGATCTGGAATGGGGTGCGGAAGAAGGACCAGTACGGTTGGTACTTTTTCTAGACCTTCTTGGCGGAGATTGAGACGCCGCCAACCCTCGCCGCCTGCCATCGATCGCCACGAAAAGGCCTCATCGCATGCTTAACTTCGATGTGGGTCAGATTTGATTTCAGAGGATGTCGGAGACAGGGACGGGAACAACTGGGGTTCTGGCACGAGGAAGAAAGACTATGGAAGGGGATAAGGAAAGGGAAAGGTCTGTGGTGGTGGCCCTCATGAGTCGTGTCTCCTCTTCCCTTCCCTTTTTGTTTTTTTTAGTAACGATATGGACAAGCTGAGTCAACATCAAATGCTGAGTCAGCGACGAAGAAAATGGTTGACCGTCAATTCTAATAGTCAACCCGTCCCATATGTCACATTTGTCCAATAGTTTCAAAAGTAGGTCATAAAGGTCTTATTTGAAAAATGGGGCCAGAACTATCACTAACGCTAAACTTCAAGACAAACTAGGGTATTGACCTATTTTTTATAGTAATTTTTATAGTAATTGAAAGAAACTAACCACTTGTGTTTGATTACTTTAGAAAGTTATTACCTCCTCGCTTGTTTTCGTTTTTTGTAGGAATCGAACTCGAGGGAAGCATTGCAAGGCATTCAACAATGAGAATAGTTGAAGCACAACTTGGAGAAAGATGGGTATCCTATCTCTATTCAAGAATATTTGGCCAAAGGCATCAAAGGTCAAAGCAAGCAACATCAATCCTCCTCCACCATGTTACTATCAGTAAAGGATTCATAACAAATGGGATAGCGAAGATATGGATCCCGAAGAAGCGAAGCTACTCAAAGAATGTATGAGGAGTTCCCAACTATAGAGGAATTGAAGCAAGCATTTGATTTTCTCAAATCAAGATGCCAGGTTAACCCATAACCTCCTAGGAGCATCAATGCTAGCATCAAAGATGAATGACCAAAACAACTGCTAGAAGATGTTTCAAATCATCAAGGATCACACCGAAGCCTATAAATACGTTCCAATTAGATGCATGAAGGTTTTGGAGAGATCTAGGGTCACGAAGGGCTTCTGGAGCATGAAGAATTCATAGACCATGGAGAAGAGGATATCATCTCAATGCCAACCAGTAGGCGATGAAGAACATGGAGAGATCTTAGACCAAGGCAGGGACGGAGCCAGGATTTCAAATTAAGGGGGGCGAATTTTTTTCACAACACATACATAGTGATGAAAAAATACATATAAATATAACATCCAAAATTATTAACAATTTTTTATATAAAATCATTAAAATTATGTCAAAACTATAAAAATCATGACATATTTCAAAATAAAATAGCATAGATTCGACTATTTAAAATATAACATTTTCAATTTCAAATAAATTCACATGCAAAGAGACTTACCAAGAAAATAAAAAAATATATATAAAGGAGACTTGCTTAGAAAAATAGGGAAAAGAGTGTAGGAACTAGGAACAACCAATTTATTAATTTAAGTAAAATGAGTTTTGAAGGAAAACATATAAAGGAGACTTGCCATTATCCTCGTGGTAAAAGGGTGTAATGAGAGTCAATTAAAGCAAAATGAGCTTTCTAAAAATAACAGAGGTGGGGTTTGAAGGAAAATATATAAAGGAGACTTGCTTAGAAAAATAGGGAAAAGAGTGTAGGAACTAGGAACAACCAATTTATTAATTTAAGTAAAATGAGTTTTGAAGGAAAATATATAAAGGAGACTTGCCATTATCCTCATGGTAAAAGGGTGTAATGAGAGTCAATTAAAGCAAAATGAGCTTTCTAAAAATAGCAGAGGTAGGGTTTGAACCCACATGCTCACAGTAATGAAGGAGAAATATAAGTGCCAACACCACTATGCTACGTAAGACTCTGGCTGCTATATAAAACTTCCATTGTGTTTTTAAGTTTAGGGGGGGGGGGGCATGGCCAATGAATGTGAAGAAGAAGACGGTGATTTTATAACTCAATCTTTCAACAACAAAAATCAAGAGACCCCCTCAAGAAGATGCAACGAATGAAGGAAGCTACTCACAATACAAAGAAAGCATCACACCAACCATGAAAACCATGATCGAGCATCTTGAACCTATCCAATGAAAGAAGAATGATTAACCTATCAAGGAACCTCAAGAATTAGATCATCTCAAGGCCAACAAATTTGATGATGAAGAATATTATCTTACAACTCAATCTTTAGAAGTATAAAACGAGATACAACCCCTAGGACTAGCAATGGAGGAACATGGTTGCATTGTTGAAAAACTTACACAAATCCAAACTTTCTTGAATTTATTGGAAGATGCATATGGTTTTACACCCTTTGAAGGCATTGAACACTTTCTATGCCTTCTTCAATTTGAATCCAGAAGTAATCCACCTACCGAGGCATCCAACATTGGAAACATCCAGGAGGAAGAGTTCGAGTATGATGACCTCTTGTACCTCTTATTTGAAGTTCAACAAAACCCTTGGAACCAAACATTGAAAAAGAGATCGTGTAGGAGAATCCTAACAAGGATGATCAACCTCAAATAGAGCATGAAGATGAGGAGCCACTAGAGGAACAACCATCTCAACCTATCCAATCAAAGAAGGAGTTTCAAGAGGAGACATCGATAAGAAATGTTGATGATCAGACCAACATGGAATCTAACCAAGGAAAGAAGCAAGATACTCCCACCAGTTAGGAGATCGTGGAAGAGTTCATCAATGAAGAAAAATAATCTAGCTCAATAAAGGAAACTTGATGCCACACTCATCTAGAGTTCAACTCAAGTTGGGAGGAGGAAGTTGACAAAGACTGCAACTTCAAACTCGGAGAAGAAGGATCCTCTACATCATCCTCTACATCAATGGAAGAAGATCAATGAGTATCAATCACACCTAATCTAAGCAATGACATGTTATGCATAGAAGAACCAAGCCTTGAAATGGATAGACCCCTTCAAGATCTCCTTACATCGTCTTCCCGAAGATCTACTCAAACATTAAAAAAGAAGAACTTTGAGGAAGTAAGGGTAGAGCATGAAGAGTTTACCATTTATAAGAGCGCTCATGGTGAAACGATGGAGGATGACAATCCCGAAGTTGGAGACCCTGAAGAAAACTTCCAAGTCCTGGTGGAGATACATCATGGAGTCAAATCTGATCTCAATAGACTCCTTGATAAGGATCCCTTTGCAGCATTTCTGGAGAGTCGTGAAATCATAGGGTTTTATCTAACCCGAAGAGGGGAATACATGAGTCGCTTCTTGAATAGTTACCTCTACCACATGTCTAATGTTCACAAATCAAAGGAAGGTACCACCATTAATGATGAGAACATCTCGTTATCGGAATATCTCTCTACTTGGACTAGACAATGCACTCATGCAGAGTGTTACAAAGATTTGTGTGTTCGTGCAGTTTTAATCTTACAATGGTGCCATGCCCTCTATTCATTGGGGAGAATCCAACCTAAAACAACCTAAACTGACTAGGAAAGAGTCTTCTAAACCTACTAGACTCGGGAAACTTCTTCAACACGCCAAAGGGAAGGCGGTGGTATGGCATCCGTTGGACCTGTCGCTCTAGTTCTTCATGAGTTGGGCTTCTTGATCTATGGACTTCAATTGTTGACGATTTGAGCTGCAATTTCCGGGAGCATCAATTGGACCCGTTGCTTGGACCGCCGCTCTTTCTTGAACTTGGGTATGGTACTTAAAGGGGTTGGTGCAAGGATGTCCTTCCATTCCATCGTTTAGATCGCCCAATTAAATACAGTCCTTAATACGAGCCTCCTTTAGGCTGCTAATTACTTGAATTATTATCAAATTCAATCACCATTTTCATTTAATGACCAAGTTTGGACTTTAATTGGTTCACAATTGAGGGGATGAATGATACGAAAATCCCCAATTGTGACTCAGTTGCGTCCTGTTTCACAAATTCAAGAATGTGGCCATCCATCCATCGAAACTAATCGCTCGGGATCCATCTAATGTGTGTGCAACAACTAATTCAGAGTGAAGAAGAATCATACAAGATATGTTTAGAAGGCGGGTTGCGAAGGAGAGACTCGAGGCGATCCAGCTTGATTCCTAGCTCAACAAGCTTCGACTCAGCTGCAGCATCCACGCGCCGCTTGTTCTCCAAACCCTCCATCAGAATCGAAGCTTCCTGAGCTTCCCTCGTCCATGAATCCACCGCCAAGGAATGCTCAGCCATCTTCCTCCCTTTTTCTCTGGTCTTTCTCCTAGCAGCGATTTCCATTGCAGCGAATGAGGTCAGGTTCACAAGGGCGAGAATCGATGTGGTTAGCCGTCATTTTTGGTAGCTCTGCAAATAAACGATTGGGGTTTTGAGGAGAGTGATGACTAGGGATGTCAATCCAACCCGTAACCATGGGTACCCTACCCGACCGTAACCGGTCAACGAGGGTAATTACCCGCTTTGACGGGTTAAGGGGCGGGTACGGGTAATACCCGGTTTCAAAATAAAGGGTAGGGTACGGGTATGGTAATCGATAATACCCGCCCCGTTATACCCGCCCCGCTAACCAAAGGGTCAATTTCCCTTGAGAAATTTAGTTTAGCTTGAGAAATTTAGTTTAGCTACCATTATTGATGATGAAGATTTAGACGATTATTATGTTTGTGTGGATTGTAGAAGTAAGAACAATTATTATGTTTTTGTTGTTTTTATTTGTGTGGATTGTTGAAGCTAGAACAATTAGAAGTATTGAGAATTCTTAATGGACAATAATATGTATGTGCATATATGTATAAGTTCATAGTTTAGGATTCGTACCCATGGTTACCCGAATACCCGTGGTTACCCGGTGGGTAGGGTATGGTTATATAATTTTCATACCCGGTGGTTATTTAGTCGGGTATTTTAAAAGACTCTACCCGGCGGGTTAGGAGTTGGTATAGGGTAAACCCGCACCCGACCCTACCCATTGCCATCCCTAGTGATGACTTAGAGAAAGGAAGAAGAGTTGTGGTGTCGCAGATAATTTACTAGAATTGTTTTGGATGATAGGGGGTTTTGATTTGAGCAGAGGCTGTGAGAAACTGACAATTGTGAAGTGAACCGGAAATATGAAATTATTTCTTATTTTAATCAAAGTGAAAATCACACGCCACGCCGTTCGGCAAAGTTTTGGCGCCTTTCCAGTGTAATCTGATATGGGCCTTTCTTAGGTTGGGCCAATATCCGATCCACCTAAGTGCAGGTTACCTGGGCCGTGCTATTGTATTGATCTGTAAGCAGTGGAGGAGATGCTGAACCAAGTTAGCCCGAACATTTGGGCCATTCGGAGAAGCCTACCAAGGGATGTTGCCAAATTCGAATTAGTTAGTCAAATGTAATTTTGTTCGTGATCATCTCTCCTAACATTGACATAGCTTCTTTAACCATACACATTCTTGTCCCATTCAGAGTATTTTTTTATATATCAACCACTAATCAAGTCATTGTTGTGTGTTCGTTTCGAATGAAAAAAAATTCGTGATAGTAACAGTAAATCATTGCTGGAATTAATTGACATCTTTCGGATTTTCAATTCGAAATTTTGATCAATACATGAAAGAGGAATTCAATCTAACATAAAATAGTTAGGAATATAATTCAATTCGTGTTTCTCTTTTTTTTGCTGGGGGGGTAGCAAAATGTGAAAAGGGAGAGACTATTTGTGAATGGTCAAAAGGCATTGAAATTGCAATCAATAAGTGGGAGGTGATACGATTGTGACATTGGAGGAGTGTGGTGGCAATGGAAACAAAGAGACCAAACTATGCAGTAGTGATCATGCAATGCAATTGAAGAGAGAGGGCCACACTCAGAATCTACACAATAAAAAGGTTCATGGAAAGGGTTAATCTTACCTGCTGCTCTCTTTCTCTTTCTCTTTTTCCTTTATTTGGCTTTCAACCCGGCAATGACTTTTTCTTTCCCTTTTGTCTCCCATGAAAAATCTCATCTCAATCTTCTACCTCCATTCACCCATCCCTCCTCCACTCTCAAAGGTGGTGGATATAACTTAACATATAACAAAACATTTATTTTCATGTATGTTAGAGTGTGCCCAAAATATGCCTAAGGTTTGAGATCCGAAACAGGTTAATTGTACATGAAATCAAATCGGGGCGGGTATTCGATAATTGTAGCAGGTTGGGTCTAGGTCGAGTAATTTATTGTAAACGCGGATCGAAACATGTCGAAATATATAGGTCGAGTAATTTATTATAAAACGCGGATCGAAACATGTCGAAATATATAGGTCGGGTAATTTATTATAGAACACGGATCGAAACATGTCGAAAGATATAGGTTGAGTAATTTATTATAGAACGCGTTTCACATAGATGATCTTATGGCACCAAATTGTGAAGTCATTTTCATGTTGAGTTGGCAATACATTATATGGATTGGTATTCAAAATTTTCAAACAGGTTCGAGACTTTCTGTTTCCATCATTGTCGCGCATGAAGGCTTTGTCTTTGTTTGCTTATAATTATCTCTTTTCCTTTTCTGGTCTGAATCGTTCATTATGTTCTTGGCCCCTACAAAGAAACGCTATCCTTACAGCTTTAGGATTTGGATTATCCCTTCGTTTCGTGTCGTTTCCATGCGTTGATTTTCTTTGATACTGCAGAGATCCTTCCAATGATATTATCCAGTTTTGTCTTCTATCAGGTTGTATGTCGGATAAATTCTAATCATCGATTCAATTCAATCAGAGTCGGATAAAATCATAACGGCCAATCAATTAAACTTCACAAATATTAATTTTCATATTTGAGGCTAGGGGCGGGCAATGGACGGGTTGGATGGATTTTGGTCTCAAATTGACCCACCCGTTTACTCGCGAATTGATGTGATTGTGAACCGCTATCCACCCACATTTTTCTTTGGGTTGGGTCGAGTGTATGGCGGATGGGTTCGGTTGAATCGTGGGTTAACCCGCAAAATCAATTCTCCAACTAGTCATTAAACAAGTTGGCTACATTTATAACAAGTTCCTTGAAAGTTATTAACACCGTGTAAATTTAGACACCTCCCACTTTGTCTCTAGTAGATCCTTGTAGTATTTCCATAAAATCATTCATTACTTCATCAATGAATTATGTAAAGAAAATTGACGATTATTGCTACTTTCTTTTTTTTATGAATCGTTGGGATCTTTATTCATCAAAAAGTGGTTGCTAGCAACACCCTTGCTAGCTAGGGAATCAAACCAAATATGTGAAAACAGTTAATGCAAACCTTCCTCTGAGACAGATCACAATTTAAACATTCCAAAAGAGTCTCACCCTTTCACAGCCTAAAACACACACAACCTCGGATTTGATGACAAGCAACACCTCCTGAAAACCTTTAGCATTAACTCCATACTGATACAGTCGACGACAGCGTTCTCTCCAAACCTGACTTACCCACGATTGCCAGATGAGCCTTCCCATTTCAGCAACTTCCGTTTGCTGGCTATACTTCAACATCATCCATGAAACCATTTCCTCCCAAGTTTGGATTAAAGGGACCTGCATAGAGCCACTAAACAGCTCATCAAGGAGTTGCCTGGTGAAAGGACAGAGGTTGTCTGTTCTCAGTCCCTCCCCCACAGAAAGCACAAGCCAGCGATCCCAAATACCCTCATTTCTGCATTCTGTCCATTTGTTGGCTATACTTCAACATCATCCATCAAACGGTTGCTCGGTATAGCCTTACCTTTCCAGAGAATTTTCCACCAGTCCACCTTCTGCTGAGTAGGTCGAATAATCTGCCACACTCTTTTAATAGAAAATCGAGGCATAGGAAGATCATCAAGGAGCAGAACATCATCCCTGGTCGAGATGAAAGAAGATACCTTGCTTCTCAGCTTAAGAATTTTGCACCAGTTCCAGACCCTGATGTGCAGGTGTAGGTCCAAAAGCACCTACCCTTCAGCTGAGAAGCAATACACAATATAGTAACGGATAGTAATACAAAATATTATCCATTCTCCGTGTTTAGGTATATCATCAGTATGTAGTGTGGTTAGAAAATTTGATGACTATTCGACAATATAAACAAGAAACAACAATTTGTAATGTGAGAATAGGGTGCGGGTCATTTGGGTGACCCGCAATCCATCCACCACTCATCCGCATAGGTGCATGTAGGAGATTTGTCAATCCACAATCCACCCACATCAATCACCTACCACTACGATTCGGATTATTTACGGGTGGATCGATATCAAATCGCGGATCAACCACCCGCACACCCGCCCCTATTAGAAGCAACAATTTAGATTGAAGAATCTGCTAAATTCTCCCATATGTTGGGTAGAAAACTACTTAGTCTCAATACTATACAATATTATAAAATCCCTTATTTCGACCGAAGTATATGATCGAATTGCTTTGCCAACAACCGTGATACTTAATTTTTTTTTTATTAAAAGGTGTTCATCATGTTATGTCCCCTTATTACCACTAGGTGACACACATAGTCCTGGATCTAGTACGCCATGCATGGATGTATTGCAGGAGGTTGGTGATATTTGGTGGGTGGTTTAGAGGATTTGATTTAATAATTAATGGGATTAGTGGAATGGGCTTTCAGTGAATAGAAGGGAAAAGTAATGCGACGGCCCAAATGACAGAGTGGATTTGTAGGAAGAATGGGCCCGACTTGGGGGGAGGTTGAAGTGAAACGCACGTAACCAACCGAGACCAGACCACATGAGCACATCCACGTGAACCCCACGTCTTTCTTCTCCATCATACACTTATTAATCAATTAATAAATTCTTATAATTTGGACAAACAAGAGGATTTAATAAAAATTGGTAAATCTCGATTTAGCTTTAAGCACCTTCACAAGTAGAAATTATTAGGGTGTATAGCCGGGTTTGGCCATCAAAGATAAAGATAATCTAACAGTAAGTTGTCGTGATAGTGAATGATTGGAAGTTGCAGATTCTATATTCGATCCTAGCGAAATTCGTTGGTTTTTCCAGAGGTATGAGAGAGCGAAGCCCTGTTGACGTCAAATTGATTGCAGGTGGGCCCCAAATTTATTAGACCCTGCTCTTACAAAGTGGCACGTGAAGCTGAAGTTGCTAGATAATAAAAAAAACTGAGTTTGGCCAAATTTTACACTAATCGATCATATTGATCCAAATTTTTTGAAATTCTTAAAAGATGTTCAAATTTTCAAAAAAAAAAAAATTATCTTAATTTTATTAGAGTTTTGATTGTCTGTTACCTTGAAGGTTCAATATTGAGTGCACATCGCTGATGTGGATGCAATATCAGCTCAAGAAATTTAAAAAATAAATAATTTGGATATAATTTAAAATATATCAAATTTTTTTATTTCATTATATATAAATCAAAAACAATTCCATTAAATACTCCCCCACTCTCTCCTTCACATCGCATTAGGGATATACATGGATCTAGTGATTCAGGTTTAGTCATTTTAATAACCAGATTCACACACTTCAATTTTGAAAACACCACATCTAAACCCACACAAAAAAATTAAAATTTCACTGTTTGTTTATGGTTGGATTGGGTCAGGTGGGCAATAATTATAAGTAAAAACTCAAGTAAACACTAAAAATGCAACTATTCTGTACAATAAAAATAAAGTAATTGATAACTAATTAAATTTCAATCAAATTAATTGAAGTGGAGGGTATCAAAATACATAGAAGGTGTTGTTTGGATATAGATGAAATGTAATTTGTTTCAACATATGTCTTATTATATTTCATAAACATTTAATAAAATAAGCAAACATCTTATGCAGTATAAGGGAATGCATCCACAATATATTCTTCTTCTAAAATTATCCACAAGAAAAAAAATGTGAACCATAACTTTATGCATCCATAGTATATTATTCTTCTGAATCTACGCCTAAATTTTAAATTGAAAAATGCATAAGTTTAGCTAGACCACAAAAGAAAATTATGAATAAAATCTAGCTTTCTCACAAACATGCTTGTATAGGAGACAAATGCGTTTTAGATACGAACACTTAGAACAACAAGTGTAATATAGACTCAGGTTGGTATCTATGGGTTGCATAACCCGAAACTCGCACCCAACCCAAAAAGCGGGTTTGCAAAATAAAACCAACAACCAACCTAAAACATTAGTTTTAGCGGTAAATATGATGAGTTGGGTAGGGTTACAGTTGTTTTTGGTCACTCTTAAATCACATAGCTCTACCACTAATTTAATTTCATAAAAAAAATTATCCCCAAATTGAATATCATTAATTGATGTATGTATAGATGGCAGCGAGGATTTCCATGAGACATTATGGGTAGCGATAACAATTTCGACCTAACCCGTTTTACCCTGACTTGTTTAACCTGTTTGGGGACTGGTATTACTCGCCCCTAGGTGACACGGGATGGGTATGGATACTCCTCTCGACCCGACTTGTCCTAACCTGCCTCAATCTCTACTATGGATGGCAATGGGGCGGGTTTGTCTAAACCATCCACATCCCCGTCTTCAAATATCCAAATTACATATAATTTTATTTTTATTATCTCATATTTAAGCTATAACGAAGTAAATAGGCGAGAACTTTAATTTCTCGACTAATTTAACTATCTTTATCATATTATAGTTTGTTTCTCGATTTGTCAATGAAAAAAATTCTAATGTTTTCTTTTAAACTACATAACTATATGGGTAAAGCTACCCCAGGCCCGCACCCATAATAAATTATCCAACATGTACCCGACATGCCACATGACAAGTATTGGTATCGAAATACCCACCCCAACCTCCATTAACATTTCTAATTATGGGTATACTTTTATCAGTTACTTGTAAAAAAATGGGTTAGAGATCACTCTTTCATTTTGAATGGTTAAAAATGTAGGTACGAGAAATCTGGACCGTAAATCATTGAATTTGAACTCAAAAACTTCCCTCCATCGGTTAAGAAATTGGTCCAACCAATCATGGTTAATTAGCGATTAGAAAAAAAGGGTCCTGATTTAATTCAATAATATCGAACGGTGGAGATTATGCCGGCATGGATGCAGGCACGACACCACAGTCTTCCCCGAGATCAATCGAACCAAATTCGGGTAAAAAATTAAAATAAAGAAAACAAATCCAGGCTAGGCAGAACTAGGAAGGCCATGGGATCGTGGAATGGTAATATGGTGATACCAGCTCAGCACAAAGATTCGTAAGGGACAACATAATTCCCATTTTACACAAGTCAAGTTTTATATAATCTTTCTTCTAAAGTAAGATATGCTGAGGCTGTCAAAGGCAATCCCCCCCAATTATATTTGCCATTTTTTGGAATTGGAAGGTACTCTCTCTTCATCCCCTAAACATTCCCAACAAATCCCCGTCTGGATCATTGAAATGCCAGCCATGAGTACACTCACTCTTAGTTCATATCTACGCCTTGCTTTAGGAATAGGTTAGGGTGGTTACTCAATTTTGAGTAATCACGGTGGCTACCAACATCTATACCATTCATTATCTTTATTTTATTATATTTTTAAATTAACGATTAAGATTAGATAAGGGTAATTTAGGAAATGAAAAACATACCACACCTAATTACTCTATATATTATATTCAAACCCTAATACAACCCCACAACCGCCGCCGTCTCTCCCTTCTCCCACAACCGCCGCCGTCTTCTCCCTTCTCCCTCCTCCCTCCGACCACCCCAACCGGACCTCCCTCCCGCCGATGGCGTCCCTCCCTCCCCTCACCCTCCCCCCGATGGCGCCCTCCCTTACCCCTCGCCGCCGCCGCCACCTCAGCTCCCCGCTCCCCTGCCGGCCGCGTCGTACGTCGAGCACCAGAAGGAGACGGCCACCTCTGCTCCCCGCTTCCCTGCCTGCAGGCCACCTCAGCTCCCCGCTCCCCTGCCTGCCGCCGCCGTCACGATCAGGAACGACGTCAATGTCAAGAAGGAGACGGTTCGGATCGAGGAGGATGAGGAGAATCCCGGTAGTTTCCTCGTCGTGCTCACCATCGTCTCTGCAATTGGAAGGAGGAATTCCATTGGAATGGTATGTTTTTTTTTAAATGGTAGTCATTTTTTTTTTCAGTAGTCATTTTTTTCGTAGTGGTAGTGTTATTGTCGTATTGGTATAGTTTTTGTCGCATTGGTATTGATTTTGTCGCATTGGTATTGATTTTGTTACATTGGTATCGATTTTGTCGCATTGGTAGTGATTAAATCTGCAATGGTATTGATGTTTTGCGAAATGGTAGTGTTTTTATTTCTTGAATGGTATTGATGTTTTGTGAAATGGTAGTGTTTTTATTTCTTGAATGGTAGTTTTCGTGTAATGGTATAAATTTATTTCTGCAATGGTAGTTTTCGTGTAATGGTATAGATTTATTTCTGCAATGGTATTGATATTTTTCAAAGTGGTAGTGTTTGTCTAATGGATTGGTACTGATTTCGCTTTTTTTTTTTTGGCAGAAAGATTGAGAAAAATATGGAAAGGAAATCTGGCTGGAGATTACGGAAGTGAGAGAAAGAGAGATTTTTAATTAATAGATTTTTGTAACTGCCTTAAATGTAATTTATTAAAAAATTAATTAATATAATTTATTTTTCCATACCCAATTTACCCTTAGTAACCACGGTGATTACTATAAAAAAGTACTCACCGTAACCGCTCCCCTTGCTTTAGAAGCATTTTCTACAAATCTCATATCGACAAAGTACGAGAGATTCATCATTCATAAGGAGCATCCGGTTTTAATTGATAAGACATGTTTTGAACGTGAAATGAAGGAGTTCTTGTAAGAACTTTGAAGTTAAACGTACTTAGTGTAGGTTACCTCCTGTGAAGTCATCTTGATGCACCACAAAAATAAAATAGTGCAGAGTTAGGGTCAAAACGAACAATATTTTGATAAAAAAATGTAGGGATGTTACAACATTCCTTCACAAACAAAAGTACAACGCAAATTTTCACATAATCTACCATTTTCACACCTTAATTGATCTTATTAATCATTATTAATAGGTTAAATTAAAATATGGAAAATTTTAGAGTATCAGTAACGGAAAAATCTGAAGAAATATTGTGCCCTTCCTTAGTGTACAACGAAATATGTTGTAAAGTGACATTTATGGAAGATATAGATGAGATGAACATTTCTAGTCGAACTAAAAATTCATACGAAAGATTGTAACAGTGATACAACATTTATGTGTGTGTTGTCAGTTTGTTCTATCAGTTAGATAGTCATAGACTAGTTCATGTAGAAAGATTACCATATTGAACTGCAACTTAATACCGTATAAAATTCTCATCAACCCTTCTCTAATCATCATTTCACCCCCAGATTGGTCCCCAAAAGCTTTAAGGGGTCGTTTGCTTCATTAATTTGATCATGAATTTGGTGAACAAATTCCATCCATCATGGACTTTGAACAAAATCCATTTGTTTGCTTAATGGTATTAGAGGGATCAAATCTGTGAGGTCCATGGACTTTGTGAATCCAAATCTGTGGACCACGGACTTGCAAGTTCCATATCTTGAGGTGAGATTTGGATGAGGATCTAAAATTCATCATAGTACTTTAACCATCTACCCTCACTTATTATTTTAATTACTATCTGAGTGAAGTATATTTTTAATATGATAATTTTTATTTTGTTCATAATGTCGTATTTTATTTAAATATGGATGTGATTTGTAGAAAGATTGGTTTAAGATAGATTATATATGTTTATATGTACTTCATTTGTTGTAATACCTTCCCACTTTTCTTACATATTTTGTTAAATTGAAATAAGCCGACATATACTCGTTGTACCGCGGTCGGAGCATTGGACTTGCTAAACTGGCGTAACGGCGTCAAACCGGTTTAACAACCTTGCACGATTTGTGTATATAAAAGAACAATAATAGACAAATAATTATAAACAAGAGCAATAAAGATAATTGTATTTCATACTCACAAATCTAATTCATCAAAATCCATCAAGCAGTTTTGTCCAAATCCATAATATACTAATTCCATAATAAATCCATGAACTTATATTCATTTTTCAAAATCATGAAATAAATGGCCACTTCTCTTCTCTAATACCAAGCCAAAAGAAGTGTTTATTAGACCATTGATTTAACCGGTGAAAAGAAGTACATAAACGAACTAATAACGGCAATCCACCCATTAAATGCAAAGAACTTTCAATTCATCCTTAATTACTTACAACCCCATCCCCCAATTAACAAACTCAACATCCATCATAATCATCATTTATGAAAAATATTTTTGTGCACATAATATAAGAAAATTACCAAATACAGAATAAAAATAAAAACAATTAAGGGGGGAAAACGCATAAATAAGTAAAAAATATATAAAAGGAAAAAAATGAAGTCGTGCATTGCAATAACTTCCTTAACCCCACCCAACCGTTTCCTTTTTCTTCCCCTTTCCTTCTGCTCATCTTTCCTCTCTCTCGCTCTTCTTCTCTCCTTCATCATCTCCCTCGTTATCTGTAAAACTACTGCCAATGTTTTTTTCTGGGCAGGAAAAGAAAATATTTTGGGCTGTGCTGCTGAAAGGAATCAACATTAACAGAAGGAGTAGAGAGTAAGTCTGGGGGGGACAACCTTTGAACATCCATTAAATACTCTTCCATTAAACGACAGGTGCTCTGTCTTTCTTTCCCCTGTTTTTCCCTCTCTGTACTCTGTTTTCTCTTTTCACTTTTACTTTTTTTTTTTATTAACATGCGAATCTGTCGTGTAAAATAAACGAAGAAGAAAGTGGACCCTTTGAGCAACTCAGAGATAAACGGAGGAAAGGCCGGAACTTTTCTTCTTCTTATTTTTTTTACTGTAGTGATCAGTGTTGGGTAACCTTCAAAACCCAGGCTTTTGTTTTTTCCAGGGAGAAGAATAATACCCAGTTCCAAAAATCTCTTCTTCCAAGTTGCAATTCTTCCTTCTCTTTTATTTTTTTGGCTCTGTAAAATTGGCTGTCACTTTCTTGAGGTATACATTTAACAATTTGTAATAATGTATGTTGGTATTGTTGCATTTTGATTTGTTTATTTCTCTGGGTAATCTCCATTATTTTGTTTTTGGAGATGGGGTATTGAGTATTATTGACAATGAAACGGGCTCCCTTTTTTTTGTCTCCTTCTCTCATCGGGTTTTACTTGCTCTGCTCCCTACATTCTCTGTTTTTGTCTTGAATTTGGATTTGTCCTTTCCCTTTGCTTCCCATTTCTCCCTTCCTTTCTTCACCCCCCATGTGCTCTTTGTTGAAATGCATTAAAATCACTCCATTCCGCTCCATACCCAGATCGATTCCCGAGCTCGATTTCCAGTTTCTGAGCCATTTCTGAGATGGGTTTTTGAGGTAAGGGGTGTTTCTCCAGTCAAGCTCCAGTCTCTAGAATGAGTTCCGCGTTTGAATGTCCTTTTCTTTTGCAGGACTCGGAATTGCGCTCCAACTGTTCGACAAAATTCCGGAGAGAGTGAGTGAGAAGTGGGGGGAAAAAATGAGAGATTTCCCCTCTTGTTTCGGCGAGAATGGAGTTCAGGTAGCTGATTCTTCTTCTTCTGCCTCGTCTTCAACCGCCACTAAAACTGCTCAGAATCTAGTCACTTGCTTGTACCAATGTCGAATCCGTGGCCGTTCCTGCTTGATCACTGTCTCCTGGACCAAAACCTTGATGGGTCAAGGACTAACCCTCGGAATCGACGATTCTTCTAAGCAGTGTCTTTGCAAAGTCGAGATTAAACCCTGGTTATTCTCCAAGAAGAAGGGGTCGAGGAGTCTAGAAGCTTACTCCTGCAAAATCGACATCTATTGGGATCTCTCTTCAGCGAAATTCGGATCTGGTAACCCTGAACCACAGCTAGGGTTCTACGTCGCAGTTGTAGTAGACAAGCAAATGGTTCTCCTTCTCGGGGACATGACTAAAGAAGCCTTCAAGAAAACCAACGCCAGTGCCATTTTGCCTCTTACTTCCCCTGCTGTATTTGTAGCCAAGAGGGAACATCTCTTTGGTAAGAAAGTGTTCACCACCAAGGCTCAATTCTGTGACAACGGCCAGGTTCACGATCTCGTCCTCGAATGTGACACAGTTGGGGTCAGCGATCCGTGCCTCATGGTTCGAGTGGACTGCAAGACGGTGTTGCAGGTGAAGCAGCTGAAGTGGAAGTTCCGTGGCAACCACACAATATTGGTCGATGGTTTAGCTGTTGAGGTTCTGTGGGATGTTCATAATTGGCTGTTTGGAGGTGGTGGTTCACTAGGGAATGCTGTGTTTATGTTCAGGACGTGCCTCGAGAAACTGTGGGGTGGAGGAAGCCAGCAGCAGCACGATGATGATCCGAGTTCATTGACTTGGTCGTCATTCTCACAGAGATTTGTGGACTGCAAGTCACATCAAAATCCTGATTTTAAGCTGGTTTTGTATGCTTGGAAGAGTGAATAGTTTGAGAGTCTATATCAGTGAGTTGGTCATTTTGGAGTCATTATGTAATTGATTTACACTTAGTTTTCGCGATTGATCAAACACGGTCCATTTTTCGTTTCCTGAGTAACTTGAGCAGTCGAATGGATCAAATACAAAATTTTTTGTTCTATATTTTACTTGCTGTACGTTTCTTGTTTCATCTGAGGAAAACACTTTGAAGTGTTCAAGATCACAAGCCTCCATGGTGAATTATTGTGCAGTTAACTATTGCTGCTGTACTTAAATGGGATCTCACCTAGTGGAACAGCTCCATTTGTTCTTCGCTTTAGTGCAGTGTTTTACTATTGCAGGTTTCTATTTCAGCATTGTGTGAGAGACAGATTTTCGGACTTGTTTATGGTAGTTGTACATGGAAGGATAACTGTATGCACAACGTGGTATGGAAATTCTACCTAATCCTTTTGTTTGATTCTGTCCATGGACTTAAAAAAACAAGGTTCCATGATCATAAACACTGAGTTGATGTCTTAATCCCTGCTGTCATGGGTTGCCAGCTTGCCATTTTTGCCTCTTCAGTATATATCAGCAAAACAATGACGTTAAAGACGGGGAAATCTAATCATTTTGCCAAGTGCTGCATTGTTATCTTGCAGGAATTGGAAGGTGGACTATAATAGGCCAAAGGTTTCAAGACCAAGTATTTCCCCTCCCTCTTTGCTTTTCCGTTTGACTGCAGCTTTTTCACTGTTTGCGGCATATGGAACCACTGTGGAAACCAACCCAGTAGCTATAGAATCCGGAAGCTCTGTAGCATTGTTTCTTGCTCTTTGGTTTTCTTCGACTGGAGTCTTGTCTCATGTCCCCGGTTATGCATTCTTAATAGTTCCAACTTCCCAAGTGTATAGACTTGGTTTTTTTTCACCACTGGTTTTACTTGCTTCTGTCTCTTTGCTGTTTCTTTCTGCCATATTCTACTGTGTGTCTCGTGGGATGTCTCTTCATAGGGAAATGGAGAGAATCTGGGTTGCTTCTGCTAGTTGTGCAGTTAGCTGGGCACAATGAGCCCAAATCAGCTACTATGCAAAATGGGTTTAGGGTGGGCACATTGGATCAACATGTCCTTGTGATCTCAGTGGGAGATGCACATCATTGGATGTGCCCCGTCCCAAGAACTCCGACGATACCCGATTTACAAAAAATTGGCCTCTCGGTCGAGCAAGTTTGTACAGCTTGACCTCTGTACAAGGGATGACACGCATAAATCGAGCAAGTGCGTACATCCCTTTTGCACATCTTGACAGCATCGATGCAACTTCATATATGCTAATTGTGCCTCAGTTCAGTGTGTATGGTAAGACATGGGAGTTTAACGTTGATTGATGCGATTCGGCCGGTTGTTTTGGGAGGGAATTTTGCCTAACTTCCACGTAATCTCTACTTAACTAAGTACCTCTTGGGAGTGAGTGTCCTGGAAAATGATTAGGTCAGGCACTTTACTTGATAGGCCTAAACTAATGGAAACGTCCACGCCACGTAAACCAAACTCTAATGGAAACTGGAGTTGTTGATTCGTCCCCGCAGTTTCCCCTTTTCCACCGAGGACTTGAATTCAAATTTGATTTGCATATGATAAAGTGTAGATTGTTACTACTAACCATGAATTTAAAATCTTAAATACTAGACCAAAGTTGTTCGTTATTATAAAATTGGGATACTTTTCATCATCATTAAAAGTTGGAGCCGAAGTTGTCCATTTATTTAAAGTTGAGATCATATTAGGATATTAACCCGACTAAATCAACTATTATCACTATGCGGTTTTCAATTTCACTAGTACTACTATCTCATCACGGCCGCATATTGTGCATACGAGTGCTAATCGGTTTGGTTTCGATTAACCACTAAGCAAAACCGATTAGTTACGTGGTACACTTCATGATTCCAGTGGCCGTCCATTCTCCCTATCAAAATAAGCTCCTCTTCCTTAATCATCGTCTGTACTTTTCTGCCTCAATAGCAGCACATTAGAAGAAGACTAGGCAAGGCAGGCAGCAGGCATTGTGGGGAGGGTAACTACTAATTAGATGTATAACCATAAAACAACCAAAATATGTTCATCAATAAGCAATTTGTATCTGAAATGGAAGTCAGCACTCTCTAGGTTTTGACCAAAGTACTAAGCCAAGCTGTAATTTTTCACTCTGATAAACTGGAATTTAAGAAGAAGAACATGAATGCCTCCCTCCTCTCGCACGTTGTTGAATCACATTGATTCAAACCAGTGTGATTCATAAGAATATGTGCTCCTGGAAACTGCTCAGTAACAAACAAGCAAAGCTGTACATTACATAGCTTACTTACACATTTATCATTAGTACATTTAACCAAATAGAAATATGAATATACAAAGTGCCTAAATGAACAGCCTAGTTCACATTATGTGAAATCAGCACATATCAAGATTCCTGAAATAGGTAGTAGAATATACTTTGTTTTGAACAATACTCAACATATATATAGATGGCGGCCATCATAGAGATATCACTCTCCAAGTTCCAGACTGGCTGGCAGAAGGGACGAGTCAGAATATGCTTTCTGGCGGGTAGGTCAACATTAGATCAACCAATTCTGGGTTTATCTGCAAAGTCATAAAAGATCAAGGCATTTATCAGTTTCAACTTCGATTGACTGGGTACAAAGTAGAACAACCATATGTCAGTTCTTACCTCTGGAAATGCAGAATGGAAGCAGTCACCCCACTCAGTTGCAGTAAGGAAGGGGTTCTCAGAAAGCTTCTGGTTCTCTACTTCAGGACTTGGTGCTCTTGAACTGTAAAGTTCCCTTTCCAAAGGAGTTGGTTGTTCTGCTTGCGGGGTCTGCCACGGGCTGATTCCACTAACAGAATCCATCAAATGACCCAGTTTATCATTCTCGAAAACTGAATGACTTTCCAAACTAGATGGTGTCAGCAAAGTCGAGCATCCGTCGTCTTTAAGTGGTGATACATGACTGCCTGAATCAGAAGCCATTAGGCAATTTGCCTCACCATGTTCACAACCAACTTGATAACTTGTCTGTAGAGGTGTGATGGGGATTAAGAAATCAGAAACCCGCATACAATTGGCTTCACTGTACTCGCACGAACCTTGCTCAACAGTATCACCACCATCACCTTTTTCCAAAGGTGACATTTGATTTCCAAAATCAGAAACCACCAGGTGGCTTGCCTCACTACTATCACAAGTAGTCTGTTGTTGGTTCGAACACCCATTACTTCCCAATAAAGGCGGTCTTTGATTTTCACAGTCAAAAGCATTAGGCCCCCGGTAACTAGGGCTCGTTTTTTCAACATCAGAAATAGGGTGACATTGATCAAGACTAGAATCCATAGTCACAATACTGTCTAGTTTGTCATGATCTTTATTGATTCTTTTATCTCTCTTCCTCTTCAATTTGCAAAGGGTGAAATTTTCCTGCAAATGATACATAATTACCAACCTTAACTAATGCAATTAAGTGTTAGATGTACATTTGTAAAATGTCATGTCATGTCAAATGGTATAACAAACTGAGGAATCAAATGACAAACTGAGGAATCAAATGACATACACCATCTCAAGGTTAATTAGCAAAACAATAACACACCATCAGCTGTATTTCATGCATGTATATAACCACAATAGTGATGCATCATTTGGAGCATGAACCGTAGTTCAAATGGAAGTAACAAAACAGCTATACACCATCTCAAGTTTAATTAGAAAAACAACAATACACCATCAGCTGCATTTCATGGATTTATATGACCACAAAAGTGATAAGTTCAGCATCAACCATGGATATTAAGATATGATCTGTGAAACTACCAAAGAAATGTCAATTTACCTTATGTGGTGAGTTTGGATCCGCTATGTACTCGTATTCGTGCATTACATACTCTGTGATGATTCCTCTCGGATAACCTTTCCCCTTTTTATAGAAAACCAAAGTCTTCTTAATACCAATTTTTTTCTTGGTTCTCTTAATTTTTACTTCACGGATCTTGCCTGTAGGTTTCCAATGACCACTTTTTGTGGTTCTATTGGATCTTTTGCTGTTGACATATTTGTAATCACGCGGACAATAACAATAAAAAATCCACTCGTCAAGCTTATTGTCCACCAAACCTGCAATCAAGGGTTTATACATTTATTATGTTCATTCGGTTTGAAAGGAATCACTCACTAATGCAAAGCGGAGATCATGCCCTACCGAGTAAATCCCAAGGATCAAAAGAATAGACTTTGATCTCAGGTATGGAAACACGACCAGTACTCAGGTTGAGTAACTTGCGACGTAAATAGTGATTCACGAGTTCATCATCGCGAGGATGAAATCTGTATCCCACCACGTCCACGGCCACAGCCGACTCTGCGGTGGCCTCCGTTGCTAACCAAATGTAAAAACAGAATCTGGAATTCAACATACGAAAACCAAAAGAAGAAAAAAAAAATCGTAGAAAGAAATCGGGCTCGAAGAGCTGATCACCTGATGTGAAAGTACGATTCATTCCACTTCCTAAAACAGGAAAATCGTTGGTCGGGCGAGACTGGAGCGCTTGCGATCTCTTAATGAATCAGAAGTGAAACCGGAGAGAGAAGAAATGAACTGCGACGTCGATGATTCCTTCGGGCGTTTGGCGATCAGCTGTGCGTCAGCGTCTTTTATTGCGAGGACCACACTACTTCGCCGGGAAGTAGTCTGAAATTAGTGGGGGAAAAGAAAAAGAAAAAGTGAAAAAACGCAGAATTGAATTGGACTAAAACAAAGGAGGCTGGGCCGCTGCGGAAGAAAATAGAGAGTTAAGCCCGGAGAATTGGGCCAGTACAATGGTTTTTTTGCAGACCTCAGACGGGAGTGCAACCAAAACCAGGCTGCATGGCCCACACAAAATGTAATTGAAACACAGAAGAGTGTTGGGCTTTAAGGTCTCAATTTTTCATTTTGTATCGTCTGAACTATGATCCATGAAACCGTACATGACATCATACGGAAAAAGTCAGCCGTAGATTATTTTATGACAAAACCATGGTTTAACCGTAGTTCAATCGTTAGTACCGTTAAATATCGCTTACCGGTTTAGCCTCCAATATTGGTATTTTGTTGTTGAACCGTCGATACGATACGATTTCATGGACCATGCTTTGAACAAAGACTCAATGATCCATTCATAAAATAAAAGTTCAGATTTGATTGTAAAAGAAAAAGAAGAAGAAAGGAGCTCGTGGACCTCAGATGTCTGGCCTCATTTTAATTTTCAGGCGACTAGACTCGCTCTCTCACCAACTGTGAGCCCACTTCAATCGCACTTCTCCTCCACTAGATCCGTCGTTATCAATTAACTACACCCATCCTGGCTCTTAGATTTATACACATCAATCTAACGATTAAAAATTGGGAAGAGGTTTTTAATTAAAGATAGGAGTAATTTGGGTATTATGAAAAATTACGAACTATACAAACTGGGCTTACAAACCATACAAACAATACAAATTAGAATGACAAACCAAACAAACAGATTCACAAACAATACAAAACATATGAACTATACAAACTATACCGACAAAAAATACAAAATGAAAAAACAACTAGGTTGACTTTGGAGGCTTCGTCTCTATATAGAGGAGATCGTCCCAATGTCAAGCACGTTATTTTTGTAGACATATAAACATTACAGACATGAGAGACAAAAATGACAAACTAGGCTAACAAACAATACAAAATGGAAAAACAACCAGGTTGACTTTGGAGGCTTCGTCCTTATATAGAGGAGTTATGTCCCAAAGTCAACCCGGTTGGTTTTTAGACATACAAAGATGGTGGACAAAAATGACAAAGATGGTGGACAAAAATGACAAACTATACAAACCATATAAACAATACAAACTAGAACCATACAAACTATACAAATTAGATTTACAAACAATACAAACCATACAAAAAGGACTTACAAGCAATACAAACCATACAAAATGGAAAAAAAACAACCAAGTTGACTTTGGAGTCTCCGTCCCTATATAGAGGAGTTTTGTTCCAAAGTCAACTAGCTTGTTTTTTAAATAGTACAAACATGGTAGACAAAAGTGACAAACTTACAAACATACAAAACAATAAAAAAAAACATTGCAAACCATACTACTCGTACAATATATTACTAATTACAATACAAATCGGTAAACTTGTATTACAAACCAACAAATACAAAATCTACAAATCATAACATAAAGTATACAACTTGGAATAACAAATATTACAAATTATTATATATACTAATTAGTCATATAAACATTACTAACATTACAAAATAGACCGACAAACATCATAAAGTTGTCACCCCTTGTAGAAAATCCCCATTGGCGGAAAATCCTCTTCGCAACCGCCGCCGAAGAATCCTCGCTGCTGCTGAGAAACTCTCTTTCGCACACACACAAAATTACCTAGAAAAAGGGTTGGGAAAAGAATCCCACGGCGCGGGAATTCCTCAGAAAGCGATCGGCCAACGGGAGGGGCGATTGCAGGGGCCAACCTTTATTTTTTTCAATTATTTTAATTAATAAATTAAATAATCATGCAATACTACAATGCCCTTCATTAAATTAGATTAATTGGAACCATTGGATTTTAATGAGGTTGAATAGATGAGATTGTCATGTGACTAAGTGATCCCCCTTAGTTACCTAATCTTATCCCGACCACATCTATATCGCCGCCGAAAAACTATACTCAAAATTAATTTGGTGAAATGGGTGGTGAGCGTCTTGCAATAATTGTTTGAATTCTTGTGCTTTTACTGTCTCCAGGACTTCGAAATTCGTGGAATTAGTATAACATGAGGATCTGATTTTGCTTGTATTGAAGAGAAGGAAGTGAAGAAGGAGATTGGTTTAGGGCTCTCTTTTAAGATGAAAATTTGGGAGAGTGGCAATCAAAGGTTTGTGAAAGTGGGTTTTCGTCTATTGAACTATGTCTGGATGAACTATGGTCTTCAATTCACAGTTCAATTGAGAAGCACAAGATTAGTTACTAGCCCTAGTTTTTGTTGGTCGACTTCAAACACGAAGAGGTCTTCAAGCATTCCATCTCCCCTCTATGTCATCCATCGTGCTTGAGATCATAACTGCTTACATCAGCGCTCCTGGCGCAAGTCTCTTTCGCCGTCAATGAATTCGGTAAGGAAAGGAAGGGTAGAGCCTCATGGTCAATTGAATAGACAGGCACCAAGCTTTAAACAAGATTCAAATCAAATGGCTTATTTAATGAAGCGGGAAGTCGTGAACCAAGACCTTGAAAAGCAACATAATCTAACAGGCAAATCCAATTGAAATTCATTTTCAATTCCAATGACTACTTCCGCTTCTTGAAGAAGATCAGTCTGACGCCGTATCCAGTGATTTTCTCCACTTCACTCGACGCTGCCGTTTTCACCTCAAGATACAGATAGTTCATTTAAGCATAACACAGTCGTTTCCCATTTCGTGTTCTTTGTTATTTTCTTTATGCACAAGCTGTACTTGTTTCCTCACCAAGCCACCAAACAAAACACTTAGGAGCTTGTTTTGATATGCCTATAAAAGGTAGAAGATGAATTGAAAAGCCTCAAGAGATTATAATTTCACAAATTAGATTTGTTGTTATGGTATCATATCCTGGTTGGAAAACCTAAGCGCCACACACCATGGCAGAAAATCAAGCTGAAAATGCGCAGCCACAAGGAGGTAAATACAGACGGATCCGTTAGACAGTCGTGTTCTGATGCGTCTGCTGGTGGTGTTATCAGGAACGACTTGGGCAAATGTGTTGGAGCTTTTGCTGGCAACTTGGGGAAGTGCACCATTACCAGAGCAAAAATTAAAGGGGCAATCATTGACCTACAACTTGCTTGGGTGAAAGCTTATAGGAACGTGGCCCTGAACCTTGCCTCAATGACTGCCCATCGGTTGCTGATGTCCACAGAGCCAGAAAAACAAGATACTTTAACCTCGTTCACCAGTTTAAGAAGCTGATGAAGAGAAAATGGAAGGTTTGTATTTCCCACACTTATAGGGAATGCAACAAGATAACTGACTACCTTGCTAATAAAGCTCACTCCCTTAGCATATGAACGCATGAGTTTGATGTTTCTGAACCAGGTCTAAATTACTGGTTATTGTATGATATTATGGGCATTGCCCAAGATCGTTTAATCTAAGTGCCAGCCAGGGATGCCCTTTTAGCGCCCCATTTTCTACCCAAAGAAAAATAAACCCCAACTGCCTAGGGAAGAAACACGTACCCAACTCCTTTCATTCGTCCATATCCTCTATGTTTTCATTGTATTCCCCATTGTTGGCATTCTATGTTCAAAAAGGCGATGGTCAGTAAATTGATTATGATCAACAAAAGAGAAACACACATGCATCATCTTGCTCACTAGATCATCTAAAGAAGGCTCGTCTGCAATTGGAGGCGACAGATTGAGATAAACTTCGATGACACTCATTATATTACACACACAGATAGAAGATGATCGAGCTTTCCGGTGAAAGGATACGAGCTCTCCTTATCTATTCCCTTATTTCTCTCATTGTCTCTCTTTGAAGAAAACCCAAAATTAGGGTTCATCCGACATTAGAGAATACTGAGATTGTAACCCCATAATAATTCAGAGGGGGCACATGATTTGGGCAAGGCTCGAAAAGTTTAATTCGAATGGGGACACTGGATTTTGGAAACACGGGAGCCAAATTATTTGGTCAGAAGCGATGGGCGGACAACTTGATTTTGGAAAGGAGGAATTTCAGTTTTCGGGGAGGGGAGAATTTGGAAGGGAAGAGAGGAGAGGCCAAGGTGTTCTCTCGACTCGGCTCGACAGAGACACCGAAGTCGGGCAATGGCCGCTCGGGCAGAAGATAGTGTCGTTTTTTACGGAAACAGAGAGCTCTCACGAATTGTGGTCCCCATAATCCACTACCAAAGCTATCCTTACATCTTACCCCGTTGAATGCGCGTGACCTTCATCCTGATCGCAGGAGGATGATCCTCCCAACAGTAGGTGGGAGGAGGTTATCCGTTTCCGGCGTAGTCCTTTGTGGTGGGGTTTGGTGCGATGCATAGTGGCATGTGGTGATGTGAATTGTGAAATTCAACCAACCATTTATCTAATGTAGACAGCTGCCCCATATGCGGACAAGGCCCAGAATCTACTCTACACGTGCCTCGGGACTGCCCATACGCGAGGCTGGTGTGGACGGGCTTCTTGGAAGGGGAGAATGATGAAATGTTCTTTCAGGAGAACATGAATAGGTGGTTGTTAGACTACCTGACAATGAGAGGTCGGAAAGTGGATGCCACACTATTTGCAGTAGTTTGCTGGTCACTTTGGAAAAATAGAAATACATGGGTCTTTGATAAGGTCCTTGGGTCAGATGCAGAAGTTCAAAAACGTGCATATTGGTGGTACCATCAGATCTAGCTAGCATGGGCAAAGGAGAATGACATAGCTACGAACGAAATGACGAGAAGAAGGGAGCTGATAGCCTGGATGCCACCGCCACGAGACTGGCTCTGTTTAAATTGTGATGGGTCGGTGATGTATGCTCAGGGAAGCCCTGCAGCAGGAGGGGGTACTACGTAGAGAGGATGGGCGGTTCATCCGAGCATTCACATCCAACTTGGGGGGAGGTTCCATCACGAGGGCGGAACTAATGGGGATCTCAATTGGATTGAGGATAGCTTGGGAAGAGGGCGCAAGGCAAGTAGAAGTGCAGACCGACTCGAGAATTGCTATGGAGCTGATTCGGGAGTCCGTCGGGACGCATCCGCACTACATTTTGATCTCCCAGATTCAGCAGCTGTTGAGTAGAGATTGGCAGGTGGTGCTCAAGCATGTGTTCAGGGAGGGAAACGTGGTAGCAGATTATCTAGCCTCGCTGGGGAACTCCCATAGCGTGGGCGAGCATGCGATTACGGCGCCCCTCCCCGACTTTGAATCACCTGCTGCTCTATAATGTAATGGGTATCCAGACCTCTCGCTTTGTTTTGAATTAATCGGTTGGAGCGCCGTCTCTCTCCGTCTTATTAAAAAAAAAGTTTTAGTGATGAGGTCGGTTCAGCGGCTCCAGCTCAAGGAGTAATTGGGCCTTTACAGGGTTATGGATTCTAGGGCCCAAGATTTAGGCAAGCAAAGAAAAATTCCCGCCTTGCCGCCCATTTCTTTCGCTTTCAATTTTCTCTCCACCAATGTTTGTGTGTTCCTTCCTCAGACAGCGAGAAATCAAAAAGACAAAGACGAACAAGAGAGAGAACGAAAGAGAAGGCAAACCGCCAGCCCTTGTCTTCGTGCCTTCGACCTCCGTCAAATTACAGTGCTGCAACTGGGAAAGTTCAAGATTCAGCGAGAAAAAAAGAGAAACCCGCACATGCTGAATGAGGAAGGGAACAAACCACTATGATGGACGAGCTTAGCACGCCCGACAACAAGCGCCAACCCGACGCCTCTTCCTCCTCTGTTTCCCAACTCGAGGTCCCGTTTTATGATGCTATTTTCTGCTACTTCCAAGTTCTCTGAGTTCAATTTGTGGTTCTTGCAAATGTTTTTCATTATGGGTCTACCATACCGTTTCTTTTTTTAGGGGGGTTGAGGGTTTTGGGGTTTTCTAGTATTCTTGTCTTCCAACGTTGTTGGTCAGCTAATTTTCTGGTCAATTGAGGCTTGTGTGAATTCGTTGTTGTGTTTGTCCTGTCGTGTTCAAACGTTGTGGCCGTCTCTTTAATTGAAGCGATGAACTTGCTCGCAACTTTTACTAATTTTTGTGACCCGATTTGCCAGACTTCGCCCTTCTTCAATTACATAAACAACCTGTCTCCCTTAGAACTCGTCAAGTTCAGGAACAAGACCGGTGTTGGTCTTCAAGCATTCGATTCGCAGAGTTTCAGAACCCCTTCGCCCATTTCCACTTCGGAACAGCTCAAGTTTGTTAACTCTTCAGCCAGGTAAAACCCTCTAGTGCTGGTGTATGATAAGAGGTCAAATTGAAATTTTCTCCTGTTAAGTGAGTAAGTTTCTGTTTGGTTTTTAGGTGTCAAGGCTCCGTAGTAGCACGATCAAGTTCTAAACTTAGAGAATTGCCAGAATTTGATATAACCCCCCAAGAATTAGAATGCTTAGCTTCCAAGAATGAAGTAGTAAAGGCTGATGTGGCAGCTCAGGAACCTCCCGAGGGAAAACTCGAATGCATTTCGGCCGAAAGGCTTTCATACGATAGCAAAAGGAATCTAAGAAGAATCACTCGCTCTCGGGGAAATAAAGATGAAATGGAGCATGATTGGGTTTCAGTAATTTCTGAATTGGCTGATGTGTTGACCTTAGATTCGTTGTCCATCCTGGAGAAAGAAGAAGACCCCGAGCTGAAAGAACAGCAGAAGGTGTTGTTGAACCCTATGGAAGAAAGCAATTTTGTATCGGATGTGTTGCAGAGTCCTCAGGAATTTGATCAAATGGGAGAAAACCAGAAAGAAGATAATGTTCATGGAGCTCGGTCTAAAGAGCTGGTTGTATGTGATGCATCTGTAAAGACAGGTCTTCAGCAGAAGCAGCACAAAGCAAGAAGGCGATGCCTGATTTTCGAGATGGCAGGTAGCCAGAAAAGGAAATCTCGAGTCGATGGCACAATGTCTAGCAGTAGTTCATTAGATGAAAAGGAAGAGGATACTTGCTTATCAAGGAAGGGAAATGTGTTGCACTTGCGTTCTCTTGTCACAAGTTCTGAAGTGGTCAAGGCTCAGTGTTTAAGCAACCAAAAGAACACTAGTAAACTCTTTTAACTTCCACCCTCCCACTAAATAGAGTTCTGGTTATAATCTGATGATTCCCTTCTTATTCCTCTCATTTGTATGCATAACAGATTTGGTCGAGAGTAAGCAAAATGTACCTGAGAGCTCGATAGTGCCTGAATGGGGTGACAGCAGTAGTCCCAAGAGAAAGAGGCATGATATTTTCGCGGCATTTTGAATCTGAATGTCGATATCTTTTTTTTCGTGTAATGAATCTGAATTTTGGTTGGTGGTTGTCACTAATTCAGGCTCAAAGTGGTACACATCAAGAAATGCAACTGTAAGAGATCAAAATGCTTGAAGCTGTAAGTTCCTACATTCATTTCATTCTCCCTCTCTTCTGCTATTATGCTGTGGCACGATTTCAAAGGTTATTACTAACTTTGAGATTTAATATATACAACAAGATACTGTGAATGCTTTGCTGCTGGTCTCTACTGCATGGAGTCTTGTTCATGTCAAGGTTGTTCCAACAATCCTGCGAATGAAACCGCTGTTCTAGCTACTCGTCACCTCATCTTTTCCCGAAATCCCCTTGCTTTTGAACCTAAAGTGATGACCAGGCTTGGGGTAAGATTTTGATCCTAGCTAGAAGATTCGATAATTTTGAATACTATCCTGGAGCCTTGCATATTTCTGATCGGTGTCTTGCTCCGTCATTGCAGGGGGAAATGAATGCAGCTACCCCAGCTTCAGCTAGGCATAAGAAAGGATGCAACTGCAGAAAGTCACATTGCTTGAAGAAATACTGTGAATGCTTTGAGGTTATTTAAAGTTTGTTCACCTTTCTGTGTATGCGAAGTGTTTTTCTGTGAATCACGTTGTGAGACTGATTTGCTGTATGTTTGTGCTTTTAAAGGGCGGCGTTGGCTGCTCTCCTAGCTGCAGGTGCAGAGAATGCAGGAATTCCTTCGGCAGCAGCAATGGTAATCCTCTACTTCATTTGATTTCCCATGTTCATTGTTTTTCAGCGATGAACATGTGTTGTTTGCCTGCAGTGTTTTGCTTAAGACCGATTGTTTCTGTCATGTCGTATCGCAGTTCCTTTTCTGCTCGAGTATGGCAGCTGAAGGGAATGAAGCTGAGGTTGAAGAACATGTAATGTAGCTCTCTGGGAAGGATCAGTTTGCGTGCACTCGTGATGGCACATTGTTGGCGAATCTGAAAGCAATGACTTTGTAAGTTGTATCGAGTTCTCATGTAACCATCTGTGTTTCTTTCTGTGCTAGTTAAGCGAATCCACCACGTCGATTTGTAAGGCGATGAGCAGCAAAAGAATCAGATGTTTCTAAGATAACCAGTAGAAAGATTTTTCTTGTCAGCAGAAGCATATAATGATAGAGCAATGGTGAGTAAAGAATCTTTGAAGAAAAACAAACAAACAAACATCTTTCTTTCATGGAACACCCATAAAACCCAATCGCAAAACCGAGCCCCCCAAATAGAGAAAATAATTCATTCTTTCGTCAAGAAATTCTGGCCTGGCCATGGCGTCAATAATCAAGCCGTGAGATTCCCATACTTGGCCTTGTAATCCTTCCAAACATCGGCCACATCTTTCCCAAGCAGCTCTACGAAGAAGCCGCTGCTGTAAGTGTCCTTCATCATGGAATTAATCTCCGCCACAAAGCTGCCATTCCTCAAACCATCGCAGTACTCCAAGAACCTGGCCGTGACGTCGTCCCCTTGGTCCCACTTCTCCCCTTCCCCTGCCTCCGCCCACTCATAATAACTAGTAGTAGTATGGTTATTCTTGGGCTCGTACCCTGCCTTGCCTCTCACGTAATCGCCGATCCCGGACAGCAGCCCCGCCGGCGCCGTGCCGTTCCCGTTCCAACCCCACACGGACGCCATCTGGCCGTACACCAGCCCGGCGAACTCCCTGCGCAGCTCATCGGCCGACGACGACGAGCCGTTGGAGGTGAAGTTGGCGAGGTAGTCTGCGTCGATGTAGATTTGGGCGGCCTGGTAGTCGTGGTAGGCGATCCCTTGGATGTCGGAGTCGATGAACAGGCTGATCTGCGGCAGCGATCGCCGGTCGGCCGACGTGTTCTGCTGGAAGGTCTGCCAGGAGAAGTCGGAGGCGGCGGACATGGTGTTGGTGGTGAAGTTGAGGCCGATTTGGGTGTCGAAGACGATCCCGCCTTTGGTCCCCGGGGCCATGTTGATGACTGGGTATGTCACTGCTTCCACATTGGACACTCCTGCTGCTGCTGCTGCTGCGGCTAGTAATGCTATGGTCGGGACCAGGAAGAACAGAGCAGCGGAAGCGGCCATGGTGGATATCAGTCCTGAGTTTCTGGTTTTCCGCCTTCTCTTTCTGTTAGTGAGTTGCTTGTGTTTGTGGGAGATGGGATGCAGGGACATTTATAGGTGCTTGGTGTTTTTGGGTGGAGCCAAAACAGAGCATTAATTTGTTATTTGTTGGCTGGACATTGTGGTTCTTACCTGTGTCTCTGTGATCCAGAAGGGACAAAACAGTGAGAGAAGTTAAATTGCTGGATATGGCAGTTAGTTTGGGTTTGGGAACTTATAATCTACCATTTGGCAAGCCTGTGCCCTTGTGGTCTCTGGTAACTAGAAGTTAGCCATGCATCTACGTACGTATATGGGTAGGCATTGCAGAGGACAGAGATGACACTTCCGTGGAAATTGGCATCATCGATCACCATGGACACTGCTTCAAAATTGCAGATGAACGTATAGCACATGGTACGTCATGTCCCTCGCTCCACGTCGGGTGAAAAAACCGGCCAATTCAGACAAAGAACTAAGCACCGGTTGAACTAGGAGCTCAATGCTCCCCGCTTGATTGCAACGGTATCATGGCCAGCTTATGTGCTTCTTCTTGCACTAAGAATGAAGGACCAGGAGCTGCTGTGTCATTGTCCATATCTTTCAGTGATAAAATGCAATTGATTCTGACAGAATCTACGACAGTTAAACTTCCAACGAAATATATGGGAGACTATTGCAAGGTTTTATCACTGATAATAAGATAAGATTTGACCATCACTTAAAACCAAGTGGCTATGTTTAATGTAAAACTTGAGAAAAGCGCAAGTCGCTGATGGATCTCACATACTATCCCGATAGATAATAAACCTCTACAGTTCAGCACACGTTCCCACAATAACTAAATCCCATCAAAACTTGGATCCAATACTCTACTGTAAAGACAGCTCAAACGATTTGTCACAATCTGGACTGCAGATAGCTAGTCTTCTGAGTTGTGATCAAGCTCCAACAACTTCTGTCTCAGCTGCTGCTTCCGCCATCGGCTCATCAGCAGGCCTCTCCACCTTCACACCAACATCCTCGGTCGAGTAATCACCATGGACCTTCAACCAATCAAAATCAAATACACGGGTAGAGCTTTCAGTAGAGTAATCACCATTAACCTAACAAAAGAGCAAAATACAGATGGATTGAATAACAAGGTAGGCCCTGATGCATTTACCTCCATCAGCTTTCCAATGTCAAATTTGGGAGCCTTGAGGATCTTGACCTTTCGGATGAAAACATTCTGGAGAGGATAGATTCCAACGGTGGCTTTCTCAATTTCTTTCCCAATGCTTTCGGGGATGAACTTCTTCACTAGATCCTTCAAATCACAGGACTGTGCTTGGTTGATCATGATCTCCCTCATCTTCCTGCGAATCTGTGAAAGTACAAAGAGAATGTTATATATGAGCCCATCGGATTGATGAGAAGCAAGAGAACTTATAAATCATCATTGTAAAAGTATGTGTACCTGGCGGATCTGACTCGATTGGGCATAGCAAGTCCTCTTCACCTGATTGGGACGCCTCTTTGTGAAGGCAATGCAGAACATCCTCAAGGTGTAGTTATCAGTTGTCTTGACATCGACATGGGCTTCGATCAATGTCTGCCACTTGCGGACAAGGGAGCGGAGCTTGTCTGTTGTGAAGTCCATTCCCTAGAGAGTAGACAATCAGGTTATTTTAGCTTCAGTTTTGGTACGGCTTCATATTTGGAGGAGATATACAAATAAATAGCACTACATACCCAGAAATTGGTGAGGACATTCTTTCCTTGCACGTCCTCTGCCCTAAGGCGGATCTTTCGGTAGGCATTATCCTCATCTTTCTGAAGGTCAGCAAGAGAGACTTCGAAAACTCTATGCTTCAGGCCTTCGGAGGCAATCTGTCAACCATTCACAGACTCATCGATCAAGCATCATATGAGAATAGATAACAATGGTGATTTAACTAAGATACTAATTCAACATAGTCCAACCATGCGTTAATAACCCAAAGTTCACAACTTTCCCGCAAAGAGATTGGCATAAAGATATAGAGCATGAATAAAGACCAGTTCAAACTTCCACACATTTGACCACAATGATCTATAGAGACAAATTATCAGAAAACCGATATCAGTTTAACTAAACTTGCACCAATGCATTTGAACAAAGTCAGCAGAAAGATCAATCCCGAACTAAAGAAACTTTCCCTCCATTTATTTCACTATCTGCCCCATAATCAAACTGATTCCCTAACCTAAGAGTCATCATCACAATCAATTGGAAATCATACCTTAGTTCCCTGGGTTCTGCTGACGAGGGTCTTGCCTATGTTCCTGACCTCGAAAATGGATGGTGACTTGATATCGTACCAATCCTTCTTGGCGAAGGGATCGGTTCTGTTCCAACAGCGAATTGAAATTAAGTAAACAAACCAATTACATTCAGAGATCGAAGGACAAGTGAGCCACTTAAATGACGGAAAATTGAGAAGAATGTTCAATGGAGATTCCAACTTACGCCTTCTTCTTGCCTCCCTTCTTTCCCTTGGAGATCCGCTTGTTCTTCCTGAGGGGGAACACAAAAGGAGAAAGGAGATAAAATGTGAGTGAACAAAGAGCGCTATGGGATTTCAGAAAACTTGCTATGGAAAATACAGGGAAGAAGAAGAGAGAGGTAATCACCCGACGGCCATGGCTTAAGATCGGCGGCGATTAGGGTTCTTCGGCGGCTGCTGCGCTGTTGTCGAGGGAAGAAGTGAGCGCAGTGAACAGCTGAAAGAGAAGAACCTGTTAGCTAGGGTTCACCATTTTATATACCTCCGAAGCGTGCAACGACACCGTTCTAGTTTGTACCCATTAGGGATGGCAATGAGTTGAGTTGAGTTGAGTTGAGTTGAGTTGAGTTGAGTTGGGTTGGGTCGGGTTCTGCCAAACCCAAACCCAAACCCAAACCTATGGGTTTATCCGTGAAAAAAACTCGGGGTAAAATCCACTGGGTTTGAAAAACTCAAACCCAACCCAACTCGTTGGGTATCCGTGGGTTCATGAGTACCCACGGGTTTTTATCGTAAAAAAATTTACAACAACAAGTTCCCATCAAAACTAAAGTTAAATATCAATCTCTCAATACAAATTATCCATATATAAAACACCATTCTAGAAAATTCAAGCAAATAACAAATTAACTATACAAATTGTTCAACACCAATCTAGAAAACTCAAGAAAATTGAAGCAAATCACAAATTATCCATAAATAACATGATTAATTGAAAACTTCTTCCTTTCAATTAAGTTCTTCACTCTCCACTCGATAACATCAACTTCATTCTACACAATTTGAAAGAAAATATTAGACATGCCTCCACAAACATAAATAAGATTAGTTGTTTAGAATATTAAATATACCGAGAAAATTAACTATATGGGTGCGGGCGGGTACCCATGAGTCGAGTTTACCTAAACCCAAATCCAACCCAACCTGGTGAATAGTGAACGGGTTTAAACCCAAACCCGACCCCAAACCCGTCAACACGTATTTTACCAGGGTTGACCGGGTTGGGTCGTGTGAATACTCGTGGGTTCGGGTTTTGTTGCCATCCCTAGTACCCATGTCAAGTTGAACTAAATACTGACTTTTTTGCAAGGTTTTTTTTTCAAAAGGCAAAATACACTTGTATATCCACAACTATCAAGTTTGTGACAAATATATCCACAACTATCGAAATACACGAAATATCCAAAAATCAGAAGGTTGTGTGACAAATCTATCCACTTCCGTCTGAAACTATAACGGTGTGTCAGACGGCGTTAAATTGACTAACAGAATGCTGAATCAATGCCATCTCACCTGCCACATAAGCCAAAAAGCAACCAAACTTTACACGTCGATGTCAAATAGGCTAGTTTAATAAAGGCCAAATACAACTGTATATCCACAACTATCAGGTTTGTGACAAATATATCCACCACTATTAGGTTTGTGACAAATATATCCACAACTATCGAAATACACGAAATATCCATTTCCGTCCACTCCGTCAGTTAACTTGATGACTGGACAAACGGTGGATGCTTAGTTGGCGTGTTTCTGACCCTACTGAATGACGTGGATTAAAAAAGAATTAAAAAAAACCTAAAAACCACAGACGACGAAACTAAAAATCCAACACAGAAACACGTCTGATAACCACTGATCCTCCTACGATCGATGCCTCCGCCCCAAGCCCAGATTTTGATTCCAACCACAATCCCCAAACATTGCCTCCCTTTTACTCCGACGGCTTCCATGCAGTCGGCGCCATGGTGATACCAAGTTTGAATCTCAAACAAAAATAGTTTGAATCTAACCAAATCGCCAACAGAGAAGACTGCATCAGCGAGGTCTAATAGATAATGGTGTAAAGTTTTGTTGCTTTTTGGCTTATGTGGCAGGTGAGATGGCATCGATTCAGCATTTCGTTAGTCAATTTACCGTCGTCTGACACTCCGTTATAGTTTCAGACGAAAGTTGATAGATTTTTCACACAACCTTCCGATTTTTTGATATTTCGTGTATTTCGATAGTTGTGGATATATTTGTCACAAACCTGATAGTTGTGGATATACACCTGTATTTTGCCTAATTTTTCCCCCTCTTTTAATCCACGTCATTTAGTGGGGTCAAAAGCACGCCAACTAAGCATCCACCGTCTGTCCAGTCATCAAGTTAACTGACAGAGTGGACGGAAATGGATATTTCGTGTATTCCGATAGTTGTGGATATATTTGTCACAAACCTGATAGTTGTGGATATATAGCTGTATTTTGCCTTTTCAAAATACAAGTTTGAACTTTGTGATAATAGCCTTTTTGAAAAAAACATTTAAATAGTGGGTAAATTACAAGTTTGTTTACTAAAATTACTAAACAGTTTTATGTTTGTCACTAAAATTAGTTTATTTCATTCATGGTCACTAAAATTAGTTCAAATCCAAGTTTGGTAACTCTCCGTGAACCTCCGTTAACTTTTATTAATATGACAGTCAACTCTGAGAGTTGACAGTTAAATATGTGATGTGTCAAATAAAAAATTATAAAAAATAAAATTTAATCTTCTTATAATTTTCACCTCATTATTACAATAAATAAATAAAAAGATATAATTGCGGAAGAGGCGCCTAAGAGGATCTTTGACGCCGACCGGCCGGTGGCCCTTTTCCTTTCTTCCGGGTCCAAGAAAAGTACCAACATCTCTATCATGGTGGTGATGATGTTGTCGGAAAATCCATCTCAAGCTCTTGAAGCTGTTCCGGCTCCTTTTAATCCCACTGTCATTTATTGTCATCCGAAATGACTCGCCATTTCCATCTCCTCCCGCCATCCCATACTCTGTTGTGAAATCGGCGGAGATGGAGCTACTGGCTCCCCAAACCGGGCTTATCACCCCTGAATAGATACCGTCCTCCGACCCTGCAAAAAACCCTCCTTTGTCGATGCGCCACTTGAAGCTGTATAGCGACCTGGACGTCGAAACCATCTCGTCGCACCCACCGCCAGCAACGTAATCGTCATCGGAAACCCACAGGTCGTCGTTCCACTCTTCAATCCCGGCGATGCTGTATGGAATTCCGTTACCGCTAGAGGTCGCTAAGGTGACAGAGGTGACTACGACAGCGAGGCGGCTCCCAAGGCGGAGGGAGAAGATAGGCCCATGGTCTTGGGCGAGGGAGATAACACCGGATCGAAGTCGTACGTACAGAGTTCGGAGAAGAAATTGAAACCTGACTCACCGGTCGTCATCCGACGCTCTCTCAAAAGCCAAGGGTTGCCGCTGGAAGGCGTAAACGGCGTCTCCGACGATCATCCTTGTGAAACCCTTAAAATTTCCAGTCAGGAGAATATCTCGCCTCGTGTGTTAGATCCCCTGAGCATGACCGACGCCCACGACGACGCTGGATCTAACCGGAACCTGCCTCGACCGCCTGAATCCGTAGCCGTTTTCCCCAGAATCGACAACAGTAACTCTCTTTCCTTGAATTATAACTTTTATGTTTTATTTTTTTTAATTTATTATGATAATGAGGTGGAATTTATAAAAAGATTAAATTTAAATTTTTTTTATAATTTTTAGATTGACAAATCATTCATTTAACGGTCAACCATTAGAGTTGACTGTCACATCAACGAAAGTTAATGGAGGTTAACGGAGAGTGATCAAACTCGAACTGTTAAACTAATTTTAGTGACCATGATTAGAATAAACTAATTTTAGTGGCAAACGTGAAACTTTTTAGTTATTTAAGTGACCAATCTTGCAATTTACCCTTTAAATAGTCATTCCGTTCATAAATCATAACATTAATGGAAATACTAAGGATGCTGACTAAACTAGCATTTTTTGTGACCTGACATTTTTTTGACAAAAATAATACCAGGTGAAAATGGTTATTTTCTTATTATAATAGAATAGAAAACAAACAAATAAATAAATATCTATGTCTTCCCCGAAACCCTTACCTCCCCCTGTATTTTTCTTTCTCGTTTCATCCTTTTTCACCGTCGTCGGCGGAGCTCGAGTTCTACCCCGGCACAATTCCAAAACCCGATCATTTACACTCCTCGCCTCGTAATTCTAATGACTTCTATAGTATGATTTGTGCAATTGAAGTTGTACAAATAGAGCCATGAGAAGAAATCAAACCTCCACCAGATGGTTGTCATCGGCAGTCGCTCCGAAGCATAAGGCTGCTGTCGCAAGGCGCGGACAACGTCTCCAACAAGCCTCCTTGAAAAATCCTAAAGCCTTGGCCTCCGTAGCTGGGCACCGAGGGAGATGAGCAAGAACTAGATCTGCCCATGACGGAACCAGCTCTGAAGAACCCTAATTGTTGCGCTGACCATTTTCACCATCAAAAGCTTCATTGAAACTCTCCTACTTCTTAAGTCTACTGGGCGAGAACTCAACTGAAAAATGTCTTTTGCTAAGCTTTGTTTTTTCTGCCGATGTCATTGGGTTCGAGTCTCTGTTTCGGGAAGCACAAGCAGCGGCGTCGTCGAAGCACAAACACCAGCGACAAACAACTAGATCAGCTCTAGAAAATACTTCGGCTTCTTCTCTAAATGAACTCCTGCGTAGGATGAGGGCAAGACGTTTGGCGACGAATCTCTCTATCCTCTTTTTCTTGTCCGATCATCGTCTTCTTCTAGAAATTCTTACCGACCATATGAAAGAATTTGTTGTCGCGACAATAGTTGAAGATCAAAAGAATGATGAGATTGGGAGAAATGAAAAATTAGGGTTTATTTGGCAAAGGGGGTTTTTCCGGCCGCAGTAGGGGTGAGTTATTTATGAACTTCTTTTTTCAATTAAAATCTGACGTGGCATCCATGGGGCATAATGTATCTTGTTGGAGCTTACGTGTGAGCTGAGGTGGCATCCATCTAAGGGTAACGTTGACGTTATTAACATAGTCACTAACGACGTTAAAGTTTATAACGAAAATGGCTAAATTTATCAAATTAGTTTTCAAAATGTGGCTATATCTGTATACTTTTCAAAAATTGCTATATTTGTCAAAAACGTTAAAATTATGGCGACACAAGTGTATTTTTCCTTTTTATTTTATAAAATAGAACAAAGAACAAATTTTTTTATGTGGAGAACCTTTACCCACAGTCGCCACTTGAGTGTGGCCGCAGGCATGTCAAACTCCGGGCAGACGGCGAAACAACCGTTGTGACGCCATGGGAGGGATTGGATGCATCAGGACCACCGCCCATGACCACCCAAGTGCTAGGGGAGTACGACCATACTCTGCGTGCTACAACTCACCACTGGGAGTACGACCACACTTTGTGTGCTACAACTCAACTAGCCACTAGGCTTAGATTACACCTCTCGCTCGGGAATGCTACTGCAGCTGCCCGCAGCTACAATGGATTGAACTTCGGTTCATTCCCAAGCGCTTCACACGGACAACCTACGTTTCCACTTGGATTGCAGCTTGTTCGCACATGAACAAAATTATGTATCATTGATTGATTTTATATACAAATTGCACAATTTCAATGACTAAACAGTAGTTTCACCGTAATACGTTTAAAGTTAGGGGGAAACAATGACTCTGGTTTTGAGGTATAGGCTAAAAGGAAGAGCAATATGAGTGATACCTGAAACTCATATGGTATTTTAGTTGTGGAGCAAATTATTGCAACTAAGGTTTTGGTATTAATTTAGATTACTGACCGGTGGAGAACGATTGGTTAGTTGGGAAGGGAAGTCATTGAATAAGTTTTCTATTAAAACTGTCTAAAAATCAATTAGACATAGAGGGATGAAGGTTGATTGGAGCAAAATGATTTTGGGGAAAATATGTAGTTCCTAAGCACATATTTGTTGCTTGGGTGGTGAATAGAGATAGGATTACCACTAGAGTGAAGTTGAAAAAGTGATGAATAATTGACGTGGATGTATGTCCTCTGTGTAGTGCTTCTGAAACCATAGAGCATTTATTAGTAGTGGCTGCTTGTTCTCAATAAAGGTGATGAGATTATTATTCCTAGGGGTTGTTTGGTTTGTATGTTGGGATAAAATGATGATGCAAGTTTGCAAACTCTACATGAGTGGAACTATGGATGGAAGGCTGATTGGAGGGATGTGGTGCTGGTATGTTTATAACATTTGGAGGGAACAATGCAACAAGATCTTTAAGTCTGCTAATAGAAGTGAAGAAAAAATTGTCAAGAATATGATGGACGAAGTTCACTGGTATAGTCTTGGCAACAATGACTTTAATTTGCACAGGATGTTGAGTCCTCGAGTTTTACGATTGTTGTTTAAGTAGCTGATTGATTGTAGGCTATCGAGTTAGATTTTGTAATTTGATGTGGACATTGTAAGTTGGGATAAAATGATGATGCAAGTTTGCAAACTCTACATGAGTGGAACTATGGATGGAAGGCTGATTGGAGGGATGTGGTGCTGGTATGTTTATAACATTTGGAGGGAACAATGCAACAAGATCTTTAAGTATGCTAATAGAAGTGAAGAAAAAATTGTCAAGAATATGATGGATGAAGTTCACTGGTATAGTCTTGGCAACAATGACTTTAATTTGCATAGGATGTTGAGTCCTCGAGTTTTACGATTGTTGTTTAAGTAGCTGATTGATTGTAGGCTATTGAGTTAGATTTTGTAATTTGATGTGGACATTGTAAGTGACTGTTATGCAACAACTGTATTTTTTGATGAGCTAGGCCCAAATGGTCAAGCTGGAGATATAAAAAATCGAATAACAATTAAAGAAAAAAAAGTGGAGCTTTTGAGGTCAAAATTTTGGTTCCTCTCATTTACAATCAATTCATTTCAACTATTTGGTGTGCTCATTAAACAATTCTCATTTCCATTGTCTTTTTTTTAACTTAGAAATTCATTAAATGAACCCAAAGAGGTATACAAAGTTTGGGCCAAAGAACCCACAGAAGGAAGAAACCCACATGGAAAAGGGCCAAGTCAAACCGCATCTATGAAAAGCTAAGCCTAGCACACAATGAGCCTGAAACCACAAAATGGAGAGCGAATCCCACAAGACAACCTGGAACCACCAACGACGTACTGAAACCTCAGAGTAGCGACCGCAAAGAGGAACCCAAAAGCCACCAACGATGGGAAGCGTGATAAGTCGCCCGAAGAAGGGGGAAAACGAACGACATGGTTCGAAACCACCGAATCTCACAGAAACTTGTCGAAACCCAGAGAGCCGCTACCTCAATAACCAAAGCACATGCACCGGATGATTGATCAGTAGCCCAAATGGAACGAACCTCATCTTCGACCTTCATAAAACTCCACGAGAAGGTCACAATAAGACTCATAAGTCTTCTCCGAAAAAAACTAATTAAAGAGGCGACGCAAGGAGAAGGAACATAAAACATGAAGGAGAATACAGGTTAAGAGAACATCAACCTCCTTTGTTACCAACAAAACATATCAAATGACCAGATATGAGGATCTGACTTAGGGAGGATGCAGAAGCATCTCAAATGAACAAATATGAACATCTGACACGAGGAGGAAGCAAAAGCAGTTATCATAAGAGAGGCGCGGAAAGGTAGAAGAGGGAAATCAAATCCGAAAAATGAAAGAGAAAATGCAATGAGGAAAGTAGGCAAGGAAAGATAGAAGATGGGGCTACTGTCGGCGCTCAAGAACTACCAACGACAACCCCAACATTTGAAATCTAGATTGAGGTCAGACAATGTTAGCTGCTAGCTTCTTGAACATTTCAATGAGATCCATTTCCATTGTCAATTGATATGATTCCCTCGCAAACAATTTGAATCTCTAACAGAATGCTCTCCTCTCGATCCAACTTATGGATCATGGATTAAAAGTCTAATTTTAATCGATTTATTATTTTATTTTAGCAACAAATAATTTTATTTATTGAGAGTTGAGATATTAAAGTTTAAATTTGATTTGTTATTCTTCAAAAAAAAAACATTGTATGCTTTTCCTTAATTTTACATTGAGATATACTAATTAAGTATAATTGTATACTTTTCGGTGTAAATCTCGTCCTACTATTGATTATATTTTTTTTAAACTAAAATTTATATTAATTATATTTAACCGAGGAAGTACATTTTAATGGAAAGTATTTCAAGAAATTTCATTTTATCTTCTCAAAAATCCCTTTCTCTATCTCACTTTTTCTTCTCTGCTTTCCTCACACAATCTTCTTCTCACTTCATCCTCAAACCGCCTAACAAAATTAGTACCACTACATGAAAATCAGTATCACTATATGAAAATTCGTACTAGCACTACAAAAATAAAACAAAAAATCTATATTAGTATGGATTAAAATTAAAAAATAATACCAGTGTGAAACTAGTATCACAAATAAAACAAAACAAAAAACAGTGCCAACACAACGAGCGATAATAACATATGGCTTATTTCCCTAAGTTCACACTCAACAATTCATAGTCACATAAAAATGCTAGAAACGACAACCATTCTCTCGAAGTACCCCACAAAAATATATGGGAGTCATCGGCGAAGCAAAAGTTGAAAATCGTGGGCAATAATGTTACAGTTTGATCCCATGTGGAGAACCAACATCTAATACTTTCTCCAACAACATAAAAAAGCTCTATGTGCACAAGACAAACAATAATGGAGATACGGGGTCCTTTGGCGCAATCCACGACTAGGCGTGAAATAGCCCCCAAGTTTCTCGTTCATCATAATTGAGAAACTAGTAGTCATTACACACTGTCTAAGCCAATTCACCCATGTCAAGCAAAAACGGGACTTGTACATCAATGCAACCACAAAAGGTCATTAAACCCTATCATAAGTTTTTTCCCGTATCCAATTTAACCATCGTCAGTCCCTTCTTTATTTGACTTTATGATTGAGGCAATGCATTACCTCGTGGCTTACTAGAATAAATGCACTGACTCTGAGAGACTACAACCGACAAAACCCGAGCTAACCGTTCATCCATTGGCTTAGCCAACACCTTGTAAACAAACTGGTATAGCCTCACATATCGAAGTTCTTTCATATTATCCTACAACTCCACTTTTGATAATAAAGAGATCCAAGTATGATTGATATTCTGGAGAAGAGCACCTGATTGGAAAAAATGACATACCACGCGGGTAACATCATTTCCCACTATATTCCTAAAATATCTAAAGAACAACCTAATGAACCATCCAATCTTGGTGAATTTCACCAATAGCAAACACGAACTACTTTATGTTTGAAGGAAGAATAAGAGCCACATGACTTGAATTCACCTTTGCATTACCCTTCGCTTGAATTAGTAAAGACTAACATTCATATTGGAATAGCTGTTAAAAATATTTGTCTGCAACCTTTGTTTTTTCCTCCTTCTTATGCACCCATTCTCCCCCTTCAGTTTTCAGACCCATGATAAAATTCCTTCCACAAAGAGCTCTGGTTGTAGCCTCAAAGTATGTTGTGTTCCGATAACCTTCTTTGATCCACCTAATTTTGGATTTTTGTTTCAAATATAAATCCTCATCTTCCCAAGCTCATGACAACTCTGATTACAACCTTCAAATCTCATCCCGGTCTTCAAAATATTTCTTCTTTTCTTCAACTATTAAATTTTGCGATCTCTCAATTTCTCCACCAGTCCACCTGCATTCAATGTTACTTTATGGCTCATTATGATATAATATGACATACTTTCTTTCGTTTGTCTTAAAGTTGGAACATAGGGTAACTCGTCATTCTTGGCCTACATGCCTCTTCAACCTTCGTTCTAACTTCAGTGTTTGTGACCCACTTTGCATCAAAATGAAACAAAGGTCGCGTTCTACAAGGAATATTATAGTTAGAAAGCAACGAATCTCAGTGATCCCAACCTTCATCCGATAGGTGTCGAAGTAGCAATTCTGGGAAGCTAGCTAGCCAAGACAAAGACACCAATACCCCGCCTAGTTGTTCCTCAACCAAGTCATGTTCATTCCTCCTATATGTCCACGTGAAGGGGGCAGTTGCAAAATCAATATCCTGTAATCCCATATCTCCAATAGAGTTACAAAAATCAATAGACTTATTAGAAAACGAGGGTCTAGGTTCCTTCTTTTCTATTGAAGACAGAATGCCAATAAAATCACCAATGACTATACATGACACAATCATCTGACTTTCATATTTATAAAATTTACGCAACTAGTGGTGACACATCCCTTCTTCACAACTTATATAAACACACAACAATACATACGGAAAACTTCATTTCACTGACACCAAACAAAGTTTGTCGCCTTGACCACTTCATGCACAAAAGCCCATTTACCTTATATATGTGAAATTAAAACTATAATTTACAGTATCAAATTATATTATAATTATAAATGGTTGTATCGAGTTAATTTACGCCTTTGCACTGATTTGATATCCAATTAGAATTTAAATTTGAAATAGTTGTATAGAGTTAATTTATGATCTGAATTATGAAGTTTACATATACAAAAATTTCAAACAAATAAGTTTACAATATAGTTGTATGGAGTTAATTCTTAATTTAAGATCCAAAGTTTACGCCTAGCTCCTTCGTGAACCTTGGTTAATTTAGAGATGGACATAGAACTTTTATTGTCTTTCACGAAGGATGAGATATGGCAGAATCTGGAACACATGAGATCTAGCAAGGCCCCAAAGGCGAATGGAACCCCATTACTCTTTTTTAGAGAAACTAGGAGATTGTCAAGCCAATTGTAGTCCACGAGTTATGTTGGTATCTAGAGGAAGCAAAGTCCCACATGAACTAAATAATACCCTGATTGCACTTATCCCAAAAATATAGAAGCCCTAATCACCTATGGAGTTAGACCTATAAGTCAATGCAAGGTGCTATGCAAAATTACGTTAAAGGTAAAGGCAAATAGGCTCAAACGGGTTATAAACAGGATAGTGGTGGAAAATCATAATGTGTTTGTGTCGGGAAGATATATCACTTACAATTAGGGGTGGCTATTTGGTCTGATTTTTTTGGTTTAACGGGAAATCATACCGTTTGAAACCAAAACTGTATGTAAAACAGTCGAATCCCATGTTCGGTCGCAAAATTAGTAAAAAACCGAAATTGATCTGATCCGTGTTAAAACCGGAAAACTGGATAATCTCAAAACAGACCCATCAAGCCAGCCTAGAGCCCACTACACCCGAGCTTAGCCTAGCCTTTCTCTCTAGCCCATACTCCCGAGCCCGTCTTCTGCCCCCTACTATAAACTGTCCGCCCAAAGCAATTTTTCCCTAACTCTTAAGAAATCCATGGCCACTTCCATCCTTATTCCTTCCTCCTTCCAAAATTCTAGTTCCATTTCCATCCTTCCTCCTTCATCCATCTCCAGTTCTCCACAGCTCGTTGCTCTCGGTCACAGCTCTTTGCCTTCGATCCCAGCTCGTCGCCTTCGGGCCACACCACGCCTCTCACCATCTCTAATCATCCATCTTCACACCTCTCGCCATCGGTCCCAGATCTCTACTTTGCATTCCTTGCTGAAGCGTGCTCCACCAACTATCGACGACCAGCAGGCAGCGGCCGCCAAAATCAGAAAGATGGAGGGGAGCAGCAGCTGGGTGAGTATATTAATTTGTGTTTGCTCTTTGATGGAGAAAGGAGAAGCAGTTTTAAATTGATGAGGTCTTGGCTTTTATTTTCTGAATGCGATGAATTAATTCTGCACCAAGGTCGCTGCCAATTGCCAAACTACAGTTGCAGAGAGCACTTGGGGGAGTTGATGGAATTGAATAGTTCTAGTTTTTAGACTAGTCTTTCGGGTAGGTTATTGAATTGAGTCCCAAAAACATGCATTTTATGATTTTGATTGTATGCTTATATTGGTGTGAAATCCTTATTCTTGATATTGATGTTTGTGGCTTTGTGTAGTGCAGGGTTTTTAGAAGCGAGTACATACCAGCTTCAAGGGGAGATGATAATTTGCCTCCTCTTCCTAGTAGGAAGCAAGCACAAGTTTCAAGGGCACCTGTTAAGAGTAGTAACAATGGTCTTAATACTATTATTTGCTGTTGGCGACGAACAGGCACCTCAAGAACAAGAACTAGTATCAACTAGCAACACCACAACAACTCAAGCCGCAACTTTGAAGTTTTGAATTAGACTTTGGTTTTGTAATAGGTAGTTTGTTGTAATTTGGTATTGGAAAATGTTTGGCTTGTTTTTTCTAAAAATTATGTAGAAATAGGTTATCGGCATTCCAACAAAAGGGGTATATGCAGTAAAATTTTATAGGCAGGGCCGGTATGGGTTAGAACCGGATAGACCGGATCGGGATAGACCCGACTGGACCCAATCCATTTTCGGGTTGGCGTATTTCTGAAAAAATCGGATTGGGACCGGACCGTGTTCTACCCATACTTACAATGTCATGGTGGCCATTGTATATTTTCATGCCATGAAAAATAAGAAAGAAACAAACAAAAAAGTCTTTGTGACAACAAAACTAGACATTGCAAAAGCCTATGATTGATTAAATTATGATTTTTTTTTTAAAATCCATGATGATTAGAATGGGTTTCGTAGACATATGGGTATCAATCTAATTATGCATTGCATTACCACTGTTATTGGACAATCAAAGTACCACATCGGAAATACAAGTGAAGGAACCCTTGTATATTAGTGTCCACCAAGCTCAATTAGTACGAGGCCTTTTGGGAAGGAACCCAAAAGTAAAACCGTGCCGACTTGACCCTAAACGGACAATATCGTACTAATGGAGCTGGCCAATTTTGACAAGTGGTACCAGAGCCTAGTTCGGTTCGGTCCGGGGCGGTGGACGTTAGTTTGGTGGGACCCTCATTCGGTGACCTCATGATTTGATATATGCATATGTTTGGTGCATCCATGAGAGGTCCACGTCTGTTTGGCGGATCAAAGAGAGTTCCGCATCTGGAAAGCATATCAAAGAGAGTTCTGCATCTGGGAAAAATCCTTGTACCGAGAAGCTCATCGATACAAGGTGTCTTGCAGATCAAGATAATCGTTGAGGAGAGGACACAAAGTTCGTGGTCCTTGTCTTGAGGGGAGGATTGTTATGGGAAACTCCAAGTACCACATTGGTAATACAAGGGAAGGGACCCTTGTATATAAGTGTCCACCTACCCAATTAGTATGACGCCTTTTGGGGAGGATACCCAAAAGTAAAACCGTGCAGGCTTGGCCCAAAGCGAACAATATCGTACTAATGGGAGCTGCTCAATTCCGACAACTACGATCTTCTTTGTTGTTGTAATCAATGAACAACAATCACCTATATTTGTAACAGGAAGGGGTTTGAGGCACAGAAACCCTATCTCGCCCTATGTCTTTCTATTATGTGTAGAGGGATTGTCATCCATTACCTTGGAAGCGACTGGAGAGGGAAAATTACATAACATTCAAGTTTCAAGGAGAGACCCTATTATATCACATCTATTATTTGCTTATGATAACATTTTTTCACAAGAGAAACTACACAAATGTACACAACTAGGAGACATACTAAGGATATATGAGAGAGAGTCGAGACAAAGGGTCAACCTTCAAAAATCTGAGTTATCTTTAGTCCTAATGTTGATATATAACAACATGTCAGTTTTGCTAACATTTTGGGTATGAAACAAGTGGACCATCATGCTAAATATCTCAACTTACATGTTGTGATATGCAAGACAAGAATTATGCTTTTGGGGTGCTTATGGATAAAGTAAGAAGGAAGATTAAACTATGAAAAAGCTAGACACTTTGAAATTATGCAAAAGAAGTGATCATTAAAATTGTAGCTCAAGCTTAGCTCAACATTTGTATTTCTAGTGCCTAATGGAGTTCTTTAAGAGATAAAGAGTGCTATAATGTGTTTTTGGTGGGGCCAGAAGAAAGGAGGATTCTTTGGCAAGCTTGGAAGAAACTGTGTGAGCCTATGACCACATGGAGCATTTGACTTTAAGGATTTAAAGGTTTTTAATCTCGCCCTACTAGAAAATCATATTTAGAATCTTATACAAAATTCAGATTCTTTGGTAGCCAGAGTCTTAAAGGGTAAGTACTATCCTAACACTGATGTTCTACATGTTAGTGTTTGAGCCTAGAATGTACTAGGCGGTTATGGGGCTCCGATCTGGACTCCTTCGTCTGATCTCCTCGAGAGGGGGAAGAACCTGTGAGGCGGGGGGCGGCCCCCGGGATCTACGCTCCGACGCCCAAGTTAGTACGATATAGGAGAGGGTATGGTATGTAGAGAGATAAAGTAGAGAGAGACCTTAGGGGAAAGTGAGGAAGGGAAGAGAGGATCCTTTAACTTGGAGGGTTAGGCCTCCTTATATAGGGTGTGGGCTTCCTTGAGTGGGCTTGGGCCCAGGACGCTGTGGGCTTGGGCCCGTTTATAGTCGTGTTAGGCATATTAATCCATATCCCAACAATTGCCCCTTTACTTCTTATATTCTGTAAGAATGGAAGGAGTAATATAATGCGTTAATCGTGTATTAATTTGCCTTACTTGCGGATCCGGATGATGCGGTTTGCCCCTTGTGTGAGTTACGTGATCATTTCTTTTGCCCCTTGCTTATCTTTCGATGTCTTGAACTAAAGCTCTCAAGTCGTTAAGAGTTCCTTCGCTAGTCCATTGTTGTTAGCGCTAGTAGACCATAATTGCGACCTAGGTAGGGTGGCCCCCACGGCTTGAGAGTTTTAACTCAAGACGCTCTTGTTTAGTGTTTCTTCGGCTTACTGGGGTGTGCTTCTGCTTCGCTTCTGGAGAAGCATTGTTTCTTCGCTTCCAAGGAAACACATTAGTCCTTCGGCTTCTTGGGAAGTGCATTGCTCCTTCGCTTTCTGGGAAGCGCTTTGCTCCTTAGGCTTCTTGGGAAGCGCATCGCTCCTTCGGCTTCCTGGGAAGCGCTTTAGTCCTCAATTTCCTGGAAAGCGCATTAATCATTTGCTTTCTGGGAAGTGCATTGCTCCTTCGCTTCATGGGAAGCGCATTGCTCCTTAGGCTTCCTTGGAAGCGCCTCGCTCCTTCGCTTCTTGGGAAGCATATCGCTCCTTCGGCTTCATCGACACACATCGCTCCTGGGCTTCCTGAGAAGCGCATTTCTCCTCGGCTTCCTGAGAAGCGCATCACTCCCCGACTTTTTGGGAAGCGCTTCGCTACTCGGCTTCCTGGGAAGCGCATCGCTCCTCGGCTTTCTGGGAAGCGCGTCGCTCCTCGGCCTCCTGGGAAGAGCGTCGCTCCTCGGCTTCTTGGGAAGCGCGTCGCTCCTCTGCTTCCTGGGAAGCGCGTCGCTCCTCGGCTTCCTGGGGAGCGCTTCGCTCCTCGGCTTCCTGGGGAGCGCATTGCTCCTGCGCTTCCTGGGAAGCGCTTCGCTAATCGGCTTCCTGGGAAGCGCATCGCTCCTCGGCTTTCTGAGAAGCGCGTCGCTCCTCGGCCTCCTGGGAAGCGCGTCGCTCCTCGGATTCCTGAGAAGCACATTGCTTCTTTGCTTCTTGAGAAGCGCGTCGCTCCTCGGCTTCCTGAGAAGCGCATCATTCCTCGGCTTCCTGGGAAGCGCATCGCTCCTCGGCTTCCTGGGAAGCACATCGCTCCTCGGCTTCCTGGGGAGCGCATTGCTCCTTCACTTCCTGGGAAGCACATCACTCCTCGGCTTCTTGGGAAGCGCTCCGCTAATCGGCTTCCTGGGAAGCGCATCGCTCCTCGGCTTCCTGGGAAGCGCATCGCTCCTCGGCTTTCTGAGAAGCGCGTCCCTCCTCGGCCTCCTGGGAAGCGCGTCGTTCGGCTTCCTGGGAAGCGCATCACTCCTCGGCTTCCTGGGAAGCGCTTCGCTACTCGGCTTCCTGGGAAGCGCATCGCTCCTCGGCTTTCTGAGAAGCGCGTCGCTCCTCGGCCTCCTGGGAAGCGCGTCGCGCCTTCGGCTTCCTGAGAAGCGCATTGCTCCTTCGCTTCCTGGGAAGTGCATTGCTTCTTCGATGTAACACCCTAACATTTGGGTCTAGGTTCAACCGAATTGTTGGATCGACAATTACGTACGAAAGTTTGCAATCGTGAATTAGTAATACCAACAACAATAATAACAGCTATTATAATTTTAATTATTATATATATAGATAAAATAAAATAAAAACCCAACCCATTTACCCGTTACCCATTCCCCCTACTAATTTCTCCATCGGTTACGTCTGATGCAATTTTCACATTCCCCATTTTAATGACCCCCACGTTAAAACCTTCACATTCATTCTTTTCCTCCTCGTTGGCGCCGAGCGGAACGGGTACAAACAATGGCGTTCGCGGCCTGATCCATTGACAAGGGAGCGATGGAATTGGACTGGCGGCAGCGCAAGCATGGTGATGGGATGGAGAAAGAAGCGAGAAGAAGGGAAGCTTTACTCAGTGGAGGAATTGAAGCAGCTCTTCAAATCCCTCGTCACAGCCGCACCCGTTGCTGAAACCCCATCCCCACTAAAGGTATCAGAGGCAAGTGAATCACCCTCTACACTTAATTCTAGATCGTCTTTGGCAATGGTGGTGGGATTAACGATTTGGAGCAAATGTATATAAATGGTGGATTATAAAGATAATTTGGTGTTGCAGGGCCATGATTCAATAGATGAATTTTAAGTGGGTATGAAGCTTTGTTTATGAACTAATGGTTTGGAATAGCTTTTGACGTGGGATTGGTTAGTGGTATTATAAGCTACAAGAAACAGTGGGCAAGGGGTTGGTTGGTAAATGGTGGAAGAAGGATCAGTTGGGTAAAAAGAAGGGTTAATTAGAAGAACTTGGAAATTGGAATGGGGTTTTAGTGGATTCACATGGTTAGTGTTTACGTATGCAAGCGTTATTACGTTAGATGGAAATATTTAACGTTTCTGGGAATGGTATGTATTGATGGATGGATTAGGTGATATGGGGTATGGAAAAAGAGGATGGTAAACGAGAAGTGATGGCGGAGGAAGTAAACTCGAGTCAGTCAACTTAACAACCAATAAGGTGAGTGTAAAGGGGGTAAAATCTCCGTCGAGGTCTTTTAGTTTATGCCTTTTTAATTCAGTTATGTTATTTAATTTTTAAGTAAGCGCGATTATGTGTGTGAGGCATCCCACCGCCTACTTAAGGTGGAGGCACGCGTTGTGCTATGTAAGTATGTGTTTGTGATGTATGGATGATGATAATTGAACCCCCGGGCGGTTGGGCCACTACTGGACGCAGTAGATGGTCGGGTCACTACTGGACGGCGATACGTAACGCAGTAGTTGACGGGCATGGACTGGACGGCGAGACGTAACGCATTGCCATTGCCGAGTATGGGTATGCAACCGGACGGCGAGACGTAACGCGGTTGGCATACTAGGGTAGGACACCGGACGGCGAGACGTAACGCGGTGGTCCCTTGTGTTGGTGTCTATGGATTAAGAATATAAGTAAGGGAATTTAAAAGATAAGATAGGAGTAGAGATCTCTTATAGACTGTTTGGTAGTAAAGTTTAAAGGATGGAAGTGAGAACGACTTTCATCTAAGGAAAGGGAACGCTAATAACGTGTTTTAGTAAGTAGTTTGCTTAGAGCAAAGACCTTAGGAAGTAACGACGAGACTGACCCCTTCTCACTCACCAGGTCGAGGAAGGGTTAGCAGAGGCAGATTTCGAGAAGAGGCAAGGAGATGCGTGCAACTGCACCAGCATTAACGAGATGTCAAGGAGCTAATTGAGGAATTAGAGTTAGACTTGTGTAGTTTTGATGTTTTAGGATTATAAGTATATAAACTGGAGATTCGAGGTTTTGAGTTTGTGTGGTTTTGTCGACTATGTATTTGAGGTCGCCCACGTGTTTAGGGCATTTCATTTGAAAAGGATTCCCTTGCATTCGTTTTAAATGAAATCTTGAGTATTGTTTTAATCGGCTCCGGAGCCATGGTTATTTCGGTTCGTTTAAAAGTATCGGGACGTTACATTCGATTCCTGGGAAGCGCATCGCTCCTCGGCTTCCTGAGAAGGAAGCGCATTGCTCATTCGACTTCCTGAGAAGGAATCGCATCGCTCCTTCGCCTCATGGGAAGCGTTCCCTAGAGGGAGAATCGCTCGGAGGCAGGAAAGCATTCCATAAAGGGAACATTGCTCGGAGGCGGGAAGCGTTCCTCGTGGGGAGCCTCGCCCAGAGGCGATTTTCGAGCCTTGCTCGGAGGCGGAAGGCATGAATCAATCACCGAAGGATGCACCGCTCGGAGGCGGTTTTGTGGCCTTGCCCAGAGGCGAAGGGTATGAATTAATCACCGAAGGGTGCATCGCTCGGAGGCGGTTAGAATTCCCGAGAGGGAGCATCGCACGGAGGCGGTAAGCATTCTCCGGAGAGAGCATCGCTCGGAGGCGGGAATCTTCGAACCTAGTCCAGAGGCAGGAGGCGTGAGTCTTCGAGTATCCGAGAAAGAAGCAAGTGGCTAGGGCCCAATATATTTGAAGTATAAATATAGCATAGAGAGCGCCTAGCATAATAATAATGAACCGCTTTGCGTAAGATATATTTTTGTAAAATAGACTTAGCTTGAGAGAAGTTGGAGAGCGGTTAAGTATTAGCTGCTTCGATGTTGAACACAAAGTGCTCGTGGCATCCTGGTCGGCGTGTTAGCCTGGCACACGCAGGTCGGCGTTTCGAATGTTGGGCCGCATTATAGCCTGATGGGAGGCTAATGTTGGATTTGTTGAGCGGGCTGGCCTAATGAGAGATGGAGGGCGGTCTCTGCATTGTTGGTAATGTTGGACTCGATCTTGGGCTTCGGGCGAGGCGGTCCGCTTTGGAGTATATGAGCGAGTTGCATGATGTGGGCCGCACAAGATATGGGTTGACGCGGTCATGGGCTTTGTGGAGATGGGCTGACGACGGTCTCGGACTAATGGGCCGCGTGCTAGATCTTCTGACGTGAGATGGGCTGGCGAGGGGAGGCTTCTCGGTTCTTGGTGAGTTGTGGAAAGCGGGCTTCTCTCGAATTTGAGACGCGGGCCGGATGACACGAAGCCAGTACTTGGCGGTTGGCGGGAGCAGAACTGGGCCCATGTGATTATGGGCGGCCCACCTCTTATTCAGTCCCTTGGAGGCGGCCCGTTGGATGTCGGCAGGCTAGATGGAGCCCGAATGTGTGGGCTTGTAAGGCGGGCCGGTTTGAGGCTAGTTTCGGGCCGCGAGCAGGAGAAGGGTTGCATTGTGCGGTTGCGCGGGCCTTGGGCTTGTGATGTGAAAAACGGTCTTGAATGGAGGACGCTGATGGGCTTTGGATGCAGGGCCGCCTTTGGGCGGGCTGTGATTGGAAGGCGGTCTTGTGAGGCCGAATTCGTGGCGCGGGCTTTGTAGGGGAGACGTATCATTTGGAGGCGGGCCACTTCTGGATGGGCCGTTGGATGTGGGCTTTATACCTTGTGGGTCTAATGCTGTCAAGACTGGCTTGATGAAGAGGTGGATCTGGTGGGTGTGAAAGTCCTTTGAGCTGTTCTTCTTCTTCGATTCAGAATTTCCTTTTCATCTTTTTATTAGGCGCTTCTTTGGGAACTGCGCCAGCTCCTTGGGAAACTCGTTTGTCAGATGGACATGGGGAGAGAGTAACTGAGATAAAGTAACCTGCTTTTTTTGGTGTGACTCCACTGTAGGAGAATAGTCTGCTTTTTTCATAGCAGGTCAGAGGTGACGATGGTGATGTTGACCGTGATAAGACGTTTCCTTTTCCCGTCGGAGCTCCGCTCGGCTAGGGACTTCGGTGACCGGAATCTGAAAATTTCCAGTTTCATTCTAAGGCGTGGCTACTGATTTGGAGAGACGCAGATCTGGCTTTGAAGGTTCTGAGTTGGAGGGGACCGGGATGTCGATGATGGCGAGTGGAAGATGAAAGAATGCAGACCTGCTGTCGGAGGCGATGGACAGCTAGGCCATGACTGTTGACGACGACGAGGAGTTTTTCGGCGGAGTTAAGCGTTCGGGCGGCAAACGGTGAAGACCACGAGGCAAAGTCCATGGAACACACGGATCCTTTTTCTCTTTTGTTTCGTGCAATGAAGCTTTTCTTGGGTCTTTATTTTTTCTTCGGTGGAGATATTGGCTTTGCTTCTTTTCCCGATTTGCTTGCGGCTCCAGTTTCTTTGTCCTCTTTGCTCCAGGGAACCCTGGCGGGCTTGGCAGTTGGTGGAGGAAGAACAGATTTTCTTCCCTCCTTTAGAAATCAGACTTAGAAAATCTAGATCATTGCCCCACGGTGGGCGCCAAATTGTTTGAGCCTAGAATGTACTAGGCGGTTATGGGGCTCCGATCTGGACTCCTTCGTCTGATCTCCTCGAGAGGGGGAAGAACGTGTGAGGCGGGGGGCGGCCCCCGGGATCTACGCTCCGACGCCCAAGTTAGTACGATATAGGAGAGGGTATGGTATGTAGAGAGATAAAGTAGAGAGAGAGACCTTAGGGGAAAGTGAGGAAGGGAAGATAGGATCCTTTAGCTTGGAGGGTTAGGCCTCCTTATATAGGGTGTGGGCTTCCTTGAGTGGGCTTGGGCCGAGGACGCTGTGGGCTTGGGCCCGTTTATAGTCGTGTTAGGCATATTAATCCATATCCCAACAGTTAGGGAGGTTGTTTTCCTAGCTAAATTTGGTGAACTCTGATGGTTGCACAAGATTTGGTTCGACAATTAAACCCGTTAGAGTGGGAAATAGTACAATGTGGTGGGAAATAGTACAATGTGAAAGTGAGGGGTGATAAATGGGATCCTGGTGTAGAAGAGGAAAATTTTCTCATCATTTCACCAGTTATCACGTTGGGAGTTCTCGCAAGGGTCTCGAATGGGATTGATCATGAAATCGTGTTTGGGGGACTAACATACTGCAAAATCATTTCAATTATACAAATATAATGAGAATTATGGGTATTCCTATCCAAAAGAAGCATACACTAGATTGCCAAGTGTGGTGCTTTAGAAACCGGAAGCTTATACGACTAGGTCGACCTATTTTGCTTGGATGTAGAAGGAGAAAGACGAAGAGATTAAATAGGAAGTAGGAGAGATCTATGGCTCTGTGAATTGGAAACGAGTTTGGGCATTGACATACTGCATAAGGTGAACACCTTCATTTGACGTTTTCTTCACTATGTTCTACACAAAGGGAAAACATTGAATCAAGGAAGAAAGATGCACCAATTGAGTGCCCTTTCTGTAAACTAGAGGAAACCCAAGATCACATGTTCAGGAACGCTCTTGGTCTAGAAGAGTATGGTCTCCTGCTGATTTCTTATATCTTTTTTAAAGGGGAAAGGATCTACCATGCAAAACTTGGTTATGTGAGGTTATATGTGAAGTGGATAATGAGTCTCTTTCAAAATTCACCATGGTTCTCTAGAATCTATGAAATGAGAGGAATAATCACCTCTTTAACAATTAGAAACTAGAGGAGTTGGAAATTGCTGGCAAAGCCCTATCCAACTGGAATGAATACAATTCATGTCATCGGAAGGCGTGTGAGTAGCAAGAAATCTTACCTAGAAAAGGCCGCATAAGGGATGGTTGAATGTTAATGTCGATGCAACTATTTTAGCGAAAGAGGGATCGACATATGACATAGTGGTGCAACATTCAGAGAGAAAGTGTCTTTTAACTGCGGTGAGAAGAGAGCGACACTAGTGGTCATGTAGATTGCAAATCTTCAAGCAATTGCTTTTGCTTGCTTTTGCTCTGAAGATGGTGGAAATCGTCGATACAAACTATTTGGAGGCGGCTTCCAAACTCAACCAGTGCAATGCAACTAGTCTTCTCTGCAAGCATGTCGACTCAATGATAAAATACAGGCCGAGGTCTGGAGAATTTGTATGTCATTCACTAAGAGAGAATGCATAAAGATGGCAAAAATATCCGTAATCGTGAATATCCGCCCGAATCCGGCCTAATCGAGTAGGGTAAAACCCGAACCCGGAGGACATTTAGTGGGTATGGGTAAAACCCGAACCCGAATATTGTGGGTAATGGGTGGGCATGGGTTCCTCACTATCCAACCCGAACCCGCACGATTATACACATGCACATGTATTTTGTCTAGAAATAATCATTATTTTTCTATAACATATTTTATATTTAGCATATAAATATAATATTTTCATGAAATTGTATTTTAATTAATTTTCTTCATTCGGATAAAGTATTGTCGTACTTTTCCTCTTACGTAATGTGAGAATGCATATGAATGTTAGCATATTGGTTGGTGTTATGAAGAGAAATTATTACCCATGGATAACCGTGGATATCCGAAACCCGAACGGGTATGGGTATGATTTTGATTTTCTACCCGTTTCACATATGGGTATGGGTAAAACCCGAACTAGTTTGGGTAAGGTAACGGATATGCACTATCCGCCCCCGACCCGACCCATTGCCATCCCTAAGAATGCAATAAAGTAGCCTATATGATGGCCCACACACTCTACAATTGGGATATTCAGGAAGTTTGGGTTGAAATACCGTCTATCTTTATTTTCTCGTTACATTCCGGTTGTAATAAGAAAAAAAACAATCCCTCCAATTTGGTTATCCCTACACCTTTGTCCATCTAACTGGCAAATTGGAGTTTTCACTATTTTCGAATTAGCAGCAAAAAAGAAAGGGACAGACCGTTCCTTAAGTATCTAAAAATGGGAGGTCTCACCAACGATGGATCTTTCAGTCATTATGGACAATCAGGCCAAATTGAAGCCAGTTTAAACTAGAAATAATCTGACATCTCAAGCTATCCTTCTGTGTGTCTGACTACACTCTTTCGCTACCTAAACAATCAAAACCAAACTCTTCAAGAATCATACAGTTTATGTTCTCATGTCGAAATCATCCACGAAGAAGTGAAATTTCGGATCAACCATAATGCGAAGCCAAATCTCCGAAACACTTTCCCAAGGTTCAGCAGTCTGTGTGCTTTCCCTTTTCACATGATTTGGGCATGAAGAGTTATTACGAAGACACTCTCAAGCATTTCAAAGTTGAGGTGAGGACAGAGAGCTTATCGGAAGCGTGCAGCTTGTACTCTTTCTCGAGAGCAGCTGAGGCCAGAGATGGCAGATCTGAACTACTGTCCTTGTCTTCCCTGTTCCTTCCTCTCGCCAGTTGTGAAATGGCTGAGGTACACTGGACAATTTGAAGGAAAAAAATAGACGCAGCAAAAGAGGGTTTCTCAGTCAGTCATGACTGAAGATAAGAACAATAGTTCCAGGCCAAGATGCAGGAAAATTTCCCACTGTACACATGTTTTTAAAAAAAATTCTCAAAATACACTTGTTATGAAAAAAATTACCAAACTACGCATGTTTGGGTCTTCACCGCGTCAGACTAAGGCGGTGATTGCTTCACCGCGTTAAACAAGGGCGGTGATGCAATCACCGCGTTAGAGAAAAACGGTGATTGCATCACCGCTGTAGACAAAACCGGTGATAGCTTCACCGCGTTCGACGGCCGCGGTGAAGGCCTTACCTGCGTCGAATCTTTAAAAAAACGTAACTTTGTGCTCGGTTATCCGATCGTGGTGAAATTTTTTTTGATTCCACATAGATTTTCGAGATCTTGCAAGCCGCAAACTGCCGTAGGCGGTTTGGTCCCGCCTTCGTCCCGAAAAAACGTCGTTTGCTACCCCTAACGAGCCTTTTTTCGATTTCGTCAAACTTTGAACGACCATAACTTTGTGCTCCACAATCCGAAAATCATGAAATTTTTTTTGATTTTGCATAACTTTTTGAGGACTACAATTTTTATCATAGACATAATTTCGGAATGTACTTGGATTCCTAAAAAGGAAAGGTAAACTTATTCTCAAAACCCTGTATATCCAAAATAATTCATTTTTTGAAAATTCTCTCCTACTAAAAATTGTAGTCCTCAAAAAGTTATGCAAAATAAAAAAAAAAATTCATGATTTTCGGATTGTGGAGCACAAAGTTATGGTCGTCCAAAGTTTGACGAAATCGAAAAAAGGCTCGTTCGGGGTAGCAAACGACGTTTTTTCGGGACGAAGGCGGGACCAAACCGCCTACGGCGGTTTGCGGCTTGCAAGATCTCGAAAAATTATGCGGAATCAAAAAAAATTTCATCACGATCGGATAACCGAGCAAAAAGTTACGTTTTTTTAAAGATTTTACGTAGGTCAGGCCTTCACCAGGCCTTCACCGTTTTCCTCTAACGCGGTGATGCATTCACCGCGTTTCTCTACAGCGGTGATGCAATCACCGTTTTTGTCTAAGGCGGTGATGCAATCACCGTTTTCGTCTAACGCGGTGATTCAATCACCGCCTTTGTCAGACGCGGTGAAGGCCCAAACATGCGTAGATTGGGAATTTTTTTCATAACATGTGTATTTTGAGAATTTTTTTTAAAAACATGTGTACAGTGGGATTTTTTCCCAAGATGCAGGGAACCTGAATTAGGCTTGTTAGCACAACTAACCAGGCAGATGCCAAAGAGAGCCCTGTTGTTCTTGCCTCCGGACAAATCTATGGTGGAGGAGTAGTATTTCTTTGCTGTCTGAAGGTTTTCTAGTCCGCCGAGTGTATAGAGTACCTGTTCATTGCAAACAAAAAAACGCCTGATTTCGGTTTTGCATAATCGAAAAGTGGGTAATGGAATACAAACTTGGATGGGAAAAGGAGACTTACGTCAGCATAGGCAAGATGGTAGAGTGGAACAGTAGGTTGAGATAGTATCAGTTCCTCATAGCAGAAAGCAGCTTGCTTGTACCTAATTTATGGATATAATCGTATATAGATCAGGCTTCTGGCCCTACAAATGGATGTAATATTACAAATGGAAGTAGCACGATTCAGTAAAATCCTCACATTTGTAGGGAAACGTATATCTCTGCAAGTTCTCTCCATGCATCATGATCCGCCATAAATCTGAAAATAAGATAAGAACGATGCCAAGTCAATAATGTGTTGGAGCTCGACTCAAGAAGTTGACTTTCTAGAATGGCATACTATCTCATAATGTGTCATTACTCATTATTGATTGAACAAATAAACTTAACTAATAAGCTTAAACTCATTAAAGCAACAGGGCCACAAGAAAGAAATGAGAGGTTGCCCTGGTGACTTGAACTTAGGGAAGCAAGATTCCAAGAAGGGACTCACATTTCCAGATATTTGTTTAGCCATTCAATGGCTGCAGAAATGTTGCCCTGAGCCTTTGCTATAGCAACCCTTCTCTTGTGGATTACCTGCAGAATGATCACAAAACCAGAAATCACATTGTGCGGGGAACTCTTCACGTAATCCTCTTAATAAGAAAGTGTAACTATATAATTCTAAGTAAGGCAATTACTTGATCAAAAGGATTGTCCTCCAGAAGGCTTGAGTAAGCCGCCTCTGCATCTTCCCAGGATCCCTTTGCTTCAAGTAACATTGCTTCCAACCTGCCTGTGATTTAAACCAAAAGATAACCAAAACATCAAGTGTGGTGGGTATAGTTAAGTACTGCAATTACAGCCAGGCTAGTGACTCAAGCTCAAAATGGATGGCCAGTAACAGCATGCAGATCATGAACTTAGAGGAATTTAGTGACAAAGTTGGGGAAGCATGAACCATGAACAACTTGGAAGCTGGTTCAAAAGGTGTACTGAAATGGCATTGAAGGCTAAGTTTACTTACCAACTCTTTTGCTCTCTGGAAACTTCTTCTGCAATGCACTTATGCAATCCTACAAAAGATAACAGAACTATGTCACTTGCACTTCAAATAATGGCATCAGGATAGTGAGTCCTCAACCAAATATGGATCAAGAAGACTCAACCAGAGTAGGAAATATAGTTAGTTGATCAACTAAAAAATCAACTAACATAAAAATAGTATACATGTTAGCCTCTATTAAACCAGGTCAAACTAGTAAGTCAAGTCACCAATGCCTGGTGAAACTAATAAATCAATGACGGAATTAGTTAATAAACATTAAGATACAGAAGTTCACAACAAAGCCCATTCTTTGGTCTGTGCTGCACCTAGTAAAACAGTCCAAGTAGACACAGCGAGTTCTGAATTAAGCCTCTCACAAGCTAAGCCAACATCAAAACTGTCTAGTAACTAAAGAAGGATGTAAGCTCGAAAAGGAAGGATCAGTACCTTTGCCACATCAAGAGCGTGGCAGTCCATAGCTGCAACAGCTACTTGTTCATATAGGGTCCACTCTGCAATAAAAGACAGGAGTTAATCATAGTAGTTTGACATGAATCTCAAACAACAGCCGGGGCATAGTTACAATTTACATGAGAGCTAGTAAGCTCTCATACGCTTTAGCAGAGATTCATTCTCTTCTAGCTCTATGACCAAGACAGAATCAGACACCTTTCACCAAGCCATGTCTCCTTCCACTCAACTAAAAAAACACATCTTGGCACCCAGATTTGTACCAAATGAAAAATTCTTCTCCGAATCACACCTTCGTCAGTCTAAGTAGTTAACGAAAAATCCTCTGCAACTACCAAACCAGTCATGTATAGAAACCAATACTGGATTGGAGTTTGCTTGAATAGGGTTCACTCGAAAGCATCACAATCACTTCTGTAAACCAGAGTTCCAACAAATATTCTCTTCAAAAGAACCCCAATCAGCTCAAAATACAATCAAATCAACCTCCCAACTGTACAACACACCCGCAAATCCAAACCACACAAATCACCCCTCAACTCATCCTACAGATCACTAAGCAGAATCATTTCGGGAAGAATTAAACTGCAATTCGAATGGGGAACAACAACAAAGACGCACCATCGGGACCGAGACTGGATCGCTTTCGGGAGTCATTCAGGATGGACAGCCCGTACTTGAGCACCTTATCGGAACGCCTGACCTTGAGCTTCCTAGCCAGGCAAAGGTACTCCCAGGCGCCTCCCCCGCCATTGTCGACCTGGTTCTCGAGCTTGTTCAATTGACTCTCCTCCGTTTTGGTCACCATCTCTCTCCCCTTGATTATCGCGGCAACTCTGCTTCTCGCGTCACAATTGGGGAAGCACTAATTGGAACAAGCTATGGGATTATTGATCGTCGGCTGGTTTCCTTTCTTCGTTTCTGCCGTCCGCGAGCCGCTTCTGGGATCTGTTATTCTGATTCAGTTGGGAGCAGCGGCAGCGAAATTAACTGGAAGAAAGAGAAGAGACCCACTAGCGAGCGAGAGAGCGAGAGAAGAAAAAAAAATATCTCAAAGTCTTGTTTGTTGGCTAAATTATACGTTTGGTCACTCGAATTATACAAGTCTTTTGCCATTCAAATTACTTTTCTTTTTTATTCGTCACTAACTTTACAAATCGTTTCACCATTAGTCACCGGCCGTTATACTCCGTTAAATTTGTCCTACATGGCAGTCAACTATATAGTTTGACCGTTAAGTAGATGACGTGGAAATTAAAAAAAATTAAATAATTAATTTATTTGTCCACCTCATCATTCCACATGCTTTGTGTATATGATTTATCATATAACTCTTTAATAAAAATTAATTAAATCAAAAAAATAAATAATATGATTAATTTATTCTCCACCGGTAAAGATCCGATGGACGAGATTGCCGCTGCATGCAGCCGCGTACGCCACTCTGGCACCGATCTCTGTCTGGTCGCCCTTTGACGTCCATCCCGTTTCCGAAACCACCATCTCGATGTCGTCGAACTTCAGCGCCAACATCGCTGCGAACACGGTATCGAATTAATATTCGGTATTAATTGGGTTCAACCAGTATTGGTTATCACCCGACCCGTTGGTCCATTTCCAAATTTTAAATAAAACTAGCTTATAACCCGACTCATTGGTCGGATGTAAATGAGCCGAATATTGAATTATTTGTATGGATGTAATAATGCTTTTGGCTCATGTATATTGTGGAGAGCAGCATCTAGGGATGGCAATGGGTAGGGTTGGGTCGGGTTTTGACAAACCCAAACCCATGGGTTTATCCGTGAAAAAAACCTCGAGGCAAAACTCACTGGGTTTGAAAAACTCAAACCCAACTCAACCCGTTGGGTATCAAAGGGTTCATGGGTACTCATGGGTTTTTGTCGTAAAAAAATTACAATAACAAGTTTTTATCAAAGTAAAAGTCAAATATCAATCTCTCAACACAAATTATCCATATATAAACACCATTCTAGAAATTCAAGCACACTTCGCACTCCTCTTTCGGTACTCTTCTTACCACTCCTCGTCAAACCCCAATCATACCCTTTTGTCGCCATGTCCTCGAGCAACTCGGTCACTTCGGGTGGAGTCTTGTTCATCAACTTCTCTTGACATAAAGAGTCAATGTGAATATTGTCCTCTTGGTGGAGACCGCCATAGAAGGTCTCGATCCAAAATTGCTCCTCGAATCCGTGGTGTGGGCATTGAAGGAAGTAATCAGAGTATCTCTCCCATGTATCCCTCAATGACTCATCCTCCTCTTGCTCGAAATGAGCGATCTTCTTGCACCACTCCGCCGTCTTGGAAGGAGGACAATATCGAGTCATGAACTTGTTGACCAAGTCATCCCACGAGGTGATCAAGAGAGCCAGTCTATTGTTGAGCCTTCGAAATGCATTCCTCGCAAGAGAGTAGGGAAATAGTCTCAACTTCAAAGCGTCCTCGGGGACCCCATTTATCTTCAAACTTCACGTAAGCTTGATGAACCTCTGGTCAAGTGAACAAGTGAACAAACACCACTCTCTTGGTCAATAGGTCAAGGGAATTCGATTCAACCCACCAAAGTAGCTCTCTTGACCTATTGACTAAGGGTTGCCAAGACTTCACCCTCGAATCGGAGTTCGGACAGCTAAATTACAACCAACCCTAGGTGCTAATACGAACAAAGAGGGTTGCCCTACATTAACTTAGATAGGAGACAAGATTTGCCTAAAAATCCCCAGCTTTGCAAGCGTCTTTCAAAGAAAGGGAGTTTTCTCTCTACCTAGGTTAGAATGGCAAATAGATTGATAGGCAAACACACAACACAATCTTCCATGAAAATACCTCCAAATTCATATTAAAACACATCCACACACAAATCATTCAACTCATACAAACATTCACATAATTGTAGCTAGGGTTTACAAACACCCAAGTGAAATAAGGGACTACTCCATGCTAGGAGAAGGGAAAACACAAGGGAGAAGAAGGAAACCCATCATGGATATGCTAGCCTTGCTCCATGTGTTGAAGAGATCCTCCTTTGGGGAAGGAATTCCCAAAACCTTGTTTGAAGATGAAACCTAGCTTCTTCTCTTCTTTGGTTCGTCACTTTCTCACTCTAGAAATCTGGAGAAGAAGAAGTTTATCACACTAGGTCTCTCCCCTTTTCCTTCAGCTCAGTCCTCCTTTTATACCTTGGTCGCAGTCAGTTCACAGTCTTAGTTCACGGTCGTGAACATTCCTCATGGACCGTGATGTCGAACTGATACGCGTTGTTTAATTTAGTCTGTTCACGATCTTACGACCATGAACTGACTGGGAGTCCGCGAGACGTGCAAACGCTCTTGGAACCTTGGCGCTTCTCGGTCTAGGAGCTATTATCACGGTCCTAAGACCGTGAAAACTCATCTTGGGTCGTGATCCTCAGCTGCTTACCCTCTTTGACTTGTTTTCGCGCCTTTTCGTCCCACTTTCGATTCCGGGGTTAGTTCAACCTGCTAGGGTCTGAAACATACTAAAACAAAGCACAATCTAGCGTAAAACCACACCTCATGGAGTACAAAAGCATTAAACGTCTAAGGAAAACGGGGATAAAAAGTGTATAATTGCACCCGAATCAAGGACCATTTCCCGCTCCCTTTCATTGACCAGATGCTGAATAGGCTAGCGAGACACGATTTCTATTGCTTCATGGATGGCATGTCCGGATACTTTCAAATCCCGATCGCACCGGAGGACTAGGTGAAGACCACTTTCACATGCCCTTTCGACACTTTTGCTTACCGACGGATTTCATTCAGTCTCTGCAATGCACCGGCGACCTTCCAGCGGTACATGTTGGCTATCTTCGACCGACTGGTTGGAGGGAATATGGAAGTCTTCATCAATGACTTCTCGGTTCATGGAGACTCCTTCTCTCATTATCTCCATAACCTAGAACTTGTCATAAAGAGGTGCGAGGAGACGAAGTTGGCACTCAGCTGAGAGAAGTGTTATTTCATGGTTCGAGAAGGAATTGTACTTGGGAACAAGATCTCCTAGCAGGGGATTGAGGTAGATCGGGCGAAGATAGGACAATCAGTAAGCTACCTCATCTTGTTTCTGTGAAGGGGATACGTAGCTTTCTTGGTCATGCAGGCTTCTACTAGAGATTCATCAAGAATTTCTCGAAGATTGCCTTACCTTTGACCAAGCTGTTAGAGAAGGATGCACAATTATACTTCACTATAGAGTTCACAACTGCATTTGAGACATTGAAGGAGAAGCTTACCCATGCACTCATCATAGTGACTCCAGATTGGTCTCTCCCATTTGAGTTGATGTGCGATGCGAGTGACTATGAGGTCAAAGCTGTTCTTGGTCAGAGACGCGACAAACATTTCCATCTCGGCTACTATGCGTCGAAGACCTTGAACAATTCATAGGAGAACTACATCACCACTGAGAAGGGGTGGCTCGATGTGGTGTATGCCTTCGACAAGTTCCAACCCTAATTGGTGCTCTCGCATGCGGTGGTCTACACAGACCACTCTGCTATCGCTACCTGATGAGCAAGGTTGATGCCAAGCCTAGGCTCATCCGCTGAATCCTACTGCTGCAGGAGTTTGACATTGAGATCCGGGACAAGAAAGGAGTAGAGAACGTTGATGCAGATCATCTTTCATGATTGCAAGCCTTTTCGGTGGACAATTTTGTGGAAGAGACCAACGACTTATTCCCGGATGAGCGATTGCTGGCGCTGTGCTTGGTTGGGAGTGTCACCCCTTGGTACTCTAATCTTGCCAATTATCTGGTGGGCAAGCAGTTACCTAAGGGGATGGCCACTCACGCTAAGCGCAAATTCTTCTCCAACCTGTAGTACTATTTCTAAGAGGATCCATACATCTTCAGGATCAGAGCAGATGGCGTGATAAGACGATGCGTGATGGAGCATGAGAAAGGGAGCAAACTATTGCACTATGGAGGGAATTTCAGAGGAGGTTAGGAAGGGATAAGAACAAAGATAAAAAAGCACAAAAAATATTTTAAATTAAAAAAATGCAAGGACACAACACATAGTAAAATAAATAGTTTCTTCCATGTTAGCCAATTACCAATTTACCCTTAGCAAAAATAAAGAAGATAATAGAAATTTGAAAATGGGAAACGTTACATGAAACTCTACTATGAAAATCGATGTATCAAGCACTATAAATATACTTACATGAGACTTAGTAGGCAATCTAATCATGGTGTAAAAGTCCTTTGGTTTTCAGAGTTTAACTTCGTCTATGGTTGTATTAAAAACGCTACAATAAACTTGTTTAGTGTAATTGGTTATTCTTGTTGTTTTTGTTTGAATAGTCTCTGGTTCTAATCTTGATATCAATATCTTTTTATATCGATTAATAAAGAATTGTGAAGAATAAAATGCACTTCCTACTTTCGCTCTTGTTACAGGAAATTTGAAATGGAGAAAAATATACAAAACTCTACCATATTTTATTGGAGGAAGGGAGGATGGTTATATATTAATTAATTTATTATAATTATTTAATAGTATAACTAATTAGTTCTACAATAACCCATTATGGGTATGGGCTCAGGCGCCCCCATCGGCCCATAAAAAACAAGGCAGCACATTGCCTTAGGCCACAGACAGAAAACAGGCCATTGGACAGTCCTCTATTCGGACAAATCGGGTTACCCCAACCGAACTGGATTATATCTTGGTTCAGAATGAGAGAACCCGTATATTCTTCGGCTCGGCTTCTGGCTTGTCATTAGGTGTTGTACGGTTTGGATTAGTTCAATTTCGAGTGAACTGACCGAATGCCTACCCTATTCAGATTGCCTTGTTTGTTAGTTTCACATTTTGCGAATTATTCGAATCAATAACGCTACTAGTTTCCAACGACACTGTGAGTATGTGACGAGCTAATAGCGGCTAATTTCGGTTGTATATACTATGAGCCTTATATGTAACCAATAGTAACTCTTAGTTCACATTAACACTAACCCAATCGTTCGATAGAATAGAATCTCCTTGTCCATCTTCACTTGGTCTGGGTTCAGAGAACTTTAGCAGAGGGACTGGGAGATTTGCATCACCCATGTCTATAGAGAGGCGAACTTTTTAGCTGATAGCCTTGCTCATCGAGGCCATAATCTTCCTATTGGCTCCCATGTTGTTTGCCTGTCTGATTCGGCTATTGCTCATTTATGTATTTTGACAATATTAGTGGTTTCACCGTTCGTTTCCTTTATGAGTAAGAGGTAGTGTTTGCACCCTTTTCACGAAGAAGAAAAAAATCTTTACTTGGCCTAGTCGTGGTTAGGGGTGGGCAACGATTCGATTCACATCGGATCGAATCGGACCGAATCGACTCTCACACCAAATCGGATCGAACTGTTTATCTTTCGATTCGACTTTGGTTCCTGAATTTGGGATATTTTCGGTTTTGGTTCGGTCCAGACCGAAACCGTAAAATCAAGCTAAGGACCGGAACGAATCGTAATTACTTTAATTGCCTATTTTATTAGGCTCTTAGAAGGCAAGTTGACTTGGAGTTGAAAATCCTAGTACCCTACATGACACTTAACTACCTATAAATATGATTGACTTTCCCTTACTTTGACTCGCCGCTCCCGCTCCTATAGTCCTACCCTCAAATCAGAGTTCTCATCTGCGTTGCTTCATCAAGAGAGCTGCCTACTTTACCTACAAACTGTGAACCATGTATTTATATTGTGATCTCTTTTCTTGTTTAATGTTTCAGATATGGAGAAGATGCGAATAAATGACACCAATGAGTGATTTTATACGAATGAAAGATTAGTCGGTCCAATAGGATGGTCCAAACCGAATCGAGCCATATATGGTTTGATCCGGACCGAATCAAAGTAATAACGATTCGACTTTGATCCTTGATTTAGAAGAAATTTTGGTCCGATCCGATGATAATTTGGTCCGATCTTGGACCGAATCGACCGATGCCTACCCCTAGTCGTGGTGTTGGGACCAAGCTCTAGGGTAAAAATCATCTGATCTAGTTACCGTCCGATGGTGACGGGTAAAAAAACGGTACCGTCTTCCGAACCCTGGGGGCTCTGCAGCCCGCCAAACGAAAACGATGATGTGGCAATGGCATCCTTCTCCTTCTGCAGTTACCGTCGCCGCTGCTCGCTGCTTCTTCACTTCCTCGACTACCACTTTAAAACCCTATTGCTTCTCCTCCTCTGCCAACTCAACCCTTCTTTGTAACCTCGTCTCCGTTTCCCCTCCGCAAGTTCCAATGTCGACGATAGACGAAGCCGACGTCGGAATCCTCTGCTACATCTCCAAAACCCCCGGATTCCGGGGCATTCTCAAGCAAAGGTAAACTGGTTTTTACTTCTATATATGAAAATCTAGATAATGGCTTTTTCCAGATGGTTTGAGTTTCGAGGAACTGAATTCTTTGTTTAGGTATGCTGATTTCATTGTGAATGAAGTTGACACTGAAGGAAATGTGGTTCATTTGACCTCTTTGGACGCTCCTGCTCAAGTGGGTCGCCCCTTTGCTTTCCACTCTTTGTTACTCACTTATTTCCTTGGTTGTCTCTGCTTTTTGCTTGGGTTTCCCCCCTTGATTTGATTTTGGACACTGGTTTCAGGAGGTAGTGGAGGAAACCGAGACGAAGAAAAGTGATCAAGTGACAAAAGAGAGTTACGAGTCTGAAATTCAGGCCTTCCGATTACTCGCTGGGGAATCTGATGGTGATCTTTTGGAGGGTTTGATCAATCAAGTTAATTCTGGAAGTGAAGATGGAATTCCGCCTATTGTACTATCTCCGGATACAGATAAAGGCCATAGAACGGTTGGTTTGTGTCTCTTACTGTTTTCGATGCTCCAACTCGATTAGTAATGGAATTAGATTTGATGGTTCTGTTGGATTTATTCAGGCAGTGCATAATTTCTTCAAGGAGAAGTTAAAGTTCCTTGTCACTGATACTGTCGACGGACCGGATGCTTCATCGAAATGCATTCGTGTGAGGTTGAATTCTGGGGGTGGAGGCAATAATAGTGGAAGAAGTTCTAGGAAACGGAAAGAAAGATGCGATAAGGCCTTCGACAGTAGAGGTTCCAAAAGTTGGCCAGACCATGTTGGCAAGTTTCTAAGGTGATCAGCATATCATTATTCCTTCGTCGATAATTGCTGTGTTCTTAACAGAAGCATTATTCACTTGGTGTAGTGACATGTGCGATCTTGTATCATACATGGTAATTTTGGATTAGCTGGAGGATATAGTTTCAATTTTGCATAAATACTGAAGGTTCTGTCGCCTTTGGGTGGTCAGGTTTCATCTGTACAAGGAGAACAAAGACACACAGGAGGCGATTGGTCTCCTAGGAAAGATGCTTGGCATTAAGGTATGCCCTATGTATGTGTGCTTTTTTTGGGATGGATGACAAATCCTTGTTCTATTTTTCAGTGTCTTCCTCCGACTTTCTTCTGTACTAATGACTGAAGGGATGTTTCGATTTTGACCGAGGGCATGACAAGGAATATTAATGACTATTTTTGTGAACAGCCAAGGGCATTCGGGTTTTCAGGAACCAAAGATAAACGAGCTATCACCACTCAAAGGGTGAGCCTACTGGCCCTAATGATTTTTGCTATGAACATCAATTTTGTTCTTGATTCTCGGGATCTACCTTCTTCAGTGCAAAGTTCGTTTTTAGTATATTAAATAAATACAGCTGGAACTTCATTTTAAGATCTTCTCGGCGAGGTGTAATTTTTCGTGTTCACAAAATTGAAACTACGGATGAAATGCCTCTATTGGGAGGATAACATTTTCAGTGGATAATTTGGGTCTGCTTCAGGTAACCGTCTTCAAGCAGCAAGCGACTAGAGTAGCTGCTCTGAACGACCGATTGATTGGTATAAAAGTGGGTGACTTCTGGTAAGTTGAAATCATCACAAGAACTGCACTTTTTACCCAAATTGTTGCATAAATGTGTTAATTGCTGGGAAATTGCCTCAGCTATGTCAATGAGGAACTTCTTCTCGGACAGCTCTCAGGCAACAGGTTCACAATCACATTAAGGTATGCATATGCTCTCGTTTGATCAATTTTCTCACCATCTTGCAGTTTAGCTCTGACAGTATTTTTTTTAATATATTCATTCCTTTAGAGGAGTTGTTGCAGATTGCGAAGAGACCATCAAAGCATCTGCTGAATCTTTGGGGTTGCATGGGTTCATCAACTATTTCGGTCTGCAGGTACTTTCCTGTTCCTAGTTTCTGCTTGTGTGTCAACAAAGGGCTGCATTCATGTTTTTTAACGTTTGTTAGCTTTCATTGGCGGTTTTCAAGAATAGATGGTTCAAGGACTGACATTGTGCTCATTTGTGTTATGAAATTGGCTCTCTCTCTAGCGTTTTGGAAGTGGTTCTGTAGCAACGCATCTTGTTGGTGCAGCTTTGCTTCGTGGAGAGTGGAAAACAGCCGTAAGCTTGATCCTTGATCCAAGAGAAGGAGATATCCTTTTTCACATTAGAGCCTATGTTTGAATTATCCAAAATCCTGGAACTTCGGGGAACGTATAAGCACTAGGTTTTTCTTGACTTGAATCTTTCAATACAAAGAGATGCAGTAAGAATGGTGAGGGAATATTACAAGGAAAGCAATGACATTGATGGAACCTTAAGGCAATTGCCGCGCTATATGGTAGCCGAGAGGGCCATTGTAAGTTGTCTTACCTCATAGATAACTTTTTTTTCGTTTTATGTATTCGGTCTTTTCGTCTGTCATTAATTGTGGCCAACTCAGACCTGCATCCTTCCAACACTTTGCAGCTCCAATGTTTGAAGAAAGCTCCCGGGAATTACTCCCAGGCCATGAAAGCTATACCGAGGACTTTGAGAATGATGTATGTGCACAGTTACCAAAGCTATTTGTGGAACCATGCTGCAAGCATGAGGTTCCAAAAATATGGTACGTGTGCTCTGTTTATACAGATACTTTCAGTTTTTTTTCTTTTCTAGGCATCTGATTTGACAAGTGGGGTCTGTTCATTGTTGGCAGGAAGGCAAGTTGTTGTGGGAGACTTGGTATACCCGATAGATGATGTAACAGAAAAGGATACTATTGTTGCTGCTACCTCTGAATGTACGGTTGAACCTGAGGAAATCGATAATTGCAGTTATTTAGATGAAGCTTCAGCAATAGAACTTCCTGAGAAAAAAAACCTCCGTGCTAAGGTATGCTGGGCCACATTCTATGGATTTGAATTAGTTAGTAAATATTCTGTTTAATACAGGTATATATACCTGTACGTATTTTATCTGCTTAAAACTTTCGTATCTATATTATTGTCAAGCCGTTTCATTTTTTCCCGTTCATTTGATGACTCCATTACTAAACCCGTATAACACGTTTAATATCCGTATTTAATTAATTAAATTGTTAACTTTACTATTATTTATATATTTATTAATTTTTAAAATAATTAATTTTATATATTTATGACTATTACCGTACTATTAAAAATAGTATTAGCTTAGAGACGAAGTAAAATATCCGTTCGTATTTTATACGTAACTTTTCCGTACCACATTTTACTAACTATGATTTGATTGATGTTAGATTGTTAGTCATGTTGTGGTAATAGCGATTAGCTGATGCCAGATGTAATCTACAGACTACTTGAACATGTGGATTTGTGACTAAGATGCTGATTACTTCTTGCGCCATATAGGTTGTTACTGCAGAAGACATCATTGCTGGGAAATATGCTATTGATGACATCATCCTTCCAATGCCTGGGTCTAGAACAATTTTTCCCGCCAATGACATCTCTGATGTCTATCATGATTCGGCTAAGAAGGTTGGAAATGTTCCGTAGTTATTCTCTACACAGCATGGAAAGCTGGTTATTCTGTTTGCACTTATTCTAAACTACTAGATCTTTACGTGGTCGTTATCTAACTTCTGTTTTATCATAATTTGGTCCTTAATCAGGATGGTGTGAATTTAACCGAAAGTGTGCATAACGTCAAGTAAGTTATCAAGCTGCTCCAAAATTTTCTTACTGAATTCACTGCTTCTATCTAATGATCTATCTCTCCATTGAACAGGGAATTCTCGATAGCCAGCATGACTGGAAGCTATAGGCAAGTTTTTCACAAGCCGAGGGACTTCGAGTGGTATGACTTCATGAAATCCCCATGTTATTATGGCTGTCTGAAATCCTTCATGGACAGTCCTTAACTTTGTTTTTAATCGTATATGCAGGCAACTGCTCAAATACACCGATGCTAATGCACCATTAGCAGAGACCGACATGGACAGAATTGGCATGGATAAAGCTGAATGTCCTAACGAAGTCAAAGAGGAAGATATCGAGGTGCATCTTGTTGAAGCTAACAGTGGAGAAGGGGACGAGCCAGTGGAAACTGAAGAAGAAGCTCCTGGTGACCTTGATACACAGGAAACGCAATTAGCTCTGAAGTTAAGCTTCACTCTTCCAGCTTCATGCTATGCTACTATGGCCATTCGAGAGCTTCTGAAAACCTCAACATCGGTACGTACCCTTTCCTCTTAAACCCTACATCTTAATCTTGGCTACTTGTTGCTCTTGGCTAATGGAATTGATTCTTCTCCATGCCTTTTTTTTTTCCTTCTTCTGCAGGTTGCCTTCCACAAAACTCTGAATTAGAGAGCTATATGATCCCATTAGACACAGTCTGGCTCAGAGAGATTACTGAAAGAAAATGACAACCGTACAGTGGATTGCGTGGAATGTGTCACTTTAAATTAGACGATAAGTGAAAACGGAACAAAGCTTGATAGCAGCGAATTTTCAAGAGATTCCGTTACTAATTCTACAGTATCGCTGATCTTCGCCTTGTTCTTCCCTTTCCTCTCTGTCGGAACTTTTAACGACGATTTTTCTTTTTGTGGCTCCATAAGTTATACGATTTGTGCTCTTTTTAGTGACAACCCGACCCCGTCCCAGAGTCAGAACATGTTCAAGTGCGGCTGCGGAGAAGCAAAGAATCAGAAACAGAATACACAAAAACAACAAATTACCGTTGGGTCGTAATAGAGAGTTTCTATCAGGCGATCTTTATACCTCGCAGGCAACGAGAATTTCTCTGTCGCCGTCGCAACAATACTCTTCACCACCCTGTGATGGCGGCGCCACGGTCGACCGATACAGCTTGATGAACCACTGCTCCTGGACTTCACCAACGGGCACCCTTTTCGACTGTGCAGCCGACGATGAGAACCCGAGACGAGGAATCTCACTCTGCACGCTGTTCGTTCCATCGCTAGACGGCGACCGCCTTGTGTTCGACGAAATGCTCCTACGAGGTCTCTGCCTCGGCTCACTGTGAGACCTCGACTTCGCCCTGGACGACTGCGTCTTCCCCATGTAGCTCGGCTCCAGGAACGAATCCTGATTCGAAACCGGAGCTCGTCCCGATCCTGACGAGACGCCCTGTTGAGAAGCTCTGTAATGGCGGGTTGTTGCAGGACTGGTCTGGGTAGAAGAGTAAGAAGACTCCTCGTACGGCCGCTCGCGCTTAAGGTAAGAGAGGTCCCCTGAATGCCTCCTGGTGGCAACTCTCTCAGAATTCGTCTTCTCGACTGATCCGCTTTGAGCTCTCTTGATCCTCTTCTTGTCGGAAGGAGAAGCTCCGACCTTTGATGACTGATCAACAACTTCTTCTCGTTGAAGTTGCGAGTGATCGCTCATCTGGATCCTTTGGAAACGAGCTCTGACTTGGATTGACATGACGGCGTGCATCTTTCGGATTGTGGCGCTCATACGTTTCCTCACTAGATGGCCTCTAGCTAGTGCTTGTAGCTTCACCAGTGCCTTTAGGGCAGCCAGTGCTTTCCTCGCCTAGCAAAAGAAAATAGAAGACATGTCATATGATTGCAACCTGATTCGATGCAAACGCAGATTTAAGTCGAACACCCCTAGTCTGCAGTTTCACAAACGAAACAAACACGAATGGCAGCGGATAACAGAAAGGTTCTAAGTGGCGATTACCAAGTAAGACCGGAAGGCAGATTGGATCCTGGTGGCAGCAACATGTTCACTAGAGACGATCCTCAGCCGCCTGTCTGTTCCTGCTGCTTGTTGTGAAGCATTTGACTTCCTCTCGAAGTTCTTAATAGCTTCATGGATGGCCAGCGCCACAGCTTCATTGTTCCCCAGCGACGGACCCAAGAGCAGCTGCCCGATGGCGTCGGCTGACGAGGCTTGCAGAAGAGGGTTGAAGGTGGTGGTGATGGCGGCCGCGGCGGCGGTGCTGGTACTATGCCTCCTAGACAATGATTTGTCGTTGCTTGCTGATGATTTCCCAAAGCTCCATCGCCTCTTGTGATGGTGGGTTGGAGTTTGTGGCGGAAGAACAACACTAGCAGCTGTATCTATACTGCCATCTTCTGCGAAAGACGCACCATTTGAGTCCGTCTTGCTACCAACCTTCTTATTGTTGCTATTGCCTCCCTGCTTCTTCCCTAGCAGGAAATTCATCACCCATTTCCCTGCCTTCCCCATCTTAGGATGGAAAATGATCAAGCTAAGCTAATCTCAGAAGAATAAGGAAATGTGAAGTTTGAATACCAAAACCAATCTTGCTTGCATGACCATCAGAAATACTGCAGGCCATGGCTTTTACATACAGAAATCTCACAGGTCGTTTTCTCTGAGAGTGAATATATTATTACGGCAATATTGTTGTTGTGTTGTGCCTGCAGGCTGCAGATGTTTGTTTTCGCTAATTAGAAGCCATTTGGCCACCCCTTCTAACTACTCTTTGTAAAATAGGACCCATTCTCTCTCGCACTCTCCTGAGTAGTGCCAAAGTTCTTTGACCATATGGATGATAGCAAAAGAACAAGACATGTCATGATGAACAAATGTCTCTCGACTCGATTCATCCTTTTGCTGTCAAAATTCCACCTTGATCCTGTCGAGTGGTGTGGAAGTCAACAAAACAAACGCACAAAATAAATACACTGACTATGAACTATGAAGCTCAATGACTAAAATATTAACCACTACGGCTTGGGAATTAGTCTACTTGTGAGTAAAAACTAACAAGACACTGAGAATCGGAGTCATCATCGTCGCCAAGTTCCGACGAGCCACAGATTGCCGGAGCTCATCTGAATTGGATAAAGTAGTGCAAGTTTGCTACACGAACAAGAAAACTTACTACGTTAACCGTGGAAAAATAGACAGAAGGAGAAGGAAAGAGAGAGAGCTACTTCGTACAGCCTATCATCTGGACTGAGTGTTACGTCAGCTCATAGTTACAAGAAAAAGAGCTAAGAAAGCGTAGTAGCAGTGGAAGAAACATCATAAATCTTCAACTTTGGCAGTAGTATTCTCCTTGATACTCTTGGTGAGCCAAATAGCAGTCTCTCTGGGAGAAACCTTGCCCGGCCCAAACGGCTTCAGCAGCACGCCAAGCTCATCGTACCTCTCATCATTCAACAGCCTGGCGCTGAACTCGAGCAACCCTTCCAGGGCCTCAGCGCGCTGCCTGTATGACGACGTGTCGAACCTTCGTCGTCTGGTCTCTGACGAAGTCCGGCTAGATGCTCCTCCAGCTGTCGCGTTCTGGTTGGACAACGAGGAGTTATTGCTCCCGCGGTCGTCTTCATGATCCACTCCCTGCTGTTTCTGCTTGCCGAACATGCTGAAGTGGATGCCTTGCCATGCATCGGCCAAGCCGGCGGGAGGCTGCTTGGCTGCAGCAGAGTAGTTGGAGACCGTCGTGCATTTGTCCTTGGTGATCGAACATCGAGGTGGTGAGCCGCAAGAACCTTGTGCAGAAGTCGACGAAGTTCTTTGGGCGGGGAAGAATGTCGACTCTTCGTATGGAGCCAATGGGAATTCTGCTATCCTGTCAATCCTGGGAGCATTGACGGAGACGTCTGGAGATTTCAAGCTTTGGAGGATGCCGACGTTGGACCGGCAAGCAGGATCTTGTCGGGTAGTGGTAGCTTTCGTTACCATCGGCAGAGATGCTCTGCGGCTTGTTACGATCGAGTTTTTGGTCTGTGTGGATGCGACAGGGAACTGGGGACGATAAGATAAACAAAATGAAGAAAGCTGAAACTAGTAAGCAATCATAATAATAAAAATGTCATTAATTGACCCAGAAAATAGTCGGTGTATGATCTCACCGATTCTCGTTTCCTCGCATGATCCGGTTGTCTCTTAGGAGCAGCAGAAGCTCTGGAAGCAGCAGCGACCTTCCGAGCTTTGGTGACACTCGAAGGCTTTGAAATGATGGGCTTACAGATCACCGTTGCACGGCTGCTCGCGAGAGAGATGTCCGACATCCTCCGGTTCAAGTAACTTGGCATATCATGGATTCCTTTGGTGGAATAAACAGAGTCTTGGTCTGTTGCTGATATGCTGGGGTTCAACATCCTGTTGTTGCAGTAAGAATGCCGTTTCTCAGAGTAAGTGTTGGGAGCCATTACAGTGTCCAAGAATCTCGTCTTCATGTAGTTGTTGTCGGGCCATTGGTAGGGCAATGTATCACCTCTGGGGCTGTTGATCTTCACATGGATCTTGTGGACATATGGTCGAAGATGTGGATGCCTCAGCAGGTCTGCAGCCTGAACCAAGAAATGCAGCCAAGTTCAATGATATAATGATACTGAGTTTCTCAGAGTAAGTTTTGCACATGATTTGATATTAGAGAGGATGGTAATTCATTTTACCGTTGGTCGCAGTTCTGGGTTCTTCCGCAACATGCTTTTGACAAGACTTCGACTGAGAACATATAGAAATGCCATAAGAATAAGGTTCCATTTGGACCCATACCATTTACGAATTTTGTGTCGGACCTAGACCGAAACTTAAGACCTCAAAACCAACGATTCGAATTATTTCGAGTAAGTATGATAATAGAGTGACGAGGGGTCGGAGATTAGCTTACAAAGCACCGGAGTATTTGGTTGGAAGTGGAGACACGATCGACTTGTTTATTTTGTTAATCAGGGCTTGCATATCCTGCTCGATAGGGGAACCAAAAAAATATAAGCATAAGCAGAATAGAGAATGAAAACAAAAGGAAGCGTACAAATTCAGTGGAGAAATTCAACAAAAGCTTTTGCTATATTTTTAGGGGCGCGCGCTAGTGACTTGCTGACTTGGAACTTATACATACACACAGCTTTCAGAAAAGGTATAGACACTACGACTATGCCTACTATGATAGCACAACCAAGTGGAGCCAAAAGCAGATAGGGAGCAGCACATTTTCTGAGTGGGTTGACAAAAAGTCAAAACTGTATAGGCTCTTTAGTCCCAACTGCATATGTGTACCTCTATACCACATTACTATGATACTATCTAGTAAAGTTAGCCAGTTCCCATGATTGTGATTCCTGTAGCCAGCTTAGAATTCTACTGGTATGTAAAAATTAAATTCCTGCCAAGTTGAAAAGTATAACCAAGGCCATTAAAAACTCACAAATGCTCTGAATGCAGCCTTATGAGAGCTCATTTCATATATACAGCAACCTGGATAAGAAAAATTATGGAGAGCATCAACACACGCATGCATCTCAATTATAAGAGCACATCAGAACTTTTAACAGTCTGCATACCTAGAGACCAAATATCAGATTTTGAACCATAAGGTATATCAGCGAGAAGCTCGGGGCACATATAACTTGGAGTTCCCACAACCTGAAATGCACCATAGTTATTGGTAAACAAAAACTTGAAAGAATGTCTTTTTGCAAGTGTAACTGAGCAGATCTTGAAAGTTTGGATTGAATGACTTACAGATGAAGCCAGGTCATCCGAGGTCAAAATCTTTGCAAGTCCGAAGTCACCTGCATCAATATTGCCCTTTAGTTGGGTACCTTCAATCTAAATATCTGAGTGAGTATTAGATGTTAAAAAAACATATAACTTACCTAGACGAATGTCTTGATCTTTTGTCAAAAATATATTGGAACACTGGAGAAGTGCAAATGGAATTGGTTATCGGAGTCTGGAAAATCAGATGTCTTGGAGAATGGATAATATTTACATTAAATACACAATATGGTCACACACCTTGACATCGCGATGGAGAATGTGATTCATGTGCAAGTAGTCGAGCGCCATGAGAAGTTGAACAATCCACTTGCATAGTCTCTGAAGATCGAATTACTATCAATCAGATGAAAAACACCTACAAACTCAATATCTGCATCTACGGACTGATGGATCTTAAAAGTGTACTCGAAGGACAGTATATTGCAGGACTAACTGATAAGGAGAGGTGAGAACAATAGAGAAAAGAGAAGGACCTCTTCAGAGAAAAGAACACCATTGGCTTTCTTTATAGCGTCAGCCCTAGAACACAAAGAATATATTGCTTGGATTAGTCCACTTCAATATTACAAAGTATAAGGTTTAATCAGAGTGTGCAGAGAAACAAAACTTACATGTCTCCTCCTTCACAATAACCTATGATAATGCATACATAGCAACCCTGAGTAGAAAAAGCACCCAATCATCCTACATTAGACCTTCCACACAGGTAACTTAACCACACAAGAAATTATGCAACTAAGAGAAAGAATTCTTCACTAGTTCAATTAACCAAAGTACCAAACCAAAGAACTCAAATGTTTCATGGTCATAGGAAGGAAACTAAATCTTCCCTTGTCTAACAATATATTGAATCGAATCGAGAGTTAGGAGATAGGAGAGAGAATATGTTTGCAGATTTAGGCAAGGCAGGATACTAAGAAGTACATGAAGCACCCAAGGACTATATTCTAGGATTTCAATGGGGCTGGTAGTTTCTAGAGGAAAACTGCATCCTTTTATGAGTACTTTTTGATGTTATTAGCTAATACAAATAAAAACTTTCAGGAGCAACAAGCATTGATGGATGCCTTCTGAGCAGACACACCATATGTTACACCACACCCAAGTCATTGTCATCCATTCAATTTTTGCAGAATAAGGGAAATGGAAAAACCTTAAACCCTTGGGAACAAACAAGTGGAAAGTGGAAATGGCAGTGAAGGGGCACACTATACCTTTTCAACCCAGGAGTCTTTGTACTCTACAATGAAAGGATTTCGTATTCTAGAAATCAGCTCCATCTGCACAAAAGTGAGGATGGTTTATGGCCAACATCCCAGATCAGTCCCAAATAATTATTCAAAACATATACATACCATCAGCAGATTACTGAAACTACACCAACTCTCCATGAGGAATGTGATTCCAGCACGAAACTAGAAAAATTCATTTTTATTTTTAGTGCATGTAAAATGGTTCTTTGATACATAAACTATTATTAAAAATAGTAAGAAATTTCCACTTGGTTGGCAGAGACCCTGTGAAAATCTCCACGGAAACAAATATCCTAGAGGATTAAGAGATACTTGTGGAAACTGACACTTATTTTGACTCTCAAGATATAGCCCTGAATGCTAGAGAAACCATAGTTGCAAAAGAAGAAGCAAACTGGCCTCTTGATGAGCTGATCGCCGTGATCTATCAGTTTGACGAGCAAGGCGGATCTTCTTCAACACATACCTTAACACGACCAAAACATCAAGCAGGGATTGAGTGAAACCGTGTACAAGTTCACATGAACAAAGAAGAAATAAAAGGAGAGAACTGAAGGGAGCAAAAGTTTCAATTCATCATCTCACTTCTTCTTTTCATGCCTGTGCCTCACAAGAAGAGCAGAGCCAAATGACCCCTTTCCTATCTGTTCTAGTACTTCGTACTGCTCCATGCTATTAAACACTTTGCTTTCCCTGCATAAATAGACACATTGAAGCTGTCATCAATTTTGTCCACATATTATCCCCTACTCAAATTGAAGTCTTCGAAAACCCACCAAAAGTGAGAGAAGAAATCCGTGAAAAAAGTGAAAACAACCAAGAAAGGAAGCACCACTACCGCAATCAAGAAAGTTCTTCTAATCCATGAATATCAAGAAAAACGAAAGCCCCGAGACCATGCAACTATGCAAGGACAAGAAACTCATTTAAAAGATTGTGCGCCGGTACAACCACGGATTAACACCGGAATCACCATCACTAAGGTGGTGTTGACTAATTGTTCTCCGCAATTCTCAATGAAGAGGAATCATGAAAAGACTCAACTCAGCTCAAAATCCAAATTCATTGGAGATGGTGGAGATGGAAATTCGTTGGGGGAGCAGTGGAGTTCTTGGATGTGCGGTTTCTTTACTCATTAGCGTACAAATAGTAGCAGAAAAAGAGAAGGGGGGAAATTCGATGCGGAAATATAGGAACTAATCACATTCCAACAAAAGAATGATTCTGCGAAGGAGAGCAAGCGCTTCAACCGCAGTTTTCTCGCAAGTTTCTCAGCAACCAAACAGTGTCATTATCAAGCTGAGGAAATTTAGAAAAAAGAATCGAATAAAGAAGCAGAGGAAATTGGAGAACAAGAGAGAAAGCAAACAAAAAGAAAATCCAATTAACAGCGGCAGCTAACTAAAACCCACAAATTCCGCAGAAATCAACAGAGACTCAGCTAGCTCGACCTCGCATTTTCAACTCGAACCTTCTTGTTCTTTTTTTTTCCCCAACCAAGTGAAATTCAAAAGCGCAAGTTCGAATTGGCGAAGGAAAAAGATCCGCTCCCTCCCACACCACACTCCTGCCGCAGTCAATGCAGCTCCGGAAATGGAGAGGTGAAGTGAATCTGCAGATTCGCGCGGGGGAGAGCTAGGCAGAGAGGGGAGTATTGAAGGAGCAAGAAGAAGCATGATTCGAGTACCTGAACGGCGGAGGCTGGAGGAAAGCTTGATGAAATGCGGATCCGAAGATCGGAATGCGGCGAGGAAGGAAGAGTTAACTAGTGGCGGCGGTGGTGTTCCTTGGGCGGAGAGGAGTCGGTGGCGTTTGGAGGAAGGGGAAGAGGAGAGGAAGGTGTTGTTTGTCGTTGCTGTTGTTGTTGGAGGAAGAGGAGCAGTAGCTCTGGAGACATGGGCAGTGTGACTTCTCTCTGCTTGCTCTCTCTGTCTCTGTGAGAGAAGAGGCGGAGAGAAAATGACAAAAACTTTGGAGTTATGGGCCACAACCTTCTCTCTTCAGTCTTCGCCTTCTTCCCGCATTTCTTTATTTATCGAGGGAAAAAAGTTTTTTTTTATATAAAATGGTGAGAAATAAAAAGTGGGAAAATAAAGGTTATGTCAAGATTAGATTAGTCGAGTGGTCTGTCAGACTTTTGATTAATCATGGTGAAACATTGGTTAAAATAAAGGAGAATTTTAGTTTTAATGATACTTATTCAGCTAAATAACTTTTCATGCAATATATCCTAATTTTGTCTAGAACTAGAAACAAATTGATTTGCTTCGGTGATGATGTAGAATCAGAATTTATTATACAAACCACTCGAGCGATGTAGTTTCTAACACAAAATTATCGATATTGTTACTAGGGAAATGTAAGATTCCACGGGAGTAGAACTTATATCTTGATATTAAAGCACTGTTATGATACTATTATGATTGAAATTAGATGATAATTCACATGTTGCTTCTTCGCTAGGGATCAGAAATGGTGTGGTCTGGTCCAGATCGCACCATATGTACGGTCTGCGGTTCAGATCGAGAGACTAGAGTATGGATCACAAACCAGATCACAGACTATACGGTGTAATCTGGTACGGTCTGGTCTAAATAGACCACACCGAATGAAAATGAACAATTTGATTAGTCAACAACACAAAAAATTTAACCAATAGCCAAGAAAAAAATTTGTTTTTTTTCCTTAAAACATAAATTCCAACATGCATGGATAATTTTGATACCATAAATCTCAGTAGATATCAAAGATACAAAGTCAAAGCATCCTGACTTCCGCTATAACGTCATAAACATTAATATAATGTCATATGGAGACACAATCGTCTTTACTCTCTAGTGAAATGTGGTTGTAAATGTAACACCCTACCCTATACGTATTACCTAATCATATTGTTCATACAATTGCAGCGGAATTTATCTCGGGTGTTACATTAATTATCAAAATTTACCCAAATAAAATTTCGACATGAATTACTCGCGTAATGGGCTAACAGTTCTTGCAACTTATCCTGCAAAATAATTCATCACAAACATATATACTCACAACCATATGCATTGGCTTTTCTTAGCCATAGCCACACTTTTCATACTCCACAACTGCATACCATACTTGTACATACCATAATCGTCACAACTTACACAGTTACACAACATATACACATATCATCAACTTTCCACACCTGTGGATATCTCACACTACATTAAAAGCTAGTATGCACATGAAAAACGTTCTCAAAACATTTTTACAAAAAGGTGTGGATCACTGGCCAAAATCCCGAGTAGTAGTCCAAGCACAAAATAGTTGAAGACAATACATCATCCTGCCTTCAACTCCTCGCTCTACCCACACCTAAGTACTTGCTACTGCTACTGCTACTGCTGATGATCTGCTTACACGTAGCATAAGCAGAGGAAAAGGATAAAAGAGGGTCAGCTCATAGCTGAGTGAGATAATCATAGTATCATGAGTTCATAACAGAGCATACCCCTACCATACATTCTAGCAAACAAGCCAAAGCACTAGGATCAAACCTCAGCCATCCTCATGTCCCAATGGGCAAAAGAATCAACCACCTTGACTTATGCATATGCGTCTTATCATGTTTTACTTATAGGCGCCTGGCTACTCCCATGCTAATTACTCTCCCGGGAATACGGACCAAACATCTCGTAGATGTGGTCATATCGGACTCACCATTACCGGTGTGGTCATATCGGACCTGACACCACTCTGGGTGTGGTCATATCGGACTCAACACCACTCTGGGTGTGGTCATATCTCATGATGAATCAACGGCCAACACCACATCAGGGGTGTGACATAACATATCATAACGGAGTAATAGCATGGGGAGCCCTAATTACTATGTAATTGACCATGAGACCAAAACACTCTTATTTGGTATCCTTATACATGATTCATATCTCATCTTGCTTAATCATCATTCGTTACTTGGACATGTTCTTGACCTGGCCACAATTGGCTCAACATAACAAGGAGTCGTATAATTGCACTTCCTCGGGATGAACCCTCATGCAAGTCATCCTCCTTAAACATCATAATATCACCCTGGGAAGTTTATTCCCCTACTTATGGATCCAAATACAACCATAATATCACATCATGTCAAAACACCTTATCGAACAACCAGGAAGTCATATCAACAGTTAAGCCACAAATGACAACATGTATGCAATCATTGAAATAAACAAGGTCCATATCGATTAGGGCAAGTCAATAATATCATACAGCAGTCTATAGTTCATCATATAGCAGAAAGGTCCATACACCCCTAATCATGCCATTCTAGTTCACCTAGGTCAATTCTAAGCATAAGTATAATTATCGTGATACGACAAACCCGGTATGCCGTGCTAATCCCTCACCAGTTCTGGTCGTTCTAACACCGGTTCTAGCCTCCCGTACTAAAACGTCAATTTCACGAACGAACCCCGAATTAAAATCCGAGACCGTCCTAATATCCCCTGCAGTATCCCCGTCAATATTAGTTCTACGCTCCGGGTCAAATTCTTGATAAAAACACATCAAACCCTGGCCGGAGCTAAATTCAGCGATTTGGACCCCGACCTAAATAATAGCCGAAATTCAGGGATTAGAACTAGAGGATTGATTACCTCGCTGCAGTAAGCTCGTATATGAAATTTGGGCTCAATCCGGCTTCCGGATACTCCGAAACCCTAATTTGGCTTATCGGGAATTCAAGAAATTCCTGAACCAAAATCTCGTTTTAAAACTTTAAATCAATAAATCACGATTTATAGATGGATTAGGCATTACCTACAAGATTTTTGGATCAGAAATGCTCAAGAATTGAGCTATGAAAATTCCCCCTCGCGATGCCCTGTGCGCGGTCTGTGCTCTCGGTCCAAATAAATGGAACCGAAGAAGATTGATGATGGAGATAATGGACAGGGGGAAATGTTAATATATATGCGGCCGGCGCTAAATGTAATTATTATATATATATATATATATATATATATAATATATATATATATTATATATATATATATATATAATTAATTCGTATACTTATCCGATCGATCGATAATCCGATTTTCGTCGAAATACTGTCAAAATGTTCGATTTTAAATCGTGAAATTTTCTAGTGGCAGTAATACGATTTTAGCCGAAACGGAATGTTACAATTCTCCCCTCCTTAAAAGATTTCGTCCCCGAAATCTAACCTTGAGTTGATACTACGCATCCGCTCGATCTCCTCTTGGAAGACACTATCACATATATTGTTACTACCTAACTCTTAGGTTAGGAGATCTGAAGTACATAACTAAACACATAACACCTCAAGTTCCCAATATAAGGTTTCAAAAACCTATACTGGGTTATCACAACATAAGCACATCAACAAGTTCAAAAGTATAATTCACTAAACCAAGTTATTAACCTGCAAGGTAGATTGCCACTAACACAAGGTTATATCAACTTACAAAATTGTTACCACAAAATCATCCCGATTCATATCTCTATTCAAATATCTACCATCACAACTCATCATGTTAGCACAACCTTAACTCAACTGCATTGCGTAGCTAGCCACCATGCTTCTCGATCGGTTAGTACTCATATTAAAAGTACTTCTGTGCGAGCTACAAGGAAACATTGGCCTTAGTTTGATCCACACACCATTTGTGTCTAGCCAAGTTACTCACTTGGTTGAAACAAAACTTTCTTCAAAATCATTATTTGGACAACAAGATAAAAACTCCACATATTTTCAAAAATCTCTTAAACCATAAAATTTTTAAGATTCCTGCAAATACTCAAAATCATGTTTGACCATGTGCAACTGACTATGCAACACATCATCACCTTTGGTCCAAATCCTGAAAAGTTTAGTGCAAGTACAGGTATGGAGTACTCCCTCCCTTTTTTGAGGGTGATCAGTCCCCAAGGGTGAAAGTAACACACCCATAATGCAGAAAACAAACCAGCTCTGATACCAAACTGTAACACCCTACCCTATACGTATTACCTAATCATATTGTTCATACAATTGCAGCGGAATTTATCTCGGGTGTTACATTAATTATCAAAATTTACCCAAATAAAATTTCGACATGAATTACTCGCGTAATGGGCTAACAGTTCTTGCAACTTATCCTGCAAAATAATTCATCACAAACATATATACTCACAACCATATGCATTGGCTTTTCTTAGCCATAGCCACACTTTTCATACTCCACAACTGCATACCATACTTGTACATACCATAATCGTCACAACTTACACAGTTACACAACATATACACATATCATCAACTTTCCACACCTGTGGATATCTCACACTACATTAAAAGCTAGTATGCACATGAAAAACGTTCTCAAAACATTTTTACAAAAAGGTGTGGATCACTGGCCAAAATCCCGAGTAGTAGTCCAAGCACAAAATAGTTGAAGACAATACATCATCCTGCCTTCAACTCCTCGCTCTACCCACACCTAAGTACTTGCTACTGCTACTGCTACTGCTGATGATCTGCTTACACGTAGCATAAGCAGAGGAAAAGGATAAAAGAGGGTCAGCTCATAGCTGAGTGAGATAATCATAGCATCATGAGTTCATAACAGAGCATACCCCTACCATACATTCTAGCAAACAAGCCAAAGCACTAGGATCAAACCTCAGCCATCCTCATGTCCCAATGGGCAAAAGAATCAACCACCTTGACTTATGCATATGCGTCTTATCATGTTTTACTTATAGGCGCCTGGCTACTCCCATGCTAATTACTCTCCCGGGAATACGGACCAAACATCTCGTAGATGTGGTCATATCGGACTCACCATTACCGGTGTAGTCATATCGGACCTGACACCACTCTGGGTGTGGTCATATCGGACCTGACACCACTCTGTGTGTGGTCATATCGGACTCAACACAACTCTGGGTGTGGTCATATCTCATGATGAATCAACGGCCAACACCACATCAGGGGTGTGACATAACATATCATAACGGAGTAATAGCATGGGGAGCCCTAATTACTATGTAATTGACCATGAGACCAAAACACTCTTATTTGGTATCCTTATACATGATTCATATCTCATCTTGCTTAATCATCATTCGTTACTTGGACATGTTCTTGACCTGGCCACAATTGGCTCAACATAACAAGGAGTCGTATAATTGCACTTCCTCGGGATGAACCCTCATGCAAGTCATCCTCCTTAAACATCATAATATCACCCTGTGAAGTTTATTCCCCTACTTATGGATCCAAATACAACCATAATATCATATCATGTCAAAACACCTTATCGAACAACCAGGAAGTCATATCAACAGTTAAGCCACAAATGACAACATGTATGCAATCATTGAAATAAACAAGGTCCATATCGATTAGGGCAAGTCAATAATATCATACAGCAGTCTATAGTTCATCATATAGCAGAAAGGTCCATACACCCCTAATCATGCCATTCTAGTTCACCTAGGTCAATTCTAAGCATAAGTATAATTATCGTGATACGACAAACCCGGTATGCCGTGCTAATCCCTCACCAGTTCTGGTCGTTCTAACACCGGTTCTAGCCTCCCGTACTAAAACGTCAATTTCACGAACGAACCCCGAATTAAAATCCGAGACCGTCCTAATATCCCCTGCAGTATCCCCGTCAATATTAGTTCTACGCTCCGGGTCAAATTCTTGATAAAAACACATCAAACCCTGGCCGGAGCTAAATTCAGCGATTTGGACCCCGACCTAAATAATAGCCGAAATTCAGGGATTAGAACTAGAGGATTGATTACCTCGCTGCAGTAAGCTCGTATATGAAATTTGGGCTCAATCCGGCTTCCGGATACTCCGAAACCCTAATTTGGCTTATCGGGAATTCAAGAAATTCCTGAACCAAAATCTCGTTTTAAAACTTTAAATCAATAAATCACGATTTATAGATAGATTAGGCATTACCTACAAGATTTTTGGATCAGAAATGCTCAAGAATTGAGCTATGAAAATTCCCCCTCGCGATGCCCTGTGCGCGGTCTGTGCTCTCGGTCCAAATAAATGGAACCGAAGAAGATTGATGATGGAGATAATGGACAGGGGGAAATGTTAATATATATGCGGCCGGCGCTAAATGTAATTATTATATATATATATATATAATATATATATATATTATATATATATATAATTAATTCGTATACTTATCCGATCGATCGATAATCCGATTTTCGTCGAAATACTGTCAAAATGTTCGATTTTAAATCGTGAAATTTTCTAGTGGCAGTAATACGATTTTAGCCGAAACGGAATGTTACAGTAAATGAAGGAAGGGACGAGATTTACTCAGTTTGGATTCGCTCACTAAAAGGGAAGGTTAAACAATTTTCTCTCTATAAACTCCTCTGAATTGATCGTGAGAGGACTAACGCATAAAGAGGCACATTGCGCCTCTTGTGCAGGTGTTAAGCGCTCATCAACTTGATATGTTGTCGCCTTGTCGGTATGCGCGTTTTCTCAACTTGTCGACAGATTCACCCTGTCAGCTTGCTATCTTGGTACCAAGTTCGTCTTCTAGTTAATTTTTATGGTAAAATATGTATAAATTAATATAAATATATATCTTGATGTAATCTAAATGAATTATTTTCCGTTGGAAGATGCGGTATCTAAAATAAGAGGCTCTATAATGTATGTATTTTGACGATACACTATCTAAAAATCAGGGCTCCAAAGTGCTACTAATAATTGACCTCATTCATTTAATAAACTATTGACTAATCAAATGCATTTGTTAAGCGGGGGCTGTTTTGGGACGTCGGAGAAGAACGAGACAAAATGGATTTGCTTAATATGAGAGCATTGTTTTTCAATTGAAGGTCCTACAACAAATATAAAAATTATTTGGGGCAGGCGACAAAAAGAAGAAAAGTATAGGGATGAAATGGAATATTATATAAATAAGGTCCAAGTAGAGAGCAAAAAGTGAAAAGCAAAATTGATAGTGAAGATTGTTGTTAATGAGGTGCTTAATGAACGGCTCTGTTTTCCATTGGAATCGGGTCTTTACTCTAAGGGCCCGTTTAGTATTGTTGCTTGTTTTTGTTGTCTGTTTTGTTTTATGAAATTTGGAAAACCAAGAAAAAAAATCGTGTTTAGTTGGGTTTTTATTTTCTGTTGTGAATCAGAGTTGCACAACAAGGCCCAAATATGAGAAACAATAATTTATTGCTTTGGATCTGATTCTTAAACATGTTGCACACGAGATTCCTATTGGTTGGGCACTTGATTTCATTAAACCAGACCAGTTTTCGAATCCCCACAGAAGCAAAAATATTTCTTTTTTTTTTTTAACTCAGCCCCCCAAACCCTACTTCAACATATCACTATCAGCCGCCCCCATACTATTTTCCATCTTCTTCTCGACGACAGAGGAGTTCACCTCCGAAGGTCGCCCTCGCCCAGTCTCCGGCGCGACCCCTCCGCCTCCGCCCGGCGACGCCTCGCCTCCTCCCAGCGTCGCCTCGCCTTGCCTCCGCCCGCCGCAGCCCGCTCAGACGCCCAGCCCGCCAACGTGCGCCCGCGCAACCGCCGCCGACGCCCGTCCGCGCAACCGCCGCCGACGCCTAATGAAGCAGTCGATCTGTTTTCGCAGATGGAGGTGCAGGGCTTGGAGCCTGATGCAGTCACTATATCCACAGTTCTCCCAGCATGTGGAGACGTTTCAGCTGCATCGTTAGGAAGGAAAATCCACGATTATGTTGAACGAAAGGCCCTCCGCCCTAATCTGCTTCTGGAGAATGCCCTGATCGATATGTACGCCAAATGTGGGTGCTTGATCGAGAATGACCATCATCTCTTTTTTCTGGTTTTTAGTTCTTATAGTAGTAACTAAACGCGTTTTTGTTTCTTATTTTCAGTTTTCATGATTTATCAGATTTATCAACTAAACAAGTTTGTGTTTTCTGTTTTTTCCCTGTTGTGGTTGTACATCTGTTTACACAACACCACTGCAACCACAACAGCAACAAAATGATACTAAACGGGGGCTAAGCTTGTGTCTTGTGAGGAGGGATGGTAATTGATCAGGTTTCTCTAAACCTAAATTCAATTTAGCAGATATATTTATTTTAAAAATTATGTAAAATGTTTTTGAGTTTTAAAGAGCAAATCCAATCAAATCCAATATAGGGCAATTTGAACCAGATCTGTTGGGTATTACCATATTTGACCCACGATAAGGCGGATATTACCGATCCACAATAGCGTGGGGCGGGGCATGGGTATCTACTTTCGACCCGTCATGCTCAATCCCGCTTCGTTCTTAACTCATTCTATCTCAATTTCGTACAATATCTATTTAAATTTCTCCTATTTTTGACTTTTCTTCAACTAGTTAGACTCAATTACCCACTCTATTATCACTATTTTTCATTCATAAATTATTTTTCCTTCATTTTATAGTAAAAAGTAAAACTTTACATGTATTTTTTATTTTTTTCAAATAACATGTAAGAGTGGATCGACCCCGACCCTTGCTTGATACGGTGTGAGTATAGATATTGAGGTACCTGCCCCGCCCCATTGCCATCCCTAATCCAACCGTACCGACGGTGCAAGGGTGTCCATGGGTTCACAAACATAATTATATATTATTTATTCGAACACCATATCATAATATTATCAAACATTCCTTACAAATGTATCTTTATAAAGACTAATAAGATCCATAAATTATCCTTTAGGTTTATACTGCCATGAAAATTAACAACATTCATAATCCATATTGTTCTGGTTAGATACAAACTAACATCATTTTGCTTTTTGGACGCAGGTCGGGTGGAAAGCATGTAGGGTTTTATCAACCGCCAACTTAAAAAATGGGTAAAACCTGCACCGGACAATAAATTCATTCACTGGATTTTGCTCATTTTGACTGGTTTGAGTCGGGTTGAATACTTGTGAATTCAGGTCCAATTGTCGTCGCTAGTTGTGAGGAACAAGAAGATTTTCCTTCAAGATAATATATAAAATTATAGGGTAAATTGCAAGGTTGGTCACTGAGATTACTAAAAACAATCACTAAAAATATTTAATTTCAATAATGGTCACTAAGATTAGTTTAATAGTCCATGTTTGATCACTCTCCGTTAGTCTCCATCCAACTCCGTTAATGGAGTCCGTTAAGTGCTGACTTGGCAAACAGACGAGCTTTGTCAATATAATAGAAACGTCATGTCACCCGCCACGTCATTAAAACTTGTCATGTCAAATTCTCCCAACCCAACCTTTAAACCGACTTGACTTATAAACCGTTCCCAGCACAACATCACCTTTCACTTCCGCCCAACATCACCTTTCACTTCCGCCCAATTACCTCTTTCCACCATTCTCTCTTATGTTATTCATCCTAGAAACAAAGGAATTGCCACAAAAAAATTCACTCGCTCTCTCCTCTGTTTTTCATTTGAGAAGCAGAGGATCGCCCCCCAAGTCCCACTTTCTACCCACTCTCTCGTCTGTCCTCTGAGAAGCTCTCTATTTGAACCAAAAAAATTGAACCAATAAAAAGATTAACAGAATCACCACCAATCGCCACAAATCCAGAAAAGAACCAGTACAAATCGACCCGGTAGATCTGGAATATTTGCGTCAGCGAGCTCGGAAAGGAGGAGCGCTTCTTGCTCTGATTTCATCCTTGTTTCAAGGGAAGACCGATGGAGATATCGAGACTAAAGTTATGGGCTCTCCCTTCGTGAAACCCAGATGCGTCATCACCAATCCATCTCCGCCACATCCCAATCTCCCTCTTCTTCCTCTGCCTCTTTCAAACCCCAGTTCCACAAAATCCCCTTCATGGTCCCCCATCTACAACCACCTGCTTCTCCCACTTCCCATGCCCCGCCGCAAATTCATCTAATTGTTCACCAGTCTCGCCGGCGACAGAATTTATGGCTGGTGGAGGGCTGTCGGACAGCAGAGTGCTCTGGTCTTTCCCTTGAGGGATGAAGCTTCAATCTTTAGGTATCCCTTCCGGAATCACCCATTGCTCATAATTTCGGCGAGTGTAGTCCTTTTCAACTGCTGCATGTCCGACTGGAAAAGAAATTCACGTTGATCAATTGTCCAACGACGAGCAACATCAAGGCTGAGAGGGGTTGGGTTGTGAAATTGAACATAAATAAGGGGAGAAGGAGGTGGAATAGAGTTGGTTGGTTGACTCGCTTTTACCAACACAACTAAATCAGGACAAGTGTAATCGTAATCTAGGTATGCAGTATAGTGGTTCACGTTCTAAATGTCAATTCGGGTCCTAGGTGTACTGGTTACTCCTTGCAATTCTATTATCTAACGGTGAAAGTCGAGTGAAGTTGGTTGTAAACTAAATCAGGAAGTAAGCAAGTAGACAGTTGTTCTCGAATTAAGAAGGTTCACTCATGTATGATTCCCCCTATATTGCAGTTAGGTAAAGTTGTAATTCACCCAAGTCAGTTCGATTGGTACTTATACTGCGGAAAGTTCTCAAACAGTATGGAGTCTCGACTAAAGTGTTCCAGACCCTGTCAGCTAGAATATCCAGAGGGCGACTAACCTCCACAGATATAAGCTAATCGAGGCAATAAGATTCAAATTTCCTCGACTGGGTTTAACACCAGTACCGAGTAGTGAATCGACTTCTCGACTAAGGCAATCGATTCACTACCTTCAATCCAGGTTGCTCTTTTAACCTATGCAAAGACTATCATTCTTGCTCCCAAATCTCTCTCTCTCAATCTCCCTAAACCCCGGGTCAATCCCTAGTTGATCCCCGATCCCCAATTGTTCGGTAGAGCTCAAACCGGAGCTCTATCAATTGGTATCAGAGCCCGGTTCTTGGGTTCGATCACAAACAGAGAACGAAGGGTGCAATGGTGTTGACAAAGTCGATGACAGCGGCAGAGAAGGCTGCCAAGGCGGCGCAGGAGCAGGCCTCGATCACGGACTCGACCGGGCTGCCGGGGGCTGGCGGCGGCAACCAGGGGGCCTCCGATCCCTGGGACGGCGAGCTGGTGGACGAGACTGAAAAGTTGGAGCTGATCCAGACCACCTTGGATCCCCTGGTAGCCGAGTTCGAGAAGGAGCGCAAGGAATGGCGGGCTCTCCGGCAAGAACAAGGCGAACAGCGGCGGGGACAGGAGGAGGAGTCCCGGCGAGTTTGGAAGCGGTTTGATGAGGTGCAGCGGGTCGTGGAGGCACTGGCCGCCGCGCACGCCACCGGGCACGGGGACTAGCAGCGCCGGCGGCGATGGGGGCGCGGAGAGGAGCGCCGCGGCAGCGGCGGGTGGCGCGCTTGATGGGGCGATGGTGGTGGCTGAGGCGCCACCCCCAGAGGCGGCTGTCGAGGTCGTCGAGGCGGCGGAGGTGGTGCCCGGCGAGCGGGTGGGCCAGGGTCAGCCAGGGTGCATCGGTGGGCCTAGGCTTCTACCGACACCAACGGCCCAGGAATTGGCGGCCCGCAAGGGCAAGGCCAAGATGCCAGGGTACGACAACGGGCCCCCGCCGACTGGGCAGGGCCCGCCTAGGCCAATGGGCCGGAGTGACACCGTGGGCCCGTATCACGAGCCCAGAGGACTGGGGTGGCTGACCATGGATCACGAGCGGATCGAGGAGGAGCTCAATCTGGTGGGCCAGAACGCGCCATGGGCCGACCCGGCGAGTGGCGAGGACTACTTGGGCCTGGACGTAGAAGGGGCCCAAGCCGCGCGAGTTGGGCCGGGCCAGGAGGGGCGAGTTGGGTCGGGCCAGGAGGGCCGGTTTGGGCCGGGCCAGGAGGGCCGGTTTTGGCAGGGTGGATCTGGGCTGGGTCGAGGAGGCGGCTCAGCCGGGCGGGCTGACCGGGGGTTGACCGGTCCGGGCCGAGGCGGGTCGGGTCGGGGCGAACCCGAACCGGGTCGAACTGGAAGAGGGCCGAACCGGGGCTAGTTAGATCGGCCAGCATGGACCCGAATATGTGGCGGGGGTCTAATGGTGCAGGGAATTGGGCGGGTCCGATGGGGCGAGGTTCCGCAGGCAGCTTTGGGCGAGGAAGGGGGACTCCATTCTACCCAGACCAGCTAGGGGGTGCTCCTGGTTATGACAGGTATGGATCATATCACCCTGCTTATGATGGAGCTGATGGGATGGTCTTTAGGGCCAAACCCCCGACCATTGAGTTCCCAAAATTCAATGGTCAGGAGGATGCAGGATTGTGGTTGTATGCAGCAGAGAGGTGGTTCAGAAACCACCCCATTCCGGAGGAGAGGAAGGCGCATCTGGCGTCCTTCTACTTAGAGGGAGAAGCGCTGCAGTGGTGGGAGTGGATGGAGAGGTCCTATGGGGCGGTGGGAACTCTGATCACCTGGCCGTTGTTCCAGGAGGAGCTGCGTTACCAGTTTGGGAAATCGGAGGGGTGGGCCCCAGAGCAGTTGGCCAAGCTGAAACAGACCGGCTCCGTTGCGGATTACCGTGCAGAGTTCTTCAAACTGGGCAATCAATGCCATGGGGTTCCGGAGGAGACACTGGTGGGGTTGTGCATGGCAGGCCTGAAGCCGGAGATTGCTGCTGCAGTGCTGCTGTCCGGATCTTTGAGCCGGATTCTTTGAAATCTGCTTTTCGTCTTGCAGGGTACAAGGAAGAGGAGCTGGCGAGTTGGAGGAGCACCATGGGCCGCAACCCGCGGGCCGGAGGCGCAGGGAGCAGTAGCGGACTCAGCGGAGGAGCGGCTGGGACCGCGGTTGGAGCTGGGGGACCCACGGCGGCGCAGGCGCCAGTAGCTGTCGCAAAGGGTGGGGCACGACCTCCCCCCAAGGGGTTTGTGCGACTGTCTCCTGCGGAGATCGAGCAGAAGAGGCGGGAAGGGAAGTGCTTCAATTGCGACGAGAGGTTCACGATTGGTCACAAGTGTGCACGTCCGGACTTGATGATGCTGGTAGGAAGGTGGGAGGACGAGGCAGAGGATGAGGCGAGAGACGGGGAAGATGCAGGAGAAGGCTACCAACTTTGAGGACAAGGTTGTTTTGAAGAGGAAGGGAATGATAGACATTTTAATTATTTGGGGTTTATGTCGGTTTGAATTATTTAGTTCGGGATTATTTTGGCTATTGGGAATATTGTGGGGGGATTAATAAATTGGGGTAGTTAGTAGGTAATTGTGTTTTTGGGTATTTAGACTATTGTCTACGTAGAGAATGGTAAGCAAGAATTAAACCTAAAACTACCTCTCTCTCTCCTCTCTTTCCCTCTGGCCGCCGACCCCCTTTTCCCTTCTCAAGCTGCCGCTCGGCAGCAGCCTTTCCTCTCTTCTTCACATCCCCAATTCTCCCAAATCTCTCTCTCTCAATCTCCCTAAACCCCGGGTCAATCCCTAGTTGATCCCCGATCCCCAATTGTTCGGTAGAGCTCAAATCGGAGCTCTATCAGTTTTGCGGGAAAGGGTTTGGAGATGAATTGTTGAGCGTTTGCAGGGACATCAATATTTTGATGACATGGGTTGGGCCACAAGTTGAGTCAGAGGTGGTTGGGTTGTTTTTTTTGTGTTTAATGACATGGCAGGTTTTAATTGACGTGGCGGATTGGATTTGTATTTTTTTGGGTTAAATTATGCTGACTAGACGATTCTGCTAGCCACGTCAGCAAAAAACTTATGGTATTAACGGAGGCTATTGAAGACTAACGGAGAGTGAGCAAACTGGACTACTAAATTAATTTTGTGAACACGAATGAAATTAAATATTTTTAGTGACCAAACGTGAACTTTTTTAGTAGTCTCAGTGACCAAACTTGCAATTTACCCTAAAAAATTATATGATGTTTGTTTTCAAGTTAGGCATCAAAATAAATATCTGAACAGAAATAAATGTTAGGAAGTGTCGAATTTGATTAGTATAAAAAAGTTTTAAGTTAACGATATACAAAATCTAATAATAATAAAGTAATTTTAAATTGTTGGACTAACTTTGCACTATTCCATCGATCCACTCACCTCTTTTGTAATTGAACTTGTAGTTATAGATTTTCTTACTGACAAAAAATGAATTGAAGTGTTATTTATTTGAGTGCTTGATTGGTATGCTATTGAAATGAATTTTATATATAAAAATTATCTAAAATTATTAAAAAAATAATTAAAGTAAAAAATATGAAAATACGTACAAAAAATATTTGAAATTTATCTTGTTTGATTTTTTATATCAATTAATATTGTTTTCTAATTTTATTTAATTTATGAACAATATAAATAAAAATTATACTTTTTGGGTAAAAATAAAAAAAATAGGATAATATTATATTTTCAAAACAGCTCTCCAAAATGAAGTTCGTGCTTTGTTGTAACAAGATTTTATTTGTTTTTTTTTTTAAGTCCAGTTAATAGTGGTGTTTTGCCCGAAGAAAAAACCCTCCAAAAAAAGTATGGCAAAATATAAGCAATAGGTCAAATTCTGGTTAATCTCAGTCAAGTGATCTGCTTATAATTAAAATAACCACCCAATCCGTACATACGATTAGTCTAGCAGTGGTTACTGGTTAGAAGATAAACATGAAAATGAGCTTTCAATAAAACAAAGAGGAACTTTTAGAGGTGAATTGATGCTTAATTTCTTTAGTAATTGATTCATTGCAAATTCGGGCAGTGAGGGTAAACTGTAAATTTGAAAAAATAAACATGCAACTGCTAACTTTAGTTTGAATACAAAGCAGAGCAAGTATTTGGGCTATACTGGATTCAAAATTTTATCCCTTTTGAATATGGATAAATGAGGGCGGGAGAGTTAATGGAGGGAAACAAAAGGGAAGGTGATGAGGTCAAATTACGATGCGAATATGTCCATTTGGTACAACACAAGAGAAAAAAAAAAGTTAGATTCATGGCTTCCCTTTATTATTTTTCCTTTCAATTTCAAATTGTTGTTTTTTTTTTACATTTTCTTTCTAATTGTTGTTGCTGCTTAGATCTTTCACTTTTCGTATGAAGAATATCAATCCAAATGCGAAAGAAGGGGGTGTGTACATTGATGAAATACATGAACGGTTTAAATACAATTTCATCCAAATAGTTACCGATCAAAATCGAAGTATCTTATAAATATATTATTGAATTGCATATGAACCATATGTCGATCTTGTATTAAAGGTAATTAATCAAATTGGATAAGAGACTTTATCATGCAATTTTATCATACCGTTCATTATTCAAGTATGCTGTATTTTTTTAACCGTGTCGCATAAGATCTTTCAAATCATCGACCCAAAGTCCCAACATAACGCGTGTATGGAGATTGGATATATAATAGTGAAGAGGTTAACTCTTGATGAGTAAACCTAAACCAGAAAAGAAAACCACTTTTTTTTTTTTTGACAAAGAAAACCACTTGAAGTGAGGGAGGGAGGGAGGGATGGTCTTTTTCGTCAATCCGGTCTGGTCAAGGATTTCCGATTCAAACTCTGACGTCGATTCTTTTGGAATATTTTGCTTTTTATTTTTTTACGGTTCCCTGGTCTGAGGTCTCTGTCTGGCTGGGCAAAAGTTTCCATCGTTGCTGCACTGCGAATTTCTACTGTACATTTACAGGGAGGGCTCTGTTTGTTTTTGACCGCTGATGATCTTTGGTCAATGGTCATGAAAAAAATCGGTCCAACATCCACTCACAATAATGGGTTATTAGACTTCAAGTATTATTGGTACATCACGCATTCAGACGGTGAAACGCATGAATGAGAGGTTTTGATTGGATGTGACAAATATCTAATTGGAAAAAAGAGATAGTATTAGGATATGTGACTGATATGTCTAATTTTACTTTATTTGTCATATATTATACATAAATTTGATCACAATTGGTCAACTATACATCCTTAGATATTACTCATCATATATACGTCCTTGTGTCTTATCAGCGATCGGAAGTCGGAACAATATAAAATAAATTTGTATATTTACAGGGTAAAGTATATTATCGTGTTTTGGTTCTCATTAAACAAATATATTATAAGTATAAACAATTTCTAGAAAAATAAGCTTATATAGAAAGAGAATTATATAATCAGAAAGCATGCTTACCCTCTACCTCCGGGGTTAAGGTTAAAGTATATTATTTGTCAGTAAAGTAAAAAGACCGATTCTACTAACAACAAAAAGGTAAAATACATCGGATACCACTAAAATACGAGAATTGGAGGAGTTACATCACTTAACTAAGAATAGGGCATCGCGTACCACTGAACTCTATTATATGTGCACCCGGTACCACTTAAGTTTACTGCTAAGTGCATTGCGTTAAAGTTGACAGAATATTCTTGGAATATTCCGTTTTCTAAATTTCATAATTGGTCCTTCTACTATTCTTATTGTAAAAAAACCATTTCGACTTATGAAAAAAATAAATTTTTATTGTTTAATGGGAATCCTCTTTTAAATACTTGATACCGAATTAATTTTTTAATATAAAATTTAGAATCAATTATCATTATAAGTATTTCAATTATCATTGTAAATATTTCATATTAGTTAAATTTAGTAATTTTAATTCTCTTCCTATAGTCATATTTTTTCTACAATTGTTACTGAATGTTGTAGCTTTTATATTTCATTTATTACTTGGTTACTTTCCATCTCTTTTCGTTCTAAATATTTTTTCAATTACTGGAATATGTTTTATTCTAGTATATTTTAAGTGGTATATATACCCCAATTTAAATATTTATTATTATATTCTAGTATATTTATTATTTTTCTTAATATTCATTAATAATTTTACTAATTTATCTATTTTATTGAAATTTTTTATTAGCCATTTTGGTAATAATATGTTTAGAAGGTTTTCTAATTTTTATATTGGATAAAACTTGTTGAAATATAGTTTTTAATGTTTTTAAAAGTTTTGGGTACCAAACATAATTAAAAGTTTGGGTTGGATGGAAAAGTAGACAGATGCACATTTTGTCGACTTTAATGGTACCCGACGCCCTATTCAAACTTAAGTGGTATATCAACCCCAATTCTCAAACTTTAGTGGTATCCGGGGTATTTTACCCCAAAAAAGAAAGACCGTAAGTCCAATGTCCACAACGCTTTTAAACTTGGACTGACCAACCAAAAGGAAAGGCAAGAAGTAATAACCTCTGTTTTTAGAATCGGTCCAAACTGAATCGGAAAAGTTAGTGGTTAACTGTTAAAAAATCGTTGATAAAACCGTTCATGATATATTACATACAAGACTTGTATATTACACTAATTTAAGAATGAAGTTATCATTGACTATAAAGAATTTCAAATTCATATCATTACCATAATATCTAATAAATCTTTTAAACCATATCACAAAAGAAATCATAATTTTTTAATTCAAATTAAATTTATGGTGCCAGTTGGTAGTGGACCACGTAAAAACGACAACAAGGTTGGAAAATGAGAAGAGGAAACATAAATAAAATTAATAATAAAGGCTTGATGATCTTAGTTTACGTTAAAGTTTTTTTAATTATGGTTAAAATAGTACCAGTAGACCAGTTAAACCGTGGTGGTTCATCTGGTTTTATGTTGAACCATGAAAAACCGTTCAAGCACTGAACCGAAACGCTATGGTAACTGGTTTGGTTGTTCTACTGGTTCATTTATTGATCCGGTTCGATTTTTATTACTAGGGATGGCAATGGGGCGAGTTTGGGGCGGGTTTTTCTAAACCATCCCCATCCTCATCCCCATCTTCAAATACCCAAACCCATACCCCGCCCCATACCCATGCGGGAGAATGTTTTGCAAACCCATCCCCATACCCGTGGGTTTCGGGTACCCATGGGTTTCGGGTACCCATGGGTAATACCCGTCCCCGTACATCCAACATTATTATACCTAAAACTTACAAGAAAAGTTTTAATTATAACTCTAAACGAACTTATTATATCACGAAGTCAACAAAACACGATCATTTTTTTAATACGGTTCAAAGAATATGATTCTAAAACATCCATTAATACATAATATAGAGTACAATATTTTTCAAATTATTATGCTCTAACTCTGAATCTCTGATACATCTACTAAGTAATAATTAACTAATATAATCTTGTTAACAAGGGGGAAAGTGAAAGAGTGAAAAGAGAATTGAGTGAAATGAATTAGGTTTTGATTAGTGTGGTCACTCAATTGCATTTCTACTATTTATTTTCTCGAGTTATCCTCGTCATCATTGATAAATTACAATTTGATCCACATATTTTTTTATATCTGAAGAAATTCTCTTGGTGGCGCGGGAATGGGTATGGGGCGGAGGAGGCTAAAATTATACCCGCCCCATACCTATCAAACTTTTTGCGGGTTTTACCCATACTCGCCCCCAGTGGCGTAGCCAGGATTTCGTTTAAGGTGGGTCCACCTAGAAAAAAACTACACATGATGAAATAGTTTTTTGTTAATATGATCTTAAATTGAAATTTTTTGGTAAATTAAAATGCATTAGTAGTAAAAATATCAAGAATATCATTTTGCGTACCAAACAATTATTGATTTAGTTAGTCGTACACTCGTACGGTTTCAAATGGTGTTCTTTGTCAAGAACCGTTAGTATCAATAAATCGAGTTGTTGATAGAGGTTTAATAATAAATCCTACATCAATCAATAATTCATGATTTAGCTTTCGAATACTGTTCTTTGTGAAGAACCGTTAGCTAGTATCAATAAATTGAGTTGCTGATAGAGGTTTAATAATAAATCCTACACCAATCAATAATTCATGATTTAGCTTTCGAATAATGTTCTTTGTAAAAAAATATTTAGTATCAACAAATCGAGTTGTTGAAAGAGATTCAATAATATATATGATACCATTTACTAGCATGCTCCCTCATAAGAAAATCAACTTATACGAAATTGAAGTCTGCACAAATATGTATACCGTATTAGATTCAAACACAAAACTACTATTATCAATAAATGTGACCTAATTTTTTATATCAACTAATTATCATACCTAATTTAACCATTTTCCTCCCGAATCAGGGTGGGTCCCGGGACCCATCCTGTTACCCTCTCCCTCCGCCACTGTCCGCACCATACCCGATCAAAGTGAGGGGATTTCCCGCATTGACTGAGTCGAAGACAGTCGGATACATGCAGTTATGAGTTTGTTTACCATCCCTACTTATAACAATGGTAACAACACAAGGCAAGGTTGAGGGACCAGGCCTAGTGGACAGGTGCATGACCCTTTTCAGTAAATTCGACCCATAATTAAATTCTTATTTTTAAATATATTTTTCAACATATTTATTTATAAAAAATATTTATGGTGACACGAGAAAAATTGGAAGGGTGGGACAAGGGGGCCACACTAATTATGGGGCCTTTCCGCTGCTGCTTCTTCCGCGGACTGGATCCGCAATCACGACCCTAATTATCCCCCCATTCTCACCCTCTTCTTCTTTTCTATCCTTCTTTCTTTTGGATTGAATTGATTCCCCCTTTCATTCATGATGGTTTCTGTCAACAAATCGTAAGAGGTTCCGAGTTCCGACCACAAAAAATTGTTTTGTGTGTAGTAGGAGTTCATTTGCTTCCCAGATCTTGAACTATATAGTATAGGTATATGTACAAGTTCAATTTGACCATTTAAGGTATATGTACAAGTTCAATTTGACCATTAGTGTATGTGTACAAGTTCAATTACACCATTAATATACATGTATAAGTTCAATTGAATTGTTACCATAAGGTATGTGTCTAAGTTCAATTCGACAAATAAGCTATATGTACAAGTTCAATTTGACCATTAGTGTCTGGGTACAAGTTCAATATGACCATTAAGGTATATGTACAAGTTCAATTTGACCATTATTGTATTGGTACAAATTCAATTACACCATCAAGATACATGTACAAGTTCAATTGAATTGTTACCATAAGCGGTATATGTCTAAGCTCAATTAGACCAATAAGATACATGTACAAGGTCAATTTTACCATCCGCCGCCGCTGTTGTTTGAATTGTTCTCCTCCGCCGATGCATTTGTTTGTGAACTTTTTTTGTTTTAATTATTTTTTAATTTATTATAATAATGAGGTGAAAATTATTAAAAAAATAAATTTTATTATTTTGTAATTTTCACATAACTAATTTAACGGTCAACTATAAGAGTTGACCCTCATATTAGCAAAAGTTAACGGAGACTAACGGTCAGTGACCAAACTTGAACTGTTAATCTAATCTAAATGACTACGGATGAAAGAAAATAATTCTAATAGCTAACGTGAACTTTACTAGTAAATAGTAATTCAAGTGAACAAACTTAGCCTATTTTTTAGATTAGGTAGCAATCATCTTCCACTCTTACTCACTCCCTCGACGCCAATTATCAAACTGGCCCCTGAAGTATCCCATAATTTCATCACTGCCCAGTGCCCACCGCCCCCAGTAGATATTTGTGTAGTTTTTTTGTTTCCCATGTCCCCGACAACGATAAACAATAGATCTGCAATTTATTTATGATCCCACCCATTATACCTTCCCTTATCTAATGTGCCCTGAATCTAACATTAATCTGTCCCGTAATTAATTACTTCATTTGTCCGTAATTCCGTTGACCTTGGCGAGATTAATTAGTAGAGTTTAATGATTATAATCAACCTGGCTAAGCTATTTGATGCAATCAACTAATCAAGGAAGTAGCTAGCAAGGAGAAAAATTTACAGGCGAGAAGAGAAGAATACCTCTCCACACACAGGTAAGTAATATAATCTGGATACATTCGTAATATACACTGAATTGTTGATTGCACATGCCAATAGGAAAGGTAATGGGCAGGTCACATACCCGCCCTATGGCAGGCCGGGTTCAGGTTGGGGCAGGTCAACCCAATGAGTATGTAATTTATGTGAAAAATGTTAGAAATATGCGTTATTTTCATTAAAAGACCAAGTAACAAACCATAATATGTGTAGTTAAATTATTAGATAAATTAAGGTTTTCACTTATTTATAACTTTTTTATAGCTAAATATGAGATAATAAAATAAAAATCCTAAGTAATTTGACTAAGATTACATGTAATTTAGACAAGAACGGGTCGAGAATGGGGCGGGTCAGGGCAGGTCGGGTTGATGAGAGGTACCTATGCCCGCCCCGCCCCGCCTACGTGGCGGGTCGGACCTGCCCCAAAACAGGTCAAACAAGTCGGGTACAACGAGTAAGGTCAAAATTGCCATCCCTACATGCCATACTTAAAATTTTGGAGAAAAATTATTGATCTTCTAAAAAATGTGTGCGATATAGGATTCGAATATTAAACCTATATATGTTAGTACGAGAAGATTTATAAAAAGAAAATAAACTTAATAAATATATCAAGACATACTTACTTACTAGACAATATAAATAATGCAAGCTTCTAAGTTTTTTTTTTTCGTGATATAAAATTTAAAACACATCATGATTGTTCATGCAAAATAAAACTTGATTGAATGTTTATTTTATTGTGCATGAATTATGTTCTTAATTTTTAATGATATATTTTACATATGTATACATTTATATCATATAAAAATATGGTATTAAAGTCTTTTCATCGAGATACTTTGTGTTTGAAACCTCATTACACTTCATACAAACAGTTGGTTTATTGAAATGCAAAGTAGCACAAACTATAACCCCCTAACATTGACGACTTTCACTTATATGAAATTATTCTTGCTCATCTACACATAGACATCCATCTTCTTCCGTATTAAATGTTATTGTGTTAAAATTATTGTTTGCCTTAAAATTCAAACTCAAATAAACGTAAATTTGTTCATCCCTCATAAGTAAGTTCCCTTAGCTTGGAATTGTACTTCATTTGCGTTTACAGTGCCGTCAAGCTTCTCCTGGAAAAAAATAAGGTGAGTATTATGGCTTAATTGCAAGCTTGGTCACTCGAATTGCTACAAAATTTCATGTTTGGTCACTCGAATTGGTTTATTCCATTCGTAGTCACTTAAATTAGTTGAACAGTCCAACTTTGGTCACTCTCCGTTAACCTCCGTTAACCTCCGTTAACCTCCGTTAGTACCGTCAGTTAACTGCTGACGTGGCTAACAGAGGTGCTTACTCATCCTATTTTAACAAACAAAAAAAACATGCCACATCATTAACCCCTCCATATTTTAAAAGTCCACCCAAACCCAATCAACCCCTGACCCGAGCCGAAGCCCAGGCCGAATCCCTCCTCCGGAGACTCTCCCCGACACCGAACTGCATCGTCGCAGACATCAGCCTGCCGTACACCGCCGCTCTGGCCGGGAAGTTCGGGATCCCTAGATTCAGCTTCCAAGGGTTCGGCTGTGTCTCCTGACCGTCCGATTGATTTGCCTCCATCCCGAAGAAATTGATACCCCAAGTCAGATTCAGATTACTTCTCTCTTCCCGGACTCGATCGAATCAAGTTCACCAGAAATCAGTTGCCCATGCGGTTCAGGATGGAGAACAGAGGGATCAGGCTTCAGATGCTGAAAGCGGAATCGGAATCTAACAGAGTGATCATGAATAGCATTGAATAGCTAGAGACAGAGTATGTCGAGGAATTGAAGAAAGGGGATGGTGGGAATGGGAAAATCTGGTGCGTCGCGGGAGTGTCGTTGATTACGTGGTCGTTGCTCGGGGACCAGCTTGTGAACGAGAAGCTGGCCGTCGAAGTGCTGGGGATCGGTGTTAGTCTGGGAGTGGAGCAACGGATGATGGTGGATTGGGAGGAGGTCGAAGCGGCGGCGGTCAAGAGGGAGGATGTGGTGAGGGCAGTGCAGAGAGTGGTGCGCGGAGACGAGGAGTGTGAAGCGATGAGGAAGAGAGCGACGGAGCTCGCCGGGATGGCTCGGCAAGCGGTGGAGAGCGGCGGATCTTCTTATGAGAATGTTACGCGGTGCTTTGTGGGGAGTTGAGAGACGGGGAGGAGCAAGCTCGGAGGCTGCCTAGTAGGGCTTCGACGGCGACGAAGAGCGACGGGGTCTGGGATTTCGGTGAAAATTAGGCGGTCAATAATAGGGTTTGGAAGATTGAATGGGGTCGGAGCTGGGGAAGAAGAGGGGGGAAGGAAAGGGGGAACAGGTGAATGGGTCGGTTCAGGGGTTGATTGGGTTTGGGTGGACTTTTAAAATATGGAGGGGTTAATGATGTGGCATGTTTTTTTTTTTGTTTTTCTTAAAATAGGATGACTAAGCACCTCTGTTAGCCACGTCAGCAGTTAACTGACGGTACTAACGGAGGTTAACGGAGAGTGACCAAAGTTGGACTGTTCAACTAATTTAAGTGACTACGAATGGAATAAACCAATTCGAGTGACCAAACATGAAATTTTGTAGCAATTCGAGTGACCAAACTTGCAATTAAGCCTGAGTATTATACATGTCATTAGACTTAAATTGAACTTTATTGGCGGTGCAAGTTTTACAGCAAAAATGGTGCATGCACCTACAGCCCAACCAAACATCCCATCGCATCCCGTTTCCGTGCTTGAAAATCAGCATAGCATCCCAAAAAGCGAAAGTGGCCTCCGTTCATTTAGGTGATGGTACTGTGTCAACTGTGGATGCTTTGCTATTTCATTTTCCTCCGATCCCTTAATTGGCGGCTACATAAAGAGTAGAGTGTTCTCAAAAAGAAAATCAGCCAACCTACCTACAGTTGAGACGAGAAAGATGGGATGCGCGGAGCCCAAAAACGCTCGTGAGTTTTTATGGTTTTTGACAACCTCTCAACAACTTTTTAAGATCAAAGAAAACTCCAACCAACTTTTTTCAGAACCTAACTATTATTTGCGCCAACTCATATATATACATATTTGTATTGGGATATACGACTGCGTTCAACACCTATTATTTGTATTTGGATTATTCTGACGAATAAGAATCATCGGTTTTCATTTTGTGATTAACTGAATCTTATGATTTGGATTAGAAAATTGGAAACTGGGGTTCACCCATTAGAGGTTAGTGTAAAGTATCATATGCCCCAAATTCCGGCTAATTCATGATCTAAATAACAAAAGTCGAAGGGCGTACGGTAATGTAACTGGCGTACGCTATCCTGAACTATATATATGGCAAAGGCTAACGTACGACTGGCGTTCGCTGTACGCTTGTGTTCACACTTGTTATTTGCACTTCAATATATTTCGCTGAATCAAAACCGTCGGTTTATTATTTTTTTAGATTAAATGAATCTTGTGGCCCGAGTTAGAGAATTAGGAACTGAGGTTCACCCATTAGAGATTAGGGTATAGTATATGCCAAACAACTTGTACGGAATCCACCATTTCCCTTCAAACAATATATTCCAACACTGCTGGCAAAACATAGGATTAAGTCCATCCTTTCTAGGGCTTAAAGAGCACTCATCGCTTTGACTGGACTATAGATCTCCTCCTCTGTAAACTGATTCGCGAGAGGCGTCCACAGATATACTGGGATTTTCCCCAACACAACCCATAGTGTCGACGTAGGGATACCATCATCAGTATACAAGTGCGAGTAGAATATTCTGGCCATTTGAAGGAGCTCTTCCTGGTCTTCGACCCATTCGCCCATTGCATTCTTCAAGGTTGTCACCCTATTTCATCAGCGTCTCTGAATAGTTCGTGTGTGAAAAATACTTCGTACTCCTATCACCCATTGTTACCCAGTCTTCCCATGATTTTGGCACCACAATAACTCCTCTTGGAAGAGCACCTCCTCTAACTCATCTCTTGCCTGTCATATTTCTGCACAATCAGATTCGCCACCATATCTTAGCTCCATATTTTCAATTTTGGCCATGACTGAGTCCTTTTTTCTCAAAATATTACCAAACGTTGTTGCTTAGTTCCAACGTTTGGCTTCATAAGAGAATTTCGCAATGGCACTTAGTAGTTCAGTGCGTCGTTTCCACGCGCGTATTTTCATCTCCTTGAACCCATCATGGGTCAGCCATGGCGCAATGAATTTAAAATGTTTGGGTCCAATAGCCTGGAAATCTGGATTCAGTTGAACTACTAGCGGTCGGTGGTCACTCTTTTTAACCCGAGGAAGGTGTCATACAATAGACTCGGGAAATAAGGTTGATCATGCAAGATTGCCCAATCCTCGGTCCAGTCTCTCCTTGATCCCCATTTGGATCCAAGTGAAAGGTGGATTAGAAAATCCAAGGTCTACCAATCCCGCATCCAAAACACAATCTTGAAAATCACGAACTCGACTTGCATCAAGGGGGTCCCTCCCATCCTATCAGTGGGGTGCAAGATATAGTTAAAGTCACCTACAAGTACCCATGGATCCACCATGTCCTCCGAGATAGATCGGATGGACTGCCACAACTCACGTCTTTGTATTAGTGCAGGGTTAGCATATACCGTTGTGAGACACCAATTTTCATTCCCGCTTTGGACTCGAACGTGAAGGAATTGAGCTTGTCTATCCGCCTCAGTGATGGTAGCTATTGATGAGTCCCAAACAAGCCAAATGCCTCCGGAGAATCCCACCACATTGACTGCCAACTCCTTATCATAACCCATATCATGCACCAATTCACAATAAATAGGTTGGATAATTATACGGAAGATAAAATATTAATATATATACAGCCAAATGCAAGTTACTGTTCCCTAAAAACTTGCATGTTGCTTCTATTATTTTTTGAACTCACCATTTGAGACATACTTTTTTTAACTTGATCTAAGTGTGGCTATTTCTATTGTGCACTCATCATTTTTTCCGCAATAAAATTATTTTTGGAACCGTTATTGCATATTTTTTTCTAAGTGCTTATCAATTAGAAGATGTAGATTACTCCAACTATATAGTCATCTTTCTTTGCACATGTTTCGATCCTTATTACATATGTTTTCGTGATGTATTTTCCAATTTGAGGAAGATGATTGAACAATACCATTATTTTCGTGACATTATCTTCAATATTTAAAAGTCGTATTATCTAGAAAACATGGTTTGCTTGCCAAAAAGTCTCATTGTATGTCCCAACCTTCTATTGCATATATTTTCTTTCATTGCTCCTCAATTGTAAATGGCGATGATCTTGCCAATTATTTGGGGTTTCTTAACATTGTTCTATTTAATAATCACAGTGGATCCTGAACTTAAACTATTTATCTTCACAATAGACAAAATCAGTCTTCTCCCCATTACTTCCTACTCTTCCTTGAAAAACCATGCCTAGGTTGTTTACATGCATTCTCCCCACGCACTTCTCGAATTGAAAATGACAATAGATTTCAACTTAAAGAAATGGTTTATGTGTACTCGCACTGCTCGCTCATCTCAGCTTTTCTTTAGCAAAAAATATTTTCAACGCGCTTCATCTACTTTTTCAAAAGAAGTTCTCTACTTAAGAACGATGATGGATCACGACAGAAGAATGTTTATTTCGCAGTGTCGTTGCACAGTCTTCATCATTGGGATACCATCTTCCTTTCGAAGAAAATGTCTATTTATATGTATTTGCTAACATGCTACTCAATCCGTGAACAACTGTGAATCCTAATATAAATGCTAGATGTGTCATTTTCCCTATTTTATATGGTTTGCTGTACTATGTATTTTTCAACCGATAAATTCATCAATAACATATAATCTAAAACTTTGACACAACAACTTAACGAAAGAGCCTTTAATCATGATATAAAACTCTTTCACGGCGATCACCGCTTGACGGAATATTCACTCTCTAGTGGTTATATAAATTAGAATGATAATTAGAAGAAAGAGCTCTTTTATCACTTCACGTCTTCACGATGATAATATTAATAATTTTCTTTGTCATTGTCGAACCGACACTGATTAATTGAATACGACCAAATTATTTTGGAAGATCTTCTTTTGCTTGATGGCGCCATTGAAATGCTTGAACACAGGCAAAGCGAATACGTGCCATAATTTTGCTCTGCTTTGGGCCGACAATATGACATTGTAAAGTGTCCCATTGACATTTGGATCATTTGTCAAAGCATGAGCTGGTAATGATGAATTAGTCACTAATCGAGGGTACTTAAGAAACGTGGGTTTAGTCTTAATCAAGACCGTGTCCCGAACACTTCAACCCAGTCGTCCAATGTTGAATCAAACAACATATTCTCAAATTTGCCCTAAATTTTATCAGATTATGGAAGACATCGAATTTTTAATAAATTTGTGTTTGGTTGGTGTAACAGATACAATGATCCCTCAAGTCAAGTGATAGGACAAGACACGGTAGCTAAAAGTGGCACACAACAATGTCACCAAATTGGCCAAAAATTTAATTGTAACAATAAAACATATACATTTGTTAGGAATGGAAACTCGAAAGTGCTACCCACATAGTCTCTGTTGAGATAAACAAAAATATTATGCCAAATATGTAAAGAAATGTATAAAATGAAAACGAAAACACGTATTACCATGAAAGTTCCACCCAACCATTATTAGAACCTAGTTAAAAATTAATCCCGTTTGTGAATTCAATTCGCATACTGGTTAATGGTTAGTTTGTCAACAAAATGTAGTGTGAATGATAAGATTGTTAACTTAATAGATCATTCCGTGTCAATTATTAAAAAAAGAGGATAATTGTACATACGGAAACGAATTTTGTTCATCTATACACTTGTAAAATTATTTTTAGTTTCCATGACTTATTTATAAAATAAGTTATTTTTTAAAATGTGAATATTTACATTTGAGAAATGGAGACATATACAAAGTAATTATTCGTTTAAAAGTTTTTAGATGAACGCACAATTTGTGTAATGTTACTATTATTTTGCCTTACATTTAATATGTTTCATTATATTGTTTGTTATCCCAATAAAATCAACCACGTAAACAAAAATCTTTTGCAACCAATTATCTCATTTATTTTGCCCTTCAAATGATGGTGTTTGCGAACGGAAAGGAAGTGCAGCTAAGTAAATGATTAGCGAGGCGTCGATATGGATCGGTGTGTGTCAGTTGCTAACGACGGAGAAGCAAACTTTGATGCCCGAGGAGAATTGCGACCCATAATTGAAGGCGTCAGTTTCTGTGACACGACAAGCTGTAGTTGATAGAGCTCGGCGGAGGTGACGAGTGGATGAGCCTCTTTATCGCTTGTGAAATTTGGAGGAAAGAAAAAATAATTCCAGGAGGAAATGAAATGAAACAACCATGGGAAAATAAATAATAGAAATGAAAGGATATAAATAGATTAAAAAATAAATAGAATAGTTGATTTTGAGTTAAATAAAGAATTATTTGGAAATAATTTTTTTTCACAAAAGATAATCTTATATTGATTAGAAAAGAGATCGAATACATTATAAATTGGTATACAACCAGAAAAAAAAAAACAAAAGAACAACGTAACACGAAATTACACATTAGAAAACAAGAGATTGAACACATTACACATTTGGAAATATAGAGGTACGAACAAATTCACTCATGCATCATTCCTTTACCAACCGAGTCAATTGATATGATATTTCACACAAATGAGTTAAGAAAACAACCCGAAAAAAGCCTTTCCCCCACAAAAGCTTCAGACAAGTGCCGCCGTACAAATGGTTGAAACGGTGACAAGGATGGATAGATTGTACTTAAACATATTGGACTAGACGACTAGTGATACTAACAAATAAAGCATTTAATTTGACTTCAACCAAAGCACACCCGCCATCCATAATTTCCTTTTTCCTACGATGATGAGTTATCTGAATCTCATTTCACTCGAATAGAAACAAGATCCAACTCAACCTCAATTGTCTACTCAACCAAAAAGGCTAAAAAAGTGAAAAAAGGGCGTCACAATTCACATGATGAGTCAAAGACTTTGCCTGCCATGCATAGTCGGTAGGTTGTACAATAAGATGTTTGAACAACATTCACCATTTCTGTGTGTTTGGTTGATGAAAGCCCAACCCCCACACATGATTCCCGTATGTTGTTACGGTTTTCTTTGTTCACCTGGTTTAAGGTTGAGAGGACATTTTCCAACCCGAGACCTTTTGCTAAGGTGCAACCGGGTTGTTATAATCGTCAGTTTTAACCATAACGATTGGTATTCGGGACATACATAATTTCCACATACATAGTCTTCAAGTTATATCCATATATTTAAGTGATACATATTATTCAAAACCTTGATAGTGAGATTTGAACCAACCATTTCATATTCATATTTTTTTAATAACTCAAGAATGTTAGTATCGATTCTCTTGAGAGTGAGCTTTTGCATGAAAAGGAAAGAAAAAAAAATCGAGTTGAAAGAAATAAGCGAGATTAGAGGTTCCCGACAACTCAATTTGAGTTGCAAGAAAAATACCCATTACTCTAAGAGATGGATTTTTGAAATTATAGCTTTGTGAGAAATAGTCAGATTTTGAAAAATGCACATATATAGTTATTTCGTCAATAAAATTAACGGTACTATCATGACTGTTGACTGGAAAAACAATTGTTGGTGACATGATCTATTTTTTTTTTGTCAAGATGGCATGCCAGGTAATCTGTTTCTAATTCATCAATTGAAAAAAGTAGATCAAAAGTCACTTTACTAATTTATAGATTGTCAAATTTCCATCTCGATTGACTTTTACCCAATTTATTCTCTCCCTCTTAGCAGTCGAACCCTCGATCGACGGGCGACAGTCGAACGATGAACACACCCATCTACTGATCCACCTCTCCATCCGGTCAAGCTCGTCCCGCTGATCCAGTCCTCCATCTCCTTTCCAGCTTCGACAAAGGCAACCATGCGTCATCCAACCTGCGAATAGATGCCTCAATGGTCGCACCCATTGCCCGATTTCACACGACACTAGCGAACCCAGTGAACCCTAATCCACTATCAAACCCAACGAAGTATCAAACCCAACCAACCCAAAATACCGACACGGAACCCAGAATATCGACGTGAAACCCAGAATTTCGATGCGAACTCGACGAACCCTAATCCCACAGTCGCATGATTCTTGAGACAAGTTGGTAGGCGAGAATAACCCAAATTAGATTGCGCATGGAGATGCGTTACTATCAGCACTCTACGAGGTTGGTGCAGCTGCATTCGTTGCACGTTAGGTCTACCATGTGTATGACTCTCATGATGTCATGGCTTCAGATAAAAATACCGCGAAGGTAGGGCTAATCTATGAGCATATGGAGAGATGAGAAAAAGGAAGGTGAAGGCAATGGTGAATGATGGGGAAGATGTAGAACAACTTGGGAAATTCGAGGAAGAGGACTTTGACAATGAAGACGAGAAAGGAGAAGAGGCTGTCAATGGTGATGAGACATCACACCACTCCATTTCCCACCAGAATCCACAGTCACCCCATCAAACATGTGGAGATGGCTCACATCATTCGAGTTACAAATTTTTGTAAGAAGCAATTAATCAGATGAGGAGGGTGGTCATTTATATGATGATGCACCACAGTCTTAGTGAAGCTTGGCTAGATGGTGACCATTAGTGTTGGGGAAAGACAAGTTCCATTCCGTGATGCAGCAGGATCGATCTAGGCGGCTAGCTTTGTAACTCGCATTAGTATCACCCTTAGTCCATGTGAAGGTGGGGTTTGAGAACTGGTTTGCCGTTGAAAACTCCGATAGCCAGGTCGCATTCTCCCACAAACGTCCACAAGCATTTTGAAGATGAGCGCGGGCGAGGTTCAGAATCCATTTATTACCTATTACTTCATAGTCGGGAGTTAACACTCTCGGATCTCTATATTTCTCCAATTCCCCGCTAACCTTTTTAAAGGAATTCCTTATGTAAATAAAGTAAATGAATATTGGAAGTTAGTTTTGATTCCAAGATTAAGTTAAATACACCAGGTTGTTATTAACTCATTATCAATGAATAAGAAACCGTATAGGAAGTTATAGTAGAAAGTTAGTGGTATGATATGTTGTAGTGTTGTACTAAAATCGTAGTTGAATTTTGTTGATGTCATGGAGATAGAGATTAATGATTTTATCTTTGAAGATTGAGTGTGATGGATCTAAGTGTGTTGGATTTACGTGTCGTTGAATTTTTACTATATTGGATTTAAGTTGATGTTATGTAATGGATTTAAATATGTGATGGATTTAAGTTGAGGTTATATATGTAATGGATTTAAGTATGTCTTTTATGTGTATAACTAGGAATGGGCAATGGGTGGATTGGGTGGATTTTTGGGCAAAATCCGCCCATCCATTGTTACGGTGGGTGATGAAAAATTGACCCACACCCACCCATCTGTATGAACCGAATGGGAACCGAAGTTATAGATCGAAAAGATTGGTCGGGATGTTTAATTTTTGAAAAGTTCGGGCCATACAAATATATTAACCACTTTTTTTATTAATTTCAAGTTATTGATTAGGGTGGCGATCCTTATTGGATCACATAAAACCGATAAGAAGGCTTGAAAAAGAAGAAATAAAATTAGTACTTCATGTGGGAGGTCTTAGCTTACATTAAAATATTTTTTCTTTAAATCTTTTGTGGTTAAAATAGTGAACGAGTGAACCATTCAAACTGTTAAAAATCATTGGTCCTTCCCTAAACGTCCAAGCAAATGAACTAAACTACTATTATAAATGATTTGATGGTTCTACTGGTCTAGCCGCGCTAATAGGTCAAATTATTATAACACAAGAAATCCCACTTCCAAAACTGAAATATACAAAGGGAAAAGGATTGACCGCACAAATCAATTCGCAAACTCTGCTACAGGTGTATTTTTTTTACTGAATCGCTAAATGTCGCCCTAAAAATTGCTAAACCTCGCCCTAAGTTAAAAGTCAAATTACCTAAATACCCTTAATGAAAATTTAAAAAATGGACAAGCCAAACAACCCTTCCCCTTCACCCTCCTTCCCACGCGAACAACCCCCACCCCTCTGCAATTGACCGCCGCCGACCCCCACCCCCCTCTGCAATTGACCGCCGCCGACAACCCCCACCCCCGCAAACTCCCTTCCCTTCGTCCCTCGCCGCCGGAGACTTGCCTCCCCTCGCTGCGCCGGAGATTGTGGACGCACGGAGAAGAAGTTCTGCTGCTCCCGTCGCCGTCGACTCGCGCCGGAGAAGAAGTTCTGCTGCTCCAGTCGCCGTCGACTCGCGCCGGAGAAGAAGGCCTCCTGCTCCCGTCGCCAGCCTCGCCGCCGCCCTTGCCCGTGCCAGCCTCGCCGCCGTCCCTCGCCGGCCGCGCCTCTCCGCCCACCATCCTCGCCGGAGAAGAAGGTGTGTACTGTGTTGGAGACCGACCGCAGTCAAACCGCGGCTGAACCGATGGTCAACCGCGGTCAGCCGCTGGTCGAACCGCGCGTTGACCGCGGTTGACCATCGGTTCAGCCGCGGTTTGACTGCGGTCGGCCCATTTTTTATAATTTTTTTTTAATTCTGTGTTTTTATTATTAGTTAAATAAATGTTAATAATAATAAAAAAAATTAAAAAAAAAATACATAATAAAAGAATTTAGTTATATTATTGATAAATACTAATTTAGTTATAATGATAATTAATAATAACGTATTCGATAAATGTTAATTTAGTTATAATATTAATTTAGTTATATGATATAAAAAAATTTAAAATCGTATTCGGTAATTGTTAATTAAAGATAACAAATTTGAAGAACATTATAAAAAATAGGCTAAAGGCCATTAATTGGAGGCATGGGCACTTGACCATGTCGAAAGTCAAGTCGCACCCAATGATCCCCCGTAAAATGTAGTGATAAGATCCCACGTGGTCTTGTTACTCCTGGTGGGGCCGTCACAGGTATCACGGTATAACGACCGCCTTGACTGTATACAACGATGGCCCATGAATGCAAGGTGGCGAAGACGAAGAGTTCCGCATTATCCATCCAGTTGAAAGGTCCACAACCACTTGTTGATGCCCACCTGCAACGTCGAATGCCATTTTCTATTCCATTTGCTATTCCATCATAGTAGTCTCTATAAAGCTCAGGACGGGATTCAAGCTCCTCTAGAACAGCGCGTCTCATTTGTGGCCAATTCCTTTGGTCCCCAGTAGCTGCTTGTGATATAGCTCGAAATCCACAGTGTCCATCTGGAATAGGGTTGAACCAACCACGAACTAGTCGTTGCACGTAGGATTCCAAACAATGTAGCCATGGGTAATTCTTCCAACTAGTATTGGGAATCCGAGCAACCCTCCACGGGGCACCATCTAGCCAAAGAGCATAACACAATAAATTAATACAATGAGTTATACAATATGTTTACCCGAAATTAGGAATATAATATCTAACCTGTATCATTATGGATCACCGGCTCCGTCCCATTCTCGAAGTTGGTTTGTGCATTCCCATTCGGTGCACCATCTAGATGAAGAACATAATAGAATAAATTAATACAAAGAGTTACACTATATGTTTACCCGAAATTAGGAATATAATTTCTAACCTGTATCATTATGGATCGGCTCCGTCTCATCCTCGAAGTTGGTTTGTGCATTCACATTCGGGGCACCACCTATCTCATTTTAAAAAAATAGATTAGTTGTACACCATATTGAGGACAATTGAACACAACTAAAAGAAAAAGTTAATCTACCTGTATTTCCATCATTGTCCGGAGTTGCAGTCGGAAGTCTTGAACTTCTCCTCCCTCGTCTCCTCTCCACATGCTCGAAGTGAGACAGGTTTCGAGTGGTGGACGTCCTTGGGCGACCGGGGCGGGGCTGTCCCCCATGCGGTTCATCAATGCCATCATTTTCAGGATGAAGATGGCTCCGGAGTAGGCCGATTGCACCTCGAATGGTCTCGTCGCCTCTATCAAGAACCTCCTGTACTAGACCTTGGAACACACCACGGTGGTAATCACTATGGTCATCCCACTCCGGCCGAGTAGGAGGTTCACTATAGTTGATAACGGTCCAGAATGGCAACACATCATACAAGGCGAAATCCCGATTTTCACGTCGTGCTAACTGAATGGAACATCTACATGGGAGACCATAGGTAGGAGGAAACGTACATGTACAAGGTTCCCCTTCCACTGCTACCTCGAACAACATCAACCTCAGAGCTTCTAGAGTGACTTTCGTATTCAACTCTCGAAATGGTTTTCCATCCGCTCGGAGCAGCTTCTTTTGTCGGGAATCCTCTAGCAGCTTCCTGATTTGAAGGTGTTGAGCCTCAATGTAATCATCGTTCTTCTTGTATACCTACAAACAATGAAGAACAATTAGGAGACTACTAAAACTTATGTGTGTATCAATGAAGATTTATTAGATTACTAACCGTGTCGACTGCGCCAGTAGATGATTGAAGCCACTTCTTGAAGGAGGAATGGGCAGCTTCAACCCTATTAGAGCTTGTGTTACCCAAATGCCGCAGTTGATTGGTATAACATTTAGCCCACATGTGTCTAACTGGTAACCACTCAGCTGTCATATACCCCCAAAGACGTCGGTACTGTACTCCCCAACTACGTCTGAAATTCTCTAAGGCAGTATCCATGTCTTCCACTGTCAATGCATATACAGCACGTTGCCAAGACGCCATGATCTGATCCACTGTCGGTTTGGCTGCATCTATACCACAATGAGTCGTCCTTCGCACCTCCGTTAGACACTTTGCTCTCACATTCCTATCCATATGCCAAAGACATAAAATATGAGTCGATGATGGAAACATTACCCCCACGGTCTCAACCAATCCTCCTGCCTTGTCACTGACAAACACATCTGGAACAATGGGGCCAAGAAGATGTTGCAAATGCGTCAGAAGCCACTGGTACGACTCCTTCGTCTCGTCGTACACTATTGCAGATGCAATGACAAAGTTCAATCCCACTGGTGTCATGCCGACAATCTCAACCCAAGGCATATCATACTTATTGGTTTTGTATGTTGCATCTATCACGATCACATGGTGCCAAGCTCGCAACATCAATATTGACTCGGGGTGGGCTAGGAACAAGTGTGTAAGCACGTTACGATCGTCCATATACTGCACATAGTAACCCTTCTCCTGCGCCATGCGGAAAGTATACTGTAAGGCTGTCATCTGACCAAGCTCTTCTTTCCTTATCTTGTGACACTCGTTATAAATCTGCTTTCTGTTGTGTGTTCCATTTGCACCTTTTCTGTCATTCACTGCCTTGTGGATATTCCTTGGTGGGACACCGGCTGATCTCAGCTCTCTGATGTATTGCTTGTCCTCTGTAGTCAAAACATTCCTTCCCTTTGATCCCTCCGGAAATAGCTCCAACTGATGATTGTGGAAACCCAAATTAGCACCAGGATTCTTTGTATTTGCCACCCCTAGGATCAACCAATATCCATCACCTGACCGCTCAAGCTTGATCTTAAACTCGCACCCCAACTTTTCAGTAGATGTAAGAGGCCTCGTTTCCTTACTCGGATCAGGTTCCTTCGACTTCTTCTTCCTACCATGAGTGCAATGTAAGTAATGTCGCCAAGTACCTTCATTCGTATTTTTTTTGTTCGATGCCCTCACCAAATAAAACCCAAAACCCTTTGCAATCTCAATGGCTGCTTCATATGCTTGCAACTCCGTAGTGTATTTCACGCCATCAATGAAATCCGAGGTGTAATCATGGCCATCCGGATTGTAACTTCCAATATCCTGCAATGTTATCAGTATTAAAATTAATAATCATCATAACTTCATATGCGAATCTATTATTTATGCAATAAATTTAATCTTAATTTGTAATGCAAAATCTAATCTTAATTTTCTAGATTAACACCAAATTAAATCTAATCTTAATTTAAGGCCAAATCTAATCTTAGTTTCTAATGCTAAATCCTTCCATTCCAAAAATAATTATGCAAATAAATCTAAAAAATTATATAAATCAAATTTAATAATCATCGTAACTTCATATGCGAATCTATTATTTATGCAATAAATTTAATCTTAATTTGTAATGCAAAATCTAATCTTAATTTTCTAGATTAACACCAAATTAAATCTAATCTTAATTTAAGGCCAAATCTAATCTTAATTTCTAATGCTAAATCCTTCAATTCCAAAAATCTAATCTTAATTTCTAATGCTAAATCCTTCAATTCCAAAAATAATTATGCAAATAAATCTAATAAATTATATAAATCAAAACCCAACAAATTATTTCATGGAACAATCATAAATCATATAAAAAATAGAAAATTATTCAACGAAAAAAAACCCCCCCAAAAGATGCCCAACCGCAAATCACCTGCGGTTGCGCCATTGGTGGCAGGGGCGGAGACAGTGTCTTAGAAGGGTGTGCCATGGCACACCCTTGGATCGGGGCTAGAACATCAAAAAATAGGGGTATTAGTTTATGCTATAGCTAGGATTTGAACGTGGAATCCCCTTACTATTAGCTTTGACATTTTCCACTAAACCACAATTACTTACATGATACACTAATACGTTTTATTGCATATATATAATTTACCGTTTACAAATAATAAGTAAATTAAATTAAAAAATCTCATAATTACATATGCTTATTCAAGAAGTAAACGAACCCGTCGTGGATGATGAATGAATGTATTTTACAGACTTTTCAAAAAATGAGAACCCGTCGTGGGTCACTATAAAAAATTGATAGTCATTTACTCGTTTTAATTTTTTTTAAATTGGCACCCCCTTACCCAAAATCCTGGCTACGCCACTGATTGGTGGACCGCAATTGAGCTGCGGTTGAACCATGGCTGAACCGCAGGTGATTTGCGGTCCAGCCATGGTCCAACCGCAGGTCAATTGCGGTCCACCAATGGCTTAACCGCAGGTGATTTGCGGTCCGGCCATGGTCCAACCGCAAGTGACTTGCGGTTGGACCATGGCCGGACCGCAAATCACCCGCGGTTCCCATTTTCTGTGATTTTTTTTTTCGGTTCATGTTTTTACCTCGTCGGAGTCGCTACTTATGATTCAGACGTCCTACCGACGATATCGGCTTCAAAATGACGATGAGAGGTTTTTCTCTCCTTAGAGAGTGTTTTTTTAGTCCAAGTGATGTTTGTTTGAGGAAGGGAAGGTAAAGAAGCTATGGGGTTAAAAGTGTAACTTTTATTCTTTTTAAGGGCGACCTTTAGCAATTTTAAGGGCGACCTTTAGCAACTCCTTTTTTTTATATGATTAGATCACTCTGAAATAGGACATACATAAAGATACAAGACGGAGATGAAACACTCCTTACATCGTTGATTGACCGTGTAACCAGTTAATGAAATAGAACTCATTTAACAGACGGCGTGACATGAGCATGAAACAGACCGAGTAAGACGAGTTCTCATCATGAAGAAGCTGACCAATCTCTGCATGAATCGCTCCTCCACATGCCTTCTTGTAGCGTTGTGTGATGAACAGTCTCACATCCGTCTTTATGTGGGCTTTGGCCCAAACTCAGCCTCCTCTGTGGACCCACTAGCAGATGCAGCCATCCTCGACCCATTTCTCCCAGCCCAAAGCGCGGCGAACATTTGACCCATCCCAAAACGTACGGTTCAGACTATCAAGATAAGGCTACTGGCTACGTATACATACAGATCCAGGTGGCCGGGAGGGGGAAAAGGTCAACTAGAATGAGCTCAGATGAGTCGGAAGAACACACAACTTGGAAGCCGTATGACCAATTAAGTGAATGAAAATGAATGAATGTGTAACAGAGAAGAACAAACGGCGTGCGGTGTTTGGCAGATTAGAGCACCGTATAGAGCCACCATCTTACGGGCGCGCCCAACAGGGGAGCTGCACTCTGCACTGCACTGCAGGCATCGCATGTGATCGATGTTGATGTCAACCCAGACAGTACTGCAACCAGCTGCGAAAATGGGGACGCCCGGACGGGACGGGTCAGCTAGCCTGTTAACTAGTGTTACTCAACGGAAGCTTATGGGTCGTTTGGACGATGATTTGTTGTCGTGTGATATTTGTGCACAAATAATTCATTAATTGGTTGTGTGGTATTTGTCAAAATTGAGGAATCAATTGTCTTGTGTGGTAACTGAAAAAAGCGAGCGAAAAATTACGAAAATGTCCCCGGAAAAGTTTTTGCTAAAATTGGTGAATAATTGACTTCATCATCGCTGGAGAATAGCCCCAGTTCGCCTTAAACTGAATCCGTGATCCGAAGTCTCCAAAATCCAACCAAAATGGTCATTCCAAAAAATCTCCCGAAATCGGTGAAGGATAGCCTCACGCCGAATCCACGAAAAATGGTCTTTCGAAAAAAAAGGCACAAAAAACTACGAAAATGCCACGGAAAAAATTTCGCCCAAAAGGCGATTAATTGACTTCATCATCGCTGGAGAATAGCTCTAGTTCGCCTCAGATCTAATCCGTGATTCATAGCCTCCAAAATCCAACCAAAATGGGCATTCCAAATAATCGCTCGAAATCGGTGATGGTTTCCCTTTGGAATATGCAAAAAATGGACTCGGAACAAATACGCTCAAATCGGTGCTTAATAGACTTAATCGTCGATGGAGGATAGCCTCACGCCGAATCCTTGATCTGTAGCCTTCAAAATCCAAGGAAAATAGCCTTTCCAAAAAATCGAACGAAAAACAATGAAAATGCCCCCGATTTTTTCCCCAAATCGGCAATTAATTGACATCATCATCGATTGAGAATAGTCCCAGTTCGGCTCAGAACGAATCCGTGATCCGTAGCCTAAAAAATCCAACCAAAATGACCATTCCAAAAAATCGCCCAAAATCGTCTGAGCCGAATTACCATTTTGATTGGATTTTGGAGGCTACGGATAACAGATTCGGCCTGAGGTAAACTGAGGCTATTCTCCAGCGATGATGAAGTCAATTAATCGCCGAATTATGCGAAATTTTTTCCAGTGGGATTTTCGTAATTTTTCGTGCTCTTTTTTCGATAGGCCCTTTTTTTGGATTTGAAGGCTACTGATCAAGGATTCGGCGTGAGGCTATCCTCCAACGATGATTAGTCTATTAAGCTCCGATTTGTACCTATTTGTTTCAGATCCATTTTCAGGAGATTCCAAAGGGGGTTCTATCACAGATTTTGGCCGATTTTTGAAAATGAGCATTTTTCTTGGATTTTGGAGGCTATGGATCACGCATTCGCCCTGAGCCGAACTGGGGCTATTCTCCATCGATGATGAAGACAATTAATCGCAGATTTGGGAGAAATTTTTTCCGGGGGCATTTTTATAATTTTTTTGAAGGCTACAGATCAAGTATTAGGCGGGAGACTATCCTCCGCCGACGATTAAGTCTATTAAGCACCGAATTTGGTGTATTTGTTCCTGGTACTTTTTTGGCAGATTCCGAAGGGCACCATCACTAATTTCGGGCAATTTTTTTGGAATTGCCATTTTGGTTAGATTTTGTAGGCTATGGATCACAGATTCGGCCTAAGGCGAACTAGGGCTATTCTCCAACGATGATGAAGTCAATTAATGGCCGATTTGGGCGAAATTTAATCCGGAACTATTTTCCTATTATTTTCGTGCGCTTTTTTCGAAAGGCCATTTTCCTTAGATTTTGAAGGCTACGGATCAAGAATTCGGCGTGAGGCTATCCTCCACCGACGATTAAATCTATTAAGCACCCATTTGAATGTATTTGTTCCAGTTCCAGTTTTAGCAGATTCCAAAGAGGTACCATCATCGATTTCGGGCGATTTTTTGGATTGGCCATTTTGGTTGGATTTTGGAGGCTACGGATCATAGATTCGGCCTGAGGCAAACTAGGCAATTATCCAGCGATGTTGAACTCAATTAATCACCGATTTGAGCAAAAACTTTTCCGGGGGCATTTATCATAATTTTTCGTTCGCTTTTTTCGAAAGGCCATTTTCCTTAGATTTTGTTCCGGGTCCATTTTTGGCAGATTCCAAAAGGGTACCATTACCGATTTCGGGCGATTGTTTGGAATTGCTATTTTGGTTGGAATTTGGAGGCTACGGATCACGGATTCAGCCTAAAGTGAAGTGGGGCTATTCTCCAGCGATGATGAAGGCAATTAATCGCCGATTTGGGCGAATTTTTTTTCCGGGAGCATTTTCATAATTTTTCGTGTGCTTTTTTCGAAATGCCATTTTCCTTGGATTTTGAAGGCTACAGATCAAGGATTCGGCGTGAGGCTATCCTCCACCGACGTTTAAGTATACTAATCACCGATTTGGGCGTATTTGTTCCGGGTCCATTTTTTACATATTCTAAAGGGGTGTACCATCACCGATTTCGGGTGATTTTTTGGAATGAACATTTTGGTTGGATTTTGAACGATACGGATCACGAATTCGGTCTTAGGCGAACTGGGAATATTCTCCATCAATGATGAAGTTAATTAATCCAACGATTTTTGGCGAAATTTTTTCTAGGGGCATTTTTCGTAATTTTTTGTGTGCTTTTCTAAAAGGGCATTTTTCTTGGATTTGAAGCCTACGAATCAAGGATTCTGCGTGAGGCTATCCTCCACCGACGATAAATTCTATTAAGCACCGATTTGGGAGTATTTGTCCCGGGTCCATTTTTAGCAGATTCCAAAGGGGTACCATCATCGCTTGCGGCTGATTTTTTGGAATGACCATTTTGGTTGGATTTTGGAGGCTACGGATCACGCATTCGGTCAGAGGCAAACTGGGGAAATTCTCCAGCGTTGATGAAGTCAATTAATCACCTATTTGGGCGAAATTTATTCCGGGGGCATTTCATAAATTTTTGGCGCTTTTTTACAAAAGCTATTTTCTTGGATTTTGAAAGCTACGAATCAAGGATTCGACGTGAGGCTATCCTCCACCGACGATTAAGTCTATTAAGTCCCGATTTTGGCGTATTTGTTCCAGGTCCATTTTTGGCAGATTCCAAAGGGGTGCCATCATCAATTTCGTGCTATTTTTTGGAATTGCCATTTCGGTTGGATTTTGGAGGCTACGGATCACAGATTTGGCTTGAGGCAAACTGGGGCAATTCTCCAACGATGATGAAGTCAATCAATCGCCGATTTGGTCGAAATTTTTTCGTGGGGCATTTTCATAATTTTTCGTGCGCTTTATTCGAAACGCGATTTTCCTTGGATTTTGAAGGCTACAACTCAAGGATTCGGCGTGAGGCTACCTTTCACCGACGATTAAGTCTATTAAGCACGAATATGGGCGTATTTGTTCTGGGTCCATTTTTGGCAGATTCCAAAGGGCTACAATCATCGATTTCGGGCGATTTTTCGGAAAGGCCATTTTGGTTGGATTTTGGAGGCTACGGATCATAGATTCAGCCTGAGGCAAATTGGGAAAATTTTCCAGCGATGATGAAGTCAATTAATCGCCGATTTGGTCAAAATTGTTTCCGGGGGTATATTCATAATTTTTCGTGCTCTTTTTTTCGAAAGGCGATTTTCCCTGGATTTGGAAGGCTACAGGTCTTGGATTCGGCGTGAGGCTATCGTCCACCGACGATTATTTCAATTAACTAGCGATTTGGGCGAATTTGTTCCGGATCTATTTTTGGCATATTCCAAAGGAGTACCATCACCGATTTCGAGTGATTTTTTTGAATGGCCATTTTGCTTTCATTTTGGACGCTACGGATCACGAATTCGACCTGAGGCGAACATGGGCTATTCTCCATTGATGAGGAAATCAATTAATCGGCGATTTGGGCGAAATATTTTCTAGGGGCATTTTCATAATTTTTTGTGCGCTTTTCTCGAAAGGCCATTTTTCTTGGATTTGAAGGCTACGAATCAAGGATTCGGCGTGACGCTATCCTCCACCGACGATTAAGTCTATTAAGCGCCGATTTGGGTGTATTTGTTCCGGGTCCATTTTTGGCAGATTCCAAAGGGGTACCTTCATCGATTTCGAGTGATTTTTTAGAATGACCATTTTGGTTAGATTTTGGAGGCTATGGATCATAGATTCGGCCTGAGGCAAACTAGGGCAATTCACCAGCGATGATGAAGTCAATTAGTCGCAGATTTGGTCGAAATTTTTTCCGGGGGCATTTTTGTAAATTTTCTCGTGCTTTTTTCGAAAGACCATTTTCCTTGGATTTGAAGGCTACGGATCAAGGATTCGGCGTGAGGCTATCCTCCACCGCCGATTAAATCTACTAACCACCGATTTGGGCTTATTTGTTCTGTGTCCATTTTTTACATATTCAAAGGGGTACCATGATTGATTTCGGGCGATTTTTTGAATGGTCATTTTGGTTGGATTTTGGAGGCTACGGATCATGGATTCGGTCTGACGCGAACTAGGGATCTTCTTTACCAATGATAATGTCAATTAATCGCCGATTTGGGAGAAATTTATTTCGGGGGCATTTTCGTAATTTTTCCTGTGCTTTTTAATAAAGTCCATTTTCTTTGGATTTTGAAGGCTACGAATCAAGGATTCGCCGTGAGGCTATCCTCCACCGACGATTAAGTCTATTAAGCACCTATTTGGGCGTATTTGTTCCGGGTCCATTTTTGGCAGATTTCAAAGGGGTATCATCATCGATTTCTGGCAATTTTTTGGATTGGCCATTTTGGTTGGATTTTGGAGGCTACGGATCACGGATTCAGCCTGAGGCAAACTGGGTCAATTCTCCAGTGATGATGAAGTCAGTTAATCGTCGATTTGGCCGAATTTTTTTTCGGGTGCATTTTCATAATTTTTCGTGTGCTTTTTTTGAAAGACCATTTTCCTTGGATTTTGAAGGCTACAGATCAAGGATTCGGCGTGAGGCTATCCTCCACACCCGATTAAGTCTACTAACCACAGATTTGGGCGTATTTGTTCTAGGTCCATTTTTGACATATTCCAAAGGGGTAACATCATCGATTTCGGGAGATTTTTTTGAATGGCCATTTTGGTTATATTTTGGACGCTACGGATCACGGATTCGGCCTTAGGCGAACTGGGGCTTTTTTATATGTGTAAATACAATAATGCCCTGATTTTGTCTATAGCCCACATATATAAAATTGACAATACCCAAAACTTCGAAGCACATGATGATTGAAGAGAAGGGAAAAATCTTTTCTCCAGTGTTCTCCTTCTTTCCTGAAAAATCTCCTTTTCCGTCTCCCTCCACGGGCGACCTTTACTAATAAAAAAGAAAGAAATAACATTAAAAATTATTTTTATTGACCAATCAGAATTGACTTCGATAGCAAATTTTAGTGTGCAAGATTATGATAACATTTTTTATTGTATAAACTACCGTAAAAAACTGTTTCGGGCATCATTTCACATAATTAACCCCTAATTTCTTAATCGTTTGACTTGGTAAATCAAGTAGTTAAGAGTTTTCTTCTTTCAAATACTATTACTAAACGGAAGCTTACGAGTCGTTTGGATGAATGATTTGTTCTGGTGTGGTATTTGTGCACAAATAATTCACTAATTGGCTGTGTGCTATTTGACCAAATTGAGGAATCAATTGTCTTGTTTAGATAGTTAAAATAGAAGGATTATTTGATATGTGTAAATACCATAATGCCCTAATTTTGTCTATAGCCCATATATCTATAAAAATATTAAAAGGCTTTAAGATTTGCACTCCTGCCACATCAGTCTCGAGCTAAATCTATGCTGCCACGCCAATGCGCAAAAAAACCCAAATATTTCCCGTTTTTCGCAAGGAAAAAAAAAAACAGGTATGGTAACTGTCTATTCCCGTTTCTCCTCCTTTCCTTTTACAATTATACCCAATAAAAAATGAAAAACAATTTTCTCCTCATTTCCTTTTACAAATGCACCTAATAAAAAGGAAAAAGTAAGAGCCGGTGACCAACTTGGACAGTCATATGTGATTTTTTTATGTAAATATTAATTACATGTAAAATAGTATTTTCTCCCCATTTTTACGGAGTATTTGCTTCTGTAGAATATGGTTTGTACTTTGTAGTAGAATACTAGAGAGAAAATGAAAATTAAGTTTATGTTTTCCGTCATTTTATTTTTGGAAGATTGTTTGTTCAAATTTTATAATAGGAGGATATAATATATTACTAAATTTAAGAACGCAAAATATATCATAATATTTACGAGAATCTATACATATTATACTACATGTTAATTTGTCAAGTGTTAAAATTCTTTTTAAAATAGTGTGACATTTTATACTACAAAAATTCATGATTTATACCATATAAACTTATAAATATGACGATTTTGACCGGTGTCACTATTGAAAATTTTAAGTTAAGTATTATGTATAATTTCCATTCACATTTTTTCTAGAAGATTCCAAGTACATACCGTATAAAACAGGACCAAGGAGAAACACTTCAAAACTCTTCACGAGAAAATGAGTGAAGATAGATAAATGAAATATCATGAGTGGATATAATAAAGTTTGGAAATTTCGAACATATATGTTTTATAGATTTAGCAAAGATTACATTGAAAAGTTAAATTAGCTACATATTTCCAACTAAAAAACACTTACATATTGCAGGTTTGATTAGAAAATTATTCTACACATGGTACAGAACATAACAAACGATTTTAGATTAACGACCCCCAAAGGGCAGGGGATAAAAGCTAGTATATATATATATATATATATATATATATATATATATATATATATATATATATGGTTACGTCTTCGGCGCACTCACTTTTTTGGGTGCATTCAATGCACTCACTTCATAATTGACATTTTGAGCAGGCGATTCATGTCAAAACAATGTTAATCATCACGTATGATACGACGAACAAGAAACCCCATGAATTGGCACAAAAATTGAAATTGAAGGGTTTATGGATTTATGGATTTAGGGTTAGGGTTCGTGATTTGGGGTTTAGGACAAAAGTTCAAAATTGAAGGTTTAAAGCTTAGGGTTAATGCATTGATTAGTTGTGATCTTATGCTATATCATCATATTACACTAATCTTGCCAATCAAAATAAAAAATTGATGTCAAGGCTACTTTTAGAGTTGGGTGCATTGAATGCATTCATTTTTGTGAGTGCACCGAAGTAGCCACCATATAATAGACAATACCCAAAACTTGGAAGCACAAGATGATTAAAGAGAAGGGGAAAATCTTTTTCCTTGTGTTCTCCTTCTTCGCTGAAAAATCCCCTTTTCCGTCTCCCTGCACTGGCGACCTTTACTATAAATAAGAAATAGCATTAAAATTGATTTTTATTGACCAACCAGAATTGACTCCTATATCAAATTTCAGTGGGCAAGATTTTGATAGCATTTTTTATTGTCTCAATCAGTATAAACTACCAGGAAAACTAATTCGGGCATAATTATGCATATTTTACCCCTCATTTCTTAATCGCTTTACTTGGTAAATCATCATATCTCGACCTAATTATACGCTAGGTTGTGCTTCTATTGTTATATTTCAGGTCTTACTACGTGTGGGAAGGTAGAAGACGAGTTTCGGGACGATTGGAGCCGCAAAACACCAAAAAGTGAAGAAAAGTCAGAAGTCACGGTAGGGACGTGAATGTCACACGACCACGAGACTGTGACAATTGTAAGGAGGGCGTTGACTCGCTAAAACACAACAAAGGCCAAGTGTCACCAATGAAAGGGACTGCATTATAGTGGCTCAAGTAATAAATATCGAATCCACGGGTCTCTAGAGTTACTATTACTCAGCTTCAATTCATTATCTAGCAAACGAGATTAAGATAGAACAACTAAAACTACTCTAGCAAACTACCATTAAAGTTAATCTAATTACAGGTTGGAAACTCACTTAGGTATGATTCCCCCTAGCCACTAGCTAGATTAATGATTGATGATCTCTAACCTGTTTCACTTTCATTCACAATGCGGAGAATACTTAACTAGACCTTGAGTCTCGACTAAAGGAACAAGGCCCTCTTGAGTCAATTGCTTAGAGGGACGTATCCTTCTCTAGAACAACCGATCAAGGCATTCTGAACTAGATTTCCCTCTATCTAATGAGGTTCTCAATCAATACAAAGCTGTGAATCAACCCTCGACTAAAGCAATCGATCCAATACTATCAATCTATGGTGCTCTATTGACCTAATCAGTTATTCGCTCTCATTGGATCAAAGCAGAATCAATAATCTCGACTAAAGCATAATTGAATCATGAAAACATGCATAGATTGAATATGAACTCAAGATTATCAAGTAAGAGTACTCATACAATCATCCAATCAAACAAACATAGCTAGGGTTCCTCAAAACCTAAGTGAAGGGAAGTTACTCCATAGAGAAGAGAGAGAATGCACTAAGAATCTTCAGATGATCAGTCTTCAAGTCCGGGCTTGTTCCTCGTGCTTCCAAGGCGAAGAAATCCTCCAATTCCACTCCAAGATTGTCCTGAAATTGCTCTCTCTCTTTTTGGTTCGTCCCTTGGGTGTTTGAGAACCAAAACCCAACTCTCCCCCTTCAGAATCCGCAAAAATGCATTTATACAGCTCACAAAAGCCAAGTTACGACCCCAAACTTATGGAATGTATTCTGCCTCGCATGGCCCCGAGTTACGACCAAAATGGCCAAGTTACGGTCATGGCCGTAACTTTGAAGGCCAGCCCGTAACTCTAGAGAGGCTGCTGTCTTTCGGTCATTTCTCCCTCATCCGAACTCTGAATTAGTCGCCGTTTGATTTCAAACGCTTGTAGTCTCGTCCTATTTATTTCAATGCATAGATTACATGATTCTTTGTCCACTAAAAGAGGTATAAATCCATTCTTCTTTGGGTCATGCCCGAGTTTCTTCCCCCGAGTCGCCAATTGATCTCCCATTGACTTGATCTCCCATTGACTTGAAACTTGCGCCTATGCTTCACTTTATGTGCTAGGACCTGAAATGTGACAAATAAAAACAACCTAGAGTAAGATAAGCCAAAAAAGCGATAATGCAAGCTTAAATGATCAAGAAACAAAGGAAAAAAACTGTGCAAATATCGAGTCATCAAATCCCCCCACACTTAACCGTTTGCTTGTCCCCAAGCAAATCTGAATCAAACCAATGCAAATCTCCAGACATCTACAGCAACACGCAATCCCGGTCGTCGGTAGCGGACTTCCTAGATCATTTAGCAGCTTACGAGGTCAACCAACACACAAGGCACCTCCTAACTTCTTCGGCGAGAATTCTAGTCCTGTGTCGGGATCATGTCCAGTAGTGATCATAGGACAAACGATCTGTGGATAAAGAGTCTCTCAAAAACATAAAGATCATGGACTCGCTTTTTTAGGTGCTCTATTTTTTTCTTTAAAGATGGTTGGAACCCCCTTTCTTTCTTTTCTTTTCATTTTCTTGTTTCTTTTTTTTTTTCTTTGCAAGGGTTCCAACCTATTATTTTCAGAAAATAGGGCTCCCACCTATAAAAGGTTTTGAGAGAGCCCGACTCTTACTGGCCATGCCGGGAGCAGATGTCTCAAACCTCCTGAGGGGGAAAGAAATGTAAGGGGGATGGAGGTAGTAGGTGGAAGTTGGGAACAGATTCCCGTCTCCCCTTACACACTTTCACCGATTCCTACACGGGAGACATTGTTTTAAAAGCACAGTTTAGAGCACCTTTTTCAAAACATGATACAGAGTCAGCGATACCACCCGATTCAAGTGTCCTAAGATCACTAATTCACACTATCAACCAACACAATATGAAGTAGAAAGGAGACTTCTTAAATGCATCAACATCCTCCATAGTGCTACACTTCTTCCCTAGGTTGCATATTACTATAAAGACTGTCAATTCAAAGCATACTAAGCAGGCATTTGCAAGGGACACACACTTGGAGCCCTCAAATTAAAAAATTTGGACAGGGGACTAGGCTCCAAGCACACATACAGCCAAACATTCACACGCATACATAATCGAACATCCCTTAGAATAGATAAGTCGGAAAGGAGAGAGTTTAAGTTGGGAGAATCTGAACTCTGAAGAGACGTCTAAGGTTTGATCTAATACGGAAACGTTTAGTTTTCTAATGGGTTATAGGTATAATATGCCTCTCTACTATGTCATTTTATCAAACATGTCCCTCTACTATTTTGTACATCAAACAAGTCCCTGTATTTTAGAAAATAATCAAACATGCCATTCTATTAAAATTTTCATTGAAAAAATCATCAATCATGGTTGAACCGATATTTTGACTACCCGACATCGGCAAATAGGAGGGAAAATGTCAGTTTTATTCTGTGTTTTATTTCTCTGGGTCTCGTCAAAGTGAAATTATTGGTTATACAAAAGAACCAAAAAAAATTCTAAAGGGAATTTATTAGGGATATTTTAGACATTTGTGAAACTCTAACAAAAGTTTGGCCGTGGTTAGCGGTTTTTGGATGAAATTTTAACAGAAAGACATGTTTGATCATATTATCTAAGTAAAGGGGTATGTTAGATGTAAAAAATAGCATAGTGGCATGTTTGATAAAATGACATAGTAGAGGGCATATTATACATATAATCCTTTTCTAATTAAAAGTTGGAAAGATAAATGCTAAAATGCTAATCACACCAGTTCATAATAAATAATTCTTTCTAAATGAGAATTGTCGATTTTATCTTTTCCTTTATTTGTGTTTATCTCTTTCTTGAAAAGCAAATTGAGACGTGAAATTATCAAAAATAAATATTCTTACGACACCATTCGTTAAATGTTGCTTAAAGTATAACAATATGCAATCCAATAGTATAAGTGTTGTGCAAGGTTGTCAATCCGCGGGTTGACCCGGACCCGGTCGAGCTAGTGGGTCAAGGGTTAATGGGTCAACCGTTTTAGCCCGGTTTGGCCCGGAAATATAGAAAGAGTCATTATATTGCACTTATCCTCATAAATTATATAGAATCTTATCTAACATATGAGTTATAACATATAATATTACACCAAAATAACATATCGTACTTAGATCCAACATATAGTGAAAATTTTCACACACTTATATAACATAAATATTCAAATGTTCAACTTAGTATGCCAAAGATTGAGTTAGGCGAAAAGAAAAATTGGAAAATAGGCGCATTTCGCAAACTAAAGAAAAAATGACACAATTTGACCTCCAACCCGGTACCTAATAGTGGTCGGCCCGGCAGGTGCGTGCGGCTCGTTTTTCTCACCGGGTCAGGGTCAAATTGGGTCGACCCGTGGGTCAACCCGCGGGTTGACAACCTTGGTGTTGTGTATACTAGAGCAAACATAACAAATAACTTATTTAGGTTGCCTAAACTACCAAAAAGCAACCCAAAAGAAAAGGCTTGCCATTGTTTATTTAATGCAACTCTTTTAATTAGTGTTGCAAGAAAACATTTTGTCCGTGTGTCAGAGATATTACTTTCGAATTTTTGTAATAACGAAATAAAAAAATTTTACTAAAAATTTCGACTGGACACACCTCTCCCACCTTACTGGATTTTGCGAGCAGAATAGCGAACGTCTTCAACATGCCCAAATCATAGTACGAACAGATGGCGTACTTAGAAAAAAAGGTTTGAAATGTTACAATAAGATACAAGTAAGAAAAGATGATGATGATGATGATGATTATGATATATATAATAGTAATTCGAAGATCAAAATTTTATCTAACTCACAGCTAATATAATTAGATAAGTAATGCATTATACATAAATCCATCTCCAGACTCCAGAGACATAGTACTTATTATTAATTATTTCCTAATCTAAAACTCATAACCAAAAGAAGCAGCAGCCGCCGCCGCCGGAGCAACAATCTCCGCCGCTGCTGAAGTACCATCACTCGCCGCAATACTAGTATTAATATTATTCTCACTATCCGTTACCGCCTTCGTCCCTTCCACCACCTGTTCCTCCTCCTCCTCCGATGCCAACGGCTTCGGCACCGCCGCCGCCGCGGCGCCGTACAAGGTGCTCAGCTGGTGAAAGTACGGGCACGTCCTTGAATCGGCGGACCTCTTCTTGTTCAAATCTTTCGTCTTCCTGAAATACTTGTTTATGTTCTCCCACTTCTCCTTGCACCTCTTGGCGCTTCTCCTGTAGCCCAATTCCGCCATCCCCAGCGAAATCCTCTCCCAAAGCGGCGCCTTACCGTTACTCCCCGCAGCCGCCGTCGGCGTTCCTTCACCTTCCGTGTTGTTGTGGTTGTGGATTCCGCATCTCAGATTTATCAGCGCCAGAACCTCGTCTCTCGGCCACCTCTTCCCGACCTCCTCCTTCACCGAGCTTCTCCCTCGATTCTCCTCCGATTCGCCGGATTTTCTAGGGTTTCGAGATGAATTTGGGGGAATGCTTTTGCTACCGACGCCCGTCACTGCGCCGGGCTCTAATTGGGAAAGTTCGTCGGCGGACGAATTGTTGTTAGGGTTTGCAGCCGACGAGGACGACGAGGTGGAATTCCGATTACTATTGCCGTCCTTGTCGCCGGCGGCGGCGGCAATTTGGATCTGGTAGTCAATCATCTCCAGCGGCGGCGGCGGAGCAGAATTAGTCACAGCGTTAGTGAGGGCGGCGGTGGTGGTGGTGAAATTCTCGAGGAACTTGATGATGGAGGCTTGGCGGTCGCCGGCCAGGGCTTGCTGGTCGGCCCGGAGCTGGAGCTCGTGGTTGATTCGATCCATCTCGCGCTGCTTCCATGCCTCTTCGCGGGCGAGCTTCTCTTGGTCCCTTCTCACCATGTCCTCTATCAGCTTGTTCTGCATCTCTTCCTGCTGAGCCATCATCTTGTCCACCATCTCCTGGCACAGACCTTTGAACATCTCGAATTTCTCCTCCTCTTCTTCTTCCTCCTCTTGTCTCCTTTTCCTCTTCTGGTTTCCGTTTGATGCCGCCGATGGAGCTGCATAATCCCCTCCTTCTTCTTCTGTGTCATCCTCGTTGCTTTCCACGGTGGGTCGATCTTGATGCTCATTTTCTTCTTGATTTCCTGCTGCTGGTGCGGTGCCTGGTTTTGATTCGGGTTCGACTTCAGCGTTGTCATGGGCATACTTGTTCTGCTGCTGTTGATTGATGCAGCCATTTTCATCATGATGATTAGGGAAGTAACTATGATTATGGGTGCCGTGGATGGAATTGAGGAATCTGGTTTCTTCTTCAAATTTCTCTCTGCATTTCTCGGGGCTTCTCTTGAACCCAACCTCTGATAGCTTCCTGGTGAGACCACCCAAACCCAAACCCAAACCATTAGTGAATAATAAATGTGTTGCAGTGAAGCAGCTAGGCTCAACCAATTACTGGTTTTTTTGTCCAGCATTTAGTTACTGTGACTCTGAAAGCACACAGAGCTTTAAATATGTATGCTGTTTTTATAGACATGGTGTGTCAGTCTAATTAATGTTTTTTTTTTTTTTTTGTAGTAGAGGAATCAGGAAAAGAAGGAACCCTATGACTAGCTAGATTAGCTTTAGCTTTCCAGCTTAGCAACTAGCTAGATAGGCAGAATCATCTTTGATTTCAGGAGCTAGAAAGGGGGATAGGATATGTACTGGGGGCAAGCATGAATTTCATCAACAAAAAGAAAGAAAACATTCCCAATAGTTAAAAGGAGTACTATGGTACTGATAAAACTATAATGAAATAAAAACCAGTTTGTTTGTTTGTTTTCCAATATTATAATAATATAATGCTTTTGTTGTTGTTGTGTGTATCTTACCTTGAAACATGCTCCCAAGTGAACTCAGGTGGAAACCAGTTCAACTCCATGGTTGACCTGATCCTCAGAAGGGCAAGAACTTCTTCATTAGACCAAGCTTGGGGATGCTCCGTAATTATCTTCTGCTGCTGCTGCTGCTGCTGCTTCTGGTTGTGGTGGTGGTGATGTGGGATCACAAAACTTGGCATTAGCTCTCTGTCTTCATGGTGGTTCTTGACATTGCTTCTGGTACTGTTGGCAGTATGATTCAGTGGGTGGAAGAAGTTGGGCGGGTGTGGGAGTTGGTAAGGGTCAAAGCCGATGGGGAAGACAGCAGCAGCAGCAGCTGGTGAAGGCGATGGAGAAGAAGGATGAGGAGAAGCGAAGGAGAGATGGAGAGGGAGATGTGGCGATGGAGAAAGAGAAGAAGAAGGAGGAGGAGGAGGATGAATTGTTGTTGTGGTGGTTGAAGGATTAGTAGTAGTAGTAGCCAAGATGAAAGGGTGGAATTGCTCTGGTGCTACTCCTTCAAACATTTCACTGTCTTGCTTTTCCTTCCTTTTCTTCTCTTTTTGTTGTTGGGGGAAGTGTCTCTTTAGGCTATAGTAAGCTCTGGCCTTTTTCTATCTCTCTCTATCTCGCCTGTTTTGGGTTTTTGCCTGTATGTCCTCTTTTCTCTCACAGTGTCTCACTGTAAAACAATGAGCCAAAAGAAGGAACAAAATTTTGGGGGGAGAGAGAGAGTAAGGAAAAGGTGGGAGATGCACACACTGCTGCAAGACACTAGACTACAAAAGCCTTACCAAACTGCCTATGTGCGTGTGAGTGAGTTTTCTCTCTCTTATTTATAAAGGAATTTGTCCCTTCATTGGGGTGGGGTTAGAGGTAGAGGGAGGAAGGAAGGCCACCCACCACGCCCATTTGCCCCACGAACAAGGGTAGCTGGGAGACTATACCCAGCCAGTACCTACAGCAGCTACAGAGCTGTCCCAAATTTATGTGAAAAGTTGAAACAAAAAGCTCTGATTTTACAGAGGGTATCATTTGCATTAATCAAGAATTGGGTGGTGGTATGGCTAGCTCATGTTTGGTTTAGAGATCCATCACAAATTTTTTTGCATATTTTTTTGTGTCCAATGGAGCGATGACGAGGACGAGTGATACTTTTCTAAGTGAAAGTCAATGACGGATTGTTATGATCATTGTTTAGAAGGATGGATACAACTCGAATTGGATGGTTCAGTTAATTCGTCAACAGGGAAAGCTGCAGCAGGAGGCCTCTTTCAGAGATCATCATTTGGGACATTGTTTGAGAGCTTTTGTTTGTAATTTTGTGACCTGCTCCCGATTCCAAGAGCAGAGCTTAAAGGTGTCGCCGAGGGGATTAAAGATGGCATGCGAAAAAGGATAAAGAAATGTGGATCTCAAGCTTTGATGATTCTACCACTGCTATCAGCGTAATTGGAAACAAAAGGGAAAAAAAGGCAATTTCAAACACGATCTCCTTGCTAAGGAAGTCAGCAAACTCCGATATCTTGATTGGAATGTTTCCATTTCTCATGTGTATAGGAAAAGCAATTACGCTGTTGATTTCTTGGTTAGCAAGGGACATAATGTTAATTTTGGTACACATAACTTCAATGTGTGTGCGACCCGAACCGTCGCTTTTGATTTAGTTACGATATTATGGGGATTACCATGAATCGATCCATTAAAAAAAAAAAAGAGGGGGCAAGTGAGGAAGACACATGGGTAGGTGAGAGTGGGGGAGGGAGGGTTTTTTGTGGTTGTCAAATTCAGTGATTCAGAATCCAATGCAGGAGCAGAAGGAGGAGCAGCAAAGACAAAAGAAAGCAGGAGGAGGCAGAGAAGGGTGATGTGATGATGATGGTGCAATTAACGGCAATGGGCATGGCAGGACACGTGAATTCATGCAGGTTGCAGAAGCAGAAGCAGAAAATCCACGGCCCCACCCGTCGCTCGGCCTCCGTCAGCATCAGATAGATAGGGACCAATACTATAATAATCAATGACTTTCCCCTTTCTTTTTCTTTCTTCTTCCTTTCTTAAATAATAATAAGAAGAAGAAAAAGACTCGGCAGAGAAAATGAAATCCCCCTCCCCACAAATATGCTTTTATTACTTGCATGAATATACACTACAGGCAGACTAGAGCAGCGCCAGCCAGCCCAGTCTCAGAGAGAGAAATTGGTCTCTGGCGACTTTTTTTTATATATTTTTAGTACTTAAAATTTTAAAAAGAGGGACAAAACAAAACAGCACCGCGCAATGTATTCCATGTGGGACATGGATTCTCAAGGTGTAAATATAATACTAACAATACATCAGCATCATGCTATTGAGATTACTGATTGAATATTTATCAATTAATCGGAGAATATTTGCTATCATAATTTTGATTGGGTATGAAAATAATTCAACTATAACCGTATAGCAATGTTGCTATATATATGTATATCATGCATATAGAATTTCATAAACAAGACACATGCAAACATATATATTTTTTCGTTGAATCAGTATCCTTTCCATTAAAAACGAAACAGTGAGACCAATTAGTCTCACCCAAACTGATTACAACGAGGGGCAAATCCCAGTATGAAATACAAACATATATTATCCGAATTCATAATTCCACTATTTTTCCTTAAAAGAACTTTATTCCCTTTAATATCCAAGGTTATTGAATAATTCATCTCAACACAGCAAACTTACTTCTTTGGTGTAGTAGTTCCTCAAAACCCTAAATCTGGACAAAACTCGATAAACCATAGTGGATCACCCGACTCTGGCTTTAAATAGTGTTTGAAGAAAAGAAAAGCAACAAAAAAGAGTATTTTAATACTTTTGGAAGAGAAGAAATGAAACAAAAAAAAAGTATTTTTGGTAGAGAGTTGATGGAAAGATCACTGCACAAAACTATGAAGGATTTCGAACTTAAGGGATGACAGTTTGCTGATCGGACAACTTATTTGGTTTGGCAGTGGGTGATAGTTGGACTCGAGCCATCCAAATAATGCCTTGGTTTGGTTAGCAGATGGTTGTGGATCCAAGCAATGCTAATTGGGCAAGAAACCAATACATTTAGTATACTAATAACATTTTATCAATCTTAAAATGAATGAAACCGAAGCCAGAGCCGAAGATGAGCGAGCGACAACGACATCATGAGGGTCCATCTGCTTATGCTCCTTTTGACTAGTCTTAGTGGGCTTCTCTTCTTAAATACCCAACTTCCATCCCCACATTTCACTCATATGGTACAAATGAGCTCAGATCTCACTTCTCTTGATTCTCATTCGCATGAAAATAACCAACAAAGAATACCACAACAATTCTACAAAATCCTTATCTAATTTATCACACTTAGGTGGCTGAAACCTCCACACCCTATGCTATTTCACTTTTAAGCTCATCTATCTAGGGGAGCACGTGAATTGAATGGGTCGTTTTAGGCCTTAATAATCAGCTGATCCAAATGTACCATGTAGAGAATAAAAAACTTAGATGCAATCATAAAAAAATAAAATTCAGCTTGTAAAAACATAGTTTGGATGGGCCGATTGGTATCATATATGTTCGACCAAAACAAAGTAACATTAAAAAATGCAGTCTCGGAGTGGAATTCGAATTTCAATATAATATCTTTAAAGAGAAGAAAAGCAACAAAAAAGAGTATTTTAAATACTTTTGGAAGAGTAGAAAAGAAACAAAAAAAATTATTTTTGGTAGAGAGTTGATGGAAAGATTAGTGCACAAAACTGTGAACGATTTCGAACTTAAGGGATGGCAGTATGCTGACCAAACAACTTATTTAGTTTGGCTGTGGGTGACAGTTGGTCCCGAGCCATCCAAACAATACCTTGGTTTGGTTAGCAGATGGTTGTTGATCCAAGCAGTGCTAATTGGATAAGAAACCAATACATTTAGTATACGAATAACATTTTATCAATCTTAAAATGACTGAAACCGAAGCTAGAGCCGAAGATGAGCGAGCGACAACGACAACAAGAAAGTCCATCTGCTTATGATCCTTTTGACTAGTCGTAGTGGACTTCTATACTTAAATACCCAACTTCCATCCCCACATTTCACTCATATGGTACAAATGAGCTAAGATCTCACTTCTCTTGATTCTTATTCACACAAAAATAACAAAATCCTTATCTTGATTCTTATTCACACAAAAAAAACAAAGAATACCACAACAATTCTACAAAATCCTTATCTAATTTATCATAATTAGGTGGCTGAAACCTCCACACCCTATAATATTTCACTTTTCAACTCCTCTATCTAGAGGTGCACGTGAGTTGAATGAGTCGTTTTAAGCCTAAATAATCAGCTGATCCAAATGTACTGTGTAGAGAATAAAAAACTTAGATGCAGTCATAAAAAAATAAAATTCTACGCGTGAAAACATAGTTTAGATTGGCCGGTTGGTATCATATATGTTCGGCTGAAACAGAGTAACATTGAAAAATGCAGTTTCAAAGAGGAATTGGAATTTCAAAATAATATATTGGCAATGATTCTTTAATGGGTAAGCTTCACATAAATGAAATGAATTGAAGGATATGCAAGAAAACAACTAATCAAAAGATTTTTAATTGAGTTTAATTGGTGGAGTTTAATTGCAATCAAGTCTCTTATTTAATTAGCTTGCTAATTTCTATAATTTAAAATTGCCTTAACTGTCTCGGTAGTGTCTATGGCTATTCTTTTCCTTTTATTCCCTGTTTGAATTTCACATTTTCGTTATTTATGCTATTGGAATAATTTTTGTTTGATTTAATTACTTGTCAAATTAATATTACCATCAGTGTAATTATCTTGCTCTTATTCATAGTTAGTAAATACTCCGTTTAATACACGTATATGTACCCGTACGTACTTTATCCGTTTAAAACTTTCGTATCCGTATTATTGTCAAGCCGTTTCATTTTTCCCCGTTCATTGGATGACTCCCGTACTAAACACGTATAAAACCCGTATAACACGTTTAATATCCGTATTTAATGAATTAAATTGTGAACTTTACTATTATTTATATATTTATTTATTTTTAAAATAATTACTTTTTATATATTTATTGCTATTAACGTACTATTAAACGTAACTTTAGCTTAGAGACGACGTAAAATACCCGTACGTAATTTTTACGTAACTTTCCCGTACCGTATTTTACTAACTATGCTCTTATTTTCCCTCTTTTAGTTCATATTGGTGACTACATCACATTATTGGTGTTGTATATTCGGTAATCCCGATTATATCTCATCGGTAGACTTTTATCTCTTTAGAGAGAGATTTCTAGCACCATAGTCGTGCATTGTTGGTTGGTCATTTTCAGGTGCTCATATGGTATGAAAGTAATTGAAGAAGGTTTCATCAATCTATCAGGTGATAGTTTAGTCTTATTCGTACAAATTTATGAGAATAATTAAGCTTTCTCTGTCGAAGATTGCTAATGTCCCTTTATTTTCTTTGTTGTGGATTTTTTGTTGCAACTCGATACCGATCACCCTGCATACTCCGTTGAAGGAAATTACACTCGCTGGCGGAACTATCGTGGAGATGTTGGGTTTGTGTTTTTGTTTTATTTTCCCGTCAGTGTCGTGTCTTTGCTCCTCAGAGCTTCTTCAGAGCGGCCCAAGTAGTGGCTTAACAGGCTCTTTCATCGTAGTCTGGTTGCATACGGACTATCGTATTTATTTTGAGTCAGTCTTGTAATTGTGTCTAGTCTTTGTCCCATGCCCTTTGGGCTTGCCTTGGAAAAAAAAAAAAGATTTTTAATTGAGACTAAGTCGTGCTGAAACTTCACTAACTCACTGTTGTTAATACAAGAGTCATACTATTTGATGTCAACTCTTATACTATTTGACGCCAACTTTATAATTATATTTCTAACTAAATTTCATTAAAATACGACTTTGGAGAAGGATTTTCTCACAACTTATAACACATATCCAACTTAAAAAAATAATAAAAACCAATGTACGCGAAAAACTATTCAGAGAAGCCAAAAATTGTCGTATTTTTGTCATCTTCCCTCCTAAGGCCTCATTAGTTTTCACCAACTAAATCCGGGGTACCGCATACCTTAAGTATGAAAACGCTATCTAGACCTCGAATTAGCAGGATTTTTGGGCATGATACTATAGTATTATACCCTTATCTTTAATGAGTGAACCCTAGGTCCTAATTATCTAAATCATAAACTATAAACCCTAAGATGGTGCATTGATTTTTTTGCCTATATTTGGATGAATAATAATCGTCGATTATTGTTTCTATTAAATTGATCTTGGGGTATTAGATTTAAGGAATTAAGACCTAGATTTTTATCTTTAATTGTTAGAGTATAGTATCATGTCCGAAAGATCAGTCACTTCAAGTTCTGGATAGCGTTTTCTTACTCAAGATATGCGGTACCCCGAATTTCACACTGGGTACCGTAGAACATATCTATCTATCTATCTATCTATCTATATATATATAGACATAAAGTGATTTTTCAAACAAGGATAGGCTATGAAAAACTATTGGGCCAGGGAATCTGGGCTGATGAAATCAGAAAAGGGCCATAAATTTCGCTAGGTGGAACCTGGCCGACTCGAAAGAATCGAGCGGCCGAAACATGACTAGGTCAGTCGAAGAATCCCACGAATGGTACTAGGAAGAGCCTCCAACAATCTTCGACCGATCAGGTTTTGGCCACTAGAATTTCGTGGCTTGACCTGGTTTCGGCAACCCATATTTCCGGCCTAGTGGTTTTTAGGTGAAAATATATAAATAAATTATGTTTAATTATAATAATTATTTTATTGTGCATATTAATTATAGAATTAGAAATAAACTTTGTTTAGGGTTTAAATTTAGTAATAAATTATATTTAATTTATAGGTTTATTGCGTTTATTGATCGTAGACCAGTCTTTTTGCGATATCTCGAGCAATGTAGTCAAATACACATTTCTACGCAAAACCAAAACATGAGAAAAAAATGTAAATCATAAAAGCGTAGTGTAAAAGCGTAAATTTCTGTGAATAATCTGATTAATCTTCAACAAACTAGCTGTCTCGTTTAAAAATGTCACTACTCATGCAGATAATCTAATTTGACAAACTTTTAATAGAGGAGCAAACGTACAACTAAACCAACAATGCAATAAGAAAATAATGAGGCTACTTCATTCATAAAAACGTATAAACAATTAACAACTACACCTCATTATCTATAGTTTTGTTTCAATCTGGATATCAAATTAAACATGATTACTGAGGGTTCTTTATTATGAGGTTCTTCATCCATTGAATTGGAGAAATCATATCATCAGTAAATATGAATCACTTAAGTTGCACACCAAATAATAAAGTAATCACTTAATGAATCTGTGGTGTAACATCCTCGACCCTATTGAACATGTCATATGCAATGCTTGCATCAAGGTAATGAGTTCAAGAGGATATGCAGAATTTTGTAGGAGGAATTACAGCTGTGAATTGAGAAGGAAAGAAGAAGAAAATAATGAGAGGAATACAGGATATGCAGAATTTTCGTTTTGCAGCAAGGCAATGAGTTCAAGAGGATATTCCAGAAACAACAACCGTTGGATCGTCCTCAAATTTGGAGGACCCGTTCCATGCTTTCTTTGATTCAATCCTACCATTTGGATTGTTCTTATGATTTATGGTTTGTGGAGAAATTCTACTCGTCAAACAGGGTGGGAGTGTAACGTTGTTTTCCTGTAGCTGGATAGTTCGTTCCGAGGAGGATTCCGGAGAAACCAACCATTGGATCGTTCTCAAACTTTAAGTACATGTTCAAGACTCTTTGTGGGTTGATTGGACTGTAGGGATCCATGATCTGATCAATGGTTTGTCGGGAGACAATACTGGACAGAGAGGGTGTGAAATTGATGGAAACCCCTTCAACTAGAAACATACGAAAACGCGATTTTGATTGCTTTGAGCAATTTTTAAATGATTTTTTAACATTTTTGCACACAACACGTTTTATGTAGAAACTGAAGCGTTTTGCCTAGTCTGAAACGTAAAAATGTCAGTTTTTGTGTTTAAGACGCGTTTTTACTACATTGATCTCGAGCTACTGACATGTAAAATGGTGAAAACCTTCATCAATCTCTTCATATGTGGCTTTGAATGAGGTGGAATCTATCGTTTCTTGAATGTAGGTCCCGGGCAAAGTAGACATGAATAGTTCAAAAGTAACGAGGTTTATAAGGACTTGAAAGGAAGAGTATGGGTGTTTCGACAATGCAATCCCTTTTTGTTAGTGAGGGTTGTGACGATTCGGTCTATAAGATGATGTCACAGTATGATTGGATGGATCAATGTAGAAGTTTGGTGGTTTGGGTAGATGAGGGTTTGGGAGAGGTAGAAGGTGTAAAAGGAGGAAGATATGTTGATATATTGTTATTATCATTATTTGTTTCAGTTGAGTCGATTTGGTTCCAATTGTGTCCGTCCTATTACGCTTTGCCGGTTCTGAATTGGTAAAAGCTTGATGCCTGTGGAACACTATCCTAAACCGTGTTTTAAGCGATGGTTTCTTTGCGTCAGAGTGACAACCAACACTCATCTGTCAAATTTATTCTAGAACGAAGACAATGAACAAAAGAAGGTTTCCAAGATTTTGTGATGGTTAATTATTTGATAACAGTTTCAAAGCCGAAGCTAAATCGACATCCAATCTTTTGGGAGGAGATCCCATGACTAAGGGGGTGCTTAGTCAAATGACAAAGCTCATCTTAGCCCTTGGATCCAGGTTTATAAATCCAATGGTTAAATTTAGGGAAGAATTACTTAATTAGTATTAGGGTAGTGATGGAATTATGAAAAAATAATTTTTATTTGTCATTTTATTTTTCCATTTTCCCTCTCTCAACCCTCTTTGCAGCGTGTGTATTCCCTTTTTCACTAGCTTATAACCAGGCCTGTTGGCCGGAATGTTCAGATTTGATTATTTATTTTTTTATGTTACGTTTAAGTCTATCAACCCGTTTAATTTATTGACAATCCTTCTATCGAGATGATACGTAAAGAAATAATATATAGGTCAAACACTCAGAGAAATACCATCATCATTTAAGAATATAAAATATAAAAATGTACAATTGGTCCCATTTTCATAATGATAATTAGACCCCATTAAAATGCTATTTGTTAGTTGATTGTCAAGAAATCTAGAGTATAAAAGGTCACTAGAATTACCACACGACGCATATATAATTTGAAACTCAACTGGAACATCACAATTTTACATAAAGGGTTTAATGCTCTCCTTTTAGGAACAATATGTCATTAATAAAAAATAAATGAAAGTTGTTGGTTCAAGCCAACTATATACTAATAACTCAGTTAACAGAGGACCATCAAAACTTGAGAGCACAAAATTAGAGACTCATAATAGGGTGAATAGGTTGAATAAAGAATCGACCTACTTTAGTAAATCAATCAATGATTCCTCGTTTTAAGATAGAAATAGGTTATGGTAGCTGCAAAAATCATAAACCTAAAGACCCAATAGGCACCACTCTCTAAATTTTTATCCAGTCTATCTTCAACCTCAAGAGGCATGTATTTCAACCAAACAGTCACTTTCTAATCCTCCTTCTGCAACTCCATTTTTGATACTTTGATATACCTTCTCTCTGTGGCCCTAAATTTCTCATTCAATTGGGGTTCTTCTCAGCTCGCTCTTCAACTTATCAATCCTCTTCTTGTGTTTTGCCAACTCATCTTACTCAGGGGCAGTTGTAATAAGCTCGCTAAAACCAACACTCATCTCCGATTACATCAATATGCTCATCTCCCCCTTGTTTTCCTTCACCTGCTTCAGTCCACTTCCATGCCCTTCAATAGCTTCTCCATTTTCATTAATATCCTCATCATCTCTCACTTCTCTCTCTTCAACTGCTCAAGTTTTGCTTCAATGTCTTTCAATACCCTCCTCAATTTGATCACTACCCTCACCAACTCCCTTTTCTCTGCCTTCACCTGCTGCAGTTGAACTTTACTTGCTACCAAATGACAACACGTAGTAAAAGAAATAGTTTCTTCCATGTTAGCCAATTACCAATTTACCTTAGCGAAAATTAAGGAGAGAGAATGAATTGTAAAATGGATAAAATTACATGAAACTCTACTATGGAAATTGAAGTATTAAGCACCATAAAAATACATACAATAGTCTTAGTGAGCTTGTTAATCATGATGGAAAAGTCCTCCGCTTTCCGGAGTTCAACATTGTGTATGTTATGTATTCAAAAAGATACATCAAATTCATTTAGGTATAATTGGTTATGATTGTTGTCTGTGTTTGAAGAGAACTCGGTTCAAATCCTGATATTGATATTTTTCATATGAAATAAATATTTTATTGTAAAGACAGAAATGTCATTCCTACTTTCACTCTACGAAGGGCCTTCTGAGCTACTAAATGAGTAGCCCTATTGTACATGATGCAAGGAGTAAAAGTACAAGAAAAATTGAAAAACGCCGAAGCTACCACTCAGACTTTTTCATTATCGCTCCCCCTTGATCCATGGGCATTAATTAGGAAACATGCATTAGACACCAATCGAGCGCATCTCTTCACACCAAAATTTCCATCATAAATGGGTTGGTAATACCTGAGTAATATTTCACAAGATCAAACAAAAGCATCTCATTTGGAGAAAACCGGCAAAACCAATTTCCCCCACCGCGGTCCCTTCTCGCAAGCCTCATCGAATCGCCTAAGGACTCCTCCAGCCGGGAAAATTCCATTTTGAGCAAGTCTACAATTAGTGCAAGTTCATATAAAAAAGTACAAATACATAAATAATCATATTTGAGATGACTTAGCAACGCAACCCATCTTCCTAAATGAGTCGGATCCTCGTCGGTTTGTGAAAACAAGATCGATTATTTTCTCGGATCAACAACACCCAACAATTTGGAAATCTCGCCATAATCTGATCCATAATCCATACAAGTTCTAGGGCGAGGTTTTTTTGAACAGAACTTCGATATCTTTCATACCTTTTATGGTACTCGATGAGGGAAATCCTAAGAATCCAAGTTTTTGATCAAGCAAGAGAACCAGGCTGGTCAAAACTACATGCTAGAGGATCCAATCCAGTTGGGTCGTGGGGTGTCCAGTTCGTCCAAACAATTAATACAGGGCACAGGTGGGCTTCAATCTTTGTGTAGCTTTCGTCCGTACCTGTGGTCCAACAATTTCTTGTCCAAGAAAAGTCAACAAACTAGTACATGAAATTAGTTTCCCTTATCGTGGTGGACACCTTAGCAGGACAAGAACTAACACGAGACATGAATATTATCCAATAATAAAATACATCAAACTCTTCCATCTGAGTTTAAATTTTGAAACCTGATCTTAGAGAACCATGTGCTCACCAAGTATTGATTGCAATTCTAATCTGAGAGTAGATTGAGCTGAACACTCGACTGAGCTTGGTAAAAGATGCATTTTGCTGGGATTAGTTTGTTTCCATAGTTAGTAATTTTTGTCACTTTACGTCACTTTGGGAATTGCAAGCAAACTCTTTGAACGGTGAGTTACGGGGAAAACCACCGGAAACAAACGACTATATTGAACATCCGTCCTACTATGCATATTCACTTTGTTACGAACCAGTTGATCCCAATAACTCGAGTCGTTGGGAGAAGTTCAATTGTGAATCATATAATCATTTATTAACACATCCCCTCAAACTCAAGCCACTCAGGTATGCTTGGAGTGTGCACAGGCACAGGTTCAGACACTATGTGCTTAACATAAATAGATAGGGGCATCGGGATTCGAATAGGAGACCTTTCGGTGACAGAAGGCTCTGATATCATGTCAAGAATCAGTTGATACCAATAACTCAAATTGTTGGGACAAGTTCAATTGTGTATCACATTCCATTTATTAACACCCGAGGGACTAAACTATCAAGGACTAATGGCTGTTGCACAACTCATCTCTTGTGATGCCTCTTCTTGAAATGAGGATTTGGACACTTCACGTGTAACTTTATAGATAAACCTTTGAATTTTGCCCCACCAGACAATACCATGGTGGAGCAAGAAGTAATGCTTACCAAGATTGAAACTGGTGTTAAAGGCCCAGAATAAGAACAAACAAGTGTCTAAAAGACACAACAACGTTTGTAAATCTGAAATGTCTGAGAGCCACTTTAATTGGGTTGGATAGTAAAATATCATGCTATCGATCGAGCAAAACTTCCTTAAAGTCAGGCGCGGGAGTTGGCGCCTAGCATATTTTGTCTAAAATGAAACGAACTTAGGGGTCGTTTGCTTCAAGGATTTGCATCATGGATTTGGTACAAAAAAACCAACCATCATGGATTTACACACAATCCGTTGTTTGCTTTATCAAAAAATGTTTAGATAAATCTGTGGGCCCCACGGATTTGGGTTTTTTTTTCTCCAAATCCATGGGCCCCACAGTTTTATAAATCTCACCTCATACCCTGAGATTTGGAGACAAACTGAAAAACCATCAAATCCATGATAAAAATAGCTCAACAAACAAAGGATTTTCTCAAATCCATAATGCCCAAAATCTCTAATAAATCCCAAGGTTTTTAATTAGCAAATCCATGACAAAATCCTCGTTATAAAATCCTTGAAGCAAACGACCCCTTAGAGAGAAAGATGAGCTCAAAGGGTTTACATGTTGCCGAGACCTGGCAATCGGGTCGGGTTGGGTAATTTTGAGTTGCAGTTTTAGATTACGGGTCGGGTCATGTTGGCTTATTTCGGGTTAAAAATTGACCAACCCATTCGGTTTCGGGTCGTTTCGGGTTATGAGCACTCTCAGAAACAGTATCTCTCATGATTCAAATTTTTTTAAAGAACACAAATTTTTACATATGCATGACAATAGTTTACCTAACACATGTCAATTAACATATTCTCAAATCTTTCCATGCTAATGAAATGAAATACTAATTGCACAAATCATCAAAAAATAATCACAAGAGTAATACTACTACAAGAAACACTCGATATTTGATTATCCTTAAATTACAAACATGTCTTTCATATCCATGTGAAATTTTTTAAACATCTCACCAATTTATAAGTGATTTTAGCATTTTGTGAGTTACATATGAAATGCAACGGGTCGACCTGCTAACCCACCCAACCCGACCCAAAAAATCACGGATTATCGGATTCGGGTCATTCGAATTTCGGGTTATAAAAATTTCAATTTTTCGGGCAGGTTCGAGTCGGGTCAACGTATCGAGTTGTAATTTGCAACGTGTAATGTCGCCGGATTCTTTCATGACTCACCTCTTGCAAATTGAAAAAAGATTCGATGTTATGTTACTAACTTTTCGCTGCTGCTTTTGAAAATTGAACGAGAGGGAAGCAAAAGAGCGATGATTTGATACCACTGGAGGAGATTAAGGTCGGTGTATTCAAGAGCGACCAGATCAGGGCTCGTCGGTCGCTTCATTTCGTCCGGAACAACTTTCGCTCTTGCACTTTAACCGCGGGATTTCATTTAACGGCGAATTTGGAGAAGAAACTTGGCAATGGCCGGCAAGACTCAAAGAGGACTGGTAGCAGCAGCACCGCCGCCGCCGTGGATGTGGGCTTCGCTGTGGACAAATTAGTTTGGATAAAATTGGGCCTTCATTGAGATTTCGGAAAATCGCATAAGCCCAAAATCATGTAGGCTTTGAGATAAATACCCATAACTTTCTCTGGCCCATTTCAAGTACGAATTATTGTAGGAGAGGAAAATAATTGTTTTGTCTGACACTACACAAAAAAAAAAAATCCATGTCACTCCATAAAAAAAATTAATTCCACGTCACCAAACCTGCTTGAAAAAGAAGCCAGCCGAGTTGTACAAACTCGAGAAACCTCCGCCCTCTCCGTTTCTCCTTAAACCCTAAACCTCCCTTGTCCTCTTTCTCTAGCTAGCCCCTTCCCCAAAAAATTTCCACAGCCAAAAACCCTTTGATGGACGATTCAGGTGATCAGAGGTTCCAAAAGTACCACCCCTACCAGAATTTCTACAGCGTCCCTTCTCAGAGCCTCTACAATCTGCCCACGTCGCCGGAGTTCCTCTTCCAGGAAGAAGCCGCACGCCAGCGCAGGACCTGGAGCGAGAATCTCACCTACTACACCGGCGCGGGGTACCTCGGCGGTGCGATCGCCGGCGGTGCCAAGGGGACGCTCGATGGGATCAGGGCGGCCGAGGCCGGCGAGAGCATGAAGCTGCGGCTGAACAGGGTTTTGAACTCCGGCGGGCAGAGTGGTCGGCGGTTGGGCAACACTATGGGAGTCTTGGGTCTGATGTTTACCGGGATCGAGAGCGGCTTGATTGCGTTGAGGGATGTGGATGATTTGGCTAACACCGTGGTTGCTGGGCTCGGCACTGGGGCAATTTATCGAGCAGCCAGAGGCCCCAGATCGGCGGCGATTGCTGGCGCTATCGGAGGGGTCGCGGCCGCTGCTGCTGTCGCCGGGAAGCATGTTGTTAAGAGATATTTTCATGTCTAGTGAAATATTATTCGATTCTTGGTATGAATTGGGGTTTGGGGAACTTGATGGTTATTAATATGATTTCAAGAAGTGAAATATCATTCTGCAATATTTTGTTGTCTGTTCAATGTTCAGTACTTGCAAAGATTTCATCTTTCATTGATTCTAAAACACTCTAGTACTGTAAATCACTAAATCTAGATTTCAAATTGAGCTCTATGCTAATGTCTGGCTATCTGAGGGTGCTGACATGAAATCGTTTTCTACTCGGTTATCTTTGATAGATAAATAGCTTCTGAAACAGCAGGGGAAAGTTGCAAAAGCAAAATGCAGGAATATTTGCAATTGGAATTCACCCTTTATTGTTTTCACAAGCTGTGACCAAAAGTAAAATTCAGAACCCAAGTAAAAAAAAATCATCAGATTTTACCCTATTTGACAGCAAGAACCAGTAGCAGGAGCCAATGGATTTACATCCATCCTGCAACACCAAAAAAACAAAAGGAACCAACCACAATCCCAGAAGAATCCCAATACATTATGTTCCCTTGCCATCAAAAGAAGCCATCTTCAGCATTTATTCTCCTTTCACAAACACACCCATCACATGGAAACACATTCATCTTTGAGGTGGATCTACAGTTCGGACGTTGGCGCTCCCCATTCCTTCAATTCGATCTTTGGTGATCTCCACAAAATGACCCACTATCTCATGAAACTGCTTCAGCCCAGAGAGTGGAAGAATTATGGAGGACCTATCAGAACCAGCAACCTACAAATATTTTTACCATCAGCTCCAATGTCAATAATATCAAGGTTAGAGATGACTAATGTGCCCCGAAGTTTGAACTACTACTTCAACCAAATTACCTCAGAGATCCTCAAGAAATGGCCTCTGTTATTACTCCCGAGATCGAAGAAGAATCTTTTCTGATCAACTCGGATAACCTTTGACACTCCCAGGTTACCAATCTCATCCTGTGTCGGCAGGTCAACTGCCCGGTCTACATTTAACTCAGAAGTTGGAGGAGCAGGCTGTTGGGTGCTGTGCCCAGATATAAATCCAGCGCCTACATCATCAGAAAGTCCAACTAGGCGCTCCGAGGATTCAGAATTTTGCTGTTTGTAATAACATTCGCACAGGTGACGAACATGTGACATTTGTCCAACTTAGAACCTTCTCCATGTATTAGTTAGTGACAGAAAAGAGATGTAACAGTCACCTGATTGGACAGCATGTAAAGCCTTGAAGCTTCATTAATATCTGCCAAGATGTTCCTAAAAGAAGCCCAGCCTTCATCCCTAGAAGTTCCAGCAGGAACAATGATAGTACTGCGGTTTCTACTAACAGAAGCTTCTGAGACCTGCAGAACATTAAGAGTGATCAACTATGAAGATTCTGGTTAACAATCCCAAACATTCACACACTTTAGGAGTGTACTCGTATGGATAAACCAATCAACTAACTCTTCCTCTATGTACTGCCAGACTACCATTTGGCAGCTTACATATTTGCATATTCCAGTCTATAAATATTTAACAGCCTAAATCAGGAAAAAGCCACTAGATAGCACTGCCACGTCTTTCCTCTTTCTGTTTTCCTGAACTGGACCTTCACAAAATACCAAGAAAGGGTGGGGAAAATACAGGTCCTTCCGGACGAAGCATAGAGTCTTCCAAAAATGAAAAGCTTAAGAACAAGACCAAAGCATCTGTTCTCCCTAAAAATGTCATCAGGATACCACGACACTTTTTTTTTTTTTATAATGTTGATAGATACCACGACACATTTTTTGAGAACGAAAAATCCTTACATAAGGAATGTAAGCGAGAATTAGCACCAAGTTATACCTTGAGAAAACGTCCCCTTCTGTTTTCCCCAATGTCAAAATAAAACACCTGCAATATACAAGACAAATGGCAACACGTGAGCAAGAGAATTCAGGAAGGGAACGGCGAGTAAGAGAGACGCAGAGATACAAGTAGAATGGCGGAGAGTTGCCTTAGTGTCCAACTGTAATTCCTTGCTGAAGAGGTCATGCTCATCAGAATTGACATAGTAATTGAAGAGGTCCAAGAACCAGGAAATCCCAGAGGAAGGAACAATGATAGTAGACCTGGTGGATGATGTCTTCTCAGATATCTTCAAGTACCGGCCTCTTGGGTTCTCCTTGAGATCAAAATAGAATAGCTTGTGTTCAACTTGAAGAGTCTTGCACATGAGCTCAACATCATTCCCTCCTCCACCTACAACACCAGCAGCTCCTGGTGTCACCACTGCCGCTGCTGCTGCTACCCCTCCTCCACCAACACTGCTGCCTCCGCCGCTAGAATTTCCCTCCATCTTAGAGAGGGCAAGAGAAAGAGATTTGGATATGATCAATGTTAAGAACTTGAGCTTTTTCTTGTTTGAATAATGCTGTTGGGTGACTATATAGGGCAGCACTCTACTCAGAAGCCTCCAGTGAGGAAAGATCAAAGGGGAACTTGAATGCTGGTTGCAGTCAACTGGAGCTAAGTGGCTGCCACTCAGCAGTAGCGCAGAAAATGGGAGTGCGGATGTGAAACTAATTGATCAAAAACCAAATCAATCAATCAATACAAACAAACAAAAGGGAAAGTGGGAACAGAAATTTCCTCTTCACAACCAACTCCAAGTTGCAGAAGCATTATTTTTACCCACTTAAACTTCCTTTAATACCCAGTTCCCAAACCAACAACAACAACAATGAAATCAAGCCAAATTCGGTTCTTGACAAATGGGCAAAAACTCGAGAGACAAACAAACAACAAAACTTTCTTCCTACCTACCTCTTCCAGCTCTAGTTTCCTACCTCCTCCAATCCCTCAACTACCTTCGATACAAAAAGATAAAAAGTCAACAGAATCCCAGTTCTAGCTCACGAAACTTCTGATCTGAAATCGCCCATTTCCATTCCCCAAAACCCCAACATAACCCGCGATATATATCAATTAGAGAGATAACCAATTCGCTAACTTGACGTATTGACCATATCCCACAAACGACACAGAAAGGAAGAGATAAACCCAGGTTAAGGAAAAAAAGAGCTTCACCTGTTTCTTATCCGGAAGCAGTGTCTGATTCAGAGAAGAAACAAAAGAGGAGATCAAATCGGATCAGATTGGAAAAGCAGACAAATTGAGATTTCAATCGGGATATTAGATTAAATAATTGAAAAAAATGAAATGAGATGGGGAATTTTTACCTGTTCGAGAGAGGGACTGAGGGAGAGTAGCTGAACAAACGAGAGGGGAAGGAAGGGAATGGGGGAGAAGGGAAGTGACGTGGAGGATGGAAACGGGTGTAAAACCGAACCCGGGATTAGGCCATGGACTGGATGCGGATGGTATTAATCAGAAAAGCCAAGTTGTGGGCACACATCAATCGTCGTCGTCTTCTTCTTCTTCTTCGGGGGGCTGCTTCTTCTCCTTTCTCTCTCGTCTGACGTCTCTCTTTCAGCCTCCGCGACCGCCCCCACCACCATTTTTTAGCTGCTGCTGCGCGCGCGCGGGGTCTTGGTGTTGACTGACTCGCGTGCACCCTACGCGTTTATCATTTGGAAGGCTTTCGCTTTTGTACGCTCGAATGATAGTTCGTATAAAAAAAAATCACAAAATACACTTGTTTTTTAAAAATAATTCACAAAATGCACACACCAGCATTTTGGAATTTTCTCGGTCTGGCCACTTGCGGGGCATTTGCCTCTGCAGTTCTGAATGGTTAAAGGTCGTCCTAAAAATTACTAACCATCGTCCTAACTTAATATGTAATTTACCAAATTGCCCATTTTGAATTTCAAAATCAAACACAAAACAAACAACTCCTCCCCTTCCATAAATTTAAAAAAATATATAAACCAAAATTCAACAAATTATCTTATGAACCGAATCATAAATCGTAGTAAAAGAATAGAAAATTATTGATATAAACCAAACAAATCCAAAAAAACCCAAAACCCCTCTACCGAAGCTAATTTTCGGTTGTACCATGGCTCAACCTAAGGCAATTTTCGGTTGTACCATGGACCAACCGAAAATTGGCTTCGGTTGGTCCATGGTACAACCGAAAATTGCCTTAGGTTGAGCCATGGTACAACCGAAAATTGGCTTCGGTTGAGGGGTTTTGGAATTTTTTTTGAAAAAAAAAATCAGATTTTTACCTCGTTGGAGTCGCTACTCATGATTTGGACGTATTCTCAACGATTACGACTCGAGAATGTCAACGATGAATTCGAGAGTGTGGGAAATTGAGTGTTTTTCATTTTTTTAGTTAAAGTGATGTTTGTTTGCTAACAATGCCAAAAGGTTAAAAGTGTAACTTTGTTATTTTTTAGGACGATCAATAGTAATTTTAAGGACGACCTTTATCAATTCCCCTGCAGTTTGCCATGACACAAGCATTCTCTCACTACACTTTTTCACAATTTTCCTTCAATCCGTGTTAAATTTCTAAATGTTTTGGTAATGACAATAGGGTCATTCCCTCGTCAGTATGAACTAATTCAAAGTAATTTAACGTGTTAAATTTCTAAAGGGTTAATTGCATGGTTGGTCACTGAGATTATTAAAAACGTTCAAGTTTGGTCACTAGAAATATTTAAATCCATTGGTGGTACTTCAGTTTACTGAAATCGTTCATGTTTGGTCACTCTCCGTCCAACTCCGTTAAGTTTGGCTGACGTGGCAGTCAACTATCAAAGTTGTCCGTTAACTTAGTGACGTGACAATTAAAAAATAATAAATAAAATAAAATTTAATCTTTTACAATTTCCAACTCATTTTCACAATAAAATAAATAAAACAGAAAAATTATAATTAGAGATTTAATCCTTCTCATGCTGGAGAATCGCTCCCGGAAGCGGACAAAATGATGGCCGCCGCTTCACTTTCTCTCCTCTTCCACTCTCATTCCCTGGCCACCGGAGCTATCATACCCAATAGGGAGAGAGATCAATTTGCTTCCCCTCCTTCTAATTTCCATTATCCTCCACCACAACACCATCCCCGCCTCCGACTCCGCGTCCAAGCCCGCCGCCACATCTACAACTCTTTCGCTCTTCTCTGCGCGCGGCTGGAGGATGCACGGTCACACCTACTCTACTTCTCCACAAAATCGAGCTTCAAACAGCCAGCCGTCGACGGACTTTTCACTCGGCTGAATAGAACGACGATTCGCCTTACGAGTTTCTTCATCGATTGATTTCCACTTGCAAGGTATTACTCTGTCTTCCTTTTTTTTCTTGTGTTTCTTCTCCGACGAACCAGTGAAGAACCAATCATTCTCACTGCGCGTTCATGGTTTTGATAGAATGGCCGCCGAGGATCCAAGAAAGTGTGCAATGGACGCGTTGGATAGAAGGTTTGCTGTCGCTGAAGCTGAGGTGCTGCAACAACAGAAGAGCAGCGAAAAGAGGCCGCGATTAGAAGGAAGCAAAAGAGAAGGCAAAGGTTCTGCAACCGCCGATGCTCGGAAAGGTGCTCTGTCACTTTGGCAATTGATGTTTCTGTGACTCTCAAGTAGTAAAGCAGCAAAGCCACATCAATCCATAATCTGAATAGCCAGAATACTACATGCCGAATCCCTTTGAATCTATCAATCACCTAACTGTGAAAAACTATCGATCCTTAGCCAAAGCACCCTGGCTCAAGCATGTCGACATGGAATGTTATTGACAAGTGACGTTTCTGTAACTCTCAAGTAGTAAAGCAACAAAGCCACATCAATCCATTATCTGACTAGCCAGTATACTACAAGGTCGATTCTCTTTGAATCTATCAATCACCAAAATGCAGCCAAGAATTTAACGCAGGAAACTACAGGCAACAAAAGAGGAAAGGAAATGGTGAAAAATACCATGCCACACCTTGGGAGTTGGGAAGAAAACAATGCTCTATCTAATCTTCTGGGCACCAGAACTCCTCATAGCAGCCTCCTTCACCTTGTCGATATAACCCTCAATCGGAGGTGTCAATGTCGCTATGAATCTCTCTTTAGGAAATGACGTCAAGTCTGGTACCAGAGCAGCCTGCTTCAACTTCTCCAGCAATGCTTCGATCGCCTCCTTCTTCATCCTCAACAGATTCGTCTCCGCGGCCTGCCTCGCCTTGTGCTTCCTCATCAAAACCCTGTTGTACTCCTTCGCCAGCCGCCTCCCGTCCTCCACGGTCAGCTCGTACTTGGGGATCTTATCGGCATCCACCAATCCAAGCGAGATCAGGTCGAATTCGGGTGTCACCATCATCAAAGGCTCGTCGGGGACTCCCATTTCTGATTTCTGACTCGCTATGACACAACACCTAACAATGGCCAAGTTTAACCAATGAAAGGGACTGCAGTATAGTGGCTCAAGTAATAAATATCGAATCCACGAGTCTCTAGAGTTACTATTACTCAGCTTCAGTTCATTATCTAGCAAACCAGCTTAAGATGAAAGAACTAAAACTACTCTAGCAAACTACAGTTAAAGTTAATCTAATTACAGGTTGGGAACTCACTTAGGTATGATTCCCCCGAGTCACTAGCCAGATTAACGATTGATGATCTCTAACTTGTTTCACTTTCATTCACAATGCGGAGAATCCTTGGCTAGACCTTGAGTCTCGACTAAAGGAACAAGGCCCTCTTGAGTCAATTGCCTAGAGGGACGTATCCTTCTCTAGAACAACCGATGAAGGCGTTCTGAACTAGACTCCCTCTATCGAATGAGGTTCTCAATCGATACAAAGCAGTGAATCAACCCTCGACTAAAGCAATCGATCCACTACTATCAATTTATGGTGCTCTATTGACCTAATCAGGTATTCGCTCTCATAGGATCAAAGCATAATCAATAATCTCGACTAAAGCAGAATTGAATCATGAAAACATGCATAGATTGAATATGAACTCAAGATTATCAAGTAAGAGTACTCATACAATCATCCAATCAAACAAACATAGCTAGGGTTCCTCAAAACCTAAGTGAAGGGAAGTTACTCCATAGAGAAGAGAGAGACTGCAATAAGAATCTTCAGATGATCAGTCTTCAAGTCCGGGCTTGTTCCTCGAGCTTCCAAGGCGAAGAAATCCTCCAATTCCACTCTTAGAATGCCCTCAAATCGCCCTCTCTTTCTATGGTTCGTCCCTTGGGTGTTTGGGATCCAAAACCCAACTCCCCCTTGCAAAAACGCACAAAACAGGCTTTTAACAACCTGCGTTCGCGATCCCCGGTCAGAATACCCGGTCAGGTATTTAGGGAACCGGTCGGGTATCAACAAAATGCTCCGGGTCACTATTCTGGGCAAAAGGGAAAATACCCGGTCGGGTATTTTTAGTACCGGTCGGGTAATTTTGGTTCAAGACCGGGGGGCCTTCTGATGCTGCCAAAAATCCCCTATCAGATGGCCAAAAATACCCAGTAGGGTATTATGCAGTTCCGGGTCCCCTATCTTTGATTCTTCGTTTCTCCCTCGTTCGGACTCCAAATCAGGTGTCGTTTGATCCCAGACGCTCGTAGTCTCGTCCTCTATCTTCTCATGACAAGATTACATGATTATATGGTCACAAAAGGAGGTAGAAATCCATTCTTCTTCAAGTCATACCCGAGTTTCTCCCCCCGAGTCGCCAATTGATCTCTGATTGACTTGAAACTTGCGGCTACGCTTCACTTTATGTGCTAGGACCTGAAATGTGACAAAGGAACACAACCTAGCGTAAAATAGGCCAAAGAAGCGATAATGCAAACTTAAATGATCAAGAAACAAAGGGTAAAGCATGTGCTAATATCGTGTCATCAAATCCCCCCACACTTAACCGTTTGCTTGTCCCCAAGCAAAACTAACTCAAACCAATGCAGCTCTCCAGACCTCTATAGCAACAAACAACCCAGATCATCGGTAGAGGATTTTCTAGATCATATAGCAGCTTACGAGGTCAACTGGTCATCTAAGATGTTCCCTATCTCTCTCAATGCGAGTACTAGACTCAAGCCAGGATCATGAGAAGCAGTGGAAGTAAGACAGTCAGTTCATGGATAAAGGGACTCATACAATTCACAACCAAAGTCTCGTTGTACCGGGGTTCTCTTTCACTTCATTTCACCGTTGGAACCCCTTTTTCACTTTCATTTTATTTCTTTTTCTCTTTTTTTTTCATTCACTTGGCGGGAGTTCCAACTGCAGTCTTTCGCACGGTCGACCCTTATTAGTCGAGCAAGAGCAATTTCTGTACACCTGGTGCTCGCCAATGTACTTCTTTTAACTCCTTTTCCTCAACTCGTGTGGAGGGTCAATGAAATTAAGGGGGGGGGGGTCGGAAGCTCTATCCGTGCCCTTAAAAACACATCCCCGAGTAGGCAAACCGTTCAACGGGTGGGAGTTTTACTTGTACTAGAGACAGCTTAGCTTCACCTTGTAGGAGTACCCCACTAAGGATCACTAAAATCTCCTCCAAAACCCGATTTTGTGCAATGAACGGTGCCACACACGTTGGGCTTACCCCATGTTTAGGATTTTGATGATTTCGACATGGAGGACCAACTGCTTTCCTTTTTCCACATGAGCACCCTGTTCGATACACGTGTCCACAACACCATCCAAACAGAGTCACCATTACCACATGAATTCAATGGTCTTAGCTCCACTAATTCACAAAATCAACTGGCACATCAGAGAGCTAGATAGGAAAAATCTTATACTTCAACATCCTCCATAGTGCTACACTACCTCCCTAGGTTGCACAATACTATAGAGACTGTCAATTCAAAGCATACCGAGCAGACAATTTGCATGGAAACACGTACTTGGAGCCCTCAAATTTAAAAATTTGGACAGTGGACTAGGCTCCAAGCACACAAACAGCCAAACATTCACCCGCATACATAATCGAACATCCCCCCACACTTAAGCACGACATTGTCCTCAATGGAGGAAAGATAAGGAGGGTAGAACAAAGTTACCAGATCAAGGGTGAATGATGGTGGATGGGGCAGGCGGTGTATTCCAGAAGGAGGGAAGCAAATTGATCACTCCCCTGTTGGGTATGACAACTCTGGTGGCCGGGGAATGGGAGTGGAAGAGGAGAGAAAGTGAAGCGGCGGCCATCATTTTGTGCTCTTCCGGGAGCGATTCTCCAGCAGGAGAAGGATTAAATCTCTAATTATAATTTTCTGTTTTATTTATTTTATTTTATTGTGAAAATGAGTTGGAAATTGTAAAAAATAAAATAAAATTTCATTTATTATTTTTTAATTGCCACGTCACTAAGTTAACAGTCAACTTTGAGAGTTGACGGCCACGTCAGCCAAACTTAACGGAGTTGGACGGAGAGTGACCAAACATGAACAATTTCAGTAAACTGAAGTATCACCAATGGATTTAAATATTTCTAGTAACCAAACTTGAACGTTTTTTATAATCTCAGTGACCAACCATGCAATTAACCCAATTTCTAAATGTTTTGGTAATGACAATAGGGTCATTCCCTGGTCAGTATGAACTAATTCAAAGTAATTTAAACACATACATAACGATAAATCATTTATGCACAAAATACATTATAACACGACTAACTTTTTGGTGTAAGCCAAGAAGAGAAGTAACTTTTATGAGAAATCAACAGTTCAAAAAGAGCAAAGGGTATTTGTTGTGGGTAATTGCTAGGAAAAGGGATGAAGCCATCAGGGAGATAGTTTGATTTTAGTATTGGTAAAATGATGGGTTATTGATCAATGAGGAGTTGATCAAAGGGGTAGTTGGACATGTTCGAATGGTCTGGGAGATTAATTGGGTGTTAATCTGTACTCAACGAGCTTCAAGTAGTGTCCTAAGTAGATCATTGAGAATCACAAAATTTTGCTTTTTCAACCATGAATAGTCGGTGTTGAGATTTCTACTTTCAAAACTAAAACCATGTAAAGTTTGCGTGTCTTTCCGGTTCTGCGATTTCAATTCTGTCCGGAAGTTTCCACCTTTGTGTATACTCTTTTTTTGTTGCTCTGTTTTGGGATATAACTTGCAGGGTTAGTTTAGTTGTTGGCCAAGACAAATTGATGAAAGGACCAGCTGAGCTCGGGTGAAACTCTGAGCTTTGTTCTTGTTCAACTTTGGTTTGATTTAGGTTCATTTCATTTCGAATCCAAGTCTTTTTGAGCTAAACTTGACTAAAACCTCATTTAGTATCATTTTGTTGCTATTGGGGAGTATACTACTCGAATTGATTGCGAGTTTAATGAAATCAGTCTAAGAAATAATACAAAACCCCCCATTAAATGTATTCGAAGCTACAAATTTACGGTTCAGTAGATTGGACAGCGTTGTTGAAGCCCATTTTCACAACAACAACAACTACTACTATATTGAACATCTCATTTCTCCTCGATTTTTGTATTCTTTTAGTTGACAATAGAAAAAAAACGCACAATGATAAGTGAGTTTAGTATTATTTTTTTGTTGTTGTAGGAGATAGGACTCGAACTGGGAGCGGGATTAATGAAATCATCCCCCAATCGATAGAAAATTCATATTAAACGCATCCGAAGCTACAAGTTGACTTTTTTCTGGATTATATGAACGCATCCGAAGCTACAAGTTGACTTTTTTATGGATTGAACTGTGGTGCTGAAACCCATTTCCACAACAACAGCTAAAACGGGTTGGGATACGGTCACATCCCCTATAGGGGTTGTGAGTATAGGTGTCAAAACATAGCCCGACCCGATTAACACGCTCGATAAACCCGACCCGCAACCCGAATTGACTAAAAGTCAACAACCCGTAACCCGCCCGAGCCGCAACCCGATTGACCTGCAACCCAACTAACCCGCAACCCGACTGACCCGCAACCCGATTAACCCGAACCCGATTGACCCGCAACCCGATTGACCCGAACCTGACTAACCCGTAACCCGACCGAGTCAACCCGAATTTCAGCTAATCCACTTGAATAATTATAAAAATATACAATACACAGTTTTTCAAAATAAAGTTTTTCATTCTAAACTTAAGTAAAATTATTTTTTCATTTCGTATAGAAAATTTAAAAAATATGAAACTCACTTGATATTACGTATTTTAAGAAAATTACAAAAATTGAAACATGAAGATCACTTGAGATCATGACAATATTAATATAGTATATAAATTAAAATTTTGGTTAATTTAACTATTCAATAAAATTATCATTTAAATATAAAGTAAAGTAATGTATTTGGTAATTTGATGTTTTTAAAAAGAAGAGAGAAATTTTGGTGTATTCAAGTTTTTGGGAAGAGAAAGAAGAGGGAAATTTGGTTCTTTACATACAAAGCATCCAACTCTAAAAGTAAATAGTGAGAGAAAGTTGTGAGAGAAAGTTGTGAGAGCAAGAGGCGGCGACTGAGATTCTCGACGACCCTTGGGTCGGGGCTCCGGCGTCGGTGCCGGTGCGCTCTTCTTTTCCCCTTCTCTTCTCTTTTCTTGAGTGATCAGTTTCCCATGGCAGAATCGAGTTCACCTCAGGAGATTCAGCCGACTAGGCCGTGGGCGAGCCTGTTTGGGATAGCGGAAGCTAATCGTCTGTGTTACATCAAGCCAGAGGTTGTGAATGGTGGGCTGCGTATGCCGAAAGCGGTTCGGGAAGAGGGTGCGGCTCGGTGGAAACATTGTTTGGTTGGCCAATTTTTTCAGGAAATCCCCCCCTTGATGGTTCTCAGACGTTGGGCAAATAAACTATGGGGTCGAGATGGTCTGGTTCGAGTGTCGCTCTTGTGTGATAAGCTGCTTCTGATTCAATTGCCTTCCCAGCAGACATGTGATTGGATTCTCGAAAATGGGCCGTGGTTCCATGACGATAATCTGGTCTATCTGCGCCCCTGGGTTCCGGGTATCAGTGCTGAAGACCTAGGTCGGCAAGCTTTGCCTATTTGGCTGCGACTATCTAATATCCCATTGGAGTACATTAACTTTCAGGGCTTAAGCCGAATTGGAAGTTGGGTGGGGATTCCATTGGGAGTGGATCACACTACGCGGCTAGGGCGAAGAATGGGTTATGCGAAGGTTCTTGTTGAATTGCAGGCAGAGGGGCCATTCCCAGACGCGGTGACAGTCTGGCTGGATGAGGCTCCCCCAATCCAAGTGCGAGTGGAGTACTGTCATCTTCCGCCAGTTTGCCCAATCTGCAAGTTGTTTGGTAAGGACTGTTGCAATCTGGTCCCGGGTCAGCAGGTGTGGGTTGCGAAAGAAGGGAATCGAAAGGAACAGAGGGCACAGGGCAATGAGCAAGCTCAGGTTCAGACTGAGGATGAGGCACCACCCAGGGCTGCTACTCCCCAGGCTCATCCTGACACTTCCCCAGTGGTTCCTTCCCCTCCTGAGTCCACTTCCAGGATCACGATTGGTGGGATTAACTTGGAAGTTTCTTTCTCGGTGGTATCCAGTCCTCATCCTGTCTCTGGAGTCTCCTCTCCTAGTTTGCCTTCAGATGCTGAGTTCCAGAAGGTTGTTAATGGTGCCAGGCCAAGGATTTGGTCACCAGGGCCTAGTCCTGTCAGTGTTCTTCAGGGATCCCCTTCATCGTTTAGTGTTTTGGCTGAGGTTGACAATAATGAAGGTAATGGTGTTATCCAGTTACAGGCAGCTCCAAAGAAGGGACCTAAAAAGGGGGGGCCTCTGCCCCTGGCCTTGACATGAATTGCTTATTTTGGAACGTTCGAGGGTTCAATAGACCCTCGAAGAGGAAGGACTTTGTACAAGTCCTGAGAAGGTTGAATGTTCATGTGGTAGCAATTTTGGAAACGCGGGTACATCAGAGAAAGTCGGAAGAGATTTCTGCTGATTTTCTAGTTGGATGGGAACGATATCTGAACTACACTAATTCTGATTTGGGGCGTATTTGGTTGTTTTGGCAGTCTGATCTCAAGCTAACTGTGTTGAAGCCAGGAAAAAATTTTGTGCACACTTTGGTGCAGGACCCTTTGGGGGATTCTTTCTTCCTAACTGCAGTTTATGGTTCGAATGAAGAGATTGAGCGAAGGGCTACCTATTCTGAGATAGGTAGAGTAAAGGTAGTTGGTCATCCTTGGATTGTGGGAGGAGACTTCAATGCAGTTATGGCTCCCCAGGAGACTTCTAATCAATCTCAAATTACTACTAGTATGTCGGATTTTGGGGGATGGTGCAATGATATGGAGCTTGAGAATTTCAACACTCTTGGGCCGATTTATACTTGGACAAATAATCAGCAGCAGAATCCTGTAGCAAGGAGGTTGGACAGGGCGTTGGTAAATGTAGATTGGATGGCAGCTTTCCCTAATTGTGCTATGGAGTCTATTCCTGGAACTTTCTCGGACCACAGTGGCATTCTTGTGCAGGTTAAACCAGTAGTTAAATCATTGCCGAAGCCCTTCAAATACTTTGAATTTTGGAGTGCGCACCCTGACTTCTTGAAGGTAGTAGAGGAAGCCTGGAACACTCATAGTGGGGGCTCCCCATGGATCATTGTCCAGGCAAAGCTTAAAGAGGTAAAGAGGGCTCTTCAGAAACTAAATAGAGAACATTTTGCAAATGTGAGCACCAGGGTAAAGGAGTTGGAAGCCCAGTTGTTAGGGGTTGTGTCAGATTGCCTCCATTCTCCCACAGCTGCAAAGTTCCAGGAGAAGACCCTGATTTCTTCTCAACTGGACCTGGCTAAACAGGCAGAGGAGGGGTTTTATTGGCAGAAGTCCAGGGAAGAGGGGCTCAACAGGGGGGATAGGAGCACTCGTTATTTTCATCAGTCTGTGAAAATTCGAAATGCAAAAAAAGCTATTAGACGTATAAAGTTGGAGAATGGTGATGTGCTAACTGATGTGGAGCTCATAGCAGATGAAGCGGTCAACTATTATCAAAAGCTGTTTGGAGTAGCCAATTTAGAGGTCCAACCTGATTCCCAATTTCTCACAGAGCTTATTTCTAAAACACTATCATTAGACAGTAAAGCACTTCTTTGCACGTCTGTTACTGCTGAGGAGATCAAGGATACAGTCTTTCAAATGAACATCCATAAGGCGCCAGGCCCGGATGGTTTTTCTTCGGGTTTCTTTAGAAGGGCGTGGCACATTGTGGGAGAAGATGTCACTAAAGGAGTCCTGAGTTTCTTTGAAGGAGGAAGGCTACTTAGTGGGATAAATGCAACAGCTGTTACTCTCATTCCCAAGGTACTCAAAGCTGAAACCTTTAAAGAATTTAGGCCTATATCCTGTATTAACATCCTATATAAGATTGTTGCGAAGATATTGGCCAAAAGATTGAGTGAGGTGCTTCCTAGTGTGATTAGCCTGAATCAAACAGCATTCATAAAGGGGAGGCAGATAGTTGACAATATCATGCTAGCTCAGGAGTTAGTGAGTGGATACCATCGAAAACAGTTGTCTAGCAGGTGTGCCATAAAGATCGACATTATGAAAGCTTTTGACTCGGTAAGTTGGGACTATCTGTTTATGATTATGCAGTTAATGGGATTCCCTGATCAATATATGAATTGGATTCGTCTTTGTACATCTACTGCTAGATTTAGTATCTGTGTTAATGGAGGCTTGAAGGGTTTTTTTTAGTGCCAAGAGAGGAGTAAGACAAGGTGACCCCCTGTCACCTTATCTATTTGCAATTGCCATGGAGGGGTTGACTGGGCTATTGAACAAAGCAGCGAGGCAAAAACTCATTCCATTCCATCCTATGTGCAGTAAGATATCACTCAATCATCTTTGCTTTGCAGACGATTTGTTAATATTTACAGAGGGTTCAGCTAGGGCTGTGGTGGCTGTACAGCAGGTACTGGATCAGTTCTACTGGCAGTCTGGTCTGAAATGTAATCCTAGCAAATGTTCTGTATTTTTTGGGGGAGAATCAGTTCAGTTTAAACAGAATGCTATTGCTCTCTCTGGTTTTGCTGAGGGTTCTCTTCCAGTGAGATATCTTGGGCTGCCTCTGGTATCAGGGAAACTCACAGACAGGGAGTGTGAAGTGCTACTGCTGGCAATAACAAAGAAGATCCGTTCCTGGCGAGCAAAAAAGTTAACTTACGCGGGGAGGCTCCAGTTGGTCACTTCTGTTATAAATGGCTTAATCCAATACTGGTTGCAGATGTTTATTTTGCCAAAAAAGGTCCTCAAACTGGTGCAGAAATTGTGTATGGATTTCTTATGGCATGGCAATGACACAGGCAGGGCGAAAGTGGCATGGGATCGGTTAGCTCGGCCTAAAACTGAAGGTGGGCTTGGTTTACGTGAGTTACATACCTGGAACACAGCTTGTGCTACTCGTATGTTGTGGCTCTTGATGATGCAGTCTGGGGCTCTTTGGGTGGCCTGGATGCTTGCCTATCGTTGCAAGACTGGAGATGTTTGGACAATGCGAGAAAATTCCAACAGTGCTTGGGCCTGGAGACGCATCTTGAAGAAAAGACACATGGTGCAGCCTTTTCTTTCCAGGCAAGGTGACTGTGCTATGTGGAATGGACAGGTAATGCCAAAATTCTCTGTCAAGCTTGTTTGGAATTCTCTCCGTTCCCAGAATTGCAAAGTTAGCTGGTTTAAGTTGGTATGGGGGCGCTTTAGTGTGCCTCGGTTCAGTTTTATTGCCTGGATGGTTATCTTAGATGCCATTGTGACAAAGAACAAGCTCCTGAGATGGGGGAAACTAAACGAGGATTGCTGTGTTCTTTGCCATAATGCAAGCGAAACAAGAGACCACCTATTCTTCTCGTGTGCATTTGTCCATCAGGTTGTGAATGGGTTTCTTAGTGTTGATCTGGTATGCAAGGAGACTTGGGCAACATCTTTGAATTCTGCTTGCCAGGTTGTCTTTCGAGGGCAGGGGAGCTTCTTTGGAGTGAAATGGAGCATGCTGATTACTTACATTTGGCAGGAGCGTTGTCGGCGGTTGCATCAAGAACCTGAGCGTGGTTTTGACGTTTTACAGGACTTGATGAAGCGCGATCTTCAGTTGCTGCATATGTCATAAGTTTCTTTTCTTTCGGTAGTGCTAGTTGTACATGTGGGAGGGGAGTTGTGTACATGTGGGAGGGGAGTTGAGTGTTTTGCTCTGTTCTTTTTTTATCTTTCTGGGGTGGCCACAATGGTAGCCCCTTTCGTTGTATTGGTTTGCGAATTGTGCACTACAATTCGATTTACTTAATAGTAAAGGAAACTGATTCAACGAAAAAAAAAGAAATTTGGTTCTTTGAATTTTTTAGAAAAGAAACAAGTGAGAATTTTGGTGGTTTTGATATGTGGGAAGAGAAAGGAGTGGGAAAGTTTGATTCTTTTAATTATGAAAGAGAAATAAAGAGGGAAACTTTTGAGTTTTCAACTTTTTGTAGAAGGAAAGAAGAGGGTAATTTGGTTCTTTTAATTTTATGGAAGAGAAAGAGGAGGGAAAATTGAGTTTTCCTAATGTATGAAAGGAGAAAGAAGGAGGGAAATTTTAGTATTTTTGTGAAAAGAAAGAAGGAAACATATTTGGTGTTTTCAATTTTTTGGTTTTTCATAATTTTAGCTTTTGAAATATGAATCTTTAACTTTTATATGGAGGGCATGACTAGTTAAAATTGATCATATATGCTTTGAAGGCTAATATATATATATGGTATATATATATATATATATATGTATATATATGGGGAGTTCTACGGTACCCCGGGTGAAATCCGGGGTACCGCATACCTTGAGTATGAAAACGCTATCTAGACCTCGAATTAGCTTGATTTTTGGGCATGATACTATACCCTAACCCTTAATGAGTGAACCCTAGGTCCTAATTATCTAAATCATAAACTATAAACCCTAAGATGGAGCATTACTTTTTTTTGCCTATATTTGGACAAATCATAACCGTCGATTATTGTTTCTAATTAAATTGATCTTGGGGTATAAGATTTAGAGAATTAAGACCTAGATTTTGATCGTTATGGGTTAGAGTATAGTATAATGTCTGAAAGATCAGTCAATTCAAGTTCTAGATAGCGTTTTCTTACTTAAGGTATGTGGTACCCCGGATTTCACCCGGGGTACCGTAGAACTCCCCGTATATATATATATATATATATATGTGTGTATATATATATGTATGTATGTATGTAATTGTTTATGGGCTAATAAATAAATTAACCATTAGTTACAACAATTTATACTAAACTTGATAAGTAATCTTTGACGGTTCGTTGTTTAGGATATAAAGTATATGGTTAGGGTATAAGGTATAAGGTACATATGGTTTAGGGTGTATATGGTTAGGGTATAAGATATTGATGGTTTTGACGGTTCTAAGTTTTTTTTATTAACATATGTTCACTTGAAGTCATTTGAAGTCTTTAACGGCAGGAGATCCCTTTTTAATTTATGTTTATGGTACGTGGTTAGGGTACAAGGTATGTGGTGAAGTATAGGATATATGGTTAGGGTATAACAATTAGCAAATATCACTTTTTATCTATGTTTTGAAAATAAAAGTATGAATTTCACTTTTAAATTAACTATACTAGCAAAATCACAACTCAAGGACATATGGTTAGGGTATAGGATATAGGTTATGTGGTTAGTGTATAATGTATTGATGGTTTAGGGTACACAATCAACAACATATACTAACTTAATATTGTTGATTGAGGGTAAGACCAAGTGTATAGGATATATGCTATTGAGTAAGTTATTATTGAAGTCACAATAATTTTACTTAATTTGATAGCTAATCTTTAATGGTTCAATTTTTAGGATAATTCGAACAATTTTAAAAATAACTCGTTTGACAACAGTTTACTGAAGTTACTTGTGCAATGAGTTATTTCGAAATAACTCCTTTTATCACTCTGCTTTTGCCAAATACCACACATCAAATACCAGATTTGCATGGTTATACTAAACGAGATACTTTAATCCAATTACTACTAAATTAATACTAAAATATCAAATAAACAATTAATGGTGTCTTTTGGTTGCAAATATTGATATCACCATTACTATTAGCTATAATACTTTACCAATCATATGATTAATTACATAACAAGTTTGCAAGTCATACAAATTGATTTAACATTTTTACTAGTTTTTTTTCAAAAAAAATAAAGTATATATATACGAGGTAGAAATAAATTGGTTAAAAAGTTGAGAAAATATTTTAAATTAGTGTAATAAAATGTGTAAGTTGGTAATGAGTAATGAGTTAAGTTACTTGATGCGCTAGCCCGAACAACCCGAAACCCGATCCGCCCGCAACCCGCCCGATCCAAAACCCGATGAACCCGCAACCCGATTTGCCCGCAACCCGATTGAACCCGAACCCGATCAACCCGCAACCCGACTAACCCGCAACTCGTTTGAACCCGAACCCGATCAACCCGAACCCGCAACCCGACTAACCCGCAACCTGTTTGAACCCGAACCCGATTGAACCCAGCCCGAACCCGCTCGAACCCGCCCGATTGATACCTATAGTTGTGAGATTCAGAACTTACTTCCTAACCATTGGATACACTCTCTCTCCTGTCTCTCTCTTCTTCTTTTTAAATTGATGGTTAAGATTAAAATAAGGGTATTTTGGGAAAGGAAAAATATTACCACACCCAATCACTCTTCCTCCCATATAAATACATAAAACCTAACTTCTCCCACCCTGCCTCTTTCCCTCCTCCTCTCTAGCAGACAGACGGCACCGCCACCCTCCAACGTTGTCGGCCTTCATTGTCGCCGCCGCCCTCCACAGCCCTCGCCACCCGCCGCCTCCCTCCACCCCTGCCGCGCCCTCCATCGTCACCGTCCAGCAATGCTCTGCCTCCCTTCACCCCCTGCCGAGCCCTCCACCGTCGCCGCCTCCGCAATCCTCCGCCTCCCTCACTCCCCGCCGCCATTGTTGTGCCTCCTTTCCTTGCCTCTTTCGGTGTGAGTCCCTCTGCCACTATACTCTTCATCTCCTCTTCTTCTGATATTGGTACTAGATGTAGTGGTACGCTACCACTACCATTTGATACCTGGTAGTGGTACACTACCACTACCAGGTAATGGTACCAAATGATAGGTAATGGTATCAAATGATAGTGGTATGCTACCACTATCAGGTACTAGATGGTAATGGTACCAAATGATAGTGGTACTCTACCACTACCAGCTACCAGATGGTACTGGTACCGCTGTACTAGTAGTGGTACCAGTGGTAGCGGTAGCGTACCACTAGCACATTGATGGAGTAGTAATTTTTTGCAGGTGGCCGAAGCGAGTATTATTCAAGAATTTCGCCGGAGAAAGTCTGTCGGTAAGAAAGTCAGCTGGTCGGAGTGGTGTGTCTTCTAGAAAAGAAGAGAGAGATAGGAACAAAGAGTTATATTTATTGTAGGATTTAAATTTAAAAAAATATGTATTTAATATGGGTTTTTAATTCCCAATTTGTAATTAATAGAAAAAAATTAATTAATAAATTCATTTTTTTGTCATACCCTAAATGTCATTGGTTGTGAATCTCACAACCCCATAGGGTATGTGACCGTATCCCACCCCAGCTAAAACATTCTATAGTGAACATATTTTCTCTCCTCAGTTTATGTATTGTTTTAGTTGATGGGACACCACAAAACGGAAGCACATAATGATACCAAACCGGCGTGAAACTACCGTCCACTGATTGGATTAGCGGCCTGCCTCACTGGGAGCAGGACGTGCAAGAAATTCCAACTGCTCATTGCGACGAGCGGTTTCTCCGAGAGGGAATCTAAACGGAGGAATATATATTACATAGTCGATGTCTCTACCGCCTAGCTCGTATATGCATGATTCCACTGCACCGTCTAATTCTCCTGTCGTTGTTTGGATACCATCTCCTCTACATTCTAGATTCATCCCTAAATTCACAAAAAAAGAAGTTTGTAACTATTTACCCGCCGATGCACACGATAAATTTCCCCTCGAATTACCGCTCCCAGCCACCTTATATAATAGGCCTTACTCCCACCAAACAAGAACCAACCAACCAGAGTGAAAGTTAAAATGAGGAGTCGTCCTGCCGCAATTTCCGTTCTCCTATTCACTCTCGTTATCGCCAGCTGCCTCCTCGACCTGGAGGTGGAGGCGAAACCTCAAACTTGCCTGCCGAGCGGCAAGCTCCGAGGCAGGAAGCCGCCGCCAAAGAAGTGCAACCAGATCCACAACTCCGACTGCTGCGTGGAGGGGAAGATGTACACCACCTACGAGTGCTCGCCGCCGATCACGGGGCAGACCAAGGCGGTGCTGACCCTGAACAGCTTCGAGAAAGGGCAGGACGGGGGCGGGGCGTCGGAGTGCGACAACAAGTTCCACGGGGACGGGGAGCGGGTGGTGGCGCTGTCGAGCGGGTGGTTCGACAACAGGAGGAGCTGCCTCCAGCGGATCAAGATCACGGCCGGGAACGGGAGGAGCGTGGTGGCGAAGGTGGTGGACGAGTGCGATTCCACGGAAGGGTGCGACGAGGAGCACGATTACCAGCCGCCGTGCCCGAACAACGTTGTGGATGCTTCGCCGGCGGTGTGGGATGCGCTTGGGGTGCCTTCTGGGGAACAAGGGGATTTGAAGGTCACCTGGTCCTTTCTCTAGTAACTAACTTCCATTGGGACATGTCTTTTTTTTTCAACTCGTGTATGCATGCGTGGCGTGGCGTGGCGTGGGTCTTCCTTTGTGTTTGTGTGTGCTATGGTGTCTTTTCTACCTTGTATTTTTTTTGTTTTTCTTTTCACTTGTCTTTTAGGGACCAAACTGCGGCTGGTCTAGTGGTACCGAAGTAAGGAAATAAATCGATGTGTGATTTTCTTAATTATGTCATTTTCAATTCGACTTCTTGTATGTTTGTATTATCATTTATTGTCATAAACCAGTTGGTCCCAATAACTTGAATTGTTGGGAGAAGGTTATGTTGGATCTTATACAGGCCCGTGTATGGTGCTTAACCACTTCCTTACACGCCCCCTCAAACGAAAGCCGACTCATGGGCTTGAAGTTTGCACAGGCCCGCCATACCATGTGCTTGAAAGACAACGGTTAATATTGGGGGTCGTGAGGACTTGAACACGTGACCTCACGGACAACCAGCTCTGATACCATGTCATAAACCAGTTGGTCCCAATAACTCGAGTTGTTGGGAGAAGGTTATGTTGGATCTTATACAGGCCCGTGTATGGTGCTTAACCACTTCCTTACATTTATCAATAAAAACATGTGTGTTTTGTACTCACTTTGTGGCAGCAGGTATGTCCATTTCACTCGCTCGCTCGACATGAATATATATATTCATTCGTGATTATTTCGAGTTGTAATTGGGATTTAGGAAACGTATTATAACCTATTCCTAGGATGTCGTGCTATTTCTTGAACTTCAAGTTATTTGTTTGTATAATATCGTGCATAAAGGTGGTGGAATTTATCGCCTACATGTCTTGTACTTGAAAATAGATGAAGAATTACAAAGTGAGCATCTTGAGAGCGCTGCTTATTCTTAGTTTTCTAGTTCGGGTAATCGCCCGACCATAGGCACATATATATATTAATACTCTGTAGAAAATTAGAGGGAACCAAACCCCATCTGGTTGTTGTCGTCCATTGTAAATTGTTGTTAGTTGCTCGTGTTGCTATTCAATTTCCCTTTTTTGTAACAGAGGTATTTACGGGTTCTTCGGAAATCAAAGGGGGGACTGAGAAAAGATGCAGGAAGATCGAGGCGTCCCCCAAAGGGAGGGCTAGACTTTGGACCGTCTCCATATAGACTTCAGTTCGTCCAGAGAATCTCTTTAGTGATCTCTATATACACCTTCTTTTTAATCGTTTCATGAATCGGCCTTGCTTCTGATCCATACCAGTAGTAGTTGTTAGGATTTGAAAGGTGTGAATGAGAATGAAAGGGGAAGAAGCCAATAGTTGGTGAGTTATTGGTTAAACCAAGTTGAACCGATACAAGCCAGAAAAGGTACGTCCGTTCTATCCTGGGAGGAATAGTTCCAATAACCTTGGGTACCGTAGAGGAGAACTAAATTCCTTAAGGAGAAATAGTGAATTCTATTGGCTCGGGCGTTGTTTATGCATGTGTCGATTTCTATATATGACTTGTGTGGCAAGAAACATACTTTTGTGAAACATTTTCCATAACAATCTTAAGGAATTTAATAGTATGTTTCACGTATTCAATTTGTCTTGGTCCGCATGAAATTGTCTCTCGTCGTTTATCTTTGTGTGTTTGCCTTAGGAGAATGACAATTCATGCATGCAGTAGGGTTTAACTCTTTGTATAAATCTGGTCATCAACAGAACCATGCATGATTCATTGTGTTAATTGATCTCCTTACATTTATGATGAAGTTAGGTGGAACACTCGATTCCTTCTGCGGAGCAAACATGTTTGTTATATATATAATTGGCAGTTATATATATGTTCGTTGTGTATATATATATTTGTTTTGTTTCCTGTACATGGAAAAGTCGCTGCATGCATTTGAAAAAAGGTGAAACGTTGCATGGTTTGAGAAAGAAAAAAAAAAAATTGGTTCAGTTGGCATGGGTCACGATTGCAGTTATGTTTGTGTATATCTATATATCAGTGCCAAAGCCTGCTTTTTTTTTTGGATTCCTTTTTCCAAAAAAATCGGTTAGAAAGGAAAAGACAAAGGCACGAAACCATTTCTTTTTGGTAGTTCTACTTTCTACCAGTTGGTTCCCAGAAGGGTCAGAGTCATTCGGCGGTCCTTACAAGTTCAGTGTTGGTTCTCGAAGGCAGAAGTTTTCGACAATTCTAGAACAAACCACTTGGCTTCTAAGTTAATCATGTAAGTGATTCTTTTCTGTCAATAAGCATGCTTGTGTAAATTTGTCTCACTGTGTGTTCATTTTATATGCATACATTTATCATGCATAGATTCAGTGATTCACACACAAATATGCATTCGGTTATTAATGCACATGAGTATAAATGATATATATGCTTTATATATATACTCTGTGGCATGTACTGAAAGGAATTTGGTTCCTGTTCCCTCTTTTTACATGTGAATGGTGGCGGTTAATGTATATATATATATATGGTGGCTTCTATCGTACCCCGGGTAAATTCCGGGGTATGGCGTACCTTGGGTGATCTTGACCGTACGTGTGATCTCGACGGCTGAGATTAAATTTGATTAAATGATTTATTTTTTCGGAATTTATATTAAATAAAATTACAGATCAACTCATAGAATTAGTTTTTCTTTCATTTTAGTCCATTGTAAACCAAATCGGGTTGGTTCTGTTTAGTTATTGAATTGACCCAAAACCCAACCACCCTAAGAGAAAGGACACCTACCCTTGCCCCACCCGCAGCCCTACCCCTCTCCTCCAAATCCCGACCTTGGACCTTCTCTCTTCTCCATTTTTCTGTTCGAATTGGGAATAACCCTGTTCTTCCTCCCTACTCCTGTAAATCATCCCAGCCGTCTCAGAAAATGGCAGCGAAAATTGAACCACTCTGTTTCCTCCTCTTATTCTTCTTCGTTTTCCCGTTCTCGACTGTTATATTTCACACCTGTCCTATGATTCCTCCCAATCGATTGTTTGAACCCTAAACTGGCCGAATATCGCAGGTAATCTCGGCGTCAAGCTGTGCAAGCATAAGCACCCCCATCCCTTTGAATGAAAACTAATTGTTGCTTGTATGAGTAATTCACTTGTGTAAACAGCTGGGCAGGCGGAGATGATTGCACTGGAGAAGGCAATGAAAGAGGCCATGGTTCCTTCAGGATCTGCTAGGGAGGTAAGAAAGGGATTTTGAATTGAAATTGCCGAAATTGATTTTCGAACTACAATGCTGTGATTTTGGATGGATCTCTGATATGGATGAGGTGTATTGTAGACTGATTTGGGAAGAGAGGTCTCGTTGTTTGAAGCGGAGGCTACAGCTGTGGAGTCTGTATTTCAAAAATTCTATTCCTACATTTTTTTACACTGAAACCGTGGGGTTCGAACTAAACAGAGACCCAGACAGGCCCAGTCCTGCTTCTATCTTCGTGGTTAACTTTGACAAGGTAAGGGTTTTGACGAATTGTGGTGACGGTTTTATGCATTGATGATAAACCGAGTTAATGTGTATCGGAATTAGGTGCTTAAGATGTCCCTTTCCAGGATCATGTGTGTTTTTGGTCCATTCTTTCAGTAGTCTTTGACATGATCTGTTGAGGAGCTTGTTTGGTGGTTTTCTTTTTCCAGGTCAGAATGGATCCGAGGAACAAGGAAGTCGATCTTGATAGTTTCATGTTTAGCACAGTTGATAAGTTGTCTGAAGAAGATATGAAGAAACAAGAGGGTGATTACATTTATAGGGGGAGCAACTCAAGTTTGGTTGAGCTCAGACAAATATTATTTGAATGGACGATATGTGACCTCTTTCATTTTAGCCACATTCTTCACTAGTGATGCTTTTAATCATGTTTCGGGTTCTTCCATCTTTATTGAAAAATGGTTTAAGGGTCCACTTGATTGGGCTGGTTGTTGGACGATCCTCGAGCAAATTTCGATGGGTTACTTCGTGAAGACGTGATGGGAATAAGTTTCCCGAGGCAAGTAATCTGGCCAGTTTATCTCTATTAGTTTTTATGCGAATCTCAGAGGTGGTTGTTTCTGTTGCTGCTATTTTGGCTATCTGTCTGCAATGTGAGATTACTGTAGCGGTTCCATTTCTGTTTGGCAAACTAGCCTCTGGCTGTGTACTTGTGTTTATTCGGCTGAATAATAAACGTGTCCTTGAATCGTTACCATAAAGAGGGCATTTGTTGGAAAGGAAGAAACAAAACTAAATGCTAAAATGTTTTAGCAGAACACACTATGCGACTAGATATCCTTAAATCTTTACCATAAAGAGGGCATTCGTTGGAAAGGAAGAAACAAAACTAAATGCTAAAATGTTTTAGCAGAACACACTATGCGACTAGATATCCTTGAGCCCTGAATTCGCCTCTTCTGGCAAGCTGCTTTCCTGAATTAGCCTCTTCTGGGAACCTGCTTTCCTCTCTTGGGAAGCTATTTTGTACTCAAGTGTCTGAGCTTCAAACCTAGGCGCATTCTGATTTGCTTTCTTGAGCACCTTGTGTCTTATGTAATTGGTAGGCTCTTTGACTAGGTACAATGCCACCTGCATTCTTCTCAAATGATTGCATGGCTGTAAGGACAGAAAATATAACGTATTAATACAATAGTTGACATAGTTTTTTTAATGTGCTCGTAGAAATAAATGGGCCTAGGTAGTAGGTGATTTCTTACCCAAATATAATAGTCATCATCCCAAGTTGATCCCATCATCCACACACAAACCCAGATCCCACTATCATTCCTGTTTAGAAAGATGCATTACGTAAGACACAAATATTTTATTTGTCTAGTGAAATTATGACCAAATATACATTCTTACTTGTGTCGTTGTGTAGGAACTTCAGAAGTGGTCAAAGAAAACTCCTTAATCTGTGGTGGCGCACATGTTGATTGAACTTCCTTGTGTAAGGCATCGAACAAGTCGTTCAGAAATTCAATCTACAACGTTCAAAAAGTAACCTATGAATTACAAAATTTGGTTGGAAAATATAATGCCACATAATTGAATTACAAACACGTGTATTGAAGTATGTATTCAAAGGCACAAATTTTAACTATACCATTGTGTTAACTGCATTCCTACGGATTGTCTGGCGCTCTTTTGATGGGCATGAATCCAGAATGTGTACTTGTTTCTGGTCCATCAAAATTATAGCTAAATACCAGTGGATGCCTTCATCATTCATCATATCTTTCATGGGAAGACAAACCTTCACAGGTACGAGAAAACAATCCAATTAACTAATTAGTTTTCCGACATAATTCATTCAAGAAATTAAGCAGAAGGGCAGGCATAATTCACGCGCACATATGTTGTGAAACCCGCTACTAAATAAGCAGAAATGAGAAGGAAGAATTGTGGAGAAGTCATAACCTTTCTACAGTTACGAGCTTTTGATAGGAATTTTGTATCATATAACTCTAATGCCTTTGCAGATGTCATGCCATAATTAACGACCATATCCTGGTAGGAAAATGAAGTTAAATCATTGAACACTAATCTTACTTAATAAACAACCAACCCTCTGTAAACTGAATTAGAATTACAAAGAAAAAGCAACACTTACCTGCAATTCTGTAGGCAGAAAGCACACTCTTCTTCCACGACCAGTATCGCTTTTAACTTCGTCCAAGGTCAAGTGGCATGCTAACGCTGTAATTACCTAGAACACAATAGAAATAAAATCCAATGATTAAAAATCGTTAAGCACGTTCAGGTCAACTAGGGGCTTTTCGCAGAAGTACTTACATCAGCATCAACGCTTGACTCGGGGCATAAGCTCCATAATGTCTGCCTGGTGTATGATTTCATCATTGTTTTGACCAAAGCTTCATCAGGAGGAAGGTCTTCTGCAAATATATAGTGAGCAAAACTCACTTCTTCGTCACTGTAGTTGACGGCTGTAGGGAGCTCAAACCTTGTGGTACCCTTCAATCATGGAGAACGAACAAATAGAGGAAATAAGAAGAGGTTTTCACTAGGATTACAAGTGGCGGAGAAAGGAACGAAGGAAAACAACGAAAATAGTGGGCGAAAAGGAAGCATATGTACATCACTAGGATTACATACCTTCATTGACAATTTTTGTGGAGGCGTGAGGGGTTTGTTTTGCACACCTAGCTCATAATGTTCCAGCCCTGGTTCAGCATCAAGAACAATCACCTTCGAGTCGGGTGTAGGTGGGGGGATGACGTCTTGCATTCTTGTTTTCTTTGCAGGAGATACATAGTTCTCCAATTCCTACAATAATGAACAATCAAGTCAGAATAAGTTTTGTATAAATAACCTACTGTTAAAGCTCCTGGACGAACCATAGACTCGGCTAGAGGACGCGTTTGGCGTACAGTAGACTGGCCGCTCGTCATCTTGTTCTTCTCCCTAATATAATTGTACAAAAAAGCAACGAGAGAGTGGAATATAAGAACAAATACAACGAAATAGCTGACTAAAAAGTTAAAAGAAAACACATTAGCGGATTGCAGAACTTACACTTCCTTCCCCATAATGTTACAGACACAATGTTGACCAAAGGGCCTCTGCGCTACTTTTAGTTGAATGAGTTTTGGGCAAGATGTTTGGCCATATTAATAGATGCGCCAGAGGGGTGTTTAACCTCGTCTATTAGGAAAACCCGTGAGATATCAATTAGAGTTTTTTTATATGTGGGAACTTCTATATTTATCCACCTCATTAAATGAACTTAATAAGGAATTAACTAGTTACGTGTGAACTTCTATATTTATCCACCTCATTAAACCGATTAGGGGCTTCATTTTAGGGTTTTAAGGTTCGAAAAGACATGACCACGAAAGCAGATGGAAGAAGGGAAGAAGACGATGCCAATTTAACCTCCTTGGTTGGTTGTGGCTCCGCCAGTTTATGAATTCACGTTTGGCCCATTTTCAACCAATAAATTAAGAGTGATCTAGGCTTCCCGCGGCAGGCTTGGTTATGCGAACCAAGGAGGTTATTTAGGCCCACTAGTTTTATTTAAATAGGCCAAACGAATTCAGTCCAGCCCATGGATGTTTGGACCCAAATTGTTCTGTTAAAAACAAGGATTTAATTTCACAGCTTATATACAACATCCGTTAGGTTTTTCATAGTGAAGCGCCAGCGGAGAGGCTAGTTCCTTAGTACTACTTTGGCTAGTTAGGGTTAGTTGGCTTGGACAATCACAAGCGCGACGATCATGGAAGACGATGAAATCGTCGAAGTGGAAAACAATGAAGATATTAACAACAGTAACGGTTCAACTATTCACAACGTTCACCAAAGTTCAGAGGTAGAAGATGATGATCTTGCCGATCTCTTACTTCTACAGCAAGAAGATATCGAGAAGCTAAGATTCGCTAACACTGAAGAAGCCTATGATTTTTGGAGGAACTATGGGCTGGTCACCGGCTTTGACGTCAGGAAAGAAGATATTGGCCGAGATAAAGACAAGGTCATGATATGGCGTCGGTTTGTATGTTCTGGTCAAGGAACAAAGCGCGACCGAAAGGGTGAACGAAAGAGGGAACCAAAAGGAGAGACGAGATTTGACTGCAAAGCTAGGATTCGTGTACGACTAGACAAGTCAGATGGGAAGTGGTTTGTGGATACCTTTCATAACGTGCACTCTCACGTAACGGTTCCAAAAATATACCGACACTACATGAAAGGGAATCGACAGTTGAGTGATGCAGTTAAAGCAGCAATCAATTTCCGGAGAGCAGCAGGAATGAAAACATCACAGATTGTTTCACTAGCGGTTGCAGAGGCAGGAGGCTATAGCAAGATGGGGTTCACGAGGAAAGATGCGTATAATTACGTGGACAAAGATCGGAAGGAACAGATTAGTGATGGTGATGCTGCGACAGCACTAGCTTACCTACAGGCGAAACTAAGTGCGGATGAACAGTTCGTAATTGAGCTAAGACGATGAAGACAGGCTTGTTAACTTGTTCTGGGCAGATAGTATTTCAGTGGCTGATTATGCATGCTTTGGAGAATTATTGGCTTTCGATGCGACTTACAAAAAGAACGTCTACAATATGCCTCTAGTCATTTTTTCAGGTACTAATTCTTTTATTTTCGGTTCATAGTAACTTATATTTTCATTCCTATAAAGTATAAAGAATTTATTCATTGAAACTTAATGCAATATCACTTCCATGCGTTATGGGTACAGTGTAATTCTTGTCTTATTAGTGAAGTAATTTTAATAACCTGTTTATTTTTTAGGTGTGAACCACCACTTCAACAGTTGCATATTTGGATGTTCATTTTTGGCAAATGAGAAAGAAGAAAACTATGTATGGGTTCTAGATGCCTTGAGGAGAAGGTTGGGCGGTGTAGATCCTAAAACTGTTGTTACAGATGGAGATAAAGCCATGCGCAATGCAATTCAGCAAGTATTCCCCGATGCGACACATCGTTTATGTGCTTGGCACATAGACAAAACTATTGCCAGAAAAGTGAGGGACAATCCTAACTTCTTGCCACAATGGAAACATTTCGTGTCAGCTGATTGGGAACCTTCAGTATTTGAAGAGAAGTGGAAAACAATGGTCGAGGAGTGCTCACAGCAGCATAACAATTGGGTTTCACATCTATTTGACCAAAGAACTGAATGGGGGTATACATACTTGCGCTCAAAGTTCTTTGCAGGCTTGTCAACAACGTCTAGATGTGAAGGAATCAACTCTCAGCTTACCAAGTATATCGAAAACAATCATAATCTACTTGAGTTTTTTATTCATTTTGATCGTTGGGCTAGGGATATGAGGGAGATGGAGCAACAAGCTGATTTTGAGTCCATCCATCGTGAACGGACAATAACGTCTAATATATTAGTCTCACTTCAGAAGAGTGCGTCTAAATTATTCACAAAAGAAGCCTTTTTCAAATTCAGAGATGAGGTTGAAAAGTCGGGAGCTTGTGTAAGGATGGATTCAGAGATATCGGAAAACCAACGCATTTACAGAGTGACAATGTCAGGTAAACAAAAGGTTTTTCAGGTCACATACACAATTGAGCCCTTCGCTATGGAGTGTAGTTGTAACTATTACCACTATATGGGAATACCATGCGCTCATATGGTTCATCTACTGAAAGAAGAGGGTATGCTGGAACTTCCAGAACGGTTGGTAAAGTTAAGGTGGTCAAAGAAGCCGAAGACACTTGATAGCTTACAACAACCACACAATATGGACGAGGCTAGACTATTCACATTCAGGTTTGTAGTTACTGTATAAAGCTGGAAATTGTGTGTTACTGTGTTTAAGAAAGCAGTTCAGATGTGTTTATTAAATACTAAGGTGGTACCAGAGGGCGTTGACCCGTTTTAGAACATAAGCTTTCACTTTTTCGTGACGTTTTAACAGGATAATATTGAATGTGGTTTTCAGATATGGGCTTCTTCAACAAAGCAGCTCCCAGTTATGGTTAAAAGGGGCAAAATCAAGCGAAAGCTTCAACCTTGCTCGTACAGGAATTGCATCCATATGTGAATCGCTAGACATGATGAACGAAGGTGATACTGAGATCCCAGATATCAATAGACCAAAGGCAAAAGAGAAACTTTTGGATCCACATCCTGTGAAATACAAAGGTTCGGGTGGACAAGAAAACAAAAGGAAGAAAGGGGAGCAACGAATGTGTAGCAGATGTGGCGTATTGGGTCATAAAAAAAGCACTTGTAAGAAGCCTCCTGATTATGTGAGGCCTACAATACCAGAACCTACTGATACTGAAACTAATGAAGAACCAAATAGTGAAAACGTCGCCAACAACGGAGCTGACCAGCAAGCACCACACATTGGCAGAAAACCAAAACATTGCAGTAAATGTGGGAAGGATACTCATAATGCCAGAACTTGTCCAGAGTTATCAGAGGAGGATACTGAAGAGGATGTTGATACAACCGACATCCCTGATCCACCAACTGTAATATTAGAAGTTCATTGTGCATGTCTAGAATACTTTTGGGAAACAATTATTTTCGTTGGAACTAAACTTTATATATTCAATGTTGCAGAAGAAGCCATGTACTAGAAGGGAAGGCCTGAGGAGCAGCAAGAAGGCTAGTTGAAAAGATTGGCATGGATTCTAATAACCGGAGACACATTTCGAATCTGGCCATTTGTTTGATACTCTATGGACGAGTTAGGTTCTTTGATTGGAGGACGTTATGATGTTTGGTTGGGTATTTTCATACTTTCTGGTCCTGGTTGTTCATGTTTTAGGTTCATTAAACTTCTTTTCCAATCAACAATGTATGCCTCTACTTTTGCTGGTCCAGATTATTTTTGTGTTCTAGTTGAAAAACACTCTGTATTGAAAAATATCTAGCTTGGAACTAAACACTAAGCACTAAGCAGAAGAACGAACCTGAGGTCAAAAACCGAGCACAGAGCAAAACCGAGCAACAACCACAGCCACAGGTCTCAAACCACTCTGAACGCTTTGATTACAATCCGAACAGCTTGCCAATGGAAATTAATTGAGGTCAGAAACAAAAATTATCGAGCCTACAATCAAATCAAGAGCAGAGACGAAAAAAATTGAATGGACCGCTTGATTCATTGGATCTGATTACAATCCTCATCGATGAACAATTGAGGACCCGAGAACTTCACTCCGCGTTGGTACAAAGGCTATTCTGTCAAAACTCCAAATCAGTGATAGACCAACACAAATGAGAGAAAGGACAGAGAATTTAGAACATACCTCCATCAGGACTCGCATGCAGCAGCGCCGCCGTCGATGGGAAGAGAACCCAAAACTAAAATCGACAACCCGACCTTTGGCTGAGATTACAATATATGATTATGAGAAGGAGAAGGAACGAAGTGACGATTGTGGGAAGGGTTTGGTTCCACTCCGGCGGGTTGACGAACAAGCAAGGTGAAAGAACGAAATGAAGAGAAGGAAGTCAGAAAGGTAAAGTTGGGTTGGCAATATTTTTATTTTTTTCATAGGGTGGAAAACTAAAATCGTTGAGAGAGGGAAATTTTACGGAAAAATTAAAAAAGAGGCTCCAAATGTTCCCTCTGGCACTTTTCAAATTTGTTTTTCCTTTTTCATACGATTAGAAATTAAAATGGGAAAGGAGAGAATGAAACTATTACAAAATGGCTCTAAGATTCACGCTAATTAGTCATTACTAAGGGGTCGTTTGCCGGTTACTTTTGGCTATTGAAGTCAAGTGAAAAGTAAACAGAAATTAATAAACCGGAAAATTGGCAAGTTGATGGTGTATTATCATGTCACTCCAAAGAAACATGGTCCATTTTAATGAGCCAAGCCGAACTCATTCTCGGCTCTTTTATGAACGAGCTAATACGATCCGAACACGACACAACTCATTTATTGAGTTTGGGCTCATAATTTCGATCAAAATTCTGGCTCGAGCTAGCAAACAACTCATTTCATCCTAATTAGTCATTACTAAGGGGTCGTTTGCTTGGTGGAGTTGGATAACAACAAGAAGTTCACTCTAGAGGTAAAAAGGCAAACATGATTTTATTAGGGTTTTGGGTTCAGAGTTTAGGGTTTAGAGTTCAAGGTTCAGGGTCTAGGGTTTAGGGTTTAGGGTTCAGGGTTCAGGTTCAGGGTTCAGGGTTTTGTTGGTTAAGTGGCAAGCAAATTGTTTGCGTGATTCATATTAATAAGCGTACACAATTGAACAAAGAATTTTGATTGTAGTCCAGCGGATGGAAGTTTGCAATGCCAATTTATGTCTTGGGTTCGACACCCATCAGAAGCATTTCAGTTTTGGTTTTAAGTTATTACTATTGGGAATAAGCCCGCGCTTCGCTGCAGGATGATTCATATTAATAAGCTTACACAATTGAACAAAGAATGTTGATTGCAGTCCAGCGGATGGCAGTTTGGAAGCCTAATTTTTGGCTTGGGTTCGAAACCCATCAGCAGCATTTCATTTTTGGTTTTAAGTTATTCCCCTTGCAACTTATTTCATTAAGGACATCTGCATATCAATATTGTCTAACACTGAATATAGGTACTTCCCTAAAAAAAAAAAACACTGAATATAGGTACATATGCAAAAGTATTTCCCAAAATGTGTCCTAAGCATTCACAATAGATTCACAGTTTGACTGAACTACCTAATTAAGCCAGGTGGTAGTTGTTAAATGACAAAAGGCTAGACCAAAAGTGTTGTCAATTATGTCAGGGCTTAGGTAGAAACAGCAAAAGGCGGTCAATCAGTAGCAGTTTTCCTGATTCAAAATGTAGCTGGTCGAAGTTGATGTTCAATCGTCGAAAGCACAAGGATCCCAAAGTGTGGCAACCCTGATGTGCGGCACGGTGCTCTGACCTGGGTTTGGCCATGCAATGTACAGTTCTGCTGCGAAGGTCTTTTTGCAGTTTTTCTTGATGATGTCTTTTATTTCATCTTCGTTCAGTTTGAGATACTTTGCCGGCATCATGCAGAGTATTGACAGAGCTGCCTCGTGGTTCAGTACAACATCGGCCGCGGATGATTCAGATTTGCACCTTGCCTCGATGTGGTAATGTAGTCTGGTCATAATAGAAGCTCGTTAGGTTTGTTGAGAATAATGCAAGCGTTCCTTGCCAAAAGTGCAAACCGGTCAATTTAAATATTTAATCTCACCTTGGCGTTTCCCGAGTGGTTCTGCAAGCATCTATTTGGCATAGGACATGAGTGAACTTGATTATGGTTCGGTAGAGGGTCTGAAATATAAAAATTGTTTTTGCCAGGTTAGAGTGCACGGCAATAGCAAGTGAAACATATTTGAATGTTGGGATTTTTCAAAGCATCATAATATACCTCACGATTTTGTGGTATTGAACTCAAGTCTTCTTTTATCTGAGCAAGTGTTCTTTTTGGGGGGCGAGGGTAGCGTAAGTATCCCATCCTTTCAGCTGTTCCATAGATTATGTACTTGATCGGTTTGCGGCATGGCAGAAACCTGAGTTTTGCAAATAGATGTCTATGTTAGGCTAAGTTGTTGCAATGAAAGCATATTTGAAGTGAACAAATTGTGTTAGAGATTGTTAGGAAATCAATACCTGTTCATGACTCTTTCAGTGGTCTCATTGTATGAACTGATAATCAGACGACTGGCTTGTGTCGATTCCAGCTCATATATACCATCATCGTTGCATGCATCGGGCACGGAGACTACCGATGTAACTGTGGTTATCAGCGGGAGGTGCGACTCTACATCTGCTGCTTGTTGGAGGTAACCAGCGACATCGTAGCCACAGTACTTCACAACAGCCTTGTTCCCACTGTTTTGCAAATGCAAACAAAATATAAATTATTCGCTGTCGAAAGTTTTAACGAGCTAAGGTACATAGTTTAGTATACCTGTAGTCTTCAATAACCAGATGGAAATCAAGCATGCCATCTTGGAGGGCAGTTGGTACTGTGATTCGCCGTACGCAGCCTGTGACATCTGTAATTGCATAGATGTTATGGGATTTTTAGTGTGTGTTGGTCGTGAAAGTGATGTACATTGCTTTACCTGCGTGGCAGTGGAAACTTTCAAACTTTGCAGGGACCATTGAGAAATGAGAGTTCATGAATGAGTCGAGGGGAAACTTAGGATTGTTCTGGTCTTCTTCGATGTTGTCAATCAGTTGCTCAGAGTTCATGAGCAGCCGCAGTTCTCCTGGGACAATGCGTTTGTTCTTACTCGAGGGGATTGTAACGATAATGCTTAGGCGATACAGACGACCAACTTTGATCCTCGCCATCACGTCATCAATGTCCTTTTCATATGCCAGAGCTTCAATAACTCGTTTCTGCGGGATTAGGAGGTGTAAAAGAATGTTTAGATAAGCATAAGCAGCTGGTGTTTTTTTTGCTGGGAAATCGTAAACAAACCTTTTTGTCCATCCAGAGCATGCGCAATGCTGGCGTTTTCCAAACCTCTCCGTCAATGACTTCTGTCCACGTCTTTAGAAGCCGAGCTATCACAGTACGGTTGTTGGTTCCCAACCGCAAACCTCGAAACGTCATCGAAGCACAAATGGGGTCTACAATAGAGACAAGAAACACACTAAGTGGAGTCACCAGTAAGGTTTTACGAATCAATCGAATCCAGTACCAATTTAGACCTACAGAATCCAAAACATCGAACCTTGGGGATCGGTGGGGTCCTCGTAATCCAGCGAGGCGACTGGGTTGTCTCGGCGGAAAACTGCCATAGTTCGTTGGTCCGCTGCGATCGTAGTAATCTTTATTAGAGGAATATGATGTTTTCTACTGAGTGGCGTGCTTAGGACCAGATAGTGACAGACCATGGCGCTAGGGTTTTCACCGTGGTCGAAAGGGGCAGTTTTTACCGCCGATGCCAGCGAAGATCTGGAACGAGGTCTGTGTTGTCGAGGGAGGCAAGATCAGGGCTTAAGTAAATTGAATGCGGCCTAAAAAAGACAGGCCGGAAGGCTGATTTGGGCCTTCTGGCCCAATGGTTGCTGCTTTTGGCCACAAATGTACATACCTGTTATTCAAAGGTTTCATCTTCGGTTTAAACCAACAGGCAATCTCCAAATACGACTGCCTATACGATACATCCAAATACACAATCCATTGACAAAAATTTCAGGTTGGCTAATTTCTTTGGAGTGACATGATAATACACCATCTACTTGTCAATTTTCCGGTTTATTAATTTCTGTTTACTTTTCAATTGACATCGATAGCCAAAAGTAACCGGCAAACCTTCACGTACCTACTAATGTACTACGCGAAGGACATACTTACAAGCAAAAACCATAAACCCTAGACCCTAAAAAACCTAAAACCCTAAACCCTTAACCATGAACCCTGAACCCTGAACCCTAAACCCTGAAACCCTACACCCTAAACCCTAAACCCTGAACCCTAAACCCTGAACCCTAGACCCTGAACCCTAAACCCTAAACCCTAAAACCCTAAACCCTGAACCCTAAACCCTAAACCCTAGACCCTGAACCCTAAACCCTAGACCCTAGACCCTGAACCCTAAACCCTAAACCCTAACCCCTAACCCCTGGACCCTAGACCCTAGACCCTGAATGTTGAACCCTAAACCCTCTGAACCCTGGACCCTGAACTCTAAACCCTAAACTCTGAACCCTAAACCCTAATAAAATCATGTTTGCCTTTTTACCTCTAGAGTGTACTTCTTGTTGTTATCCAACTCCACCAAGCAAACGACCCCTTAGTAATGACTAATTAGGATGAAATGAGTTGTTTGCTAGCTCGAGCCAGAATTTTGTTCGAAATTATGAGCCCAAACTCAATAAATGAGTTGTGTCGTGTTCGGATCGTATTAGCTCGTTCATAAAAGAGCCGAGAATGAGTTCGGCTTGGCTCATTAAAATGGACCATGTTTCTTTGGAGTGACATGATAATACACAATCTACTAATAAAAGAAAATAATAGTACTACTATTATTGAAGCCAACGCCGACCTACACAAACAAGCAACCCTAATGAAGCCAACGCCGACCTACACAAACGCTGCAGTTGCTTTCCTGACTCCTACTGCTCTTCAGCTTTTCTTTAACACGGAACCGCCATCGCCTCTCTCTCTCTCTCTCTCTCTCTCTGATTGATTACACGGAACCCTGAACCCTGAACAGTTTTTTTTTTTTAGAAACCGCAGAACAGTCTTTTCCCATTCCCTCCATTCCCTTTCTCTTTGGGGTAAAAACAAACAGTCTTTTCCCATTCCCTTTCTCAAAATCACCCCGCTTTTTCTACCAAAAAAAAAAAATCACCCCGCTTCCATCCGTTCTTCACCTGCAATTCTGCAAGAAACCCTCGATGTCGAACCCATCTTCTTCGTGGGTCGCCCAATTCAATCCGGGCGACCGGGTCGAGATCCGCCCCCGCGATGTAGGGTTCCGCGGCTCCTGGTACGCCGGCACCGTCGTCCGCCGCGAGGCGAAGAACACCAATCGTTACGTAGTCGAGTACGACCAGCTCTACGCGGACGAATCTGGGGAGAAGCTGCTGCAAGAAACCCTCGATTGGGTTCAATTGCGTCCGCCGCCGCCGCCTCCCGAGAAGAAGGTCCAGTTCAAGTTCGAAGACGAAGTGGAGGCCTTCTACAGCGACGGCTGGTGGGAAGGGGCTATTATTGCGGAGCACTCCGGCGGGAAATTCGCGGTGTTCCTCAGAGGCTTTGACGAGCAGATTGTGTTGGAAGAGAAAGATTTGAGGTTGCCTGTTCAGTGGGTTCAAGGGAAGTGGGAGCCGCGATTCGAACAGGTTCAGCGGGAGAAAGAGGTGAGCTAATTCGATTTTATGACTTTTCCTGCTCCGTTGCTTGGTATAACAATTTTAGGGAATTTTGAATCTCGATCTAGTTAGGTTGAGGAAAGTAGAGAATGTTGGGTATTAGCGGAATTTTTGGCTCTTGTTGCTTACAAACACAGAGATACAGAGACTTCTTTCTTTCTTTTATGTCTCTTCCCCATTGCACTATGACACACCCCATGCATACATATATAATACACAATTGAAGAAGAAAGAAACTAATAGATTTACCCCATATACTCAATGCAAGTGAGCCCTCTTCCATCGTCATCTTCTCTTCCACGATACAACACAACACATGCATGAGTTAATACCAAATCCAATCATGTTCTCATGCATTGATATAGCCTTATCAATTTTGTCTTCAACTTCCAATCCACTTGCTGCAACTTGCTTGAATTAGTTTGATGATGTCTCTTACATGTGCTCTTGTTCTTCACGTCAACATTGGGGTAGATATTGATAATTGATCAATCAATAATATTAGGCCTACCATGTGAAGTGTTTTGGGGTAAATTTATTGCAAATTACCTTTTAACAGAGAATTGGGTGATCAGAGATGGCATTTGTTCTTTTTCACAATGTCTGAACCTCGTTGAATCGCTTCATAAACATGCAGATGTGGCTAAACTCAAACTTTTCCAAGGAAGTGATGAAGTTCACTCAAGGAATGCAAGTCGAGGTGCTAACTGACGAAGACGGTTTGAAAGGTGCTTGGTTTGCTGCAACAATTATTGAACCTTCGGGTGAAGACAAGTACCTTATTGAGTACTTGTCCCTGAGGAATGATGATGATACTGAGTTTCTCAGAGAAGTCATTCGTGCTTGCAACATAAGGCCTTGTCCGCCGGAGATCATTGTTGTGGATGGATTCAAGGTGTGGGATGCAGTAGATGCTTACTACAACGAGGGCTGGTGGGTTGGCGTGATTGCAAAGGTCTTGATCAACTCCAATTACGAGGTTAACTTTATAGAGTATGATGAGAAGACAACGTTCAATCAGGCTGATTTGAGGCCACATCAGGACTGGCTAAACGGCAAATGGGTTGTTCCTTAAGATGTCTGAATTTTATGCTCTCAATTCTAAAAACACTACTAGCATTTGTTCTTGCATGTGGTCTTTCTCTTTCGGTGTTGTCTGTTACCGTTGTGCATCTGATGGTGGGTGTCGGTGGTGGGGTTTGGTGGTGTTTTTTTTTTCCTTGCTTCTTTTTTTTTTGGGTCTGTTGTTTTTGGTGGCTCCAGGTTCTCTTAGACTAGCCTACAATCCTTCCTGGATTTCGGTCCAAACTCTCTATCACATTCCTATTTTGTAATGAAATCTGTCCGCCACAACTACTTATTTTATTCTTCTTTGCTCAACTCACAATTGCAATCATGTGGACCTTAAATTTGGAGGCTGATTTGGGCTATAATAAGGATTAAGCCCAACGAAGCAAATTAATGGATAATCTCCAACTTAATGCTAACAAATTAATGACTAATCTTCCAAAAAAATTTGATAGACCCCGTATTAAACCGACATCTTTTAATTAAACACTTTAACCAAAAATAGTTTACCGATCAAGAACACAAAGTTACCATGCCCTCTATTCCCTCACCACACGTTGGAGAGCCAAGCAAAGGTATAATTGTCGTTTCAAGTAATTAATCATTTGCTAGTGTTTTGTATTATTTGTTTCTTTTACATACCACCCAAGAGATCCAAGTGCACTCCCATGGCAAACCCACGTGGAAAGTAATGAGGCAACTATGTATTTCCATCCCCATTTTTCCTCTCATGGTCGGGTATAGACCAAACTAGTAACAAGCTGAGTCACCCTAGTTGACCACCCATGGAGAGTTTCTCCAATGACATGCACGTAGCAAAGGAAGTGATGGTTGAGTTACATTTAGTTTCTTTGCTTGACAAACATAAAGCATTTGATCACTAAATAAAACATAAACTGATTACCAAAATAGCTAGTGATAAAAAAATATGCTGCTTCCCACAAGGATCGAAACCTTGACCACCAGGTGAGAGGGCAAGGCGAGATTCCACTAGACTACAGAGACTTTTATTGTTTTGTTTCACGTTGGATATTTTTATACTTAACATTTATTTTATACGTCTAATACCGAACTTTTACACGCGACTTTCAAAATTCTCGGGGGGGCCGGGGCCCCCCCGAAGGCTGCTGTAGCTCCGCCCCTGACTAATTAGCGTGAATCTTAGAGCCATTATTGGTACTTTCTTATGATTTAGGGTTCTGACATTTTAATTTTGTGGTTCTAATTATCATAGAGGAAGAGGAAAGGGTCCCCGATTTGGATCTCTAGCCTGCCTGCTCTAACGGTGAAATCGCCAGCTCAAGACGTTCCGTCTCTTATCTGGTCACGTTTGGATCAATGCTTATCCCGTCACATCTACTATGAGTAATTTGTTCAAAGTAACATAACTAAATTAAATTCATATGTTACATCAAGTACCATCTCAAAAGGATAATACAGTTACAAAAGATATTAGCGTTCACATAACCATTACGCTAATAGATCATTAGAAACTACAGAAAGGTGGAGCATTACTAACATTAATCCTATCATATTAATAATACCCAATGCTACTTAGTTATCTAAAGCCGGGAACAACTTAACCAAAAAAAGATCAGAAAAATGCTCCACGTCGTTCCAAGGACCGAATGTAACCAAGACTTTATATGCCTTCTCACCAATCATATTCAGTAGTGTAACATACTCCGCATTTTCAATCTCAGAAGGACTGGCAACAGAAGACATTATTCTTCGTAAGTAAGCTGATGGGAACACAACCTCAACATCAGACAAGTCATCTTCAATGGTCAAGTGAATCAAATATATGTTCGATGCCTCAGACCAAGATCTCCTCAACTCTGTTACAATGCCAGACAAAATGTACGACTTTCCCTGAAATAATCCAAAACATAAAGAGGCGAAAATAATACGAAATCAGATGCAAATTATTGAGATAAGAGATAGATATGGATAGATAAAACAACATGTTATCTTAGTCACCTGATTACCACCATTCATTTGCATTGGGATAAGGTATATAGTATCCACGGTGTCCCAAATTGCTGCGGCAGTTTCATAGTTTAGATTCATAACGAAATCGTCTCCCATGGTAAAAGACCTATAATTTAGATTTTTAGCAATATTAGCAACTATATCGACAAAGGTTAGAGTTCTTACACTAATCAACTAATCATGTAAAACAGAATATAAACAAACTATAGGAAAGCAAGACATGACTCTGTCAATCCTTTAATGGATTTTTCAATTGGACCTATATTTTACTTCTTTTGACTTATTCTTTGTTGATTCTTACATGGAATTTTTCAACTGGACTCTACTACGTTTTATACAAACAATATATAATGTTTTGTTTCTATACAACACACACTACGTAATCAGATCCAAGTTAAATAATTTTGAAATATATATCCTCAACTATGGATCAATGCTATGCTAAAATCGAAGCAATAACAATTAATCATGTCTCTAAATTGAATAGGCAAACTACTTTGTATTAGAAAGCATGCATTCTAACTCACCGGTGAAGCTCGCAAGTATTTTCTGGGAGTCTCTTCCTCAAAAACTTTCTGAATGCTAAGATTTTAGTAGATCGGGAGAAAGCAAAGTTGAAGGATAGCGGGCGACTGTACTTTATGAGTGTGCTGGAAAAAATTGTCGACGCTGTTGATGAGAGGAAAGAACAGATTTTTATAAGGTAGGGTTTTAGAAATTACCTCCTGGAGATGGCGAAATGGGTTCAATGTCTGTCAGGCAGAGAGGAGGACAGCAACATGCATCCATGCAATGGATTTGTTCTCCATTTGGTTTGTTCGTCGGAAAGTGAACAGAGTAGTGGAAGCCGGATGGGAAGAATGGAGTTGAAAGGTCTTCGGCGGTTTTTTACGCGGTAGCGTTGTAGAAAGTACCTCCTGGAAATGCCGAGATGGAACTGATGTCGGTCAGGTAGAGAGAAGGAATTGAAAATGCGTTCATGCAATGGATTTGTTGTGCATTTGCTTTCTTCGTCGGATAGTGAACAGAGCAGTGGAAGCCGAAAGGGAAGAAGGAAGTTGAAACATCTTCTGGGTGAGGGGGGAGGGGTTTTTTTGTTTTGTTTTTGTTTGATCCAAATGTGACTGAAGAGGGCTTTCCAGTTTGCAATAAATGGCCGGTTGGTGATCCTTTATAATGGGCTAAATGAATAAATGTTGACGGGCCGATAAGACAAGTCCGCTAATGGGCCTGGTGAGACAAGTCCGATAGATATTTTTCAATACAGAGTGTTTTGTTGGGTGAATCGAGCGCGAGATTCCTGCTCTTCTTTTCTGCAAATCACTAATCAAACTCTGGGATAGAAAGCAATTAGGGTTTCGGGAATGTTTGGTTATAGTTTGGAACACCAGAAGGAAATTGAGCTTAAAGAAAACGAGATATTGATCGAAAGCCCCTTCACTGAGGAAGGACAATTGTTATGAACTTCAATTCAGGTTTAACTTATGATTACAGTTTATTTTTTTTTTATGGACAATTGTTAGGCGTCATGTTTGGCTATTTATTTTTGTTAAGGCAATTTCCCTAGCAATGGACTATATGTTTTTATGCATTGAGCTTATGTATCTGGCCACTTATGAAAAGAAAAGTTTGTACTCATAACTTACTCAAGGGATCTGACGATTTTAGGAAAACATTAATACATTTGTCGAATTTACAATTCTGTTATTACCAATATTATATATACAATGACAGTTTAACATTTTTTAAAGACTAAATTTTAAATGCTATATTTTAGCTGGAAAAATGGGCTTATTCCCTATGTGGCTCATGAATTAATCGGGCCCAGAGTTTTGGCAAAACCCATGGCAAATGACTACAATCAGGCAGGCTGATACATTCCAAATTCACCTATCTAAATTGGGCCTGTGGGGTTTTTTTTATTTTGTTTGGGCGGCTTCCTAAATGCATTGGCAGCGAGTTCCAACTCTAAACTCTAGAGTACAACAATTTAAAAGGAATTAACAAATAGCAAGGAAGGTGACAGTAAACAAAGAGCAAAATTATATGATGCTCAAAATATGGTTACATGAAGGACCACCTCAAAAGGATAATAACCTTTCAAAAAATATTTGCGTTCACATATCCATTACGCGGTTAGATAATTCGAAATTAGAGCGAGGTGGACCATTACTAACATTAATCCGATTATATTAATAATACCCTACGCTACTTAGTCATCTAAAATCGGGAACAACTTAACCAAGAAGAGATCAAGACGATTCTCCACGTTGTTCCAAGGTCCGAATGTGACCAAGACCCTATATGGCGACTCACCAATCCTATTGAGTAGTGGAATGTACTCCACATCTTCCATCTCATCAGGACCAACAACAGCAGACATGACTTGCCGTAAGTAAGCTGATGGAAATACGACCTCAAGATCGGTGATAAAATCTTCAATTGTCAAGTGAAGCAAGTATATGCTGGAGTCGGCATGCCAAGATCTCCTCAATTCTGTGACCCAGCCATTGAAAATGTATGACTTGCCCTGGTACAAGCCAAAACATAAGGAGTTCAAAATAAGACCAAATTAGATGCAAATTCTTTAGATAAAATATAGATTCCGGATAGATAAAATACATGTTATCTGATTCACCTGATTAGCAACATCCAATTGCATAGGGATAAGATCTATCGTTTCTACATTGTCCCAAATTCTTGCGGCAACTTCATATTTCAGATTTGAAACGAAGTCTCCCATGGAAAAGAATCTATAATTTAGATTAGTAGCAATATTAGCAACTCTATCAACAAATGTTAGAGCTGTAAAACTAATCAACTAATTATGTAAACCCGAATATACACAAACAATAGCAACCCAATACATGAATGTGTCAATACAAACATACAAAGTTTCCTTGGAGTATCGAACTAAAAAAAAAAAAAATTATGGATGATAAGATTGTAGTAGATCTGGAGAAACCTAATTTGAAGGCCAGCAAGCGAATGTAATTGATGAGTGGTCTGGAAAAATTGGTTGAAGTTCTTGATGAGAGGAAAGGGGAGATTTTGCCGAGTTAGGGTTTTAGAAATTACCTTTTAGAGATGCTGAGATAGGGCTAACGTCGATCAGGCAGAGAGAAGGCCTGGAAAATGAGTGCATGCACTGGAATGGGTTTCCAGTTGCTTTGTTGGCCGGAGAGTGAGCAGAGCAGAAGAAGGCGTCAGGGAGGAAGGGAGTTGAAACGTCTTCGGCTGGGTCTTTACGCGGTAAGACTTTAGAACTTACCTCCTGGAGATGTAGAGATGGTACTAATATCGGTCAGTCAGGGAGGGCTGGAACATGAGTGCATGCAATGGCTTGGTTGGACTGTTGGTCTTCTCGCCGGCGAGTGAATAGTGACGTCGTGACTCGGTGCCGTTGTTGGAGTCCGCGCGAGTGGTGATTCGACGGTAGGGTTGTTCGACGAGGGAGAATGAGCGAGCGTAGTGGGAGGGTCGGGGTTTGCGGAGGGAGCGGGAAGCAGGAGAAGCAGAAGATGGCGGGTTGGGGATGTGGATGGTCAGGTTTCTGTGGAGGGACTGGAGGGTAGGTGAGAGCGATGGAGGAGGGAAAGGAAGAAGGGAGTTAAACCGTCTTCGGGTGGGTGGGAGGTTTTTATTGTTTGTTTTTTTTTTGGTTTTTGTATTTGTTTGATCCAACCGTCGCTATGGCTAGTTTACCCGCCCAACGGGCCGGGCCCTGCGCTAGTACAAATAATGCGAAAAGGCGTTGTGCCGCCGATCTGCTATTGCTAAGGGCCTTATTGGGCCTGGTACAAAAGGCATGTTCGAATTCACATGAGGCCTTTTTAATGGCCAAAAAATACGAGGCCTTTTTAATCAATCGATCAGGTTATTTAGACAACAAATAATCCGAATCGATAGTGAACTAATAATTAGGATCTCAAAACAACCTATGGTACTTTAGCTGTCTACCGAATTTCACTGATCATCTAGAATGACAAAGAACAATTGTTCCACGTGATAGGATCATCTCCGACAAAAATCGCATAAGATCTTCCTTGATCTATCATAACCTCATCGTGACTTGGCCATAGGTATCGATGTCATGAAAGTGCCTGATATAAATATATTTATAAGGAACAAGACATTCTACCTCAACCGACAAACTTCTATCAATGTAAAACTTCTATCGATGTCAAGTCTCACTTTTCAACTATAATGTTATATACTATGTTACATGCGTCTTAGTATATGAAATCGTTTACGCTACAAATTTTTTTAAAGCAACACTGCATCCTGCATCTCTTTTATAATAACAACCAATCCATTTTACACGCATCAGTGTCAAGGCAGAATATTGAACCATTCGGAACATGGAGCTTTCACGTTTATAAGTTTGTCAAGGCAGAATTTCAAACTTAGTCACTAGACTGCACTACAAATGCCCTTTCACGTGGTTTAGCAAAGGTTTGTTTTGGGATGTACTAGTCCTTTGTACTAGTTTTGGGTTAACGCAAAGTTGCAAGGTGGAGGTGGGCACAACGGTGGTGTGTGACAAAAATGACATGTTGTGTAGAATTACTATTTATGAATAGTTGTAAAATAAAATTCTAAATAGAAAAATGAAATTTTTTTCAAAAACTTGACTAGCAAGGAGAGGGTAATCAACTATGAACAAGTGATTTCAAATGAAATTATAAAAAAACTAAATATAATGGTTGAAACTAGTATTCGAACCCTACACCTATTCTAGCAAACTTAATAGTAAACTACTAGCTTAACCACTAAGTTTGCCAACGTTTCTTGTTTGTATGCTAAGTTTATGGAAACTAGCCCACATTCCATCTCGTGAGTGGTTGAGAAACGATCAGAAGCTTCACTTCGATCGTCTTCTTCCTCGGTGTAATTCAAATTTCAGTTCTTTTTCTTTTCAAATTCAAACTTCAGTTTTCTGCTCCACATAAATCCACAAAATTTCCATAATAGCATACCGATACAACATGGTCCTATTATTGATTTTGAGGGTATGGCATATCTAGTTTTAACACAAATATGTGCGATAAACAAAATTCACAGAACTTGACCCAGGAAGGTTTGACATCATCAATGATAGAACATTGAGGCGCCGCCGTTGATCTGTTAGTGACGGAACTTGGAAGCGAGGCTAATGGCGTCGGAGTCATCAAAGAGCATTTGTATCGTCGTGGGAGGACTCTCCGGTGGGGAGGTCGCCCCTTTTTCTTTCGACGAATGTCTCTGCAACTCGTTCGAGAAGCCATAACGCCAATCGCCAGAAAAAGCGAGCAGAGGAGAACCCTTCCTTCTTCTTCTGGTTGCAAGGATTCGAAATCCCTTCCGCAAGGAGAATCTAAGTTGTTGGTGAGCGATGAATTTGGGGCCGACAAGGGAGATTAGAAAGGGTATGGAGAGGGCTAGCGGCGTCTAGCGGCGGAGGACGGAGGAACAGGGGAAGAGGATAGGGGATTAAGGTATCGGCGTGTAGCAGCGGAGAAGAGAGGGTCGGGAGGGGGGGGGGGAACTAAGTGGTGGTAGGTTGGATGGGGTAGGTACCCTTTATGTTTTGGGGTGGTTGAATTTGGGTTCAATCAAAATATTGAAAAAACCCAACCCAAATCAAACTAACCAACCCACGGACATAGAGGACTAAAATGAAAGAAAAACTAATTCTATGAGTTGATCTGTAATTTTATTTAATATAAATCCGAAAAAACAAATCATTTAATAAAATTTAATCTCAGCCGTCGAGATCACACGTACGGTTAAGATCATCAAGGTACGCCATACCCCGGAATTTACCCGGGGTACGATAGAACTGGCCATATATATATATATATATATGTTGATGCCAAGCTCCGAGGAGCCTGCTTCAATGTGATTGAGGTCCGGTGAGCGCTGTCCTCCTCCTTGCCAACGTCCGCCGCCAGCCTCCGAGATGGACACCTGCAAAACAAGAGGGACTTGCCGGCCGGTGGTCGGCGGGGACCTTCTCCGAAGCTCAAGTCAGTATTTGAGAGGAGAGTAACCGGGAGCGGCGTTTTGAGCCGGCTCTAGAGAGAGTTTTAGAAGTTCAACTCTAAAATGAACTGCCGAGAAAGCATAAATAAGCGTCCTATTTATAGGTGCCTCCTGCTTCTGGCGTGGATGGCGTGTGAAGAATAAAATAAAAATTAGACACTTACCTCGCCACCAACCTTGGTGCAATGGATGGATGGTTTGCTCCTGAAAACTCTTCCCTTGGCCACGTATCTCATGGGGAAAGCATAGCTAGAGTGGATGAATATTGCTTGGCTTCTCCCACGTGTTCATGAATGTAAAAATGATTATGGTTGCTTGAGCTGGGTGGGGAAATACACACATGCATCCTTAATCCAATTCATAGGTCATTGCCATGTGTCATAAAAAAGATGGGTTGTCAATTGTTTGTTGTCTTGATGAGGTGGGTTATTTCTCAAACAAAATAATTGGAACAAGACAATATATTTTCTACATGAAATTGAGAGGGTGATTGGTGGAGCTAGGGAAATGGAAGACAAGTGGAGCATCCTTTGTCTTTCTCCCCAAAAGCCACGTGGATGGAATTGGTGACCTTGTTGAATGGGTTAATTTCACTTGTTTCCCTAGCTAGGTGTTCCAAATTGAGAAGAGTGTGCCACCCATGTGTGTAATATTCCTTCATATGGTTGGAGGGTGAGCAAATAACAACTTCCCTCCACGTTGTTAGTTGATGGAAGCAGTTTAAATACACTCCAATTTGGTCATATGGAGTTACATAAGTGTGAGGGATAAATGCACTTACTTTTTGCTATACCCATGTGTAAATAAATGGGTGAATGGGAATGATGGGTAAGAAGCATCCTTAATCCACCTCACCTCTACGTGTAGCTTGGGAAAGTGAGTGGTGAAATACGGGGTCCATCAATATATATATATACGGCAACCATTGTTATGTTCTTTGTATAATTAGAAAAGGGATTATTGATCTCTAATTCACTGTTCATTGCAAGAAAAACCCTTGGTTTCTGATTTGGCCAGTGTGTTCATTCTGTTAGAACAGAAAATGGTTGGTAGCACCCCCGGAGTATGGAGTCTAACTCACGAGGATGATGACGATGACGTCATAGAGGTCATCAATATCGAATCAGATCCGGAGATTATTGATCTCTCTACTCCCGAAATGGAGTTTGAGAATGAAGAATGGTTCGACTTTTATGACGATAGCGGGGATGTGCTATATAATGACATTGGTGGAGAGCATCCAACCAATTATTGGACTCTAAATGGAATACCCATCTATGATTGGTACTCAATGGGTCCTAATGTGGACGATGTGGCCACCCATGTGGACTCGATGGAGAGTATGGGGGAAGAAGAGGAATTTGAGGAATCGGAGAACGAAGAGGAGTACTCCGACATAGCGACCGATGAATGCCTCTCTGATCCTGACTTCGACCCCAAGAATCCTTAGGATTCTTGTATATGTATTGTAATCTCCTTTGAGGAGTAGACATATGTATGTGTGTGTATTAGTAGGTGTGTACCTATGTAATTCGTGTATTTACATGATGAATGAAGGACAAATGTTCTTATCTCCCAAGTGAAAAATTAGTTGGACAAAACCTTACGAGTTTGTTTGGTTCCAAAATTAACCACAAAGTTTTAATGCTTTTATTGCATTAATCCATCTCAATTATGTGGCATGGATGAATGATAATTGTACCAATTTAATTGGGACATTTTTTTCATTCAAGGTGATGCATGAGAGGATGGAAGTACTTATGATAGTCCTTCATGGAATCTAAGTAACGGTGGTCTGGATAGTAATAAACTATCTACTGAGAGAATATGAACAATCATAGGTGTGTAAAACCTATGGTGCAAGGCTAGTGGGGACTTGTGAATCAAGTCTATCTAAGCCGGAATGGTTGCAAACGTAATGTTCATAGTATGTTGGACATAGTTTGAAAGGGTATACCTCCAATGTGTTGGAGATGAAATTTGGTTAATGCACGTTTAAAGGTTTGCATTACGAGTAAGCCATAAGTGATAAGGAATTCTAATTCCTAAGATGCTTGTGATGACATAATAATTTGTTTATTATATATGTGGTTTAGGACTTGATATTTCCTATGCCACGAGGGCAAGGAAAATAAAGCTATGATTGATCCTTAAAGGGATTTAATAAGCTTGCCAAATGATGGTCGTCATCAAGATGACTATGATTATCAACGTGGAGCTAGTTACCAGAATTGTTTATGGTATATATAGAGGCATATCATTGGAAATTTTTTTTGGAATGAGAGCTCAATTGAGATGATCTTATTGAACTTAAGTATGGATTACTTATGGTATATTTATAAAGTTTATACCATTGGAAAGTAATCAAACAATTGAATTAGAAATTCGTTTGAATTACTTGTGGTATATCATGTTACATAGATGAAATGTCATTGGAAAGTAATTAGATGGGATTTCCATTACTGGAATGCATCTGAATTACTTATGACGTCTCAAGTTGCCTTGATCAATACCATTGGTAAGTAATTGGATGATATTTCTAATAAAATCTGAATTGTTTGTGGTATGCTAATTGAGTGAGATCATACCACTGGTAAACAATTAGATACATATAGTGGTTGGCAAGTTCAAAATAAATGGGATTATTCCATGATGTTTGGCAAAAGGTAGAATTGTGGGGGAGAAGAGCTAGCCATTGTTTTGGCTACTATCTCGAGACCCTACAATGGGACGCAAACCTATCCATAAGACAAAAGTGGAAAGGTAAATGAAGTCATACTTGAAAGTATGAAGGTGTCCAATGAGAAAGTGAGAGTCCTTAAACCTTGTGGAGTTAACCCAGTCCAAGGGTATAACTTATGAGTAAACTCTAGCGTATAATGATGTTATGTCAGAGAGCTATAATATTTATTGATGTTGATTCACTCTTCCCAAAGAGATGCTTTTGACCATATACATGAATGTATATGAACAACATTCCCCAAATAGGAAGTGTTGGTTTCAACAACTATGGCGAAATAGTTGAAATGTGGGGGATAAATTGGGGAGAAGTAATGTGGAATGTCGCTTGGGTGATTCTAAAGTGAAAGTGATACTTAGAAGTTTTGCGTAAACCCTAAGCTACGTCATAAATGTCACTACATTTAAAGAGATACTTGTTAAGCTCAAGTACACTTGTGAAGCTCAAGTACACTAAGGTTAATGAAGTAGGAGAGACTTCAATACCGTTGGCATGTGTTATGATTATTGCAAGGCAATAAAATCAAGTCAAGCTCACAAGATGTGTAGTGAATTGAAAAGAGACGAGTCTTTGGTGTATTGTACCCAAAGGGAACTCACCGGATGAACCAAAAGGCAATCTATTAATGGATATGCATTTATGGTTGATGGGGAGCAGTATCTTGGAAAACATCCAAGTTGACTAAATATATACCCACTCAAGACCGGTGAAGTTTAATAGTCTGGCCCGCATAGACTGGCGTTAATAAACGCACTTGTGCACAAAATGGTTATTGCAAGGGCTAGAAGTGTTATGTGAAAAATCTCGTCATTGATAATGAAAACATAACACTAAGGTCAATTTCTAGAGAAGTTATCTAAGTTGATCATGTAGATCAAGTGATAACAAATTTGGGGCCCACCTAGAAATTTGTTAAAGCATCGAAGGGAATGGACTCGTGGCCTAGGACAAATCATCATGGCGGTAACTCTACCTAAGCAGGATTGGCAGACCCAACCTCTAGGTTCAAGGACAAAAACAAAGTTGTGATTGATGGTCCGACATTGTCAAATTATTCAAAGTCCATTCTCATGATGAGACAATGTCCAAAATATAAGGGTAAACCTAAATATGAAAGGTTTTTAATGGTTTCTAAGTTTGACAAGTGTTGTGATCAAATAGTGTATTTTTCGGAATACATGTTTAGACATCACGTATGTGAGTGTGAAGTGGAGCCGCTTCAAGGAGAATAAAAGAAGGCCAATTCTCTACACACTCATGAAACCAGGCGGTGTTCATGGCTGAAACGAACACAACAATGAGAACCAACGAGCGGATAAGAGTTGGTTGTGTGACATATGTTGTCTTAGTATACAAGAAAAACCGACGGTTCAAAGATATCATATCTACCGATTGGTGAGTATACTCGATATATGTTCACTAGGGAAGGTTCAAAGGGAAACCCACCTATCCTAATACAACTAATTCTTAGTTGAGAGTCACACAGTTTTTTGCATAGTTTTCAAAACTTAGCATTCTCTTTCATGTGGGGGATTGTTAGGATTTGAAAGGTGTGAATGAGAATGAAAGGGGAAGAAGCCAATAGTTGGTGAGTTATTGGTTAAACCAAGTTAAACCGAATCGGACCGGACCGATGTGGCGGTTGGAATGAACCAACCGGTTCAACAACTATGGCGAACCGATGCAATGGTTGGGGTGTAACCACCCACTTGAAGGGTCACATCCCTTCACTGAACCATTGCAATGGTTGGGGTGTAACCACCCACTAGAAGGGTCACATCCCTTCACTTGCACCCCTTCATTGTCTATAAATAATCACCTACCCCCTTCTGTTTTTAACACAAGTTATTTTCCCAAGAAATTTTTCTGGCCAAAAAGATAAAAGAATTTTTCATTCTTCATTGCATTTCCTCTCTACAAACTCATAAAGGAAAACAGAGTCGTGTGACTTCTCTCCGATCGTTGCGTTCGTCGGATTCTGGTGTTTCAAGTACCGGTACAGCCAGAAAAGGTACGTCCGTTCTATCCTGGGAGGAATAGTTCCAATAACCTTGGGTACCGTAGAGGGGAACTAAATTCCTTAAGGAGAAATAGTGAATTCTATTGGCTCGAGCGTTGTTTATGCATGTGTCGATTTCTATATATGACTTGTGTGGCAAGAACATACTTTTGTGAAACGTTTTCCATAACAGTAGTTAGTAGTTACTTCCACCATGCCATTGTCGCCTGACCAAGGTTCCTCTTGTTCTTCTTCGGAGATGATTCCTTTTAGCAGCAAGCAACAGAGCCGGTGTTCCGGAAATTGTGCACCCCACCAAACCAAGTACGATGTCTTCATCAGATTCGGGGGAGCTGATGTTCTGGACAACATCCTCAACCACCTCTACCAATTCACCTCAAGAAACTGTCTGTTACCATTTATATTTCTATTTGTTTCAATTGGATACCAAGTTAGGCTAGCAGGCTGGCAGCTAAAACATTGCATCTATATAACCTTAATTTGACTATGAATTTGTACATAAACCAAATTTATACGGAACGTGGTCATAGTGATATAGGGAACAAGTTCCCCGTGATCTACAAATTTTTTATATATTTTTTAGGAAAAAAGTTTCGTACTGTCTGTACCACCTTCATTTTTTATTTTATTATTATTAGTGTTTTCTTTACACACTCCTTTTTTTTTTTTTTACAACATTGTCCAGTCAAATAATGTTTCCATAGCATTCTTGTCCCAGATCTCCACCAGCTGACTTCTTTTCCACTAATTTGATTTTTATTTTTTCATTAATTATTTGGTAAATTCTAGAATTAACCTTCACATTATAACACTCCTCTTTGAAAGTGAACTCGTCATCTCGTTTATATTATGAGATTACCTGTCACTTCTTTGCTTGTTTCGTCCATTCTTGACGCCACTAGTTTACTTTTTCTGTAGCTTTTTTACTGTCTTCTTGTTTAATTTTTTCTTTTTCAACTCCTCTTTCACAAATGTGATACGCTCGTAAATAGGGGTGGAACTACATATGATCTGCTGGAGGGGACCTCCCCGAGAATTCGGAAAGTTACGTGTAAACTATATTGGTATTTGGAAATTTCGTACAAGCTAAAGTCTATGTATAAAGTTGTTTAGTGTGCAAATATAAAATATTGAAGCTAAGTAGCCTAGCAGGTGAGAGCATTTTGTTACTCCTTCAAATTGTGAGTTCGAAACGCAATCTTTATCTTAATTCTCTTTTCAGTTTTAATACGTCTCAATAATTGCTCTTACTGTTTTCATCTTTTTTATTTTAATTCTCTTTCCGTTTTTAACATGTTTCAATAATTGGTCTGTCTCAATAATTGCTCTTACCGTTTTCATCTTTTTTATTTTAATTCTCTTTTCGGTTTTAACATGTTTCAATAATTGGTCTTACCGTTTTCATCTTACGGTTTCTTAATTCTGTAATATCAATATGATTTATGAAGTTGTTTATTTTAATTCTCTTTTCAATTTTAATATGTCTCAATAATTGCTCTTACCGTTTTCATCTTTTTTTTATTTAATTCTCTTTTCAGTTTTAACATATTTCAACAATTGGTCTTGCCGTTTTCATCTTAGGGTTTCTTAATTCTGTAATATCAATATGGTTTATGAATTCATTTATTTTAGTAATTAAGTATTTATGCTCTTACCGTTTTCATCTTAATTATTTTAATTCTCTTTTTCAGTTTTAACATATTTCAATAATTGCTCTTATCGTTTTCAACTTACGGTTTTTTAATTCTGTAATATCAATATGGTTTATGAAGTTTATTTTAATAATTAAGTATTTATATGGCAGAAAATTGACATTATGATAGTAATAAAAATATATTTCATTTTGGAATGCCAAATCTTGGTGTCCCCGTTAATTATGAAAATGCATGTTTTACACTTCCAATTGCAACTAGTATACTAATTTTAGAAGCATATAAACTAGGGCTGCAAATGAGCCAAGCTACTCGCGAGCAACTCGAGGCTCGAATCGGGAAAAACTCGTTCGAAACTCGATTCGTTTACTGACGAGCCAAGCTTGAGCCTAGCTATGTTCAGCTCGTGAAGCTCGCGAGCTAGCTCGACTCGGTGGCTTGTTGAGCTCAACTCGTGAGTTAGCTCATTTAGAGCTCATGAGATGTCTCAACATTGTGGTTTGAGGGCCAACTTGATCACTGACTTATGGACTAATCGATCTAATTTGGACTTTCATAATTCATAGGATTGTTAAATTATATATCTCACATCATGTGAAGTTTAACATGTTGAACATGTAAGAAAATATGCCTTATTTTTAACTCTATAAAGAAATTATGTAAAAAATTATTTCGATACTATGAAATAACATGATTTGAACTAGTTAAAATTTATTAACTAAACAATATGACACCTAAAAATTATAATATAAGATTAATTAATGTTGAACATTTGATTATTTTTTTATCACTACATCAATCACATGTACCATACACGACATACAAAATGAATGTATTAACTACGATCTAAGAATTTAGTAAACAAGCCTAACTCGAACTCGACTCGACTCAGCTCGTTAATAAATGGCTCGGGCTCGAGCTCAGCTCATTTGTTAACGAGTCAAGCTCAAGCTGGGGTAAAACTCGGCTCAGCTCGGCTCATTTGCAGCCCTAATATAAACTAATGTAATCATATAAAAAACGAATGGAAACGGCATATTCGTTTTTTTCTACATCGTGGGGCCTAGCTACTGTAAACAGTAGTCTCCAATCCTCTCTGAACACATAACAAACGAACAGAAACACGAGAGAGAAAATTCAAGAAGCTCATTTTTTTCGCACAAAAACTACCGAGTTAGAAGAGAAGGTTGTTTTATCCTGGAAATGACCAGCAAGTAATACTTTTGTGCACAAATAGGCATACCTAATCAGCGACTCAGCGAGAGATTTCAGTAACCTCGATTTCCATTGTCTTCTTACTAACACATATTACATTGTTTTCTTACTAACACATATTATCCAGCTCATTTCTTTTCTTTGTTTTATAACATAACATAAAAGAAGAGAAATAAAGAAGCACAAGTGCAACGGGTTATACATATGCGGCCCAACTCGATCAAACAAATACTGATTCGATAAGAGATCGTTGTTCATGCATAATGAAGTACAGACCAAAACACCCATCAAAGTTCCTGATGTTTGAAGACTAATAAATAGCATTTACCTAATAAAAATGAATGCCGATGCTACAGATGTTGAAATACATATGAAACATGTGTGGGGTTTTGCCCTAATCAATGACTTCAAAATCAGAGAGTTCAAGCGATAACTGGCCCCGTGTATACAGGTTGATACTACACAGTTGCAGCCGGGAAGTAGATTGAATATCTTTCACTGCCAGAAACCGGAACCTGCCAGTGCCAGTCTTAACATCAAGTTCCATTCACTTGAACGAAAAGAGCTAAAAATCTCTCAGCTCGAACAATCTCTGAAAGAAGAAAACGAATTCTTACCTGAAGACATTGCAGCAAAGACCTTGTCGCTGAACTTCGAATGATCGACACTGAAATCGATCTTCGAACACCTGGGAAGCTCGTTTGTCCAAAATGTACCAGTTGGATCCACCATCAGTGCTTCCTTCTACAACCCTGTTTTGCAGGGTAAGACAAACATGAAAGTTAAACAAATGACCAGAAAAGGTGAGCCCACGATGAAATTTTATGGAAACCATACCAATCCATTGGATCCCTCTCCGGGGCATCGTTGGCAGACGTTATCTCATAAGCCGCTAATTCACATGCCATGCCGTCTTTTAGTCTGTACAAGATCCATCCACCTGCATGGACTAGGGTTATATGGTATCCAAATCATGCTATCGTGTCCTGATCATGCTGGGTATTCATGAAAATTGGTCATTATACCTTTTGAACCGTTTGGTTCCTCCCATTTGGAAGCTCGTAATCCATCAAACGCCGAGGTCGCCTGCAAATATACCCAACAAAAAGGGAAAAACAAACATATCCATTTGCAAATCAAGTAAATATAGAGAAAAGTCTCAACACAGAGGTCAACTGAGCACAGATCGCTACTCACAATTCCAAAAGGTAGTTCTTCGCCACTTGCAACCACCATTCCCGAATGAATCCGATTTGATTTTATAAGCGGCAAAGAAAGGGAATCTCCGTCTAAACTATTGATCTTGTTCAGAGAGTTAATAAGATCTTCCAGTGCATCCAAAACGACGGGCAATGACAATGATGTAAACACAGGCTCTCCAGCTAGACACACCTCCACTCTACCGTAACCACCTATCTCGAACTTCAGAGACAGAGCACGGAGCAACTCGTCAAAGTATGGGAACAAAAGCATGATAAATGGATTAACGACAACTCTCCTCGCCTTATGCGAAGAACTCCTGACATCCACCAGCATCTTCCTGAATATATTTGATATCTCGGAGACCCTGTACCGAGGAACCGAATTCTCAACACATAGAGATAGTAGACGGGCAATTGCATTGTGAACCCTCGTCACGTGCTTATCTATGCACGTGCGAGTTGGACAGGAAGAAGTGCTTAGAGAGTCGTTAGAGTCAGGCGCGGTTTCTGATCTAGAAAGGCGCCATTCCTTGTCCCCACTTTGTCTTCCAGGTAATGAGACAGAGGAATAGTCTTCGTCTTGAGAAAGTAAATCTCTGTCAAGTTCCTCAGACTCATTGTTATCACGATCTTGGAGGACGGATAGTGCTAAAGATGTGAAGTTCCGTCGGCATTCATTTGTCAGTTTGGTGACGGCAGCAGATACAACCGGCTCGGTGGTGATGTTCCGCCTGGACAAAACCTCCAGCCACTTCCTAGTGTAACGCTTAGTCACGTCACGAACTCCATCGTTTGAAAATGCAATTACATAATTCAACTTCTTACCCCATCTGTATTATAAAGCATGAATATCACATGCCAGCACACGAACAAACATGGGATTTCAGAGAAGAACTCTTGCGAAGATTATAGATAGAAAGATGAATCAAAAGAGTACCCTTTTTCGTATAGCAGTGGTTTATCGTAAACAGCTTCACATGGGTCGAGATGCATCCATCTGGGAAATAAGTCCTTTTGTTAGTTCAGAACAGCATTAGTTTGTGTAGGTATAAATCAAGAGTTGCCCATTTATTACTTAATGAAAGGTCACCTTCCCAAAGCTCGGGAGTAGCACTCTGTCCAGACATGGTCAGTAAAATCAAGAATCTGGATGCATAAGGGAAATGGTCAGGAGTAATTATCTACAAAAGCCAAAACGCGAAAGGACCTTCGTCAACACATGAACAGACCAAAAGCCAAATGAAACTTAATTTGACTGAGGCTTGTTCAATTAGGTCATGTAAGAAACGAGACGATCTGTTTGCCGAAAATAAATAAGAGAAACAAGATGATTTGGCTGGTTTGCATAATTGAGCTGTAAGTTTAAGTTGGAGTAGCTGAAATTTTAGATGAAGTCACTCTTCTTGTATGTCTGCAATATAGAGAACACACTAACCAGACGAGATTCATAGCCAAATGAACGGCAATAAAGTGTAAAGCAGTTGGCCCACTCCCCACAACGACCTCTTCGAGTTTCCAAGAGCTACGCTCATAAAGGAAAAGAATATAAGTAAGAGCACGCAAATTCAAGATATTGAACTGTGAAGCAAATTCAGTCTGAACTAGGAGTACCCTTATGGGATTTAGCAGCAACAAAAATTACCTTTAAGGGGTCATTGTAGCGTGGAAAGCGAGTGGTGGTTGAACAAGAATCACAGCTAGATAGAAGACAGGGGAAGAAAATAGTCAACTGGTTGCGTAATCGATTGGGGATGGGAAAGTGGTGTTCAAACTACTTTCCACATCCAATCATTTTGATAGGCCCCAAGGAGAGCCATAAGACTTACAGTGCATAAAATGATGATATACAGTTGATCTACCAGTTAGAAATAAAATGAACTTACCGATAAAGTTCAACTCTAGTCCCTCCATATTTTGTTTCAGAGGGAAGAGGAGCACCCATTCCTTGGTTAACAGTAGTATTGCCACATAAGTCACAAGGAGGAGCGTTAACCCACCTATATGAAAATCCAAAAATGACAATTAAGGACAAGAGTATACTTAGTACCCTAGCACACAAACTTCTCTGATGTACTCTTGGACTGTATATGGAACCTAAAATGACGGCAGAGAAGTAATTCCTTGATTATCCATTTCAGATTGCAGAACTTATTGACTAACCATTAGGAGCTCCTACTACAACTTAAAGAATCAGGTACCAACTGAAAAGAAGTAAAAATGGCACCTGAATGACTGCTTGAACCAGAAAAGCAGCTGGAGTAGGAAAGCATGGTCTAGCTCAGCCTTTGTTGGCTTAAACCTCCCTTCCTGAAATATATTTACTGTTTGGATTACCAAGTTGCATACTGTGGACCTTTTAAATATTTAAGTTTACACGATTGATGCATGCAACTAGTATTGTCGTTCTTAAAAACTATGCAGTTCTAGTCATTCATTGAAATTCTCACCTCAAAACGATCTTAACGAAGAAGCCCTAAACATAAAAGCTACCGCATAGCAAGGTGACTAAGTTTCTTCTAAGAAGAGTTCAACATTACTCCAAAATACCCATAGTAAATGAAAAACTTCACATCAAGATTAGGACAGAGAGAAAAATTCATTCACTAATAGAAGGATACAAGTCCTACGACAGCTATAACACAAGTTACAAAAGTATCTTCCTTCAAAGAGAAGAGATGCAGATCAATCCTTTCGAGAGAGAAAATGTCTGTTAGTAGAAGGCTGGTGAGAAGGTTGTCTCCCCTAAATCATCGATGAGCCTTAACCTCTCAGCATCTAGTTCCGTGCAGCTCTCTGCTTATGCAACCATGGTCGACATAGTTGTTTCCCCTGAATCATAAATACATGCAGACTGCATAATGTATTACTAGTTTCTAAATAACCACAACACAGTCACAGCAAGTGGGAACTCTTCTACCAGTGTCAGACCAGCCAGAATCACTCGGGGAAAATTTTAAAGCTGCCAACTTTACTTCAAGTAGCAGAGGGACAGGGCAAAAATAGAGGGGCCAATAGATCCCACAGATTTTCACAAGGTCGTACCTTGGCCAAAGAAACCAATGCCTTCTCCTCAAGCTCATCGACAGGAACCGTCTTCTGAGCTGCCTCTTGGCGTACTGGATCCTCATACTGCATAATCAATAGTTGGCCAACTACTAAGCAAAGCATCACATCATTCAAAACATCCATCCCCATATCATTGTTGTTCAAAGAAAAATGAAATGGCGTGAACGCTCCATCCTCCATTTCTTCTCTAGTGTCGCTAATTGATGAATATAACAAAGAACAACCACAAGGAAACATATTCCCTTTTTGTGCCTAAAATTCCATTCTGAGATAAGAATCTTCAAACAAAGCGTGAATCAATGGTTTACCAGCAGGACTTTATCGACGTATGGCCGCAGCCTCTCTTCAAACTGCTCACTCTGTTCAGTAGCTACAACATGCTGCAGCATTAACGCCTCTTCCTCCGCCTGAGGTACAAAAATACCTCCGCCTAATCAGTCTCCGAAAACGGAACCCAGGGCATAAAAAAAAAACTGTAAGTCGGAGAATCCCCCAAACAGATTCTGACCTGAAGCATTCGCGCGAATTCCTCGTCGGATTTGAGGAAAGAACTGGTATCATCGCCTGATTCTCCTCGCGCGCTGCTCTCCTCATCGTGTTTTTCGTCGTCGATCGACACCAATTTCAGCTTCCCGGACGAGGACAAGAGATCAGAATCATCCGATATAACGGAGCCGTCATCTTCTCCGATGATCTACACACACGCCCCGCCGCCATCAACATTGAACAGAAACGCACGCAAAAAGCACGGCGTTACGGAGGATGAGGAGGAGAGAGGAACCTTTTGCTGGTCTGGAGGGATTGAGGTGAGGGAAAAGAGCTGGAACTTGAAAACCTTGGAAAAGAACCATCCACAATTGAGAGTGAGAGAGAGACAATTTTGACAGATGGATGGAAAGATTGGGGACTGGATCAGGAAGGATACCTGAAAGCCGTCACCGGCGTCATAATCGACGTCGAAAGTGAAGCCGTTGCAGGTGACCGAGAATCTCCGAGCGGCCATGTTCAGGTGGATTCGTTTCCTTGAGCAGCCACCGAGTGTAGCGGGTGAAAGAGGGAACGACAAAACGAGGCGCTTAGAGGACGGGAAAAGGGAAACGCCGCCGTTTGGGGGCGGGGAAGAATGTTTATGGAACGATCGAGAAACATTCTCATCCTCATTCTCATTGGAATAATAACTCACCTAAGTCATAAGTTGTCCAACAAAAATTATTTAAAAATTAACTATACGTACGGACTGGTGCTGAAAGCTGATCAATGGATTGGGCCGGGCCGGCCCGGGCCTTGGTGAATCAATTTCCGCCCAGTCAAGTTTTTTTTTTTTCCCTCAACTGTCAAAAAAAAAGTTTTTTTCCTCCATTATTTAGGGGTGGTTTGAAATGGGTAACCAGCCATTTGCAGAGAAAATTTCATTCCATGTCTCAAATTCTGTATGGGTTAACGAGTACACATTATCTGTACGGGATGGATAACGGGTACTCGTTGGTAATTCATTAATTTGGGTGGTTTTCGTTATTTGGGCTTTTTCTTCGGTTCCTTTTTACTGGTCTTGGAGAATTCCACTCCACTAAGAGACTCATCTAGCGGCGACTCTGGTCCTTACGATCACCATCTAGTTTTGTGAGAACACAACGCCAGGAAAAAAATGACGTCTAGTGGACTATAAATTTGCTTCCGACTTTAAGAATTATGGGCTCGATGGCTCCATGTTGTTAGGACTTAGAACTGTCTTGATAAACCTTATTATGGGTTGTCATGATAGTTTGACTATGCATCTCGTCGTCTCTCAACCTATTTTACGCTAGGTTGTGTTATTTTTTTATACATTTCAGGTCCTAGCATGTGTGGGAAGGTCGATGACGAGTTCGGGATGATTGGACTCGATAAAGCGCCAAAAAAGTGAAGTAAAGTGAAGGACACTCCAAGGTCACGGGCAGAGGTCAATTGTCACGGTCACCAGACCATGATAATTGATCAGAGGGCATGACAATTCAAGGTCAAGGGCAGAGGTCAAATGTCACAGTCACCAGACCGTGACAATTGATCATTGGTCGTGAAGTCTGATGGAAACATGAGGCTTTTGCACCTCAATGGACCTCGGTGTGTTCACGGCCGTGAAAATCATCCCTAGGACGTGATGTGGACCAAAAACTACACTAGAGACCTGCGTTTTGGTCCAATGTCACGGTCAGGGCTCCAATGTCACGACCGTGACTATCGAGCTCTATAAATAGAAGGCTGTTGGGAGAGAGAAAGGAGAGCTTTTTGTTCATAAAAAAAAGGAGAGCTTTTACTAGCATTTTAGTTTTCAGAATAAAGGGGGGTTTCTAAAGAGATTAGGATTTCCTATTCCTATTATAGAGAGAGAAAGTGCCACTCAAAGGAGAAAGAAGGAGATTTGGGCTTGTCCTAAAGTAGAGGAGTGAAGAATCTGAAGAATCTTACCTCTCAAGGAAGATTCAAGCAACAATGAAAGAAGATTGTCATCTCTTCATGGTTCTTTCTCTCCTTTATCTTGTTTTCCCTTATCTAGCTATGGAATATGCAACCTATTCACTTGGGTGTTGTGAACCCTAGCTTGAAATATGTGATAGATTGTATTAATTGATTGCTTTGTGTGTGGGTTTGTATTTAATGCAAAGTTTGAGATATTTTCATGATATTTGGGTTGTGTTCTTCATCTCTCATTACTATGCCAATTTGACCTAGGTAGAGGGAATTCCCCTTTTTGTTAGGAGGCTTTGATTAGCTGGATTCATTGGCCAATTGAGTCACTTACCTAGGAAAAATTAGGGAAACCTCAAATTTCGATTTAGCACTTTAACTTGGTTGTTACTTTGCCTTTCGAATTAAGTTTCGAGGGATTGGTTCTTGCAACCCTTAGTTTTATTGGTTAAGAGAGCTAGGACTCCTAGATTGTTGTTGCAAACCTTAGCCGAAAGGTTAAGAGAGCTAGACTTCCTAATTTATTGTAGCAATCCTTAATCCATTGATTAAGAGATCTAAGGTTCCTAGCTTAATTATTTTCCTTAACTGATTGATTGAGCAAGTGAGGTTTCCTTCACTTGTTGTGCCCTCCTATAGTGTATGAACACACCTCCACACATTTGCATTCGATTTGGTCGATCTTGATGTGTAGCTAGGGGTAGCAATACTCGGGAGAATTCTTCTCTCATTGGGACAACCTCGATTTACTTTACTTGTTTGTTTATTTTGTAGTTTTCTTAGTTTTAAACCCAAAATCCTTTGCTAGATAACAACTAAGCGATTGAAGTAAGGGTACATGGACCGGCCGGGTTTCACAATTAAAACACACTTGCCCTATACTACACTCGGCTAGAGTTTAAAAACTTGGGCTCTAGCCTGGATTAATTAGTGGTGTAGCCGTGGCAAATCACGTTCCTATGTTTGCATGTAGAGTCTAAAAGCAAACTGTCTTATTTCCCCCATTACAATACTATTCAAAAGAACTCCATCTTTTCTTGTATAAGGGGATCAATGGATGAAGAATGGTGAACACTCCAAAGCTGGAAAACAAAAGTTCAAGTGCATATGCAACGGAACCTAAAATGTTCTAGAGTGGGAATAAAATATGTGGTGCATTGTGCAACTAGCAAAGTTTGACGCATATAATTTGGGTGGTTGGGTAGTACGGGTAACCTATGGTACCTAGTAGAACTTCTTGATCCTATGTCACATCCCGTAAAAAAGATTACAAGTATTTAGGTCCCGTAACCCTAAAAAAATGGGATGGGTATGGGTATACCCAAATACCCGTTTTTCGTTGCCCACCCCTACCATTATTTCGGACCAAGTTTTTTTTCACTTCTAAGACCATCTTTAGTGCTGGGCCAGAAATTCAAAAATTTGGAACCATTCCCTTTCCTTGTATAAGGGGGGGAGGCAAAGGAACTCACCAGGGGGAGGGGGGAGCGTGTCAGGCATGAGTCGACAGGGATGGAAACAAAACTCGAACCCACATGTAATGTAGTCAAAATCGAGATTTTACGTAAAATAAAAAACTGAGTTAAAATCGGAATCGTGGTTTAAAATCATAAGATTTTAAGGTTCATATTAAAATTATCACTTAAACATCGGAAACTAATAATCATGCATATCCTAAATAATAGCCAACCACATAGGAAGGAAAACACGATGTATCAAATTCTATAATCGTACCTTAGATTTTAGGTTTTGGGGACTAGGTTAAAATAGGGGGTTGGTTCAAACGTAAAGCCTTTCATAATCGCATTTGGTCAAAGTATGTTCGTTAAGAGGTGAACTGCTAGGATTCCATGATCCTAAACTCTGTTGTAGTTTAGTTTCGCATGAGATAAGAACAACTATGTATGCACACTCCCTCTCGATGTCGCGCTAAGCAATGCATATAATTTAGGGGGTGGATCCTATGTGTATCTATACTTTTTCTTAGTAATAAGATATCGACGTTAATTTCATTCTTGTTACTTGCTTACCTCCTTATTCTAAATGGAAGATAAGACATCACACATGCATGATAATTTGTATCAATTGCCCCAATGCATGCATGACGAGACCTCGAACATGCATTGGTAAACAAGAGATAAACGATAATTGTTCTATGTATGACAAGACCTCGCTCCTAGACAATCACTGGATCACCAAACAAGAGACACTCGATTTTTTCTACTAAATATGCTACAGGTGATATCACATCTTCATAAATTTCTTGTGTTATAAAGAGACCTCGCACACAAGATAGCAATAATAACACCCGTCACATGATATATAAGACCTTGCGGGCAGGGCATGTCTCCTTGTCAGATTGAATTGAGATAAATCTAAAGCAATCGATCTTAATTCAATGCGTTCTCCATTGAGGATGATTGGTTGCATTAGGTGAAATTTTCCTAGACAATATTTTATTATGCATTTAAACCAATTTAAGCTACTAATCTTTACTTTCTAGATAGTAAAAATAGCATTAAGGGCACTTCAACCCTATTGGAAAGAAGCTCGAAGCACTAATAGTGGAACTAAAGTAGAAATATTGTCGGAGGCCTTATAGACTACAACTCTAGACACCCATCGGTGTTAATATATTACTTTTTTGTGAAATAGTAACGCCATTATTACTCTCCTCATTTATTGCATGATAAGAGTAGAGATAATAGTAACGTAAATTCTTTTCGTATATGTATCAAATACTCTCGTGTGAAAAATATTTAAAAATGTGTGAACCAGGAAACATAATTATCTATTTTCTCCAAGTGAAGACAAAAATTCTACCATAAAGAGATGAATTCAACGTTTAATCAACCATCGCAGTTGCAGTTTGTGGCTAATTTCTGCGTGAAGCCAAAAAAATTGTGCATTTATTAACCACCAGCGTGCTTTAGTACCCAACTTGTTAAATGCCGAGCTAGAGGGATGTCGAGTCGCGCGCGGTCTCTCCCTCGATCCACATGTGGAAGCTGCCATTAATGGTACACATATATGTAACAAACTTCAAAAAGAACCTAACAACTCATCACACAAAGGCCAATGTGGGTGACGTTTATTAATATTATTGTGCATTTTCCTCAGAAAAAGGTATCCAAAAGATGTTGTGGACCGTAGCCAAATTTGGCTTCCAAACAAAGAAATTATATGCTCTCTACATAATTATGTCCACACATTGTCAACCACCATGATCTGCGCCAATGGTTTTAGACAAAAGTGTGACATTTATTGTATGTGTAGGAACCCAGTATGTATGTATGACTGTACTACGTATAAGTTTTTATTATTGTAATATTTGTTAGAACGGAACGGAAAAATCGATAATGCAATAGAAGTAGAAACACAAATATTTACATTGTTCGCCAACAAGATGTGTGTTAGCTACATCTATAAGGAGTCATCTAGCGCTTCAAACCAAGTGGTTTGCCCCTGAATTCATCATAAATACTTACTCCAAGTAATTTTTAGAATTTAGAGCGCTGCTTGGTCTGTGATGATTGAATAGATGATCATCATATTAAATGAAACAATAGCAACCACTCTAATCGCTGAATTATATTTATCATTGTAAGAACTTCGTCGTTAGACATGAATTTTTTTATTTCTTTGGTCATAGTTATCCCAGAAGAGAAAAACAACATACATAAGACAAATATACAAAAACCTTTATAGGTCAGATTACAAAATAGTAAGAAAGAAAATACGTTAGTCGACAAGTGTCTGACTCACCGTCAAGAACTTGCTTTGCCATGTGCAACCCTGTTACAGCTACGAGACACGAAGAGTAACAGAACACGCTGGAAAGAAGACTGTAAGGCTGTAGACTTAGGGCTGCAAATGAGCCGAGTCGAGTTTTACCCCAGCTTGAGCTCGGCTCGTTTATAAACAAGTCAAGCTCGAGCTCAGCTAGTTTATTAACGAGCCGAGTCGAGCTCGAGCTCGAGCTAGCTTGTTTACTAAAATCTTGACTTTTATTTGGCACTTCATTTTGTATGTCATGGTACATATGTATTATTTTGTTAGCTAATCTCATATTATACTTTGTTGGTATCATATATCATTTAGTTAATAATTTTTAACTACTCCATATCATGTTATTTCATAGTATCGAAGCAATCTATGATACATAATTTCTTTTTAAAGTAGAAAATAAGATATATTTGCTCATATACTGTTAAACTTTATATATGGTGAGATAGATAATTTAACAACCATATGAATTAAAATCATAAGATATAGATTGATTCATCCATATGTCGGTAATCGAGTTGGCTCTCTAGCCACATGTTGAGACATATCATGAGCTCTAAACAAGTCAGCTCACGAGTTTAGCTCAACAAGCCACCGAGTCGAGCTAGCTCGCGAGCTTCACGAGTTGAACAAAGCTTAGCTCATGTTCGGCTCATTTATTAACGAGCCGAGTTTCGAACGAGTTTTTTTCGAGTCGAACGTGAAGCCGCTCGCGAGCATGAATGGCTCATTTGCAGCCTAGCTGTAGTAACACCTTATTTGCAAATAGTAATGGTGGAATAATCAAAAGTTGTGTGTGTGATAAATAAAATGTCATTTCGGAGACGGTCAATCATGGGATGGGAGACTTGACTATGTGTGTTTTTTTCCTCTGTCATGAGCTTGTGGTATATATATCCTGGGAACTGAAACTGATCGAGGACGTACATCGATCCTTCAGTAATTATTACAACATTCATGCACGCCCTTGATCACGAAGTTTTATATTCCTACAGAAGATACAAAATTGGCAAAAGTAAGAGACTTGCGTACTAGCTAGCTGTTTCATTCCTGTGCTATATATCAATGGAGTTCATCTGGGTTCGACCTCTATAAACCATCAATAAAGATCTTCGCAGTTGCGAGTTACCGACACTTAAAAAGAGAGTAATTATATTGTTCCTCGATCAATTAATTGACTCGCGTAATTTTATCGTTAAGATCCAAAAGAACTAGACATTCGTTATTATTGGCTCGCGTAACATGACTAATTTGTAGGGGGTTACACTTACAAGCCCTAGCCTAGCCTATAGTATTACCAATTGGAAGTTGTGGTAATTATTTTATTTGTGCCCATTTCTGATATTAAAGAGAGCATCAATTAAGCTTATTTTCCAAAACATGATAAATCATAATTGTTGCCGGAAGCAGCCTAGCTATCTACTATAACTTTTCGTGAGAACAAAAATGGACCCAAAAAGAGAAACAAAGGGGGGAGACTGGAAATGACCAGTGATAGGCAGAGCAAAGACATAAGTGGCACAGGACCACGTTGGTGTTGGTTGGCCTAGTGTGTTAAACATTAACATGGCTTTGCCACAATTGTATACAAACATGTTCACTAGCGCCAGAACCTGATGTCCTGCCTCGAAATTCATAAGGAATTCAGCATATATATATATATTAACCTGACATAATTAATTTCTAGCTATATATATAATTAAAAAAAAACTGTAACGTAACCGGTACTTGGGATGACAATTTTGACCTGACCCATTTTACCCGACCTGTTTGGCCTGTTTTGGGTGGATCCGACCCGTCCCGTAGGCGGGGCGGGACGGACATGAGTAGTTCTCATCGACCTGACCTGCCCCGACTTGCCCCATTCTTGACTAAATTACATGTAATCTTAGTTAAAATATTTAGGATTTTCCTCTTATTACCTCATATTTTAGCTATAATAAACTTGCAAATAAGTGAAAACCTTAATTTTTCTAATAATTTAACTAACATTTCATAATATTATGGTTTCCTTCTTGGTCTTTTAATGAAAATAACGAATATTTCTAATATTTTTCACATAAATTAGATACTTATTGGGTTGACCTGCCCCGATCCGCGCCCCGTGATAAATTACTCGACCTAGACCCGACCTGCCACGGAACGAGTATGGATATCGAGATACCACCCTGGACCTACCCATTGCCATTCCTAAAGCACAAGTAGCCCCTGCAAATGAACCATATATATAGAGTAGAGATCAGGTATGTAGCTAGCTACGGGTGGCTCGAGGCGCTTCTGTCACCCTCTCGTCTCATGTATCAATACCCATAAATAATATATCATGTTAATCGATAACTGGTTAAAAAAAAAAATTACATTACAATCTCTAAGGCATATTTAAAACAAAGGTTTCATTACCAATATCACTCAATCAAACAGTCTACATTATGTTAATATATAATTGGTAACAAAAGAACAATGGTTAAAGAGTCAGGTTGCTTTAATTAAAATGGTCCCCAAATTTTGTTGAGAAGCTAATACCACTGTGAATCTGTGATTTCCGTAAATGGGATGAAGATGAGATGAGGAAGCAAAAGCTGGTTTATTACCTTACCTAGCTACCTAAACAGATCTTATCATTATAAATTCATCAGTCCAAAGTCTTTCATGGCATATAAATAGATATATATGTATATATGTACCATTATCATCCCTCTCGAATGTCAATTAAAAACATAATGTCCGTTTACCCCAAATGAAAATTCGGTGAGTTTCTCTCCAACAACATTCGCGGCTACTGGGACAGTGTGACGGAATCATAAATCTAAATGAGAAGATTTAAAAGTTTACGCCAAGAAAATTTGACCTGATGAGAAAGAAAAAATCTTAACTAATTATGATATTTCTTAAATTTATTACAAAATCTACATGTAATCTTACATTAACGCTATAAGCTAGCTCCGTGGCTATCAAAGGTGGCTCCTCCAACACTATACTGGGATAAGAATGGGGAAAGGATATATATAAGCCAATCTCAATTTGTCAATTAAATTAGTTAAACATCAATCTTGAACACAGAGAAACATAAGAAAACAACATGAATTAGGGTCATGACAAGCCCTAATCCCACCAATCTTTCTTGGGATTTGGTTGTGGGAAAGATGGAACAAGCTAGAAAGTTTTTTTTTTTTTTTTTTTTTTTACTACTGGAGACTGGAGAGGTTAATTAGTAAGGCCAAAAGGAGAGAGAGAGAGTAGGCAGATCTGGATGAGGAGAGATTACCATGTTATTATTGCAAACTGACGATAATAAAATGTCCAAAACAAAAACCCCACTTTGAAAAAGAAAGAAAAAATCATCAAAATGACAAAAATATGAAGATGAACTTGACCTGAACCAGACTTGTTGTCAAGCAGAATAAAGCAGGACCATAAAACAAACAGATGCGCTTATATATATACACACACAAGATTATCATATAATATTGCAGACAGATTCATGAGAGGAGGTTGATTAATTACTTACAATTTACAAACCCAAAGCAACCCATTTATCAATATCTGATTAATTATCACCAACAAAAAAAATTATCATTCAGTATAGAGAACAAAGGAATGAAAAAGAAGAGAGAGAGAGAGAGAGGAAAAGCATATATACCTATTTCATGAGTGAGAAAGATGAAGAGCAAAGGAGGAGGGAAAGAAGCTATAATTAAGCAGAAGTTTTACTCTGCATGGAAGATTTGGATTGGATGACCACCATTAACAGGTGAAGCTGCCATATGATCTAGTCTCTCCTTTGCTTTTGATCTCCTCTCCTCCACAGATAAGAAAGAAACCCTTTTTTTTTTTAAAGGAGAACCCAGATCATGCTGGCAGCTTCAACTGCCACTGGTGCATCAAGATTATACACAAACAAAACAATTTGAAGGAGAGGAGGGAAAGAGTTAACCCTTTTCTTTTCTTAGCCCTTCCTTCCATCTTCTTGGCTCTGGGTTTTGACAGATAAATGGGAAGAAAGAATGTATTGGAGAGGATATGGGAATAGAGGACTATATAGACAAGAGAAGAGAAGAGAAGGACGACTTGTATAAGTTGTATCTTTTTTTTTTTTTTTTGGGTTTTCTTCTTCCCATTTTTTCTCTGATTTTTCCATTTCAATCTCTTTTTCTGGGTTTTTCTTATTTATGAGAAACCTCATCATGTTGTCTTATAGGACAAGGATGCCACATAAGACAAGTATGAAAGAGTCCACTGGAATAAATACGCAGTTGGGTACGTTGGGCCTGCTTTTCTTTTTATTTAATTAATTGCTTGGTCGTTTGGTAACTCAGAAATTTAATTTCAAATTGGAATCTCTATTAATTGTTGGCTAACAAAGGGTTATGTGTTGTTACTTTGTCATCCTTCTTCATTTTCTTACTTTCTGAAAAAATAGTTTGGACGAAGATATTAGAAAATGCGAGATTTACTTTTGGGCAAGCCAGATTAAAATATTGAGTTTAACGTGTGTGTGATTTAGAAACAAATTACGCACCCAAATTCGTTCCAATGGTGTGCAGTAAACTAACACGTAATTATTAATTAAGGTAAATATAAATAAGGGGCAAAAATGGACAAGAAAGTGGTCCCAACTAAAGCCAAAAAAATAAAGGAGGGTGGGCGTATTGAATATTGTCACGCCCACGCCATATCACATGCAGAAGGGATTTGTTGTTTATGGCATGCTAGCAACCCATTTTCTTCTTTTTTATTTTATTTTATTTTATTGTTTTATCATTAAATTTTAAATTGTTATTATTTGGCTACAAATAAAAAGACGGAAAAGAAAAGACTTTCTAACCAATTAATTAAGAGGAATTTTACAATGCTATATAGTATTGGTGTTCGAAATTTTTTCGTTTATTGTACAATTTGAACTTGTACTTTTAATGTTATGGTACAACTTTAGATTGTACATATACTCTTTTGTACAAATTCTTTTATGGTACAACTTGAACTTGTATACCTTTATGAGATGGTACAACTGTAAGTTGTAAAATTGTAGCATAACAAGGGTACAAATTCGTTGTACTATAAGGGTATAAATTCGTTTATAGTACAACATGTACTTATACATTTAATGTTACGATACAATTTCAAATTGTACATTAAAACTCCAATACTTTATAATATAGTATAATTGCTCATTAATCAATTGAAAAGCTATAGTTGGTTGGTTGGTTGGTTCGGATGGATGGATGAGCCTTTCAATATGGCTGCCTTTTCTTCTTTCTGTTTAGCTCTTCTCTTGTTGTATGTGGGTGCTCTTGTTTTATCGGAAGGTGAGCATCAAGTGTGCACCAAAAAGAGGATGGAAAAATACAGGCACGCACAAGTAGCCTGCAGATACTAAAGACAAGACTCAAAGAGGGTATATGGGACAGGAGGGGGACCAGCCCCTCTCTAAGAAATTAGTCTTTGATATATGCCCTAGGCAAGCTTCAACACGAAATTGTTTGTGGGATTTTAAAAAATAAGGATTTTGGTAAAATCTTGAATTTTGGGATTGAAGGATTATGTTGGATTTTGTTATGGATTTTAAAAATTGTATGTTTGCTTGTTGGATTTCGAAAATGGACTTTACTATCTTGGATTTATGGGTCAAATGATGAGTTTACCTTCTTATCCTGCTTCCTTTCATCATAAAGTATTTTTTTTAAGGATACTCTCGTCATTCATAGTTAGTGGGGTCCACGGATTTTGGCACTTCTCAAAATCTTACCTCATGAGGTGGGATTTTATAATCTGTGTGGTTCACGGATTTAGGCCAAAAGAAAATCCCACATTTGTCGGCTCCACGAATTTATGCCAACTTCATTTTTTTTTATCAATAAACATGGATTTGGACCATAATCTAACACATATGGGATTTTGAGACAAAATCTCTCATCAAAATCCACAGGAAACGAACTCTTAAAGCAAAGACTACATACAATGCAATTTGTGCGGTGGTAATTGCAGAAATTATTAAGGTATACCGTCATGCTGCTGCGTGGGTTTCGAATTTCTTGGATCTTTTATTTTGTCTTGCTCAATCTCTTTATTGTGGGTCGTACTTTTGTAAATATACTATCAGAAGATATATTGCAATAGGGGTTGTAGAAATCAAGACATCTTCAGACTATGTATGAATTATCATTTTTCCAATCGATTGAATTGAGTTTCTCATTCATAGCATCTCAATTCCTTTCTATTCCCTTTGTATGTGAATCATATCTCTCTTAATTCTTTCAGGTATATTTCTATTCTGGAGAATTTATTATCAAAGATGTTACCGTTTGATGACCTTAATTTTGATACGTACTCGCCCGTTTCTCAAAGTTGTTATATTTGTTCAATATTTACTTATGTAGATTGGGCTAGTTAGTTAGAGTTTCCAATCATCTTAGGATGTTTCACTTGGTTAGAATCTTCAATAGTTTTCTCGGGAAGATGATTTCAATATGTCTAGTTGAATTCAAGGCTCCTTAAATGCATCATCCACTTGATTCAAGAAGAAGACTTTTTGTTATAAAATCAATAGTTCCCATTCCATCTGGGTTTTGATTCCGATCGCCGTTGTGTGAGTTTGTTCAACTCTTCGGAATAATTATCTAAGAAGGAAAACATATATAGTTTGGTTTTTAGGAGTCAATTCTAAGCTCAATGATTCTCAATCACGGATTATGCCTTTTAATCCCACACCATCAGCCAACAAGGTGTTCGCATGAATGGTTCAACGTGAGTGACAAAATATATTGTAAAAAAAGACTCCCTTAATTTGTGACTATTGCATGTGAATGTACATGTATGGCTTACCATCGATGTATGTTATAAGAAGGTTGGCTACTGAAAACACCAAAAAATGCACACATTTTCACCAATACTTTTGTATCCTAAACATTTATAATTGTACTTTTGTATTCGGTGCACTCACTTTATTTGGATGTTTGTTTTATGCACCCGCCTCATAATCGTCATCCTAATCAGGGATTTCATGTCAAAACAATGACATTAATCATTTGTGATATATATGATGGACAATAAAACGCATGAATTTGAAGAATTTAAAATTTAGTGATTTAGAGTTTACAATTTGGGGTTTAGGTTAGGGTTTCGCGTCGACGGTCTGTAACTTAGGATTATATATTGGTTAGTTTTGATCCTATATATGTTACGTTATATAATCATACTCGACGATTGCTTCCAAGTAAAATTCATAGCTCGATATCTTAAAGCTAGTTTTATCACATATTTTCATCCTTCAAACTCTGTCCAAGTTCCTCTTGAAACTTCAATCTCGATATCCCAAAGTCCTACGGTGGAAATGTCAAAGACTGAGCTGTCTGGGAGCCCCAGAATTACCTTTTTATATAGACGTATCACTGTTGTTCTTATGATCTTTTATATTCTTAGTTCTAAAATTTTAATTCTTGTGCGCCTGTTAAATATTTATGATGCATGTAAATGAGATTTGCGAGATAATTTAACATGTTTGATCACTCAGAAAAAAAAGGTTGATTAGAGAAACTAGTGAGAGGGCTACCAAATTACTTTGGGTTATGTTAAAAACTAATATGTCAGTTAACAGAAATTGCTTTCACCTCATTCTTAAATTATAAGGGAGCTAATTATGTGCAGACAATTAAGTAATATTTTGCAAATTTTTAGAGTCTAAGATAATAAATTTTTTGTATATTGGAATTAAACTCATTTTACAACACATTATCATACCGTTTGGTATAAATGAATTTCATAATTTTTGAGGAATTAATTTTAAAATGAAACATTTGTGTTTGGTATTTCAAGTAATTCATTTTGAATTCTAAATTTTGAATTCTATGGAATTGGAACTAGTTGTAGCAATTTCAGGGAATTGAGATGGTATTTCCAAATGAATTCCACAAGTATTTACTAATTATAACAATGAATTCTACACGATAATTTATTTCATTTCTAAAGATTTGAATATGACATACCAATTAAACACAAGATTCCATTCGAAAATGAATTCTACAAGACAATTATCCTCTTAAATATAGGCACACTATTATCCTCTTAATTATATTTTCTACTTATTTTACCATGTTATTGCAATCGCATAGAATGTAAGTTAAACTTAGAAAAGCTACTAAAAACGTTGATTAAGAAATAGGTTAAAAAAGAAATAAGCTAAGAAAATAGTACTACTACAAAATTACTACTAATATTTTTTTAATACCATCACTACCTTTTTTTTTACAGGAACCTGTATACCATCACTACCAAATGCTCAATCAAATAACGATAAGGAAACCCCCTTGATAACATGAGCTGGAACTTCTAGAGAGAGGGCTTTCTTCTTTTCTTATTCCTCTCCAATCTCCCATTGACAACGAAGCATATATTGTATCATGTGACCAATTTTCATTGGTGATCAACTATCCAATTTCTTTCTTAGTGGATTTTTGTCATGTTACATGATACTCTTCCCTCTTAAGAGTGTATAGGAATCTTAGTTTAAATCTAAGTCTTAATTAAATACCCTTCATATTAGTGACGTTAACGTTATATATTATTATTATTAATTATTATATAATAAAACAATGAGTGCGACGAATAAGAAAAAAATGATTATCATCAAAAAGGGAAAAAAAAAGAAAAATTGAGAATAAATAAACGGACTATATGTGCTAACTAACGAGTCTTCTTAGCTGTGTTTCGATTGGTCCCAACAACACACATTGAAAAGCAATAATTAAAGGGGTTGCCATGAATTAGGTGACATTTGGAACATTAGGTCTGTAAAAGTAAGTGAGCCCCATCTCATAATTTAAAGTTGGCTTTGATTAGGCCTTTTCTATCCATTTTTTTTATTTTTATTTTCACTCAATCTTCCAAACCCTTCAGTTTTTAATCACTTAATCATAGGGGCTTGCATTGAAGGTTCGTCAGGAACAAAACATAACAGGATATATGAACATGGTGTGGAACTTTTCATACACAACCTAATCATACAAAAGTTGGGGGGAACCCATGCTGGGGAAAACTTTGTGTATGGCTTTTCTGGGTTGTTTCTTTGTGCTCCTATATTCCCACCCACTCTTACTTCTAATTACTATCTTTGTTGGCCAAATTTTGAGATCCACAAATGTCTATGATATATTTTAGGGTTAAACGGGTGAGAGTGTTAGGGAGTTGATCATAAGTCCGGGTCGGAAGATGGGCATATCAGGACTGTAGAGCCCGACCGGTTCAGGGTCGGACGTGCCCTCGCATAATCTGATTTGATCCGATTACTCATCGATCCTCAACTGAGGTGTGACATGGCACCCTTGAGTTTTGTTGTTGTTTTTTTCTTCTTCATTTGACTCGATTATCGGAGGGCAAAGCTGGACTTCGACATCTATGTTTTGCCATGTTTTGAATATCACAAACTCTCGAAACTTTTCTCAGAGATTTTTGTTCTACTGGTCTGCAAAGATTGTGAGGTTCGTTTATCATATATTCAACCTTTCGGCCTAAAATTGAAGGCATACTAGATTGGATTGAGGCAAACTCATTTAAGTTTTTCTTTTGTTGTTGTTGAATGATCAAATAGCATTAGCTTTTTTTTAAAATTAATATATGATGCGCTCTTCCTCTATTGATTTCACACACCTTTAACTTGTTGAGAGATGATCACTCTGCCATGTGAGTGAGTTGGTGTACATCATAATTCTAAGGCCATAGATTTTTTTCCTCACCGTGATCAATCATGGAGAGGTTTCCCTATATGAACCCAAAACGAGGCCAAAAGCACTGGAGCAATATTGTATCGAGAAAAGATGACTCAACCATCATTAATTCACATTGAAGTGGTAACTAATGATGATGGTTATGGTTACATACTTACATTTAACTATTTTCTTTCTACGGATTTTACATTTAACTACTACTATAACTTTTTCTTACTCAATCATGCATGTAGTTATCAAGGCATGATATAGAGGTAATAATGGTTTTTGGAAATGAATATATATATATGTTGTACCATATCAAGTACTTTAGCGCCACTAACCTTACCTTTCGGCAGGAATGTTAACCCCTCACTCCCTAATTATAATTTAGAATAATATCGAATGTAATCATCATTTAGCAATGGCATTTTAGATAGTCATTTGCTCATTGTGCTATACTATTCAATCCTTCTCTTCTTTTTTTTTAGGAATCACTAAAAGAGTTTCATTGAAGAATCAACTGAAATTTGCCGCACGGGCTACAATATCAGCAATCACATTTGGGGTACAGTTTTTGTCCGTTCTTTCTTCAACAGAAGACTGGTGATTGAAGTGAGCAAGTATATGTGCAGCTTCATTTGCTCCTCCTTCCCCTGAACTTCAAGAAAATCCTCAATATACCTTCCAGCTTTGGGAAACACCTCCCATTCTTGCAAGAACTTGTTATTAGTACAGAAAATTGTTCCTTTCCTTCCAAAAGTACCACAAGAGGGCAGTGAATTTTCCGAGCTCTTCTTCAGTTGCATTGTTTAGAACCCCATGAAGCCAAGCGTTAAAGGATTTGTCTTCTGCCTGAAAAAACATATTAGCAATTGGGGATTTGCTCCATATCCTTGATACCCAGCTACATTCCACAAGGCAGTGCTTAGTAGTTTCAATCATTCCACAATTTGGACATTCATCCCCAATGTTTTTCACGTTCTTACTAATCTTGACTCCAACAGGGAGTATGTTGTGAATGATTTTCCACAAGAAAACTTTTAAGTTTCCAAGGAATGTTCATTTTCCATAGTTTTTTCCAGCAGAAAACTTCATTTGCAGCGCTCCCGGAACCCCATCATTAACTTCTTCTTGCCTTTTTAACTCCAACAGATACGCCGACTTCACTGTGTAATTGCCCCTTTTTGTTTCAGTCCAACAAAGATCGTCTCTTTCTATATTTGAGGACAGTGGGATAGCCAATATAGCATCTTGTTCCTCCTTGGTAATGTTTCATGTGTTGATGCTGAATAGCCATTGAGATTGGCCTGCTTTGTGCTCTTTGATGTGTCCCCAAGTTATTTTGTTAGATTAGAAAATTACCTTGTTTGAGATTGGTTTGCTTAGGAACAAGCAAACGTTCAAGTGTGGGGGTGTGTAGGGGTGACAAACGGTAAGTCGGTAAACGGTTTTACCGTTTACCGGTGGTATCGGCAGCCGAGGGTCAAATGGGGAAGCTCGGTTTACCGGCCCCAGAATCGGTAAATACCGACGGTAATTTGGTAATACCGATACCGGACCAATTAAGGCATTAACTAATAACATATACTTCATTATTCACAAATATTACATACATGAATGGAACTAAGTAAGTATAGGCCTAAAAAATATTATAAATAAGAGTTAAAAATAATTTATTAATTACAAAAATGAAGAAAAAACTCAGAAAAATCAAAATATTACAACATCACCCCATTGCCCAGATATTCGGTTCGGTAATTTTCCGGTAAACCTAACCGAAAAACCGTCCGCAACTACTCTGTACGGTAAATCGGTAAAACCGGTTTGTAACCGTTTATCGGTAATTCGGTAACCGGTAAACCGGTTACAAACCGGTATCGGTAATCGATTCCCACTTACCCACACTCGGCATACCGAAAACCGGTAAAGTCGGTAACCGGTTTACCGGTTACTGAAACCGGTTTACCGGTTACTGAAACCGGTTTACCGGTTACTGAAACCGGTTACTGAAACCGGTTTACCAGTTACTGACCGTATACCACCACTAGGGGTGTGATTCGGGTCTAATTGTACACATTTTATCCCTCATTTCTTGATAGTTTGACTTTGCATTTCATCGCCCCTCGATATATTTTACGCTAGGTTGTGTTTGTTTTGTTATATTTCAGGTGCTAACACGTGTAGAAGGGTATAGGACGAGTTTTGGGCGATTGGAGTCAAAATGCACCAAAAAGTGAAGAAAAGACGACCGTGACAATTTCCCCGAGACCGTGAAGCGCAGAGGTTTGAGAATCGTTGCGCGTCTCATTGGAGTCCAATCAGTTCACGGTCACGCGACCGTGAACTCCAGCCCTAGACCGTGAAGTGACTTATTTAAACGCTGCGAATCTGCTCGACTTCACGGTCCAGGACGAATGTTCACAGCCGTGAACTGGGACCGTGAACTGTCGTCGATCTAGGTATAAAAGGGGAAGTGAGCTGAAGGAGAAGGGGGAGCTTTAGGCGAGATTGGATTATTTACCTTAGTGACAAGGGCAATAATCGTTTTGTTAAGCTCAGTCGGTAAAGTACCTTGATGGTGAAAGTTGCTGAGTTCCCTGGTAACCTCTTGGAGCAAGGGTGTTCCTATTTTTCTAAAAGAAAAGGGCAGGAAAACCATCATTACCTGGAGCTTTAGTTGGTCTCATATGAAAGAGGGTACTCGGTATTTCTTCCCCTGAGAAAGGCCCGAGGAGCATTTGATTTATTTCCATAGTAACTTTAGTGTCAATTGCTTCCACCACTCGCCAGTTCACTTCCTCAATTTTACTTTCGAACAAATGAGAATAGTAATTTATAAAGCATTTTTACCTTCTTTTGGCCCAGGTCATCTTTCCTTGATCATCTTTGAGCTTCTTTATTGTGTTTTTCTTCCTCCTTTCTGTTGCTTTTGCATGGAACGCCTTTGTGTTTTTTTCTCCTTCTTTTAGCCATTTCATTCTTGACCTCTGCTTCCATCCTATAAAAAGGATGGAAGCATTTTGAGGTTTCGGAGCAAAGAAATATAATGGGTAGTTACTTTCCCACTACTAAATAAGATGAAGTTGATGATGGATGGAAGGATCGACCATGCTCGGTAGTTTGTACTCATTGATATGAAGCCAGCTGTCTGCAGCAAGTGAAGGGTACATATCAAAGTGACACTAATGCGATAAAATGTATATGCAACTTATCGATCGAGTTATAAAAGTAAGATTATCGTTCCATGGGGATTGCTACAACTCCACATTTAATGAGTAAAATCAAGGAGCCGAAAAGAAAAAAACACTACAAGAAAAAGGCCTATTAACGACAAATATCAACGACGTAAGTTCTTTTTATCGTTGGTGCAAAACTAGAATAACAAAATTAAAAATTCTGTCGTTAACCTGAAATAATAGAGGGAAGAGCTAGAAATTCCGTTTTACAAGCTCTTGAAGGAAAATTCATTATGGAGGGAAGGAAAAAAATGAGTAGCGGGCCTTCTGAGTTTTTTTCATTGTTTTTAGCTGAAGTAGGTTTCCCCCCCCCCCCCCAAATTCTCTTTCTTCCCACAAAACCTATCCGCTCATCGACTGAAAAATTCTCCCAAAAACTGCTTTCCCTCCCTCTCACCCTGTTACTCCAGCCTCCACCTTCCGCCTCCACTAGCACCTTTACTTTCATGGTTCATCATCGATTCAGACTTCCTTCTCTCTCGTGGATTCAACGCCTTGGTGTACCTACCGTTACTGGCATCTCCTCCGGGTTCACTACTCCTTGCCTCTTCATCTTTGCTAGGTTTTGAAACTAAAATTAGGGGTTTCCACTTTCCAGTTTGGGTTTCAAATTGCTCATCCGTAGACATTTCTGAACATTTATTTCTTGATTTCCTAATGGACTCGAAACTTGGGGTTAGGGTCAAGACCAACACTTTTTTATCAAAACCAGAACCCAAATAGAGAGAAGAGAAATCCCAACTCAATGGCAGTTGAAGACCTGGATTCTTTTCCAGCGAAGAAGTTCTCTGCAGACACATCGGCATCAAACTGAAAATTGGAGTTGATTTAGTTTTCTACATTGGTTCGTTTTTCTCGTGTTTCAGGCTCTACAAATTGGAGCTCCGCATTTCCCAACTGTGATACTCTTGGATTTTCCCCAGAATACACACGTTTTTTAAAAAAAATCCCAAAATACACACTTTTTATGAAAAATTCCCAATCTACACATATTTGGGCATCACCACGGCCGCTAACCGTGGTGAATGCATTCACGACTGCAAACTAAAGTGGTGAATGCATCACTGCGGTTGTCGGCCGCGGTGAAGTCCCGACCTAAGGCTGAAACTTCAAACTAACGTAACTTTGCACTCGGTTATCCGATTGTAGTGAATTTTTATTTTGATTCTGCATAACTTTTTAAGATCTTTTAATCTGCCATCGGCCTTCATCCAAAAAATGTCGTTTGCTACCCCGAACGAGCAATTTTTTGATTTCGACAAACTTTGGAAGACCATAAATATATGCTCCACAATCCGAATATCATGAAACTTTCTTTTGATTTTGCATAACTTTTTAAGGACTACAACTTTGGTCATAACTATAATTTTGGAATGTATGTGGATTTGTGAAAAGTAAAGGCAAAGTTATTCCCAAAATTATGTATACCCAAAAATATTTATTGTTGTGAAAATTCTTTCCTAGTAAAATTGTAGTTCTTAAAAAGTTATGCGCAATAAATAAACTTTATGACTTTTGGATTGAGGAGCACATAGTTATGACCTTCCAAAGTTTGGCTAAATAAAAAAATTTACCGTTCGAGGTAGCAAACGACATTTTTTTGGGATGAATGCCACTTGCAGATAGAAAGATCTCGAAAAGTTATGCTGAATCAAGAAAACTTTCGCTACAATCGGATAACCGAGCACAAAGTTACATTAGTTTGAAGTTTCAGCCTTAGGTCAGGCCTTCACCGCGACCGACAAACGCGGTGAAGACTTCTCCGCGGTTGACGGCCACGGTGATACCAAACATGTGTAGATTGAGAATTTTTCATAAAACGTGTGTATTTTGTGGATTTTTTTAAAAACATGTGTATTTTGGGATTTTTTCTGATACTCTCACCCCATGTTATGCTTCGATCAGTGAGACCTAGTCAGATTCGCTGCTATCTCCAATAAGACTTGTGGTCCTACCCTCCAGGACTTGTTACAGTTTCCCGATCCTCAACCCACTTTCGCCGCCTATGGAGTTCAAATGGCATGCTTGCTACCCTCCAGGACTCTGATTGTTGTAATATTTGTTTCCCCTAAACTGCTTCGTGCTTGGCTTGACCTAATTGTTTCTTTGGTTTGAGTTCTCTTTAATTGGTTACATGTTGCTGTTTGTTTTGGATCAGGATATGACATTCGAGATTTATCAGGATCTTTAAGCTCCAAATTAGGGGTTTGATGTGCTTGTTGTCATTGGGTAATGATGTTTTTCTTGAAAGGATCCATATGCCCCTTACATAATTATGTAAGGGGCATATGGATCCTCTTCTGATCCTTTTGAATGACCATATTTTAACTTTCTGGTTACTGAACGGTTAAATGTTGAGCTATCTCTATGGACTCCTCTGATTTTGCATGGTCTTTTTTGGCTACCATGTTTATTTAGTAAGCGGTAGGGATCAGTATTGTTAGGAAGCTTGGCAATTTGTATTTATATTCTGTTTTTTGCATTCAATTTGAAGGAACTGAGTTGATTGCTTGCAAATGTTTGATGTTTGCTACTGTAATTTTTCAAAGTTGTTGTTGCAATTCGCTGAGCAAGCTTGTAGCTTAGCAAACTTGGCTAGTTGATTGCAGGCATGTTGTGTCGTAGTGCTATGTGATTGTGTCTCACTAGTTCTGTTATTCCTTGTCATACTCTTTTTTCCTTTGGTTTCTCTGTTTCAGGTCATGTTGCTGGTAGTTCTCTCTGCACGCTGCAATCTCAAGTTCGACAAGCTCAATGCTCTGTGCAAGCTTCAATCTCAGGGTGCTCTACCAGATTGTGCAGCTCTATTTCCACTAACCCATAGTAAGTATGTGCATTATATTTCTCTTTCCCTAACTCTGTTTTTGTATGGGATGGGTTGGAAATTTACTTTTTTGAATTTGGTTGCTACATGTTTTGTTTTGGGACAAAGTAGAGGGAGCTTATTGTTTCAAGCTTATGATTTGCCCCCTCTAAATTGCTTTGATTCAAGCTTATGTAGACTCCTATGATTAATATTAAAGTTCTTATATGAATGAGTCATGAGCTGCATCAGTTTCTTTTTCCTTTTTCACAACTCTATGAACTAGTTTGCATGCTTGTGCTAAATGTTTTCTGCTCAATAATCATTAGAATCATAGTCTATGGGACTAAAGGAGCTGCTACTATAATGAAATTTGGTCCCTCAAGCACCACCTTGTGAGTGAATGAATGAATGAATGAATGAATAGGCTACGGAACTTAGCATTTTTTAACACAATGAATCTGCAGAATGACAGATTGTAATGAACTTAAACGTTTGGTATTTGTTGTCTTTGATGGAGAATTTGCAGCTACACCATTATCCTTGCAACGATAACAACATATGTCAATTCTATGATGATTGTGTATTTATTTCTAAACGTTAATAAGATGCTTATATCGTTTTATGTTATGATCATCGATGCTTATGCCTTTAGATGCTTTAGTGTAATCGTGCCGCTTTAATCATTTCTTCATTCCCGATAGCAAGTACCTAACAACTTAAGTGCAACAATTAATAAAAATATGCAACCACATCACTGAGATGCATGTCTCGTAAGGACATTAAGGCTTACTCACATCAATCATAAGCAATCAACTAAGAACGAGAGTGTAAAAATGTATGGGTAAACTTTTCACAAAATTTATTTTAACTTTAAGCACATCACTTCCTTTTTGACAATGGGAGTCTCTCTCTTTGTGATTTTGCTTGCCGAATCGTCCTATTTAGTACAAATAGATTTTGTTTTTTATTACCGGCGACCGAGCAAGAGCAATTTTTGTGATACTACTGACGCATAGGGGATTGTTTAACTCTTTTTCCTCGATATGTGTGGAGGGTCATTGCTATAGAGGGGTGTCGAATGGAGAGCAGTAATCGTTGAGTGAAGTGGTTACATGGAGAGAATTAACTTTAGTATAATCCTCGTGGATTGAAGTGTCGTCTTAGAATGTGCTCAAATTGAGTGATGCTTCTTAGCTTTCATTGTGTGATTGTGAGCAGTGTTTGTGATATGATCTCAATTTGGGTTTTCAAACGATTGGAATTGATCGATCATGAAGGCAAGCTAGGCACGTTTAAGGACTTTGATTTTTGTCCAAGTGTTTATGACGATTTCAGGTACCCACTCTGGGCGAGCATAACTCTTGATTGGTGTGATGGAAATTCAAGTTCTATGGCCTGCGTGGAAGAGGAAGAGTTGCTAATTCGAATGGTAGGCTTCAGAGCTCAAGGGGAGTACCAGAAGATGGGATTTCATAGTGACCAACATGCTAGCTCACTCTTGGAAAAACTGCCAGAATTGGCTAAGTGTGGAAGTGTGAGCGAGGAGCCACCTTTGGAGCTCTCGTCGAGGAGCAGGAAGGAGAGTCGAGGTGCTGGGCTTGGCATTCATGAAAATACATATCTCCTTCTACAGAGACGTGGGATTGGGTGAAGGGTTTGATCCCTGGAGGTGTTCGATCGAGTAGCCACAAGTTCGTATCGACACTAGGTGGAGGAAGAGCAATCCGAGTCCTATTCGGATTAGGATTTGTTCACGGTTTAGGAATTCTTTCTGTTTTCGAATTGGATTTGGTTTCCTTTGAGTTCTGGTTTGTTTAGAACATTGTTTGCTTGTGTTGTAAGTTACTTTACCTATTTAAGTTCGTGTCCATGATGTAATAGGCAGTTTTTTGAGAGTTAATCGAATAAACCGAGAGTTTATCGCCATAGCTTCTTGCTTGTGGGTTTGTGAGATCGACCTAGGGTTTTCTAGTTCGATCTTGTGCTTGTATCGTTCGATTAGTCCCATTGAACGTGGCCAAGCTTCGACTTATAGTTTTCGAGCCTCTTTCCCGGGTGAAAGTTGCACGAAACTTCACATCCAAACCACAAAACTGCCCTGTTTTGTGGAGGTTCTTGTTCGAGTTCCAAATCCGAGGTTCCAGACCTCTTTTCTGCGCAACTTTGTCCTTAAACCCTGCTTAGGGGTTCATCAGTTTGCTTGGGGACAATCAAATTTTAAGTGTGGGGTAGTTCTGATGATACTTCATATATAGTGTTTCACCGAATATTTGATAGATTACCCCATTCTATTAATGCATCTTTAGTGGCGTTGAATATATTTTATATAGAATTTATAACTATTTGGATAGACTTATTTGATGAATTTATGATGTTGTTTTGTACTTTTCAAAGGTATAAACCACTCAAGACGAATTTGAATCATCAAGGAACCTAATGGATCAGAAGGAGGTTAAAGAAACAAACTCATGGGCCTAAACATAGATGAATTATGCATTGGAAGCTCAAGATATGGAACAAATGATAGTACTTTGAAGAGCAAACATGTCAAAAGAAGTCCATATGAGCAAATATTGTAGGAACAAGCACATGATCCAAAAAGGAAGTTTCCCACCAAAAATGGGTCGATTTGAAGAAGAAACAAGAGCAGCGGGTCCAACCAACCATTGACCGCCGCTTTGCTCTAGCATTCCAAGAAGCTTCCTTTGCAAGTAAATTCGTCCACAAGTCGAAGGAATTTGAGTTATAAGGACGACTTTGGTCGAATTTATGAGGAAAAAGACTAGAAAACCCCTTGTGTAACTAGTATAAATAGAGGCACAAACCTACAGCTGTAGACACCTTTTACCCAGCACTCTGCCCCACTGGGGACAAGTAGCAATCCATAAAAGAGGATAATTCATATTGAGATTTAGAGGGGAAGCATTCATCAATTATGCTTGTACCTATGGTGATGTTTTCCACTCTTGTTTGAGTTGTTAGTCGATATTTTTAGGGATGCCAATTCTATGATGATTGTGTATTACTTTCTAAGCGTTCGTAAGATGCTTATATCATTTCATGTTATGATCATCAATGCTTATGCCTTTATATGCTTTAGTGTAATTGCGATGCTTTAATCACCTCTTCCGTATGATCACGGATGCTTTATTTCATATGATGTTTTAATTATTCTATGCATGTGAATTTACTATGATGCGACTATAGTCATTGTTTATACTACTATTGTGGCAAACAAGGAAACTAATCTCTTGTAGTAGGCATAGCGTGCCTAGGAGGATTAACTACCCTTGTATCCACAATGAAGGATAATGATGATTCTTAGATCATCGATGCTATAGGTTATTGACTCACTCCTACTGTCACTCTAGAAAATGGCCAAGTGTAACCACTTCCTAAAGCGTAGTATAGCGGGTTTGGGTTTTAATGTCAACCCGGGTCCTAGATGTGATGACTACTCAGTGAATTCGTATTATCTAGCAATGAAACTTTAGTGAAGTTCTAAACTAACAAGCAAGCAAAGTAACTAAAACGGTTGTTTTTAGGTTAAGAGAGGTCACCCGGATATGGTTCCCCCTAGTCTGCAGTTAAGCCGGATTGTAATTACCAAGTTCAATTTCTATGATAGTTATACTGCGGAAGGTTCTCAAACAGTCTGAAGTCTCGACTAAAGGTCTTCAAACCCTCTCAATCTGAGTCTCTAGCGGGCGACTAACCTCCACCGGAGTAAACAGATTGAGGCCCTATGAACAAAACCTCCACTACCGAATTGAATTCGGTACAGAATAGTGAATTGGCTCCTCGACTAAAGTCACCAATTCACTACCTTCGATTAAGGATACTCTATCAACCTAGGCAGATATTATCATTCTAGTTTAAGCAGAAACAACAGGAATTTGATCAGGATTCATGCCATTCAATCATTCAAACCTCAATCGAATATAATCAAAATCATAGAATCAATACTTGGGTTCATACAATCAAACCTAACATACAGAACTAGGGTTTCCCACACCCAGATGAATGGGAGAACTACTCCATGGAGAAAGAAGCAAAAGCAGAATCAGACGCGGAAATCATACTGTGAAGATGGATTTCTGCTCCTGGACGTTGAATCGGCACTTCTCCAAGCTCAAGCCAAGCTCCAATGGTGGTGAAGATTAAGCTAGGGCACTTGGAGACTCTTGTTCGTCGCTTTCTCTCTCTAGGAACCGCTCTGTCTCTCAAAAACTCGAATCCCCCTCTGTTTGGCTCGGAATCCGCTTAAAAACTAGAATTTCCAGACTCGCACGGCCAGGCCGCACGGCCGTGCATATCACCATTCTGGCCGTGCGGCTCAAAACGCGGCGTACCATTAAGTCGAACTTCAGCCATCTCGCACGGCCAGGATTGCACTTTGCACGGCCGTGCGGATTTCACTTGTGCCCGTGTTTGCTCTCGCACAATCCCGCACGGCCAAACTGGTCACTTGCACGGCCGTGCGGGTTTTCTGCTCTGCCCGTGTTTGCTCTCGCACAATCCCGCACGGCCAAACTGGTCACTTGCACGGCCGTGCGGGTTTTCTGCTCTGCCCGTGCGTGCTCTCGCACAATCCCGCACGGCCATCTTGCTCACATGCACGGCCGTGCGACTCCCTGGTCTGGCCGTGCAGCCTCCTTGAAACCTCGCCATTCGTCCGATCTTCGTCCAACCGACCCCAGACTCGCTCCTAAGCCTTCATTCACGTCCTAGGACCTGAAATATCACAACCAAGCACAACTTAGCGTGAAATCGGCCTAAAACACGAGAATCCGTACATCAAATGGTGTAAGAACAGGGGTAAAAACATGTGTAAATAACGGTCTATCAAACTCCCCCACACTTAACCGTTTGCTTGTCCCCAAGCAAACCTAACTCAAACCAATGCAACTCTCCAGATCTCTATAGCAACAAACAACCTCGATCGTAGGTAGAGGACTTCCTAGATCATTTAGCAACTTACGAGGTCAACCGACGCACAAGTCATCTCATAACTTCTTCGGCGAGAGCACTAGTCTCGAGTCAGCATCATGGCAAATAGTGAACAGAGGACAAATGAATCGTGGATGAAGAGACTCTCAAAAACAAAAGATCATGGACTCACATTTTTCAAGGTGCTCGATTTTCTTCTTGGAGATGGTTGGAACCCCTTTTCTTTCTTTCTTCTTTTTGCTTGTTTTTCTGTTTTTCTCTTTTTTTTTTCAAGGGTTACAACCTGTTTTTGCAGAAAACGAGGGCTCCCACCTAGCAAAGGTTTTGCGGGAGCCCGGCTCTTACCGGCCATGTCAGGAGCAGTTGTCTCGAGCCTCGTGCGGGGGAAAGACAGTTAAGGGGGCTGGAGGTAGTAAGTGGAAATTGGGAACGGATTCCCGTCTTCCCTTACACACTTTCGCCCTATTCGCACGGGAGACGTCATTTTAAAGCACATTTTCGAGCACCTGTTATTTTCAAAACATGATACAAGAGTCCATGACAGGCAGAGAGTCCACAACACCTCACATTTCAAGGGTCCTAAGATCACTAATTCACTCAATCAACCAACACAATATGAAGAAGAAATGAGACGTCTTAAATGCATCAACATCCTCCATAGTGCTACACTACCTCCCTAGGTTGCAAATCACTACAGAGACTGTCCATTCAAAGCATACTGAGCAGGTAATTGCAAGGAACACGTACTTGGAGCCCTCAAATTTAAAAATTTGGACAGTGGACTAGGCTCCAAGCACACAAACAAATCTAATGCAGTCAAAAGATAAACATCCCCCCCACACTTAAGATCGACATTGCCCTCAATGGAGAAGAGGGAAGGAAAGGGGAACGATGTTACCGGTATGCACGGACTGCAGGAGACTGGAAATGGACCAGTCAGGATGAAGCGGACTGGAGAGAGGACCAGTCGGGAACACAGGCACGGCTAAAGGAAACCAAAGAGCTCAAACACGATATGTTAGGTCCAATGGTCATCCCAATAGTACATCATCCAAAACAAAAGCAAACAAACCAAATTGCAATCCGACTCGAAACAAAACAAATAAATGAAAACCGTGGTGGGGTTGCCTCCCCACAAGCGCTTCTTTACCGTCTTTTAGTTGGACGCCCATGGTGGATACTCAGGGAGGTGCAGGAACAGGTGCCTCCAAGAGCGGATCCACGTCGCTCTTGAGGTACAGCTTCAGGTGGTGACCGTGCACCCGACGGTTGCAACCACCAGCAGTGGTCAGCTCGACCTGGCCATCCGGCAAGATGCAGGCGAGTGAGTACTCGGATGGCCAGGGTGGTCGTGGTGCAGGGGGTGGGACCAGCTCATAGTGGTCTCCACTCTTCTTCCGTGCAGGCTTAGCCACCTGCGGCTTCGGTCGCCACTCCTCCTTGAGCTTTTTGTTCGGAGGCGAGACTGGATGGAGTGGCGGCGAAGGAATGGTAGGCGGGTCCTGCAAAATGAGAGGTGCAGAAGGATACACGAAAGGATCGTGTACCTGATCAGAAATAGCATGCACAGGCGATACAGAAATCATAGCACAATGATCAAACTCAGTCATAGGAAAAATAGCCTGTTCATTTCCAGCACGCAGGATCAGTTTACCATCATGCACATCAATCAGTGCCTTGGCGGTGGCAAGAAATGGTCTACCTAGAATCAAAGGCACATCCACATCATCATTTATATCCAGAATAACAAAATCAACAGGATATGTGAATGCACCCACATTAACAAGCAAATCTTCTATGATACCCCTAGGATGCACCACGGAAGGATCAGCTAGCTGAATGCTCATCCTAGTAGGGCTAAGTTCACCTAGGTCTAGCTTTTTGAACAATTTATATGGCATGACATTAATGCTAGCTCCTAGGTCCGCCAAGGACTTTCCTACATGCATGCTGCCAATAGTAAGAGGGATAGTGAAACTCCCTGGATCCTTGCGCTTTTCGGGCAGCTTGTTCTGCAGGATAGCAGAACATTCCTCGCTCAGCAGCACTGTCGAGAGATCCCCAAGTTTCTTCTTGTTGGTGCAGAGATCTTTCATGAACTTAGCGTACTTGGGCATCTTCGACAGTGCTTCCACAAATGGTACGCTGATGTTGAGCTGCTTCAACATTGCCATAAAATTGGCAAACTCAGTCTCCAGCTTGTCTTTGTGAAGGCGAGTGGGAAAGGGAAGCTGGGGTACATGCTCCTTCACCACTGGTTGTGGCTGGGGAGCAGGGGCTTCCTTCTCCACCCGCTCTTCTGCATCACCGGCTGGAAGTGCTGAAGCAGGTAGTGGTTCCTCCTGCCTGGTCGAGGCAGGATCAACTGATGTAGGCCTGCCGCTCCTGGTGAAAATGGCACCCAGCTGCTCGTGCGGGTCCCGTGGATTGGGGATGGTGGTGGCAGGTAGAGTCCCCGGGGCCCGAGCAGTAAGCTGGCGCGCTAGGACACCGACTTGGTGCTGTAGATCTTGCAGAATAGCACCCTGGTTCCTCTGTCCTGCCTCCAAAGAGGCTATGCTCTGGTCCACCCTCGCAAAATTCGCCTGGCTGGTGGTCATGAATGTCGCCAAAATGTTCTTCAGCTCGGTTATCTGATTATCGGGAGCTGGCGCTGCTGCTGGCTCGGCATACTGACGCTGAGGCTGCTGGAATGGCTGCCCTTGCCTAGGCTGGTAAGGCTGCTGCTGTGGTGGTGGCCCCTGCCTAGCCTGGAAGGGCTGCCTCTGCTGAAAACCACCTGCTGGTGCTGGGAAACCATGTGGTTTGTTGGTGTTGCTGCTCCAGGCAAAGTTGGGATGCTGGCGCCACCCCTCATTGTATGTGTTACTGTATGGATCGAGGCGCCGAGCATTGGCGATGAAGGCCAACTGTTCTTGGGGAGTAGAGGACTCCCGCATAGCCTGGCAGTCCTCCACCAGATGGTATGGGCTCTCACACCACTGACACTGAGCTACTGGAGGCGTAGCTACACCTCGGCTCGGAAGGAGACTGTTAGGCTGCTTCAATGTCTGCACCAACTCAGCCACCTGCTGCTCTAACCCGGACCTGGCCTCCATAGCATGCACACCCCGGTCCCGGGAATTCCTGCCTCTGTTGTTCTGCCCCCAGGAATGGTCTCGGTCAGCCAAGGTACTGATCATCTGGTTCAGCTCGGGTGGAGTCTTAGTAAGGATATCCCCTCCTAGGCATAGAGACTCGATCACCCTCTGGCTGTCTGGGGTGAGGGCACTGTAGAAGTTCCCTATTGTGAAAGCATCGCTGAAGCCATGATGGGGACACTGCCAAAAATATCCCATGTACCGCTCCCATGCATCACGAAGGGACTCATCTGGCTCTAGGCGGAAGTGAGTGATCTCCCGCTGAATCTCTGTGGTCTTCGATGCCGGATAGTACCTGTGCACAAACTTGTCTGCCAGATCGTCCCAAGAAGTGATGGACAGTGGGGGCTGGGTCTCCAACCACCTCTTAGCATTCCCCGCCAGAGAATGGGGGAAGAGGTGAAGGCGGATTGCGTCATCCGGAACACCATTCAGGTTGAACCCGTTCGTCAGCTGCAGAAAACGGGAAAGGTGTGCCCGGGCTTCCTCATCCTTCAAGCCATGGAACTGGATGGATGATGTGATGAGTTGAATCCAGCATGGCTTGATCTCAAGGTTGTTTGCTGGGATAGGTGGATAGAGGATGACCGGGCGGATGTCAGCAATCCGTGGAGTGTAGTAGTACTCCAAGGTGGGACCCGGCGGTGGTGGTGGATGCTGATTCACCGGGGGAGCCTGTCGGGCATTCCCCGGTAGTGGGATATCTTCGCCCTCCATCTCGCGCTCGTCCTCGGATTCGCTGCTCAGTTGGCCGTCTCTGTACTCCACCGTAGCCAGTCTAGTTCGCTGTTGTCTCCGAAATTGGTTGCAGGTGCGTTCAATCTCTGGATCCAACGGCAGTAAACCTCCCGGCTGGCTACGGGTCATGCACTATCTGCACACAATCAAGCAATGCAAACCCGTGAAGGCACAAGTGGGAAAGAAGAAACACTCAATGCGAAAACGAAAATGCTAGAGTAACAGAAATCACTTTTCTTCAACAACCTAGCCGTCCCCGGCAACGGCGCCAAAAACTTGACTCACTCCTACTGTCACTCTAGAAAATGGCCAAGTGTAACCACTTCCTAAAGCGTAGTATAGCGGGTTTGGGTTTTAATGTCAACCCGGGTCCTAGATGTGATGACTACTCAGTGAATTCGTATTATCTAGCAGTGAAACTTTAGTGAAGTTCTAAACTAACAAGCAAGCAAAGTAACTAAAACGGTTGTTTTCAGGTTAAGAGAGGTCACCCGGATATGGTTCCTCCTAGTCTGCAGTTAAGCCGGATTGTAATTACCAAGTTCAATTTCTATGATAGTTATACTGCGGAAGGTTCTCAAACAGTCTGAAGTCTCGACTAAAGGTCTTCAAACCCTCTCAATCTGAGTCTCTAGCGGGCGACTAACCTCCACCGGAGTAAACAGATTGAAGCCCTATGAACAAAACCTCCACTACCGAATTGAATTCGGTACAGAATAGTGAATTGGCTCCTCGACTAAAGTCACCAATTCACTACCTTCGATTAAGGATACTCTATCAACCTAGGCAGATATTATCATTCTAGGTTAAAGCAGAAACAACAGGAATTTGATCAGGATTCATGCCATTCAATCATTCAAACCTCAATCGAATATAATCAAAATCATAGAATCAATACTTGGGTTCATACAATCAAACCTAACATACAGAACTAGGGTTTCCCACACCCAGATGAATGGGAGAACTACTCCATGGAGAAAGAAGCAAAAGCAGAATCAGACGCGGAAATCATACTGTGAAGATGGATTTCTGCTCCTGGACGTTGAATCGGCACTTCTCCAAGCTCAAGCCAAGCTCCAATGGTGTTGAAGATTAAGCTAGGGCACTTGGAGACTCTTGTTCGTCGCTTTCTCTCTCTAGGAACCGCTCTGTCTCTCAAAAACTCGAATCCCCCTCTGTTTGGCTCGGAATCCGCTTAAAAACTAGAATTTCCCGACTCGCACGGCCAGGCCGCACGGCCGTGCATATCACCATTCTGGCCGTGCGGCTCAAAACGCGCGTACCATTAAGTCGAACTTCAGCCATCTCGCACGGCCAGGATTGCACTTTGCACGGCCGTGCGGATTTCACTTGTGCCCGTGTTTGCTCTCGCACAATCCCGCACGGCCAAACTGGTCACTTGCACGGCCGTGCGGGTTTTCTGCTCTGGCCGTGTTTGCTCTCGCACAATCCCGCACGGCCAAACTGGTCACTTGCACGGCCGTGCGGGTTTTCTGCTCTGCCCGTGCGTGCTCTCGCACAATCCCGCATGGCCATCTTGCTCACATGCACGGTCGTGCGACTCCCTGGTCTGGGCGTGCAGCCTCCTTGAAACCTCGCCATTCGTCCGATCTTCGTCCAACCAACCCCAGACTCGCTCCTAAGCCTTCATTCATGTCCTAGGACCTGAAATATCACAACCAAGCACAACCTACCGTGAAATCGGCCTAAAACACGAGAATCAATACATCAAACGGTGTAAGAACAGGAGTAACCATAGCATGCAAAGAACAAGCTTTATTCCAAGTAATCAAGTCTCGAAGACCCAAGCCATCATCTTTCTTTGGTTTTGTCAATCTTTCCCAAGAAACTTGTGCTCTTCCTGACTCATCCCCTTGCGATAAAAAGTCCACACATATCTTCTATATCTTCTTCGGAATAATATTAGGAAGGATAATGATCTGCAACCAATACTGAACAACCCCATAAAAACTGATGAAATGAGCTGCAGCCTGCCTGCATATGTCAGTTTCCGCGCTCTCCATGATTTGATCTTCTTTGTTGGATTGATGATTATATGATTTCTATGACTTGTTAAGCTCAAGTTCATATCCAATATTTTCATGGATATTGAATCAAATTTTCCTTGATAAAGTATTATTGATTTATGCTTTGACCAACAAGAGAGAATATATGATTAGGTTGATAGAGAAAGCATCGATTGGAAGTAGGGAATCATTGTATATTAATCCAATAGAGTGAGTCGATTCATTACTTTGTATTGTATATTAATTCAGTAGAGGGAGTTCGTTCAAAGTTTCTTGGTCGGTTGTCTTAGTTGAGGATAAAGTCCATGTAGGCAATCAAAAGTAGGGCCTTGTTAAGGACTCTCTGTATTATGAACAAAGAGTGAACGAAGTTAGAGAACCATTAATCACCAATCTGGCTAGTGGTTAGGGGATCATCCCGCATTGTAATTAGTTAGTTTAATATTTCACATGGGGATGGATAATGGTTAATTCAGGATATCGTAGATTCGGTTCTTGCTTATGAGGCTAAGTGTTATTAGGGGATAGATGATCCATTTCTCTTGGAGCATCTGGTTGTGTGAGATGTAGTGTGATAGTGTGAAAATAGGGTTGGACCTTGATGACCTTCTTTAGGGATGCTCAAGTACTTTTGGATGAAGTCTGTAATGGAGAGTAGTTCAATGCTCGAGAAGGTGCTATATATCTTCCTAGAGATTAGTGATTTGCGCTGTTTACTTCATTAGTTAGAGTCTTTGTTTTGTAGGTCGTGTTACTTCATATGGTTTTCCTTATATATAATAAGAATAGGGTTTGGAGAAACTTGTAGTTTCATTGATTAATGAGAGAACATTTACAAGCAGCTTATATAGGCTGCAAAGAGGAAACCCTATATACTGTAATTAACTAACAACGACTATTAAACAATAAAAGCAAACTAACAATTAAAATGGACCAAAGGAACCTGTACAACTGTCTAAAAATCAGCGGCTAAGTGTTGGTAAGTGGAACGACACCGTGAAAGGGAAAACGGTGTCGAAGCGTGCTTCTTCAAGCAGCGATTTAAGGACTGGTTCTCCAGGTTAGACCTGTGAAACCAGAATCCAAAAACCGGGTCAATCCTTCTTCTTACCCTCCCTCAAGCTGAGGAGCATAGACATCTGCTACTCCAAGCTTGTTAAGAAGAAAGTGAAGACGATGTCGACTCAACGCCTTGGTAAAAGTGTCTGCAAGTTGAAGCTCAGATCTGACGTGAGTGACTGTAACAATTTTGTCCAAAATGTGTTGACGAATCAGGTGACAATCCAATTCAATGTGTTTTGTCCTTTCATGGAACACTGGATTGTGTGCAATGTGAATTGCAGATTGATTGTCACAAAACAAAGCTGCTGGTGATGTATGATCTATCCCCATTTCCAATAACAGCTGCTTCAGCCACACCATCTCACATGAAAGCATTGCAAGTGACCTGTACTCTGCCTCAGAAGAGGACCTGGATACAGTTTGTTGTTTCTTAGTTCTCCATGTAATGAGTGAGTCTCCAAGAAAGGTGCAGTAACCTGTGAGTGATTTCCTTGTATCTGGGCAAGCTGCCCAATCAGCATCTGAATACCCTTTTAGTTGCAATGAAAAATTGGTTTTGAACATCAGACCTTGTGTTGGTTTGCTTTTGAGATACCTGAAAACATGGTGCACAGCCTGCATATGTTGATCTGTGGGTTCCTTTTGATACTGACATAGCTGTTGTACTACATAAGTGATGTCTGGTCTTGTTGTAGTAAGATACTGTAATTTACCAACCAATCTTCTATAAGGTGTTGAGTCTGGAAGTGGGTTACCTGCTGTAGCAGACAATTTGGTCTTGAGTTCTATAGGAGTTAACACTGGTTTACAGCTCAGAAATCCAACATCCTTCAACATATCCAGACAATATTTCCTCTGACAAACAAAGATCCCTCTTGAACTTCTTGCAATCTCCAAACCTAAGTAGTATCTTAGTTTTCCCAAATCCTTGATCTTGAACTCCCTTGCAAGGAAATCTTTTGTTTTGACAATCTCTGACAAATCATTTCCTGCAACTATAATATCATCAACATAGACTAGGAGTATGACAATCACTTCACCCTTGATCATTGTGAACATGGAATAGTCTGCTTGAGACTGTTTGAAACCAAACTTCATCAAAGCAGCAGTTAGCTTGGCAAACCATTGCCTGCTAGCCTGCTTAAGTCCATATAATGATTTCTTGAGCAAACAAACTTGTTTGTGCTCAGAATTCTGCAATGTTAAACCTGAAGGAACTTCCATGTATATCAATTCATCCAAATCTCCATGAAGAAAAGCATTACTAACATCCATTTGATGTAAATGCCAGTTCTTAACTGCTACAACAGACAATAAAGTCTTAACTGTATTAATCTTGGCCACTGGAGAATAAGTGTCCAAGAAATCTATACCAGGAATTTGAGTAAAACCTTTTGCAACTAAACGTGCTTTATATCTTTCTATACTGCCATCTGGATTTAGCTTAATCTTGAAAACCCAACGACATCCCACTGCCTTTCTGCCAGGTGGTAAGTTAACAATCTCCCAGGTTCCATTAGCTTGCAGTGCCTTGAGTTCTTCCATAATGGCCTTTCTCCAATGCTCATGTTGAATAGCTTCTCTGTAAGAGTCTGGTTCTGACATGCTAAGAACACTGAGAGCATAAGCTTGAAATTCTGGTGTAAGGTTTTGATTAGAGATAAAACTGGCTAAGGTGGCTAGTGAGTGTGGACTGGTATTGATGGGTTTGAGATTAGGAATTTGTGTTTTGTAATTCTGAACAAGGTATGATGGTGGTTTAGATTGTCTATATGATCTTCTTAGAGAAGGTTCAGGTAAAGAGGGTTCAGGTGGATCAGAAGGTAATGCTTCAGCTTCTCCCTCAGAAGCAGAATCATCATGAATGGATCCCTCCCTCATATCCTCAATCAGAGGAAGGGAAGGAGATTGAGGAGATGGAGAGAATGAAGGTGGTGGAGGTGGTGATGATGGAGAAGGAGTTGGTGTGGTGGTATTAGGAAAAGGATCAAAAGAAATGGGGTGAGAAGGTATATGGGTAGAGGTAGCAGGTTGTGGAGAAGGGTCTCTTTTGTAAGGAAGAATTTGTTCATAGAACTTCACATCTCTTGACACAAACACTGCATGGGAAGACAAATCAAGTAACTTGTATCCTTTAATCCCTGGGGTGAATCCCAAAAAGAGACACTGTCTAGCTCTGCTGTCAAATTTCTTTCTGCCCTGAGATAAAGTTCCAGCATAACAAAGGCATCCAAAAACTCTCAAGAAGCTGTAATCAGGAGATTTTCCATATAACCTTTCAAAAGGTGTAATGTCATTCAACAATGCTGAAGGTAATCTGTTGATAAGGAACACAGCATGTAGTACACAATCTGCCCAAAATGAAAGAGGCAAACCAGACTGGAATCTTAAAGCCCTGGCTATATTCAATATGTCCTGATGCTTTCTCTCTACTCTTCCATTTTGCTGTGGAACCTCAACACAAGACATTTGATGGGAAATCCCATGTTGAGAATAGAAGTTAGGCATGTGGAACTCAAGTCCCTGATCTGACCTGATAGTTTTGATTTTCTGACTAAAGTGCACATTCACAATAACACAGAAATTTTGCAGCAAATTTCTTGCTTCTGACTTAGCTTTCATCAGGAAAACCCATAAACTTCTACTGCAATCATCTACAATAGTTAGAAAATATCTAAATCCATTGTAACTCATAACTGAGTGAGGCCCCCAAATGTCTACATGGATCAAATCAAAAGGTGAGGCAGCTACAGAATCACTCAAACTGAAAGGTAGTTTCTTCTGCTTAGCAAAGTGACAAGTTTCACAAAGATCTAATACAGATTTCTCTACTACATTACTACTTTGCTGAATTACATTTTGTCTCAATGAGGATGGATGCCCTAGCCTTAAGTGCCACAAGTCCAGGTTCTGTTGTGAGAAATTGTAAGTTGCTGCTATAATGGATGACTTTCCTTTAACAGCAGGCACTGGAACAAAATGAGAACATCGAGACATTTGGTAGAGACCTCTAACTTGATGGGCCAAGCCAATCCTCCTCCTGGTAAGAAGGTCCTGAATTTCACAAAAGGATGATTTGAAGGTAAGTGAGATGGGAAGTGTTTTGGTCAGTCTACTAACTGAGAGTAAATTGAAGGAGAAGGATGGGACATAGAGGACTTGATGAAGGATTAAACCACATGGTAGCTGCACTATCCCTATATGGGTAGCCTCTGCCTTTTGTCCATTAGGCAGGGTGAGAAAAGCATCCTTAATCACTTTATAAGCTAAAAAGCATGACAAATTGCAAGATATATGGTCAGTAGCTCCTGTATCTATGATCCATACATCACTCAAACCAACCAGATTTGATTTGGTATATGCAGAAAGGGTAAACTTGCCTGCAAAGTTTGGGAAACTTGGCAAGTTTCTGACAACATCATTAGCTTGAGGCATTACTCCATGTGAGTCTGGTCTAGATCCACTTGGTGAAGTTGGTGGAGATTGCTGAAGCAGGTTCATGATTCTGTTGTAATCATCAGTGTTGAGCTTTAAGTTTCTGAAGCCTTGATTCTCCTCTTCAGACTGCCCCCTGAAGGAGGAAGTATCTCCACCAGCACTGTTTCCAGGAGTGCTCACAGAACCAGCAAAGTTATGTCCTGCCTCCATCATTTTCCTGTTCTTAGCCTTAAGTTTCCAGCAGTCTTCCTTAACATGATTATCTTTCTTGCAATATCTGCAGAACATGCCTGAGGTTTGTTGTTGACCTTTCCTTGTATCTCTGCCTCTATTACCATCCACAGCTAAGGCCACACCTTCTTCTTTCTTAGATCCCACTGTTTGTGGATCAAGCTGTCTTTCATGTTGTAAAACATAACTAAAAGCAGCTCCTATGCTTGGCATAGGCTTCATCATCAACAAATTTGTATGAACCCCCTCATAGTTTTCATTCAAGCCAGTGATAAATCTCATAACATAATCATCACGGGTGAACCCCCTTAAGGTTTCTAAGGCTACTGAAGCAGGACAGTTTGGATCAGGACCGGGGGCAGAGACAACTGTCCTATACTGAACATATTCTTCCCAATAGGTCTTCAACCTAGTAAAGAACTCATTCACACTAGAAGTTCCTTGCTTACAAGAATAGATCTGTGTTTGTAGATCTACAAGCCTAACTGCATCTGCCTTGCCATATCTCATTTTCAGATCTTCCCAAATCTCATGAGCATTTTCAGTAATAGGAACACTCTCAGCAGTAGATTCATCAAGAGAGTTCAGTAGCCAGCCTAGAACCTGAGTGTTGTTTGCATCCCATTCTTCAAAGACTGGATCTGTTGTTTCTGGTTGAGTGTTAGTTCCATCAATATAGCCAAGCCTCTTCCTTGTCTTGAGGGCGATTCTCACAGATCTACTCCAAAGATTATAGTTCCTCCCATTGAACTTGATCGGCACAATGGACTGAGGAACCAACTGGTCTGCTGTGTTAGAAGAAACCACAGTAGACATTTGTCCAGAAGAAGTGGACATAATGGAACCCTAAGAGGCTTCAGAGCTCAGATACCATAAGAATAGGGTTTGGAGAAACTTGTAGTTTCATTGATTAATGAGAGAACATTTACAAGTAGCTTATATAGGCTGCAAAGAGGAAACCCTATCTACTGTAATTAACTAACAACGACTATTAAACAATAAAAGCAAACTAACAATTAAAATGGACCAAAGGAACCTGTACAACTGTCTAAGAATCAGCGGCTAAGTGTTGGTAAGTGGAACGACACCGTGAAAGGGAAAACGGTGTCGAAGCGTGCTTCTTCAAGCAGCGATTTAAGGACTGGTTCTCCAGGTTAGACCTGTGAAACCAAAATCCAAAAACCGGGTCAATCCTTCTTCTTATATAATAGCACGAGTGGCCCTTTCATTGTCTCTATAGTGGTTGGTGGGTTTTGATTTATTTTTTCTTCCCTGCAGTCATTTTGAGGTTAGAGACTTTTGCATCTTTATCTCGATAATATGAGTGATCTAATGAATAACATAGTTATGAATTATGATACAAGTGCTATTATATTTTGAAATAGAAAAATTGTACAATAAGATTTTTGTACATAAACATAGATCATTAAAATTTCCGAATATTTAGCTCCTCATTTGTGTAGTGCAATAGAAATACATGATAATGAGATTACTCTTACACTATAGCTAGCTTTTTATATGTATATATTATCAGAAGGAAGCAAGCATCATTTTGACGAATTCTTCATAATTAATCCGGCCATCCCCATCCAAATCTGCTACCTTGACCATTTGTTCAAGCTCTTCATCTGTCACTCTCTCCCCTACGTTCATCATAACGTGCCTCAGCTGCATTTTCACGCAACACAAGATTTCATAAAATCAGTTAAATTAACAAAGATCGCATTGCAACTACAGATAAAAACAATATTCATCCCCCGTAATAATAATAAAAGAAAATATGTTGGAAAAATAAAATTTGAAATTTCCTTTTATTGATTTGTTTGCAGTCCCAACTCATAATGTGGTGGATGGTCAAAGGTCACATGGTCCAACTAGTGTGAGTGCAGAGTAAAGTGACGAATTGGAAGGGGCAGCTCCCAGGTTCGATCCTCCAAGGCATCAGATGAGTGTTCTTGGAGGCACCTAGTGGTGGACCTTCGCAAAGCGAGTTAAGCTCAATCAGGTGAACCCCCAAGTTTAGGAGACCCCGCAGTCACAAAGTGAAACATGGGGTTGAAGTTCCTGGGTTATAAAAAAAATGTGGTGGATGCTAGTTGTTCCTATAGGGTTTATTAATTAGGGTGGGAACAAAAAAGGCTGAGCTGAAAAAGAAGACCCGAATTTATTCTTATATTTTTTTTTTATAATCGATGACCAGAATTTTTATTTTCCCTCTTAAACAAAAAAAAAATTAATTCAATGATACTTTAATGTTTTCCCATGCCAACTAACTAAGATATGCATACTATTCTCAGGATCCATCCCCGATCCCCCGTACTAGACTTCCAGAACAAGTCAACACCAGACCAAAAAGAATAGTCAACGTACACCAAAGGCTATGGAGAAAGGCAAAACCTCAAACAAAGAGTGAGATCCAACTCCATGAAATGAAAATCCATCAACTTATATATATATATATATTCATCGAGATGGTTACCTTAATTACTTACCTCGTTTGGTGAAATGAAGCCATCCTGGTCTTGATCAAACACTCGGAAAGCTTCCCTGAGTTCCTGGTCGGCTTCGTTCTCCTTCATCTTGGTCGCCATTAAGCCCAAGAACTCCCCAAACTCAATGCTCCCTTTCCCTTCCACGTCCACTTGCCTCATCATCTCCTTCAGCTCTCCTTCCGACGGATGCAGCCCCAACGACCGGATTGACGTTCCCAGTTCTTGGATCGTAATCCTACCTGCGCGCACACATACATATCTCAGCTCAATCACTAGCTAAAAAGAAGGTGATTTTATATATATATGTTATGTAGGTATTACCGTCGCCATCCTTGTCGAGCAAGCAAAATGCTTCTTGGAACTCGAAGACTTGATCTTCGCTCAGCACTTCTCCTGGTAAAACCTCCATTAATTACTAGATAGATAAGCTAGCTAGAGGGAAGTTATGAGGAGAAGATTTTCATGGGATAATAATCGATATATACATATATATATATAGAGAGAGAGAGAGAGATTGTTCGTGATTCGTCGGTCAGAGAAGTCAAGACTTTTGAACGTACGGCTGTGCTGGGGGGTTTGAAATGAAATGAGACGACCGACCATCTATTCTATAGACTGTTGTATGGATTCGTTGTTCAATGCATGGAAAATATGTCATGGCGAGAAATTGAAGACTGACTTTTTTTTTAGCTACCTTCCCTCTAGCTAAATTTCTTCAAATCAAAATGACGGGTTTTCTGGAACACGGCGTCATTAATTGTTTTTTTTTTGGTTTTCTTAAAGTGTGAAGTTGATTTTCGAAAGATTTGCAGTCCTGCAGACGATGTTGTTGATCAGCTCTGCCTATTCTCCTTTCTCGCTTCGAATGTTCACTATCCAATAAGTTATGGGAGGATTTTTTTTATTTTTATTTTTACCCACCATTGTTTTAATACCGTCATCCGGCTGCTTATACTAATGTTGGTCATAAAATCTCACCGCATTTCTGTGACACTAACGATTCAAAATATGAAATCATCACCATGGTAATTATGAAATCGTTTGATGATGAATCTTCAACATATTGTCAATTGTAGTTAAATGATTATACACGGATTCATGTGTAAAAAACCAGTTGATTCCAATAATTTGAGTTGTTAGGAGAGGTTCCATAGTGGATTTTATACCATGTATTAACACATCCCTCAAACGAAAGTCACCATAAAGGGGCTTGAAGTCTGCACAGGTTCGGAAATCATGTGTTTAACAGAAAACCTTCCGGTCACAGAAAACTCTGATACCATATCAAGAACATGGTTGATCCCAATAACTCGAAGAGTGTTCAGTAATGGATCTTATAACACTCACTAACACGTTTTCTCAAACGAAAGTCACTCACAAGGGCTTGAAGTTTGCACAGGTCTGAATACCATGTGCTTAATAAATGAGGGTAGTTGAGATTGGAACACAACATCTCTCAATCAGAGAAGGCTCTGATGTCATGTCGAAAATCAATTGATTTAAATAACTCGAGTTGTCGGGAGACGTTCTATAGTGAAACATATACCATGTAATAACATCGCGCATCACTAAGTGTCTTATTGTCGATAAGATTAGTAGTTCATATGCTTGAAATGTGGAATTTTAAGTATGAAACTGTTTAAATTCATGTCTATCATTCAATCAAGATCTCTAGCCTCCTCAAAAAATAATACAGCAATCTTTTAACCTTAGAAACAGTAACAGTTATTTAAGTAAGACCCTCTCATATATTACAGAAATGAAAATGAAAGGGTGGCTTAAAAATTGCGGTCCATTCCTTTAATGTGACAACTATCCCTCCCTTACAATGCCATCGTTGACTTGGAAAGTTACCTCCACCTTCACGTTTCATGAGTATTCCTTTTCCTACAATCCATCAATTGAAAATAAAAAGAAAATAGAATATACAAGTCAATTCTAATTTTAAAAACCGTATATTTCCGGTTAAGAATATTGAATATAACTTTACTTTTAGGCTGCTACCACTTGATTTAGCAGGAAATGGACCCTATGACAAAGATTGAAGAAGAATTTGCACAATGGCGGACCCAGAAATTTTATCAACGGTATTCACAAAAATAAATAATAATAAATTGATTCAAAACTTTTAATTTATAAATTACATCGATTCATCGATTTTCTATGAATGTAACTAGACAATCATTCATAAATTGGTCCCCATTTGATTTCGAATATCGTTCTTGGCGAATTCCATTTTAAACTAAGCTAAGATTTTAATTATTTTTAAATTTAAATTACACTATGCTAAAATTGTAAAAAATATGGACTTAAATAAAGAGGACTAAATGGGTTAAGTGAACTAATATAAAGTGGTTGACCTTGTAACCCGACCCGACTCGTACGGGTCAGACAAGGTCAATTCGGGCCATATAGGATGTTTGACCATATAGAGTTTGGTTTTTCTAGTAGTGGGAGGACCAGGACTGAATTTGTCCCAGTGGGATCCCCTAAGTGGAGTAGCCGAGTAGCTGATCTAATCTCAAGTGCTAGTATGTGAGAAATTGTCAAAACTGAGCTCTTGTCCACCAGCACTATTATGAATAAAATTATTGCTTGATGTAGTTTCAAAATGAGTAATTTGTTTAAATATAGACATTTGAAAACTATAGATATTCGATAATGTAGGTATTTGTCAATGTAGTTATTTTTAAACGAATCATTTTCATGTTACTATTTTACCCTTACATATTTAATGCATTACATTATCTTGTTTTCTATTCCAATAAAACCAACCACGTAAACAAAAATCATTATCAACCAACAAAACATATTATTTGGGTACGAGCTATGTATATTGTATAATACTACTTTCTTATTTCAAATAAAAAATTTATGTTGATTTTTTACCACCACAACCAATAATTGAAACTACTCTCCAAAATAGTAACCGATTTTATTGAAAATATTATTGGAATTAAATGTAAACTATTGGGTTTATCAAAACAAATAGAGAATAGTTAGTATTTGGTTTATGAGAAAATGGTGGTGTTTTTTTTTTGTGAGAAACAAAGCGCAGAGGGCGCTCTAACCCTTATGTTTTAACTAAGCGAATCGTTTGGACTCTAATCCTATCAAAATACAACCAATATCTCAAAGCAGGCTCGGTTAATCGTAAAAATGAACTCCAACAGATAATGAATGGCCTACAAAGGCCAAATAATCAGCAATAAAGTTGCTCTCACGAAACACGTGGATAAGCTGAACCTTCCAATCCAACTATAGAAGCTTTCTCACCTCAGACGCAAAAATATGGTGAGGGTTGCGTATAGGGGCCGAGTGGATAAGATCAATCCATGCAGTTGAATCAGTCTGTAAAACAATCTTACGTAGCCCTTTGTTCCAAGCCATTCAGAGACCATGAACCATCCCTGCTAACTCGGCATGTGTAATGGATCCTCCTCCAAAATTGACTGCGAAAAAGCATTAATAAATCTTTTATCACTTCCCCTAAGTATGCCACCATCCGCGGTGCGGCCCCCCTACGCTCCTATTACTAATCCATTGGTATTGAAACCAGTGGCGGATTCAGAAATTTTAGATAGGGGTGTCCTCATCTAAAAATTTAATTAAATTAATAATTAAATAATTATTAAATAAGAATATATATGACTTGTACAAAATGCAACAAAGCACAAGACGTGTTTTGTATTCTGAAAAAATTGTAAAATATCATCGATGTCTTATAATGCACTACAAAATCTCTCTCGATATATCCTACTAGACAAGGGGAGTCTGTAATTGAGTTTAATCGTTAGCTTTTGAAAATAATTGGGGATAAAGAATAACTTTTTACTAGTATATTTGGATTTAAAATACAAGAATAAATGAGTTGTGGTCAAATGAAAAATATGTTTCCTAATAATAACAACGACCAAAGTTCAAATTACATAAGCTACCACTTAAACGTTTTTATTTACACATATGCAAACTACCACTGGAAGTTCGATAATCATTTTTCCAATTTTTAAGAGTGTCCCGCTATCAATTAAATTTTTTTCACCAATATACAAACTACTATCGGGGGTTGAATAATCGTGTTCCCAAATTTTAGGGGTGTCCCGAGACACCCCCAAAGTGCCATGTATCCGCCACTGATTGAAACAGTCCATCCATCCAGGGGTTCCTGCCAGCTGATCAGCCTTTGAACGAGTCCCAACCCTTCTCCCAACACTTGTCACCACCTCGACCAGGAAAGATCCACTTGTCTTCTAAGCTTCTTGATATGGTGAACGAGTTGGTTGATAGTTGCGAGCTTCTTCTCAAATACCCAGAGATTCCTGTTCAGTCAAAGTTTGCAGCAAAAGTTAGCAAAAAGGGATGACCCGATTGTATTGCTCCGATCTGCAAGGTAGTGCAACATCCACTTATCAATATCATTCTCAAAGAAGACCGCATCCGGTTCATCCATTAACACTTTCGACCAAGCTGTGCGGGCATATGGGCAATCTCGTATTACATGGATTAGAGTCTCCAGACCATTGTCGCAGATAGGTCAGTTATCTCCTTGAGCTAAGTGTAGACATCGTCTTTCTCCTTTCGTGAGCAACTGGCCATGCAGAACCAACCAGAGGAAGGTTTACGTGTGCTCCAGGCTGTCCACACAGGATATTTATGGCCACCCTCCGCCTCTCCTGCTCGAAGTAGCTGGTAAGTTGACTTGATCGAAAACTCACCAGAAGCTGACAACCGCCAGCTTGGTGTGGCCGCTCCAGGCTCCTGGGGAACAAGATGAAGCTGTATGATGTAGGCAAAATCGCGGTTTAAGTTTAAAAACTTACTTTTTACTTTTTAGGTCACCAAAAAGTTTATATGCAGAATTTCATTTTTATAACTATTGTAGTTAAAACTGCGCTTTTAAGTTTAAAAGCTTCATTATCATCTCCTCTGGAAGGAAAGACCGAAGATCGTCTATATCCCAATTCTCATTCAGAACGAGCTCGCCAACAGTTGAAATCCATACCGCCTTAAAAAAATTCTCCTCAAACTGAACTGATGGCGGTCTGTCCTGAAGCCAACGATCTGTACAGAATGTCGTTTGTTGTCCGTTTTTTATGTTCCACATTATACCTTGTGGTATGAGATGCTGCTTACTTATGATTTCCCATCACAAGTTGGGACAGCCTTCCATTCACCCGTGACCTCCATCCTACTTCCATAGCTCATAAATATTTTGATAATGATAGTTCAAGCCCAAAAACTGCATGGCTCCGTCACCAATGGCCAGGAAATCTTTAACATGAAGGCTTTTTTTCCCATTAGATCAATGAAGGATTTTTTAGAAGAGAAGCGAAGGGTTGAGAGAGAGAGTAAAGTTAGAGAGAAGTACCCTCTACACTCTCTCCTGATTTTCTTTCCCCTTTGACCGTTAGAGCAATGTCTCCAACGGATGAGACGACTGTTAGAAGCAGGGAACCGCCGAATTTGCCGTCGGGATCCCCTGCCCAACCCACCAAAAAGTCGAAATCGACCTCCAACGCCGGCTTCGGTGGACAGGGAGAGATGGATGTTGCGTGGTAACTGCAACTGATGAGGCAGATAGCTTCGATGAAGATGTAGTTATGAAGAGTCAGGAAGGGGCGAAGACTCAGCCGCTCAAAGGGGGAGAGGGATCCCCAAAATGCATCCAATCGTCTTACAAAGACCGAATGCTCAAAAATGGCCCGCCAATCCATATTCCAGAAGGGATGAACTCATGTCGGATGAGTATGATAATGAAGATGCTGATGACGACCAGGAATGCCCTACTATTCGAATCGAGAAGAGAACAGTTGCGAAAATTTTCCAAAAGTTCCAGAGAGCCATTACCTTTAGAATCCTGGGGAAAAGCTTCCCTTTCGCCTTCGTCCAACAAAGAACCCAGAAACTCTGGGCCAGAACAGGGGGCGTCCACATCAATGATGTGGGCAATGGCTATTTCCAGGAAACCTTTGATTCCCAGATGGATCGGGACAGAGCCCTCTACGGCGGGCCATGGACGATGGAGGACTACTACATTGTCTTGGAACCATGGAGGATCGGTTTCAACCCAGACTTCGACACGATCGATAGAACGGCAGTATGGGTAAGGCTTCCAAGACTCCCACTTGCTTACTTTGACCATGAGATCCTTACTGATATTGGGAACAAGATTGGAAGGATCGAGAAGATTGACTTCAATACTGCCAATGGGGTCAGAGGCAACTATGCTCGGATCTGTGTTGAAATCGACCTTCAAAAAAGGCTGGTCTCAAAGTACAGGATTAAACGCAAGGTGAGACGAATTGAATACGAAGGCCTCCACACGGTCTACTTCTCCTGCGGAAAATTTGGGCATCTGGAGGAAGATTTCCCTGAGAACAAATCAGGGAAGGAGGAGCACAGTGAGAAAAACGAAGAGATGAGTAAAAAGCAGGAAATTCGTCCGGAGATCCTCGAAGAATTCGGGCCATGGATGTTAGCCACCAGAAATAAATGGAAGAAACAACCACAGAGAAGGCACTCGAACAGGGAAGGGGAAGGAAAGAGAAGCAAAAAAGCCGATGTCGCGCCAACAGGATCACGTTTTAGCTCCCTTCTGGAAGAGGTGATGGAGGAAGTCGAAACCACTGAAAATGCAGGAGATAATCCCAGTGAGGATGCTGCTTCCAAACCTCATCCAAAGGGAGATTCCAAGACACAAAAGAAGACTGATTGCCAGAAGGAGAAAGTGAACAAAGGGAAAGACAAGGAGAGCAAACTGAAGAATAAAGCAGATGGTAAACAGAAGCAGAAACAGGGCACTGACAATAGAAAGGAGAACCAGAAGGAGTCACCCGAAGCCCTCAAGTCAGCATCCACATCCAAATTGATCAGCAAAGGCACCCTGACTCCCTCTAATGGCACCCTCGGGTTAAGACAGGGAAATGGGGACAAGGTCAAGAAAGGGGGAGCTGTGGGCACACCAAAACAGGGGACATCTCTCTCTTTAACGCCCACCTCTAAGGATGACCACAAACAAAAGAAACCCCCAGATGAATCCACTAGTGGCAATGGTAGCCGCACGAAACAGATCACCCCAAGAAACCAGGAACGAGTGATCTGTGGAGGTGCCAATGGTGGCCAGCAAGAAGACACAATTCCCCCTAGGAGGATCTCATTTGGTCAAGCCAATGTGCCAACAGGAGAACAGAAAAATATCAATGTGATCTCCTATGTTAAGACAGAGAGCAGGAAAGAAAATGGAGCGACGGCCAAAGCCGTCGATACATGTTGATTCCCACTCCCGGGGTGTTTCAGGAGATTCATCTTCCTCAGTTTTAATGATAAAGATCCTATCCTGGAATTGCAGGGGTGCGAAGCACCAAAAGTTCAAACCCACACTCGATTTGTATAGAGCTGCTAATTCCCCAAATGTGGTATGTATCCTTGAACCACGAATTAGTGGGAAAGACGCTTTGAATGTCATCAAGACCTTAGGTTTTGATTCATGGGAAATTTCTGATGCCTCTGGATTCAGCGGGGGTATCTGGGTTCTTTGGGATAGCCAGCAGATCAACCTGGAACTCATTGATTGCCAGAAACAGTTTATCCATATGAGATACTGGAGTGGAACCAAGTGGTGGGGGTGATCACAACTGTGTATGCTAGTCCTAATAAGCACGATCGTAAAGATTTGTGGCAGAAATGGAGACACCAGCTCGGGATTTGGGAGAGGACACGACAATTTGGGGACTGGAAAGGGATGGCAGGTTCAGGTTCAAGTCAGCCTACCTCCTTGCTGCCAATGAGACTGGGAACGATCTTGAACTGGGATGGAAAGAGCTCTGGAAATGGAAGGGACCAAGCAGAGTGAAACATTTCCTCTGGCTCGTTCTACACAACAGGCTTCTCACCAACTATGAACGAGCAACCAGAAACATGACATCAGACGCAAACTGCAAAGCTTGTGATGGTGAGATTGAAACTACTGAACATATTCTCAGACATTGCAGAAAGACAGAAGGAGTAAGGCGATTCCTAAATATTGACCATCAGCCACAGGATTTGAGGAACTTCAGTCAATGGATGATGGACAATCTTAGAGGAGAGAATGGGGCGGGGGGGGGGGGGGGTCAGATTTGGCATTGCTTGATGGTTGATCTGGAAGCAGAGAAACTAAGAGGTGATGGATGGAAAAAGATACTTTGAAGCGGGCCTCATTAGCAGAATCTGTTCGTGGGTTCGTGTGCATGAACAAGCAAGAATCAATGATGAAAGGAGCATACTGATGCCAAAGAACCATTACATCTCCTCACCCATTGCGTGGAAACCGCCTCGTGAGGGATGGCTACAAATCCAGACTGATGGGTCGGTCCGATCCGAGTCAGGCAATGCTGCTGCAGGGGGTTAATCCACAACAACCTTGGGCACTGCCTGGAGGCCTTTGTATGAAACCTGGGACACTGCACAATCACCATGGCTAAGCTGAAGGGAACTAAGATTGGACTCCATCGAGCGTGGGAAATGGGATTCCGCAAGGTAGAACTCAAGCTGGATTCATCTACAGCCTTCACCATCATGAAGAACCACCTGGACCAAGACCATCGCCACTGTCTTATTGCTGCTCGGATCGGAAAGTTTTTTTAATTGGATTGGGATGTTTCTGTATCCCATGTTTATAAGGAGGGGAATTTTGCTGCCGATTATTTGGCAAGCAAAGGCCACGAGGAAACTTTGTTCGAAATTTGGTTGAATCGGACCGGTTTTGGATTGAACCAACCAACCAGTTCGGGATTAAATCAACCAAATAAGATGAATCAAATTCATGGCCACATGGAAATTTGTGATGCAAAGTTTAAGTCCTTTTTGAACTTTAATCATCACGTGGTGCATGGAAATTGGCAGTTAGTGGCCAAACAATGCAACCATTCCATATATTTGAATTTGAAAGCCACCAAGCAAAGCTTTGCCATGCCTGAATACGAATGGTGATGGTGGTTAAATTAATGAAACAAGGCGGTGCTTGGCTAATGATAATTAAGCCACGTACCAAGCAATATATTGTTTGGATATTGGCGGTTGATCATGATAATTAAGGCATGTGCCGAAGCAATACAATGATTCATGGTAAAGCAACACATTGTTTCAACCACTATAAATAGATGTGTTCGGCTGGTGGAGGGGACACACCAAAAATTATTCTTCTTCCTACTAAACTTCTAAGTATGCTTTAGGTACTTAAGTCTGGAACCTAAAGTGGTGATAGTTTTATCCTACGAAGAAATTTCCTATAACCCTAGGCTTGTTGAGGGGGAAATATTCTTTACGGAAAGTGAACGTAGTTCACGACTCTATCATAATCCTAGTCACCCGGTCTCGGGCTATCGTACGTGTACCCTCGTCTCAAAAAGTCCCAACAATCATAAAGAATATTTTTCCGGTACGATGGCTCGAACCGCTCTTTACAAAAAAAACCGGTTCCGGTCCATGGAATTATGAGAATTTTCGATGATGGGTATTTCATCAATGGTAGTAGAAGATGGGTGTTCTTCGTACTAGTCTCATGGTGTATTCCATATCCGGAAGGTAACTTGGAAGAGGGATGATTCGAAGATGAGGAAGAAGGAGAATGATTCGTAAAATGGAGAAATAGAAGAATGAAAATTGTATTTGGGTAGGTCACATACTCAATGGTAAATTTGTCTAATTCTCTATTCGACGTTTACGAAGTGCTAGACAAATATGGATTTTTTGGTGGTTTGATGGTGTGGTTTTGTCTAAGTGGTTTATGTTAAACCAAGGAGACAAAATTGTATATACAATGTTTGATGATTCTGGTAATAGAGTCGTTGTGTTTGTATGTAGATGACATATTTATCTTTGGGACCAATCAAAGATAAGTAATTTTGTCTAGTGGTTTTTGTTATTTTAAACCAAGGAGACAAAATGTACACAATTTATGATGATTCTGGTAATGGAGTCACCATACATTTGTATGTATAAGACATGCTTATCTTTGGAACCAATAAAAGATAAGTGAACTTTGATAAAAAGTTGTTATTTCAATTCTCCATGAGGGACACGGGGGAGGCAAATGCATGTGATTCGGTGTATTGAATCAAGCGGAATGACAAAGAAGATTTCTTCTCTCAATTTTTTTACATGAGAAGGTACTTGCATAAATTCCATTGTAGGAATTTATGGTTAATACTGGAAATCAGTTTTACAACTGGAGTATTCCATGTCAAATTCGGGGCTCGATGTATGCATGACTTACATGATGCTAGATATCGCATATGCGATAGAACAATTAAGTTGGTACGTGATGAATCCTTGTTCTCATCATTTGAAATGAAATGAGGTGTGTACTAGGATATCTCAAAGGCACACTGTATTGACTAATAGTGGCTTTTCATAAATTTTGGAAGGATTTATTGATGTTAGTTGGATTTCTCATGTTAAAGGTCATACTTCAACATCGAGATGGGTCCTCTTGCTTGGGGGAGGTGCCATATTTTGGCCCTCTAGAAAGCAAACTTGCATCACTAAGTTTCACAATGGAATCAAAGTTTGTGTGGTTTTGGTTTCTCTTAGAGAAGAGACATAATTGTTGAGAGGTTTGGTTTATGACATATATTTATGGCCTAAACCAATCTCACCTATTACTATCATTTGTGATAGTAATGCTAATTTGACTAAGGCATATAGTCAAGTGAAAATGACAAGTACGGTCATGTGCAGGGGCGTAGCCAGGATTTTGTCGAGGGTGGGTCCATTTAGAAAAAATACATACGATAAAATAATTTTGTTAGCTTTCTAAATTGTTTATGATATAATTTTGTATTTGCAAAAACTTGGTAAATTAAATTATATGTCAAAACTATTAAGAATATCACCATATATGTATCAAACAATTATTTATGATTTAGTTAGACATTTGCTTTTGAATCGTGTTCTTCGTCAAGACCGTTTAGTATCATTAACTCGAGTTGTTAGGAAAGATTTAATAATGAATCTAATACTATTTAGTATTTACTAACACTTTCCTGCTTAGTAGAACCAACTTATGCGTGCTTAAAGTTTACGTAAATCCGAATATCATGTGTTTAACAAATGGGGTTACAAAGATTCGAACAAATGATATCTGGTCAACCATTCTCAATTAGGAGCGCCCTAAATTTCATTCCCAATTAACTATTATACTAATTTATTAATTTTTTCCTTAGGAAACACCTGTTACAATCTCCCTACCCCTGATTGAAATAAAATTATTTTTACAAATGAATTATGATTTGGTGGAAATTTGTTATAAATATTGAATACATACATCTTCAATTTTGGTCGAATCATATACATCATTATCATTTGTACATAGCTCGTTATGAATACATTGAATATGTCAACGCTCGTTATAAATTATACATCAAATATTTCAAAGGTCTACCAATTTCATTTAAATACATATTATTTTCATACCCAATTAACTATTGTACCTAATTTACCATTTTCTAAGCCGAGCCAGGATGGGTCCCGGGACCCACCCTCTAACTCTCTCCCTCCGCCCCTGGTCATGTGGGAGTAAGGCACGGTAAAATCTGTGAACTGATCATTCATAGAGTTGTGTCTAGACAGTATGACCAGACTCGAAATAATTTGGTTGATCATTTGACGAAATGGTTAACTAGTGACTTGGTGATCAAGTCTGTGAAAGGGATGGGTTAAAAGTCCATATAATTTCTAGTAATGGGACACCCAATTCCCCTCTAATACAACGTTAGAGGCTGAATTCAATGTGGAAAGCTCATTATCAGAAATTGAAAGCACATAATTTGTCATCCCGAGGTATGTGCTTGTTACCCTACATGAGAGAGGAGGATGAAGTTCAAACTTCTTAATTGAATCTTTGAAAAAGTGTATTATGTGGGTACATGAATAAGAGATTCAACCTACGTAAGCCTGAAGTGTAGCCGCTTCAAGAAACCTGGACTTTGGTTTCGTGTGCGCTTATGAGAAGGATTGGGCACATGGCGGGTAATAGTGTCAAGGCGCTTAGAAGTTTTGAAAACTTAAGTGTATATTATCTTCGAATATTCATATGAGTCAATGGGTTCAATCGTTACTGACACCCTTTGTATTCGAGTATTCGTCAAGTGTAATATACTAAGGTGAAAATTCAATCGTCACGACATTTTCATTTATGCTTAAGTTTTGTTGGAAGAATGTTGAATGTTGTGATTTTAGTGCATTCTATGAATATACTAAAATGGGGGAGGAATGTTGGAAATTTGGTTGAATCGGACCGGTTTTGGATTGAACCAACCAACCAGTTCGGGATTAAATCAACCAAATAAGATGAATCAAATTCATGGCCACATGAAAATTTGTGATGCAAAGTTTAAGTCCTTTTTGAACTTTAATCATCACGTGGTGCATGGAAATTGGCAGTTAGTGGCCAAACAATGCAACCATTCCATATATTTGAATTTGAAAGCCACCAAGCAAAGCTTTGCCATGCATGATACGAATGGTGATGGTGGTTAGGCGGTGCTTGCTAATGATAATTAAGCCACGTACGAAGCAATATATTGCTTGGATATTGGCGATTGATCATGATAATTAAGGCATGGGCCGAAGCAATACAATGATTCATGGTAAAGCAACGCATTGTTTCAACCACTATAAATAGATGTGTTCGGCTGGTGGAGGGGACACACCAAAAATTATTCTTCTTCCTACTAAACTTCTAAGTATGCTTTAGGTACTTAAGTCTGGAACCTAAAGTGGTGATAGTTTTATCCTACGAAGAAATTTCCTATAACCCTAGGCTTGTTGAGGGTGGAAATATTCTTTACGGAAAGTGAACGTAGTTCACGACTCTATCATAATCCTAGTCACCCGGTCTCGGGCTATCGTATGTGTACCCTCGTCTCAAAAAGTCCCAACACACTTTTGGTACACATCCTTACAATGTGTACGACCCAACTTTGTGTAACTGGCACTTGTATGATTCCATGGCAATCTCCATGGATCGTTCTATTGTTAATACGATTTAGGATGCACTGACGCCCGTCTTCTTACCCAAAAAAAGGCTTTTTTTTCATTCTGGTAGTTATGCCCAGCCCAAGACCCCGCCCTCTTCTTTCAGTCTACAGATTTAAGTTCGGTTCATAAAGCCATCCTAAAGTTCAGAAGAGAGCGGGCCCAAACTTACATAGTCACCGTGGGTTTCTAACATGAAGCCCAAAATGCTCGTTGATGATAAGGCCCATTTATTGGACACATGCACTTCTCAGTTCTCATTGGCAAATTGCACATTATCAAGTAAGCCTGCGGTTGAAGGAATAAAATTAGTATTACAACTTGTGCATTCCTTTCGTTTCCTTGGACGGCCAACAATGTATTTTGGACCTACTACCCTTGGAAGCCAGTGCCATCTCTGTCCATATGTAGGATCCAAAGCCTGCATTGTCTGTCAGACTGTCACTCAGCTTTTACTTGTCCTCATCTTATTGCTCAATCCTCCATATGGGAATTTTAGATGATCACCGGAGATACTGATATTGATTGACGATGTTGCAATCATAGCATCCCCATTTTAAAAGCTTTAATTAATTAATTAATTCAACCCATCATTTACTCTGGACTCATTGTTGTTTATAGAGAAAGAAACTTGTATTAATAGATTTTGGTTTTGTTAGACGAATGAATTACGTACATGAATATTAACTTTCTAAAATATTTGTTCATATATTTATAGCACACATCTATTTCGATCTCCCGACTCCGTCAATGAAGCTAACTTATCTTTTATCTTCAATTCAACTACTTGATTGCTTATAATAAGATGTGCTTAGATATGTAATTACATTTTTTCATATATTCAATAAAAAATTCATAATTTTAAATACATGCATACCATAATGAGCTAAAAAGGCCATTTAATATGCGATCGAATGACTAAAAAGGCCAGTTAATTCACCACCTCCCATTTATTTTAGCAGCAGAATCACCAATTAAATTGATTTGTCTCGTATATCCCAAAATCTTTCACAACGATTATACTTGGCGAGCTTCGTTGCTTGTCACAACCCACCAAAAGTTTTGGATATTCCGCCAAATATTTTTTTAGAATCATTCAACATATATAAGCTCACTTTCACCATAAATAACTATTATAATCATGCCGTATCTATCAACAGCAGCAACAACAACCACAACGAAAAAGGAAAGAAAAAAAGACAAATTTCGCTTTGTGCCTCCCTTAGCCGGCCATTCTCAAATCTTCCCAACATTCCACTATAAACCAACTCAAATTAAAACACTAGTTTTACATAGACATCAAGCAATCAATGGAGCAAGCGATGCTCCCTCCGAACCTGGTCCCCGACGAGGCGAACCCAGAGTGGCTTAACAAAGGCGACAACGCGTGGCAGCTGTCGGCGGCGGCGTTCGTGGGCCTCCAGACAATCCCGGGCCTGGTCATCCTCTACGGCAGCCTGGTGAAGAAGAAATGGGCCGTCAACTCGGCCTTCATGGCCCTCTACGCCTTCGCCGCCGTCATGGTGTGCTGGGTCGGGTGGGGATACCGCATGTCGTTCGGCGACAAGATGCTGCCGTTTTGGGGCCGCCCGGGGACCTCGCTGGACGAGGACTTCCTGCTGAGGAAGGCGTTTCTGGGGAACTTCCCCAACGCCACCATGGTGTTTTTCCAAGGGGTTTTCGCCTGCATTACGTTGGTTTTGGTGGCCGGGAGTCTGCTGGGCCGGATGAATTTCCTGGCTTGGGCCATGTTTGTGCCGCTTTGGCTCACGTTCTCGTACACGGTGGGCGCCTTTAGCGTTTGGTGCCCCGACGGGTGGCTGGCCAAGTTGGGGATCATTGATTTCTCCGGCGGCTACGTGATTCATGTCTCCGCTGGTTTCGCCGGCATCACGGCGTCGTTTTGGGTAAGGCCTAGCCTAGTGTACGCTCTCTTCTTGTCCTTTTTCTCAAGTTTAGTGTAGTAAAGTAATGCACAAGTAAAAGTGTAAAACTTACTTTCATGTAACTATACATCATGTTACAATTTGTGGTTGGAATAAGTCATTTCATTGGACTGTAATTGAGATATTAAAGTGCATAATTAGGGGTTGTATTAATTTGTTTATTTGCCGGCGAAATATATATGTATATAGGTGGGGCCGAGGTTAGACAAGGACAGGGAGAAGTTCCCGCCGAACAACATAATCCTGACGCTGGCCGGAGCGGGGCTGCTGTGGATGGGCTGGAGCGGGTTCAACGGCGGCGGACCCTTTGCGGCCAGCATCGACGCGTCCCTCGCCGTCCTAAACACACACGTGTGCACCTCCGTCAGCCTGCTGATGTGGCTGCTCCTCGACTGCATCTTCTTCGGCAAGCCATCCGTCATCGGCGCCGTCCAGGGCATGATCACCGGCCTCGTCTGCATCACCCCTGCCGCAGGTAACTAAATTAATTTAATTCTATTACCCCCACCATAAACATACCGTATTTTCTTAGAAAGTATCCGACGGTTGGTCAGATCCGAAATACTAGAAATTCGAATATGTGATTTCTAGGTCTAAGTATATGAAACAGTTGAACTACGATTAAAATGTCGTATAACACATGTTTCTTGTTGACAATGGAGCAGGTGTGGTGCAAGGGTGGGCAGCAGTAATAATGGGAGTAGTGTCCGGAAGCATCCCGTGGTACACAATGATGGTCCTCCACAAGCGCCTCGCCTTCCTCACCCACGTCGACGATCCCATGGCCATCTTCCACACCCACGCCGTCGCGGGGAGCCTCGGCGGCATCCTCACCGGCATCCTCGCCGTCCCCAAGCTCTGCCGCCTCTTCTTCATGGTGCCCGACTGGGAGCGCTACACGGGCCTCGCCTACGCCCTCCAGAACAACCACGCCTCCGCCGGGTTCCGCCAGCTGGGCGTCCAGGCCGCGGGGCTGCTCTTCATCGCGGGCCTCAACGTCGTCGTCACCAGCGCCATCTGCTGGCTGGTCGGGCTGCTGGTGCCGCTGAGGATGTCGGAGGACAAGCTGTACGTCGGCGACTACGCCGCCCACGGCGAGGAAGGGTTCGCGCTGTGGGGGGAGGGCGAGGCGGCGGCGGCGGGTGGCGTGGCGAGATCCGGCAGCTCGGTGGGGCTGGGGAGTACTTACTCCAAGCCTGGCTCGCCGTACGAGAATTATGTTTCGAGAAGCTTCGAGAACTCCAAGGATGTGGGGCCAGCGGCGTACGGGGGCAAGGATAATCAGGAGGACCAAAGCTATGTGTACTCGTTCAACCCGAAGAGCGGGCTGCCGGTGGAGTTTGTGGCCGGGTACGGCGGCGGTAGGAGGTATGAGAACTCGATGGCGACGGTGAGCGAGGAGAAGTCGCCGTACGACGACGGGCAAGGGCGGAGGTATACCAACTCGTTGTACGACGCTGATGCGTCGAGGTCCGTTCAGATGGTTTGATGATTGTAATTTAATTTTTTGGGATCAAGTTATTATTGTTTTTTTCTTTAGTAATTTGACAAGGAGCAAGGAGGACTTGGTTTCAACTTTCACGGGATGTAAAAAGGTGTCCTGCTTCATCATGAAGATATCTAAATCAAGTTCAGTCCAAGTCCATGTCGTTTTGTTTGCTATTACTAAGTTAATTTTAATAATTTAGTTGGCTTAGTTTAGTTAATGTTTATAGGAGATGTTAATTAGCTCTAGCTCGATAACATTGTTTTAAATGGTGTAGCCATGAAGCAAAAATCGAGGGTCCAGTGGCTTAAGAAGGGTGACAAGAATTCATTCGTACTTTCATACGGTCACTAGGGCTCGTGGAAAACAGAATTTTGTGGCTGGCCTCCATAATAATGCGGGGGAATGGATCACGGATGAGAGAGGGAAGGCTGATGTGGCCACGGATTTTTACCAAACTCTCTTTACTTCTGAAAATCAGGTGCTTGATATGACTAATGGGGTAGCTGATCTTCTCATAGCATAGCGTGTTACTGATGTTATGAATGCTAGCCTCACTGCCGAGGTCCTTCCCAGCGAGGTCCGAAAGACGGGTTTCTCCATGGGATTGAAATGGGCACCTGGGTCGGATGGCTTCACCGGAAAAAATTTTAAAGCATTCTGGGATATTGTGGGTGAGTCGGTGATTGCGGCGGTCTGCTCGTTCTTTTCGACTAGCAGATTGCTCCGCAGCTTTAATCATACCTGGCTGACTTTGATCCCGAAGGTTGATAATGTTGAGACCATGAAGCAGCTCCGCCCCATTAGTCTTTGCCAGTTTGTTTACAAAATTATCACTAAAATTATGGCTGAAAGGCTAGCTGGTTTCCTTCCTCAGATTGTTTCAGAGGGCCAGAATGCTTTCATTCGCGATCGGCAAATAATTGAGAATGTCCTCTAGGGCACGAGTTAATGCACTACTTGAAAATAAAGAATCGAGGCAAGAAAGGGTACATGGCTCTAAAGGTTGACATGGAAAAGGCCTATGACAGAGTTGAATGACCTTTTTTGCTCGTGATTCTTGAGAAGTTGGATTTTAGCTCAACCTGGAGGGGTTGGATTCAAGAGTGCCTTAGATCGACATCTTTCTCTGTGCTCATGAATGGCTCACCCTTAGGTTTCTTCTCTCCGTCCAGAGGGCTCAAGCAGGGTGATCCTCTCTCTCCCCTTCTGTTTGTGCTTTGCACGGAGGGATTTGTAGCCTTGCTTCGGAAGGCTATTCTCGAAGGGAATTTGGAAGGGGTCAAAGTTTCCCCTCGGTGTCCTCGTATCTCACATCTGTTTTTGCGGATGATTCTTACTTATTCCTAAGGGGTACCCGGCAAGAATGTGAGAACTTGATCACGGTGTTAAATGAGTACGAGGAACTGAGTGGCCAGCGCGTTAATCTGGCTAAATCGGCGGTTTGTTTTAGTAAGAATATAGCGCTTCTGGATCAGGAATTTCTTGCCCAGATTCTGGGGGTGGGGGCGGTGGGTGTCCATGACAAATATCTGGTCCTCCCTACCCTTATAGCCAAGTCCAAAATGGCTACATTTCGGTACCTGGAGGAAAGACTGCTTGCTCGGCTTCGGGGATGGAAACAACAAACTCTGTCTTGGGCGGCGAAGGAGACTCTGATCAAGTCATTTGCTCTAGCCTTACCCTTATATGTCATGTCTTGTTTTAAGCTACCTCTGTCGCTGTCGCCTCCTGGATAAACATGTGGCAAGATTTTGGTGGGGTGTGGAGGATGACCATTCGAAGATTCACTTGATGTCTTGGCGGAACATGTGTCGGAGTAAACATGAGGGTGGGATGGGATTTAGGCGCTTTGAGCATTTCAATCATGCACTTCTTGCTAAGATTGGCTGTCGAATCCTTAACGATCCGACCTCGCTGTTAGCCCAGGTATATAAGGGGAAGTATTTCCCCAAGACGAGATTCTTGGAGGCTACTGCGCGTTCTCGCCCCTCCTGGGGGTGGTAAAGTATCCTGTTTGGGCGTCAATTATTGGTGCAAGGCCTCCGTTGGCAAATTGGTAATGGCAGGTATGCTCCGTTTCTGGACTCGAGTTGGGTGCCTCAGCTCCATGCCATTGCCCCTACGTACAACCCCCAAGTGTTACCTGCGGATGGGAATTTGTGTGTTGCCGAGGTTATATGCCAGGATGGGGGGCGGTGGTGTGATTCAAAGCTTAGTCAGTGGTCCGACCCAGCCTATCACCTGACTGTTAACCAAAGTAAAAAGGATGGGCGTTGGCGGGCCTCAACCAATTGGATTGATAGGTGAAACTGGATCCGATTGTGGGACGTTAATATCCCCCCTAAGTTGAAGGTGTTCCTCTGGCAGATTTTCAATCGGATCCTCCCCACGACGGAAGCACTGCTGGAAAAGATGTCCAAGTCCACACTAGGTGCCAGTTTGCTGGGCGGATGCCGAGACGATGGAGCACTTGTTTCTTGAGTGTCCGGTGGCTAGGGAGTTATGGGACTGCAGGTTTAGAATACCTTGGACAAGGACTTCCTCGTCATACCTTCCCGCTTTTCCTGAAGCGGCTTTTGCTTATCATTCACCAGCCCCCATTGGTTATGGCTGTGGTTGCAGTACTGTGGAGGATCTGGCGGTCTCGCAACTGGGTTGTCTTTTAGGGCAAGTACTTTGGGTTCCCAGCTTTAATGAGGCAATACCAGCAACAGCTTCAGGAATGGTTGAACTTTCCGATAGATGAGACGAGTAGATTTTCTGTCTCCCCTGCGCCACTAGAAGGGGTGCTCCCCTGAGTGGGCTAATCTGTAGGTGGGATGGGGCGACTAAGCAAGGCTCTCATTCGGCAGGAGGTATTGTTATGTTGGACAGTGGAGGGAGGGTCATATTGGCTAAAGGTGTTCGGTTTGATGGGATTGATGATCCTCTAGTTGCCAAAATGCTCACGAATCGGGAAGCTATTTCTTGGTGCATTTTGTCTGGCTTTTTGGCGGTGCAACTGGAAGGTAATGCCAAGGTTATTATTGATAAGATCAATCTAGGGATCACAAGTGATAGTCGGATTGACGCCTTGCTGGTGGAGGTGGTGGAATGTTTAGCGCTTAACAGGGGGCTCATTGTATGATTTGTAGGTAGGAGTAATAATAGGGTAGCCCATTTGGTGGCTAAGAAGGCCCTTCATTTGTACCCGGCTATGAGTCGTTATTTTGATTATTTGGCCTAGTTGCGCTCAAGGGTGTAATTATCTTTTTTTTTTATCAATATATGATTATCTTCGTAAAAAAAGGCATGGAGGAAGAGAATAAAAAATTAATTGTGGTGATGATATAAGATTTATATTAAATTTTGAATAATAGGCATCAAATGTCTTAGTGACTTGATATTCACGAACTACAATATTTTTAATATTAATATTAATAGAAATAGTAAAGTGAGTTTTACAGTGAAAGTAAATCCCTCTAAATACTGTAGTCGGTAAAAAATGCTTGCCAACCATTATCTTATTGAACTTTGTTATGGTAATTTGCAAAATGGTCGACCTATTTACTGAAATGGTCGACCAGATGTACTATTTTTCATTATGCAATGTTCAACAAATGGTCGACCTCTTCTACTAAAAAGTCGACCACTTTACAAAAAAAAAACGGTCTACAATTTCCACCAAGCGGTCCACCACTTTCAACAACCGATAATAATATATATGTTTGCTAGTAAGAGAGTTAAAATTAGTACAAAAGCTAGAACATATATGACAAGTTTCTTGTGTGATTGTTCTCCCATAGATATGAAAAATGTTCTGCATATTTATTTCTTATATTTGACTTATTCTATAATGACTTTCATCATTCCTTCAAATTCTAAGTTTGCTTGTTTTTATCATATAGTTTTCTTGCGATGGATCAACTTTGTAGCTATTGTTGTTATGAATTTTTTTTACAATTATTGTTCTTATGAAGATGCTCAAAAAGTAGAGTATAATTGTTATACAATTGTGTCATATCTTCAAAGTCCATAAATCTCATATATCATCTTGCTCTTGTGAATTTTTATTCTAAAAGTGTTAAAAAGGGTGTTGTTTCTTTTGTCTTGGCCTATAATCTGCGTAGGAATTTGGTTGCCCACAAGTGATAGGACGTTGCATTACTACAAAATAAGTTCCTATTGTAAGTCTCATATTGTCCATTGTTTTCTTAATGCAAGTATAAGATAACTTTGTCCTTAGGGTGACCGTTCGCGAAAGCGAAGATTCTTCGCCTGAAGAGGTACGTAAACCATTTTGCGGAATCAGTATACTCTCTTGGCGGAAGCGGTCTACCTCATCCTATAAGCGGGTATAATTTGAAGATAAGTGTGTTATCAGGTCGACCCATTGCCGGAAGAGGAAGACCATTTGTCTCAACTGGTAGACCATTTGGTGTAAATGGTAAACCATTTTCTTGAAAAGTCTTCAAATAGTTGAACTATTCTATCAAGTGGTCGGCCACTTTTCAAGAAAATGGTCTACCACTTTCACCAAGTGGTCGACCTAATGGTGCACTTACCTTCAAGTGCTTGACCTCTTCGGTGGAAGAGGTAGACCATTTTCTTGAAACGTTGTCGACCTTTTGATGGAATAGGTCGACCATTTGAAGGTAAGTGTGTCATCAGGTCAACCACTTGGTGGAAGTGGTAGACCATTTTTTTGAAAAGTGGTCGACCACTTACCAGAGGAGGTCGATCGTTTTCTCCATGTTACGGTGACTTGCAAGTCATCATAGGCATACCCTAACTTATCTAACCTAGATAAGAAACAAAAATCATTATATTTTATACTGTTTAAGTTTTTAACGGACAAAATATAACACTGACACGCTATGACACAACACCAAACTGCGACCAAGTGTAATCGCGGAATGGAAATGCAGTATAGTGGAATCAAGTAATAAATGTCAACCCAGGACCTAGATGTACTGCCTACTCCGTGATTATCTATTATCTAGTGGACTAAGTGAATGTAGGTGAGTTCAAAGTAAAGCAGAAAGATAGCAGTAAATTGTCCAGTTTCATGAAGCAAGAGAAGAGTCACTCGGGAATGAGTCCTCCTAGCTCCTTAGTTAGGTTCAAGTTATAATTTCCTTTGGTTGATTTACTATTGATTAAACTGCGGAAGATCCGACAGTAGTTTGGAATCTCTTAAGCTGACCAAGCCCTCTTAGACATACTAACCGGCAGACGACTAGTCTTCACTGGGATAGAAATCTAAGGCAATTAACACAGAACTCCACTACTGGAATTGGATTCCAGTACAAAGCAGTGAATCGACTAAGTACTCTCGTATAATCAATTCACTATTACCGATTGAAGAAGCTCTAACAACCTAATATGATTCTATCTATCACAGATTGAAGAAGCTCTAACAACCTAATATGATTCTATCTATCACAGGTTGATGCAGAAATCAAGAGAAGTTGATCAGGATTCAATTTACTCAATAAACACACCTCAATAGATTATAATCAAACATTATATCAATCCAAAAGTCATTACAATTCAAATCCCTAACGCATGGAATTAGGGTTCTTAATACCCAAGTGAGAGAAAGGTCTACTTGATAGAGAGAGAGAGAGGGGAAAACAGAAATCAAAGCAGTCATACTTATAAAGATGAGAATAATCTTCTCTATGATGTCAATCTTCACTCCCGAGGATGCAATCTGGGCTTCAATGGTGAGAAATCCACTCCAAATAGCTCATAGGGTTTGTTCTTTGCACTTTCTCTCTCTAGAACTCTGTTTTTTGCTCAAAAAGTCGAATCCTCCTCTTTTGGGTCGAAACTGCCAGTTTATCCCGAGACAGACCAAAACACGGTCGTGGTCATGGTCGTGTCCAACTTTGTCCGCCCGTGTTCTTCTCATCACGTGGGAGAAACACGCCCATTCCAAGGAAAACACGATCGTGCCCAAGGGGGAACACGGTCGTGCTCTAGAACTGCCCGTGTTTTGCATTCTTCAGCAGCAGTCACCAACAAGCTCTCGGCATTAAAAACACTGGCAGGGTACACGACTGTGCTTTTGGTCAATGGCGCCGGTGGTTTCCCCTTGCAACGATTCAACTCGCGCACTAAAAAGCACTGGCGTGCCCCTTAGTGAACACGGCCGTGTGTTTAGGGTAGTCTGCCCGTGTTTTGCTCCAACTTCACCAAATGACCTCCAAATGACTCGAAACTCGTGTCTAGCCCTTCCTTTGATGTATGAGACCTGAAATGTGACAAAAGAGCACAACGAGCGTAAAATAGGCCAAAGACACACGACTACGAGCCGCAAATGGATAAGAAACAAGGGCGCAAATATGTGCAAATACATCATTATCAAACACACTATTCAATGTTACTAGACATTAAAACTCGGGGTAGATATTTGGGATTTCCTTCCCTCATTCAACGCTCCAAATGAGCAACATTCAGATTTATTGAAGATGCAGTGGTAAAACATCCCAAAACTCGTTGTTTCGCACTCATTCACTTACTATGACCTGAAACATCATAAACCAACACAACCTAGCGCAAATTAGGTCACGAGAGCGATAAAGCAAGCTCAAACGATGAAGAAATGATGGGGAAAACAAATACAGTGTTATCAGTAGGCTAGTAAGGACGAGTTGGGAGACATACCCAAGCATAATCCATACATATACTCATTAAAACAAATATATTCATACATAAACCCTAACACATATACATCTACATTCAAAACCTAAATCTAGGGTTTGGGGGTCTAGGCCCCAAAGTACCTAGAGGGATTACCCCTATGAAAAGAAAGGGGGGGGGGGGGGGGAAGAGACATACAAAGATGGGAAGAAAACATGAAGAATGTTCCACATATGCTGGCAATCCTCCAAAGCTCACCTTCTCTTCTTCTCCAAGCATCTACTTCTCTCTCTAACCTTACTCTAGAATAAAAAATATGCTAAAATCCAATCTGCTCAAGGGAAGTATTCCCCTATTTAAAGAATTCTGCAGATACAGGTAAGTTCACGAGCACGAGGCAGAAGATCGCATCCATGATCTTTGTGGGAGAGGTTGCGAGCTTGAGGATTATAGAATTCTGAGAAAGCATGCAAGTCAAGTGCAAGAGGCATAAAGTCGTGGTGATGATCTTTGGGGGAGAGGCTGCGATCTTGAGGGTCACCATTTACGCCTTATTGGATGTGGAATTCGCGGCCTGACATCACGGTCGCGATCCGAGATGTCACAGTCATGATCTTTATCGCGAGCACGAATAAAGAGAACCGCGAGTCTACTGTCGAGACTCTCTGATCCTCCCTTGGTGGCTACTCTTGAAGTTCGCGCCCTTCGCTCCAGAGTTTGTGGTCGTGATCTTAACACTAGAGGGCGCGATCTTGGTGCTTTAGTTCATGTCCCCACTTCGAGGTCGTGATCTTGGCACTGAAGGTTTTATCTTGGCTCTTTCGGTCGTGATATTTGCTCCTTCTACAGCGAACTCCATTTTTTGCTCCCTTTTCTACACATTAGCCTTATTCTCTCCCCTTTTTCGCTTATAACGTCAAATGCAACCTAGAATAACATGATATAACAAAAGAAAGCAATCTAGACTACAAATGACATTTTATAAATCGAATCATGCTCAAAATGACAATAAAACAACTAATAAATGAAGGCTAAATAACATCATTTTGGGTGTTATCACATATCAATGGTCAATGGTGTTGATGATCTAGGGTATCGAGCATCTATATCATTCTGTATGAAGGGCTGTGCATTTCTTTTCCTACACACTTAAAAATATATGCATATCACATAGATTGAGTTTCCCATGCAACATATAATGATTTGATAAGCAACAACTATAGTAACATACAATACAAGATAAAAGAATAAGATAATTAAAGCATTAGTAGCTGAAGCATAAGATGATATAAGCATCTAATTATAATAGCATCTCATTATGTCATAGAATAAATATGCGTCAAGCATCGTATAATTCACATCACTAAACAATACAAGCTTAGTTAGCCATAACAGATGGAGAAGACATCACCAAAGATGATGCGGGCTTCGATGATGAAGGCATTCCCATTCAACTCCGATGGAACTTCGACTGATTTTCATGTGTGTAGTAAGAGTGTCTGAAAACTAAAGGTTAAGCTCTTGTTTATAGTACAAGAAAGAGGGGTAACCTATGATGTTTCCTCTAAATCATGGCCTCAAGCTTCCTTGCACCGCTTGAACTTGGATTCTCTTACTTGGGGACGAAGTAAGCATCTTCTAGAAGATTCCCTCGGTCTTGGGCCTACGGCACCTGAGCAACGGTCGGACCTGCCGTGGAATTTCTTCGTTGGTTTGGCTAAGCCTCTAATTGCCCGCAGAAGAAATTCCACAAGTTAGAGAGAGGGCAAAACTGCCCTGGCCGACCAACACCAACACCGGAATCCCAGCTTCTTCCACTAGCAATGACTACGATGGGGAAGTGTGTTTGCCAAAAAAATGTCGGAGAATCCAGTATCACGAACCTATGCGGGCTGATCAGGGACTCAAAAAGGAAGATAGTAGGGCTAGAAGAAGAATAGGAAGGATAAAAAGGAATTTATAAAAATATTTTTTAGTTAAAATATGATATGGCATCCACGTTGCATGGCAAGTGGAGTTATCATTGACGTTGTGTCAAGGTGGCATCCTCGTCAACGTCTTGTAAATATAACTGATGAAATCTCTAATGATGTTAAAATTTTAACAAAAATAGCTACATTTATGAAACATGTATCCAAAATCTAGACATTTTGTGTATTCATGAGAAATTTGCTATTATTGTCTACAAAGTCGATAGTTATGGTTATGCAAGTGAACTTAGTTAATTCGACGAGACAATTTTTTTTATTAAGTGTCGTCGAGTCAGCAAAATGTTAGTCCAGACGACATCTAAAATGATTCCGTTAAAATTTTGAATGAAATTGAACATTAGTATATTTCGGAGAAATTGATTATTATTGTTAGCAAGTCGATAATTATGACCAAATAAGTGAATTTTTCCAATATGTGCACAAAATAAAATAAAATGATGCATTTTACTTTTACAGCATACAAAATCCATGGTAAGGAAAAACGGAGCCGAAGGCACATTTTAAAGAGCTTCGACCAAAGCCTAATGCTCTTAATTGTCGTGACCTCGTGGGCAAAGAAAAGAAGACCAGTTCCATCCCATTTCTGAAGTTAAGTCTCTCATTTCTCTCCTCCTTCCAAAAACCTCTCCAAAGTCTCTCCTTCTCTCCGTCCATTTTTGACAATGTCTGACGGAGGTATGACCGTTCTCGACGGAACCCACCTCCGATCCTTGCGGCTCTCCATCCCGGACTCCGCCGCCGCGCTCACCGGTGCCCAAGTCCTCGATTTAGCCGAATCCGCCGCCTCAAACTCACTCTTCGACCTCCCATTGCCTCCCGCTCTCAAGTCCGCCGCTCTCAGTCGCCTCAACGTCGATGATCCCGCTGCCTTCCGCAGCCAGGAGCTCACCCGCGAAGGTGCCACGGCCAAACTCGACGAGTACCTCGCCGCCATCGCCGATGAGCTCAGAGGTTCAAATTAAAACCCTCCTCACTACCCCCAAAACATTTTTATTTTCTTCAGCTGTTGGTTATAATTATTTTTGCGAAATGCAACTTTTTGTGTATTCGAACAGAGAACCCGATGGTGATTTCGATCCTGGACGGGAGCACGCTGCGGGTGTTTCTGGAGGACGAAGACGATTTCGCCATGTTAGCGGAGAATTTGTTCACTGATTTGGATTCCGAGGATAAGGGCAAGATCAAGAAGATCGAGATCAGGAATGCGCTTCTTCGTATGGGAGTTGAAACTGGAATCCCTCCTTTTGAAGGTAAAAAGGTCTTCCCTTCCACTTTTGCCTTTGTTGAACGAACTTTTGACTTGCCCTGTGGAGAAAAGGGTTGACTTAGTTGTTGATTGGATTGATCTGCTGTGAAGAATCCCCCTTGTGTGTGTCCTTGAATCGTATGCGAACGTGGATCTAATGTGGTAGGAGTAGTGGCCTTCTTCCTTAGGCACTAAGTAAAGGTCCTGGCTTAAAGTTGAAGGATTGGATGTGTATCACGATGAAGGCTCCGGCTCTCTTCAAGTGCTAAAGAATCTGGTTTAGGAATCGTATTACCCTGCCTCTAGGTTTACCCAAATGTTGACTATGATGTCTAAGAAGGAAACCCATGGTGAAACCCTTTGATGTATCTTGTTTGTGGTCGTGCTGCAATTTCCTTCGCTCTTCATCGATTTGAAAGAGTGGAACTTTCTTGCTACCATTGTCATCATGTTCTACTTTGCTGTTAAGCTTAAGACTATACAATGCTTCTAGTTTCTTGAAACTGACAGATAATTGTGTGATGGAGCAGATTTTCCTGTTGTAAATGACATCTTAAAGAAACATGGAGTTGAGGAAGAGGGAGAGTTGGGTCAGTCTCAATTTGCTGAGTTACTTCAGCCTATCCTGCAAGAAGTTGCTGATGCATTGCTGAAAAGGAATGTTGTGGTTGTCCATAACACTCAGATACTCAATGGATCCAAACTTAGAAAGGTAGGTTACTTTTTGAATATTTATCAATATGACCCTTTATGTACTGATGTATTAGCTGGTTTTCAGCTCGTGTTTGTTGTTGAATTTCTGCTTGTTGCATGTTTGTTTATCTGTCAGGATTTGGTGATTCTGTTTTTCCGCTCTCTCTTCACTCTATATATAACAAGAAACTTGAGGGTCATTTTCGATGCAGGATTTGAAAAATGTTGGATTTCGCAAAATCCCTGGATTTTAAAAGTAATTGCTGCATTTTTTGTTTCAATTTTGTTTGTTTGTAATGTGTGATTTTAGTAAGATATAGTGACTTTAAAATGCAAATGAAGTTCCCACTGCATGGACTTGATACTATATTTTTGCTTCACCAAACATGGTTTCAGAAGGAACCTTCTACTCATTTTATACTCAAAAGCATGAGGTGAATCCTACATGGAGTTGATACTCTTTTTGACCTACCAAATAAGGTTTCGGAAGAAACCCTCTACTCATGGATTCTGTGCTCAAATACATAGGGCTAAATCGTACATCCAAATAATCCCCTAGTGTCCGAGAAATATGCTTTCTGGACATCAACCCAACTAACCAATGCTGGAGTTCTGGTCGGTTGGCCTATATGTTCTAATAAATAAGCAATCCTTCGAACTCTTCATCATCTCATGATCCTTGTCTCAACCTTTTGCAGCTGCTGGCCGATGAAGAACAGTTGAATACCATCTTGGCAAAAGTTATAGACGAGAAGCTCAAAGCAGGGGACAATCTAAACAGCAAGGAAATGATCACCAGTTTCCTTGATAAACATGCAAAAGAGGTTGGCTTGCCATCATCAGAAGCTAACGAGGCAGTGACCCTCGTTTATGATGCAGTGTTTGCTGAGGTGGGTGACAGCAAATTTGCTGCCGATGAAGATGACAAGCTCAGAGAGCTTGTGAAGGAAGTACTCGAGAAACTCGCGGAGCAGCTCGAAGCCAGCCCCATGTACTCTGACATCTGATCAGCTTAGTTGTGATGTAGTTTGTGCAGTTTATTGCATCATATTTAAGAGCTAAGAATCTTTAAGAAAGCCAAACTTGAATCCTGTTATGTAGCCACTAGATGTTACAAGTGAAACAGGGACATCATATCACAGAGATTGTAAAACCAGCCCTTTTACCATGGGGTTCCATTTTATCTTTATACGTATAGAGATGCGTTGAGGACTGTTCTGACTTCTGAGGACCCTAGTTTCAAATTGGCGTCGTACATTAAACATGATTTAATCATATTTCCAGTCAGTTGGAAATTTCAATTACTTGCTCATCTCCATGGCTTTCTAGAGTTTCCCTATGTTTTCAGGATGGATGGTAGTTTGAACCTGTGCCTGTGTACTCGGTTCTGACTTGGTTGAGCTGCGGGTTTTAATCTACATGCACTACCCTCGCCAGCTGCCACGATCGTTGCGATCCAGAAAGTCGCTGAGTTTGAAAAGCCATGCACTGACGCCGAGGTACGAAGACAAGGTCGGAGTCACGAGTCGCGTTAGTGGCAACACAATCGTTGGTGGCTCCGGTGCAGTCATGACTGCTAGAGAGATGTGACCGCGGGCAAATGCGGCGGCTCCAAAATCCTCTCCCGATTGTCTGGCAAAATGTTTGCCGATGGATCCACAAGCTAGCTACTAACCCGAATCGGCCATGCTATCTTACTACATATGTAAATATACTAACACAAGCTAACATAACAAATGTAAACACTAACACCCAAAAGCCCCCTTACAAACCCCTTACATGTCGAGCAAGACCATACACATAAGAAATGCAGTCACAATCTCACTTTAGAATTCTGTGCTTTGTACATGAATGACAAATATTTTATCAACTTATCTAACTTATCTAAATTCTGTGCACTCATATTTTACATAGTTATGTCGTATTTAACACATTATTAGCTATTTGACAGTATGCGTCAAACACTTACTTTTTTACGCTTTGATTCTACGCATTACGATTTTATCCATTTCCCGCATCCAGAAATAATCGCGCTTTTTACTACATTGCACATAAGGCCCGAAATATTCTCATCTAAAAGACTGATACTACTCTAAACTCATGATATGAACATAGAGAAGCGGAATGAAGCTCAATCTGTACGAAGGAAGTAGCTTTCAAACCAGCTGTGGCTTAGTGTTCCATTCCAGGTCCACAAGATGGCCTTTACTACGACTGCTCTATCCTTATTAAGGATTTGTGATTTTGTTACAAGAATCAAGTCATCCTAATAATGGGGTATTTTTTAGACTTGCGTATCTTTCTATTAGAGTATTTTATATTGTTAGTCTTTATTATTGTTTCATGGTTCTAAGTATCACTTGGATTTAGTTAGTGCTATTTGTTTAGGATTTATTTATTATTTTCTTGTGCGATAAGTTTTATGTTTTGGGTAGGAAAAAGAAAAAGGGGCCCGCCGGCCTTGGTAAAGAAGGACCGAGATTATGAGCTTTCCTCATCTACATTCTACAAATATGTACTCAAGTTCCAGTTTAATACCACTTTGAAGATTGGAATTCATTAGTAGTTTTTAGTTTATTTTCTTCGTCTCATTTCTCTTCATTCTAAATCTTTTTCTTACGTTTATCGTTCGATTATTACGACGTAAGTTGTGAAGAGATTTCTTCCGGAGAAAACCACGTAACAGACTTGTGAGTGAAAGTTAGCCCCTTAGCTTATGAAGGTTCCAAACTTGGGCCGTAGCACCCACGTCAGACGCCAACCCAATCCACCCACTATCCAGATCCTTTTGAGCCACTGGTTTGAGTCGAAGCCCCGCTGGCCTACCCTTTTCGCCAACCAAATTTGTTATTATCTTATTGGACAAATGATGGCAACTAACTGTACGAAATGTGATTAAACAACTAACACGCAAGTAAGTTGGTTGTTTCGTTTTGGCTTCATCAAAAAAATTCTGACATGGTTTTTCCTATCTGGTGAATCTCTGGGTCGAGGTGCGGAAGCAATTCATCATAAATATTCTGACAACCTCAATAATTATGCAAGTAAGCGGAATATACACGGATCTTAGTACAGGCTGTTTATGACCCAGAATAATATCAGTAAATAGTATATGATACATAATTAAATTTTATTAAATAATTTGAGCTATTGAGATCGATTTGTTTTTGATATGATATTAGAGTTTTTTGTTTGAATTCCGATTACTCTCACATGTTCTGTTAAATACATGATGTCCGGATCTTTACAAACTTCAAGCTCATATATGATGGCTTTGATTTTGTTAGGAAGGATGGTGACTTTCTTTTGAGAAGGTGTATAATTGAATTTCTTCCAACAACTCGAGTAGCAATTTGTTCTTGACATGGTACCAGAGCCTTCTGTGATCGAGAGGTCTTCTATTCGAATTCTAATAACCCTAATTTGTTCAGTTAAACACATGGTATCTACCTTGTTAAGAGATGTGACTCGTTTTAGCTGTAAGTTTGAAAGACCTTTGACTTCTACCAACCTTTTAGGTTGTTTATAAAAGTGGTTATAATTGCCTTCTACCAACCCGTTAACCGCGCTCGTCGGATGCGGTGAGGCGCGAATTTAGGTTTTTCTCCCAGATCCGACGCTTCAACGCGTCGTACATCAGCAAGTCTTGTGCAGCTTTTTCACTGTGTCCTTCTATGGCGGTGAATACGTAGTGGTCCACCTCAGCGATAGCTGTGGTCCTTCAATGGCGGTTTTAGGCCTTATTTGGAGCCAAAAGTCGAACATACTATTTTCGATAGTTTTTAGTTGCGAAGATCTTGAAAATTTATGCAAAATAAATAATAAAAAATTCCATTGATTGATATTTTTATATCAGACACTTATCGCTTTTGACGAAGCAATGTATCCCAAAGCATGAGCAGTTTGCGAATTTTAAAAAATTATTGTATTTTTGGAAATTTTAATAAACACGTGTGTAGTTAGAAAAAAATATCCAGAAGAACAGCTTAATAGCACAGGAGGAACTATGGAAGATCTGATCCCTTGGCTTCGGATATCTACAATGGAATATCCATAAAGTTGAAGAAAGGAATTAAAACAAAATGGCCCCTAGCAAATCCAAGGGAAAAAATCGTTTTTTTTTTTTTTTTGACAGTGGTTCCTTTTTCCTTTTAGTTTCCCTTTACATCAATTTTTGGCCTTTTGGAAAAGGCGGGACACTTTTCTTTGGACCATCCCAATTTCACTTTAAAGAGCTCCAAGTCTCCAACACAGACAGCAGCAATTTATATCATCACCTTTGGAAGCATTGACAGTTATCATGATCACAAACAACAGAACTCCTCCATACAAACAGCAGCCAATCTTGAAAGAAGAAAACACAAGGCCCAAAAAATTTCATTCAAAGAAAACAAGGATATCAAGATTATTATAAGTTTATCAGATAATCAAAATGCTAAACGGTGGCCACTCTAATACATTACCACTGCATATATCTGGTATGGAAAGCCTACACAGGATGATGGATGATACAGTAAGCAGCAAAACCACCCCTGCCCCTCAACACATACCAACATGACTGAAAATTAAAATGGACACAACATAATAATTCAATCTAATTTGCCAGTTATTCCAAAGCAACCTCTCCACATCCTACCATTCCACAAGTCTATCCCAACTTTTCTACCACAAGATCTATAAGCCAAATCCTTCCAAAAGAGCAACTTCAACTCAAGCTTTTAGAACTCTGGCTTCATTCCTTGCCATCAGCAGCACGGAGAGAGCCCAACTGAACCGGAGCTTGAGTTCCAACCACTTTGGATGATCCATAGACGGCCAAGTCGATACCCTGAGCCTTCTCTTTCTCAATCTGTTCCTTGATCCACGAGTAGGTGAATCTCAGGCCATCCTACAATGCACAACAGTCAAGAGTCACGACCATAGAAAAAAAAAGAAGTTATTAAGACTTCAAAAAGGAACTCCAATTCAGGGTAGTCATAGTAGTAGTCATCATGTACCTTCAGCCTCATTGTTGGAGCCCAGCCAAGCTTTTCCTTGATCAATGTGTTGTCAGAATTACGACCACGAACACCTTCTGGACCTGGGATGTGATGGATAGGGAGCTTCCTGTCCCCAAAACCAAGAACAATCTCGGCCATCTCATTCATGCTCACCATCTCATCACTCCCAATGTTCACTGGCTCCCGGAAGTCAGACTTGGTCAACCTAAGGCGTTAAAAGAGTTCATGTTAACAGATATTGCAGGTCCCTCGTTGTTCAGAGGTTTCGTGCAGAAATTGACCCAGAAAAGTGGGGGGAGGAGGCAGGCATGATCCACTTTTCTAAAGTGCATTTTTCAAATACTTCCTATCCCCATGTATAACGAGATTGAATCATTCTTTATGCATTTGTGCAAGTGCAATTCCAAAATACATCAAAAGTGTTGACAGAAACAAAACAAAACATTTGTTCATTGGCATGCTAATGCAAATTTCACATTCTCGAATACCTAAAAGAGATTTTGGGGTATTTACCTGAGCACACCCTCCACACATTCATCAATGAAGGTGAAGGATCGTGTTTGGAGACCATCTCCCCACATCTCGAACTTATCAGTAGCTGTAAGCGCCTTTCTGCAGAAGGCAGCTGGTGCCTTTTCCCTGCCACCTATTATCAAAGACAATCAAATCCACGCATTAGTGAAAAGCTAGAAGCAGATGATTAAGTTACAACAATTGCCGTTTCCATGCCTCACCTTTCCATGTTCCGAAAGGACCATAGATGTTGTGGAATCTTCCAACCCGACATTCAATCCCAAAGTCCTTAGTGTAGTGCTTGCACAGCTCCTCTGTTGCGAGCTTCTCCAAGCCATAAGCATCTTGAGGCTGAAGAACAAAATTTGAAAAAGAATTTCATGATTTCACAACCAAACGTGAAGTCAAACGGTTTCATACCTGCATTAAATTAAACCACTAAAAGCAAACCAACCTCTGCAGGCCAGGCATCAGATTCCTTCAAGCTCACATTTGTCTCCAGCTGCTTAAACTCAGGATAAATACAAGCACTAGAGGCGTAAAAGAACCTGCACAAACCAGAATAATCATCCCAAATTTCAAACCCCGCCTAAGGAATATCAACCTATAGTGAGGCTGTAACCAAACTAAGCAAAACGAGACCTAACCTCTTAACACCATTGATCCTAGAGGCTTCAAGCATGTTGAAGCTGATCATGGTATTGTTGTACATGATAACAGAATGATTGGACTGAATGAATCCCATCCCGCCCATATCAGCAGCCAAGTTGAAGACATGGTCAACACCATTTGTCACCTTCAAGCAATTATCCATAACCCTGAGATCCACAAGATGGAATTCATGACAGAACATGTCTTCAGTCATGTGCTCATTCTTCTTCCAGTCGGAGGCAATAATGTAGTGACCTTCACTCTTCAAACGCCTTGCTATGTGAGAGGCAATGAAACCACCAGCTCCAGTGATGGAGATTTTCAGCTTCTCAGATGGCCAGTAAGGCTCCCTCTCAAGAGCCTCATATGTGTATGCCCCATAGCCGGTTCCATCGTTGCTCCCCATAGTGACTGAACAAAAGGAAAGGTTAGAAGCCACTTGATTCATATCTCCAACTCGCATAGCAGCAAAACACCCAAAACCAAACAGTCGTAAACAGAGCAATATCAATATCCTAGGAATAAGAATCCTCACCACACCAGTCATATCTCACCCACACTATAAAGATAAAACAAATTTTGATAAAGAAAACTAAATCCTAGGCACCCATTGGTTGAACCAATCCACACAGTTTCATTGGCCCTGGACCAGAATCAGTAAAATTTGACAGAGCAAGGCAGAGAACCCCAAAGCAGAACTGAAAATTGCAGCAGAATGCATGCGGAATTGAAAAAGAGACACAGGATCCAATCCCCACATTCGAAAAAGGAAAAGAGAACCCATTGCTGGTTTTAAAAAACCCGTCAAAAAGATCACCGAGAAGCTCAACCGATCGACAAAAAGATACAGAATTCTGGCACAAAATTGATCTAAAACTAAAATCTTTATTACCTGTGATAGAGACTGGAAAGTGGGGTGTGGGAGAAAGGGCGGGCGAGCGAGCTAGCGGGAAGAAGAAGAGTTCTGTGATGTCTGAGATTTGGGTTGTGAGACTTGGGAGGCGATATGGCTTTCACTATATATAGATAGGAAGAGGAGGAGAAGAAGCGCGGACGCTAACTAGACCACTCACTTGCTTATTACTTTCTTTCCTTCTCGCTCTATCAAAGAAATCTGTGTCATTGTTCTAATCAATTTCTTGCCTTAATCACAGATTAGCGGAGGATATTTGCATAAGCTAGGCTGGCGACGGACGGACGGACGGAAGGGAAAGGGAAAAGGGCCAGATTTCGGTTTAGATTTCGGAGACGGATTGTTTTCGATTTAATAATTACAGTATTTTAACACGGAAGAGAAAAATATAATGATTATTTTTAGTTTTGGCGGTCCATTTTTTTTTTAACTATTTCTTCTCCACGGTAAATTAGAGTGTTTTTTATTTCCAGGCCTGGCTGCGTTCCAGGATGTAACTATCTTCTTTGATTGATTAATATATATCTTTTGTTAAAAAAAAAATTAGAGTGTTCAAACGGTGTGATTATCGTGATAACTATTTGGACTTTGCTATGGTAACTTGCACGTCACCGTAACTTGCACTTTTAGGTCGACCTCATAGGATTAGGTCGACCTAATCTGTACTTTTAGGTCGACCTAATATGCCACGTTTCAATTTTGTGAGGTTCAACGACGCGATTGACCTTTTATAACAAATGGTCGACCTCTTTGGGAAGCGAACAGAATGAAAGGTCAACCCAAATACCTCATAGGCCGATCATTTGGATTAATTGAGGTCGACCGCATAAGTACGAGGTCGACCGCATGCACAGCGTATCCGTATTGGATAAGGATTCCAACACCAGAAAGGTAACCCTAACTTATCTAGCACTTAATTCGACCAATTCTCGTCCTAAATATCTATAAATACGTATATATGTCACCTTCACCGCCATCGAAACTCTAGATTAGGTTTTTTTTTACGATTAGAGCTTTTGTGAAGAAGATCCTTTGCGGTTGCTGTTGTACGTGATTCAAGAGGTCGACCACGTGGAAGTTATGAGTCCTTGTTATCATTATTTATGACTGATTCTGTTGGTTTGAAATGTAATTTGTACGAGCAGAAGAACCACTCACATCGACATACATAAGCAAAAAAGGCGCAAGGCATAAGTTGATTTTCTTGTATTCGGTCGACCTCGTACCGGATTTGGTCGACCGCGAAACCAACACTTGATCTTTAGTTTACGTAAATGATGATGGATAAATAGATACAACACTTCTCTTCTATCTGGTCGACCTCTTTCTGCAAATGGTCGACCATTTTGTTAATGATCGCCATTAAGTGGTCGATTTATATACCTTTACGGTCGACCATTTTGCTTCTTACGCCAATGAAAAGGGCGACTGATGTTTTATTGTGGTCGACCAACAATGACAACTTAAATTACAAATGGTCGACCACTACATTTTAAAGGTCGACCGTGATAAGTCATTAGGGTGCCCACATTAGTGTATTCGGGAACCTCACAAAACTGAAACAGTATATTAGGTCGACCTCCTATATGAGGTCGACCTAAAAGTACAGATTAGGTCGACCTAATCTTATATGAGGTCGACCTAAAAGTAACAAGTTACGGTGATATGCATGTCACCATAGGTATACCCTAACTATTTTAATCGGTAGAATTTGGCTAATATGATTTGGTCAATTTGGATAATTGGTTTGGTTAAAATTTTTAGCTCGTTTGGTTTAGGTGGTTTGGTTTCAGACACTACTAACCAATCAAACCAAATTAACTAGTTAAGTAATTATCGATATACCTAATATATATTATATACACATACTTAATATTTGACATAACCACTCAAGAACCAAACATTCTTTCCTTTTAGGCTCATTAACAATAAAGCTCAATATTGTTCATATACTGTATGTTCATATTTGTGAGTGTAGACCATCATATATGAACACTCAATTTAGATAAAACTCTTACAATATATTAGATGAAACTTGAAAGAAATGTCTTTTTCAACCTATGATAATTGCTAAGAGACTAATTCAATTCACACAATCACATCATCTAATTACCCATACTATTGATATATATTTTTGTTAGGTGAATACTTCTATTGACTGTAAAATAATTGCATGTATTTTTGTATGTGTTCAATGTAATGTTTTATTCATCATAAAAATTGTGAATTGATATATTAACCGGAAAAAATTATACTTAATGATAATGTGATGTTATATTGGTTAATTTGGTTAACCAATTAACCAAACCGATTAAACTTTAGTTTGGTTAATTTGGTTGTTATATTAGTTTTGACGGTTTGATTATGATATTGTATTACATGGTTAATAGAATTTTGGCTTGTTTGATTTGGTAATTACCATGGCAACCATTTGAACACTCCTATTAGCATGTGCATCTTCCTCGAGTCCAGTCATCATCGTGCACTCGACAAAAGAGCTTTGCAAGTGGTATTTCCCTTGTTCACTCAACTGATATGCTGGATTGGATTGGATTGGGTAGGTTGGAAATTGGGTGAATATCGGCTTCAAGTTAACTCATTCGCTTATTAACGAGTTGATATAATTATGACCAGTTATTCATTTACATTCTCTTTGTGTTGGGTGAATAATAGGTCGATGCAGTTGTGTTGTGGTTAACCCGTAAAAGCAATTATTTGACTAACCATCAGACAAGTTGAATAATATTTATAATGAAGGATTAATACCCAAAAATAACAAAACCTTTTAAGTTGTGGACAAAAATAGCCATATCTATTTGACATACAATAAAATAGCCAAAACTTTTGAAATTGTGGACAAGTACAACCATCCGTTAAATTTTCTGTTAGTTTGCTTATGTTGCCAAATTTTCTTGGATTTGGCGACAACTACTGAAGATTCGCCTTTGGCCCCAGTTTCGAATGAATGTGGATATTGATGGTTGTGTGTCTTGGCTGGGGAGGAAGATGATTAAGTTCTCTATCTCTTTAATCTGGGATACTATTCGAATAAAAAACCTGAGCAACCATGGTAGCGTATTATATGGGGAAAGTTCATTCTTCCACGTAATCGCTTTATCACCTGGTTAATCATTCTTGATAGGATTGCCACTTGTGATAAACTAAAGGATTGGGGGGTGATCACTGATAATACCTTCCCTCTATGTAATGTTTCTGCAGAATCGAGACAACACCTTTTTTTGTGAATGTTTTATACAGGTGCCTTTGCTGATGCATTTCTCTGCAGTTTCTCTCCTGCTGGTGTGGAGTGTTATGCTTGGGATTGTTCTGCGGAAGCTTTGAAGGGGAGTAGTGGTGATCTGATTGAATGCTCTCTTTGGTGTTGGAGAAACTAAATGAAAAAGGTGAATGCTCTCTTTCAAATAGACATTACACAACTCCATAAACCAATTGTGTAGAAAAAAGTGACGTTGTTTACGACTTTGATACAATTGAAAATTTATAATATGCATCACAATCTCAATTAGATATTACCAAGGTTGTCAAACCGGTTTATACCGTTGTGCCGGTTTGGCAAGTGGAATGGTACGACCGGTGGTATAACCAGCTTGTGCCGGTTCATGCCGGTTTAAAAAATGTGAAAACAATTATTATCCAATGTATTTAATCATATATAAAACATATTTGTGGACAATTTAGTTACAATCCAACAAATATCATCAACTTTTAACTATTACATTCATAAAATGAATAATAAATTAATTTTTTTATTCATTAAATTCATTAAAATGATGTCATTAAACTTAAAATGCGTAAGTCGATCATACCGGTCATACCGGTGGTGTCATGCCGGTTTCATGACCGGTACAGGTTGAACCTGGTTGAACCGGGTGGCATGCCACCGGCATGACAACCATGGATATTACACAACATAGTAAGACTAGTAACAACAGTAATAGTTAAAAAATTATCTTTATTTTCGGTCTTTATAAGTCAATGGTCACTGTATGTGCGGTTTAGAAAATATGATGATTGATGACCATTTAATTGTATACACTACAAATATCTTTTTGCCATGTGAAATTGGGATATGGGTTATTCAAATGACTAGTAACTCATCCACCATCCACCGGAATAAGCGGGTACAAAATTTTCCATGATCTATCCACATCAATCATATATTCACTAGGGTTGGGGTTATTCATGAGTGGTCGATATTAATCCATAGATTAACCACCTACATGTCTAACCTAACGGTAATGGTGAATTGGAGACGGTTTTAGGATATTAGAAGAGCCTAGCAGTGTTTTAGCTAGCCCGGGTTGAGATTCTTAAGCCATTAAAATTCAGTGTTGTCAACATCGAACTGAACATCGAACCGGATTAACAAGAGGTTCAAGGTTTATCGGATAATCACTGATTAACCAATATTAAAAGACGATGATAAACGATTGTTTTGCATAGTGCAAAATGATTGTTGTTTTATTTTATTTTGCTTTGTTTATGATAATATCTCCACTCTAGTCTATACTATCTAGATCTAGAATTATTTCGAAGCACCAGACCAGTGACAATATCATAATCGTCCGAGAAGTGCTTCATTCTCTTCGATCCAATAAAGAAAAGAAATGAGGGCTAGGGATCAAAATTGATTTGGAGAAGGCTTATGACCAGCTTAGCTAGAACTTCATCCGAAACACGTTGGTGGAGATTTGCATTCCAAGTACATGGACGAGAAGGATCATGTATTGTGTTGGGCACAATCAAATAAGGATCAATTGGAATGGGAAATTCACTTATCACCCCATGGAATTTGGCTAAATCGATTGCTCTCGGTGACTTATTTCATGATTTTGGCCTTCATGACATGGGATTTCTAGGGGATCAATTTACTTGGACAAACAAGCGTATGGGTCCCACTGTTATTATTCGAACGTTTGGACAGAGCGTTGTGTTCCCAAGCTTGAGTTGACCACTTCCCTGACACTTTACTTAAACATTTCACAGACCAAAGATCGGATCATGTGCCCTCCTCCTGTCAGATAAACCATATGCCCGAACTAGTCGATCCCTCTTTCGATTTGATGCTCGTTGGGCAGATAATCTTGAGGTGAAGGCTATGGTTCACTTTGAATGGAAGGAGGAAATCCAGGGGACTCCTATGTACCAGCTTTGGCAGAAATTGAAAAAGCGTCGTCATCTGTTATATGATTGGAGTCGGGCTGGTACAACTAATTCGCTGCGGAACATTAAAACCCTCCAAGAGGAACTGGATCTAATTAAGCAGCTTCTCCCAATCATTTGGGATGTGGTGAGGGATTTGGAATCCGAGCTTAATCGACAATGGGAGGTCGAGGATGTGTACTGGCAACAGAAATCTCGGGTCATGTGGCTTAAAAAAGGAGATAAGAATACTTCTTACTTTCATACGGTGACCCTGGCCCGGCGAAAGAGAAACTTTGTATCCGTTCTTCGGAATGATAATGGTGATTGGGTTTCTAAGGAAAGAGGGAAGGCGGAGATAGCCACAAATTTCTGCCAAACCCTATTTGCCTCAGAAAATCAAGTCATGAACATAGCATATCGGATTGCAAATCTTTCTATAGGTTGTAGTGTTACAGCCGAAATGAATGTTGATCTTACGGCAGAGGTTCTCCCTTTGGAAGTGCGTCGCACAGTTTTCTCCATGGGATCAAAACAATCCCCGGGGTCTGATGGTTTCACTGGAAAAATTTTAAAAGCCTTTTGGTACATAGTTGGTGATTCAGCGATTAAAGCAGTACGCTCTTTCTTTTCTACGACGAGGCTTTTACGGAGCTTTAATCACACCTGGTTGACGCTAATTCCGACGGTTGATAATGTCGAGACCATGAAGCAACTCAGACCTATTAGCTTGTGCCAGGTCGTGTACAAGATTGTAAATAGGTGTCTGATCGACTAGCTTGTCTCTTGCCCAATATCATTTCTGAAGGGAAAAATGCATTCATTCGGGAACGACAGATTGTAGAGAATGTCCGCCTAGGGCACGAGTTAATGCACTATTTGAAAATCAAAAAGCGTGGGAGGAAAGGGTACATGCTCTAAAGGTTGACATGGAAAAGGACTATGATAGAGTCGATGGCCCTTTATCCTAGCGGTTTTGGACAAAATGGGCTCTAACTCAACCTGGCAAGGTTGGATTCACGAGTTTCTTCGCTTGGCTTCTTTTTCTGTCTTGTTGAATGGTACTCCTTCAGAGTTCTTTACCCCTACTAGAGGTCTGCGACAGGGTGATCCGCTCTCCCCGCTCTTATTTGTGATCTGAACAGAGGGATTTGGGGCGCTCCTTCGGAAGGCCATTTCTAAAGGGAAACTCAAAGGGGTTAAGGTTGCCCCGAGAGCTCCTCGAATTTTGCACCTTTTCTTCGCTGATGATTCCTGCCTTTTTCCTCTAGGGAACTCTTCAGGAATGTTAAAATTTGATCGTGATGTTTAATGAATATGAAGAGCTTAGTGGTCAGCGGGTGAATTTGACCAAATCGGCCGTCTACTTTAGTAAAAACATATTGCTGCATGACCAGGAGTTCTTGGCTCAGATTCTAGGTGTAGGGGCGGTGGGTGTCCAGGGTAAATACCTGGGCCTACCTACACTCATAGCCCAATAAAAAATGATGAATTTTCGGTATTTGGAGGAGAAACTACTTGTGCGCCTTCAAGGTTGGAAGCAACGGACTTTATCTTGGGCGGCTAAAGAGACTTTGATCAAATCAATGGCTTTAGCTCTCCCGTTGCATGTCATGTCCTGCTTCAAATTACCTCTCTCTCTCTCTCTCTCTCTCTCTCTCTCTCTCTCTCTCTCTCTACCGTCTCTTGGACAAACATGTAGCCAGATTTTGGCGGGGTGTCGAGGCAGGTCGTTCTAGGATTAGGTGGATGTTGTGGCGGAATATGTGTCGGAGTAAGCATGATGGTGGTATGGGGTTTCGTCGTTTTGAATACTTTAATCAGGCGCTTTTAGCCAAAATTTGCTGGCGTATTCTCAACGTGCCTCGGTCTCTGTTACATCAAGTTTACAAAGGGAAAGCGGATTCTTGAAGCTGGTGAGTTCTAACAGAACCTAAATCATAAACTACTAGCTTTGATTCTGAAAAAGAATGATCCTGATAAACCTATTGATTTTCGTCCTACAAGCCTATGCAAATTACTCTATAAGATACAATCCAAAGTACTTGCAAATAAGCTTAAGAAAAGCCAAAATGACGTTGTAATGTAAAATCAAAGGGACTTTTGTACCTGGAAGGTACATTACTGACATTGTGTTGGTGGTTTTCGAATGCTTTCATGCCATGAAGGATCGAAAGAAAGGAAAAAAGAGTTACATGGAAGAAAAATTGGATACTTAGCTATTTTTTAATGATATAACCGGTTCGTTTTAGAAATTATTTTAATTAACAAAAATAACTACTAAAACTATTAAAGCACCAAAAGATAACAACAAAATTTTACTAAGATTAAACCAAACATATAAGGTGTTGTTCATATTCGAATTCCCTGGCTAGTTATCAAGCATCAATCAAGCACAATATAGATATGATATTCGTTATTCCCGTATATTAGGAATTTCCAAATTGGTGTTTACCCGATATTATTACACTGTAGTGTGCGATCAAATTTACCTATTCCAAAGACCATAATCGTATTTTCCTAGGGTCTCTCACAACCACTTACTCAGATGGTGAGAGACGAGCTCTATAGTTTATAAAATGCGACTATGGAGGTTGAGGTGCCTCCAGGGTTTATTTTCCCCTCATTTGACAAAATTGAAGTTAAAAAAAATAATAAAAAGAAAACTAAACTAACAACGAGTGGAAGAAGCAAGAGGACGAGGCTGTGAAAATGATTAACTAGTTCCAATGTTTGGCGATCTAAGAAGCCATCTAGGCTATTTCTATTAATGAACCCGCCAAATCCTCAATAGGTTCATAATCAAAGGCATGCACTTCCAAATTAAAAGAAACAAACAATCAAACAAATGAGACAAGAACTTCTGAAATAAAACTCAAAATATCATATAAACTGATAAAACTATAGAAATAAACGAGACAAGCACTTCTGAAATCTAAATCAAAATATCGTATAAACTCATAAATCTAGAATTCTGGAACTGGCTCAAGTACTAGTGACCTAAAAACTAGGAGTTTAGTTGTTCATAGAGAGGGAAAACAAGTTTACAAGAGAATGAAGTAAACCAGATGAAGAACTTCTTGCAATTGAGAAATCTGCCAACTCCAATTGAGATTCTCCAGCTAGACACCAAGTTCTCGCAATCATAGGTGTTCAAAAGCTCCTTAAAGTCGCTCTTATTGTTCTCAAACTTGCCAAAAAGTGCTCTAAAAATTATTTCTCTCATACCTCTTAGTCGTGTTCCTTTATACCTCGACAATCGAAACTTGCGATCCAAGTATTATAACTGGCGGTCTCGACCCGTCAGTTTCAAAGTTGAATTCTCCAGTTTCAAAGTAAACCCCACCAGTTTCCTTTAGGAATAGAGAAGCTTGGCGTTTTCTACAAAATCAATGGGGTAAAAGTGGATGGTTCTCCTCATTTGGCTTTTGAGTCCATTCTCGTCTAGTCCTACCAAATCATAGACCCGCCCTCTTTGACACGCACGCCATAACACGAATACCATCCAAAACCATCACCGAAAGGTATCAAAAGCGCCAAAGTTTCTCAAGAGGGAATCAAACAAATGAAAAACCGAATTTGTTTTCCGGCGAGGAAAAACTGGTGTTTGAACACAGCGAGTGCACCTTCGACTTCTTGAACAACGATTATTAACACGGTTCACTCCTCTCCGAACAATGTTCGGACGAGGGTGTTTGATGTTTTTGATGGTTTTTTGAGAACAAAGCTAAGTTAATTACACCTACTCCTATGGAGGTTCAGTGAGAGCTCCGAAAACTAAGGCTATGGCTAATTTGCAGAGAAAAAGATAAAGTTTGACATTGTGCGTCAAATGTTTGGTTGTGGAACCCTTGCTTCGTCTTCGTTTCTCCTCTTCATAGCCATCCCTTGTAACCGTCGTGCAACCGCCTCTTGGTAACCGCTGCTCCACTGCTTGGTGTTTGATGTAGCTTGCTTGACGCCTTGACTGTCTTGCGTGCTTGCCACTTGATAGCTAACCCCTTGTGCCATGGAGGTGTCTTGTTTGGTGAGTGAAGGCTTCACGCTTGGTGGTACTCGTGCTAACCACCTTGACATGACGTCATGCTCGACACCAGGGTGCTTGAGGGTTTGATGAATGCCCACTGACCCCCTTGGGATGGCATCATGCTTGCAGGGTCTTGACAAGGTGGTCTACCATGTGATGATATACATGGCTGACTACTTAGAAACTTGATCACCTTGCACGACATCATGCTTGACACCCTAGTGTTTGGTATCCGGTGCTTGACCCCCTTTGTGGTTGGATCTCCATACTTAGCCAATTTTCACCTCGGCATCACGCTTGACACCCTAGTGCAAGGTAGGTGGCTACAGTACTTGGTGCTTGACCCCCCTGGACGGTGTCATGCATGACCCCCTTGCATGATGTAATGCTTGACCCCCCTGGTGGTTGGATCTCCATACTTAGCCAAATTTTGTCTTTCTTCACCACAATGGTATAGGGACTCGCGTTGCCCTTCTTTCCTTGCCAACATGCTTGATACCCAGTAGGCGGCTAGACCCCTTTGCGTCTCGTCATACTCGATGACCCCTTTGCATGACATCATGCTTGACCCCCCTGGGATGATGTCACGGTTGACCCCCTTGGTGCAAGGTAGGTAGATGGCATAGTACTTGACCCCCTTGGGAGGATGTCATGCTTGACCCTCCTTGTGCTATGGGTCTCAACACTTAGCCAAATTTTGGCTCTCTTTGCCACCATAGCTAGCTTGCGTCTCGTCATACTCGACTCACCTTGAATGGTATCATGCTTGACCCCCTTGGTGCAAGGTGATGTCATGCTTGACCCCCTTGTGCCATACTCGACTCACCTTGGATGGTATCATGCTTGACCCCCTATGATGTCATGCTTGACCCACCTTGTGCTATGGGTCTCAACACTTAGCCAATTTTCGCCTTCTTTCCCATTACGGTCTAGCGCGATGACCCCTTTGCATGACATCATGCTGGACCCCCCCCAGGGATGATGTCACGCTTGACCCTCTTGGTGCAAGGTAGGTAGATGGCATAGTGCTTGACCCCCCCTGAGATGATGTCATACTTAACTCCCCTTGTGCTATGGGTCTCAACACTTCTCTTTGCCACCACAGCTAGGGGTACTCGCGATGACCCCCATTTGTAGTTGGGTCTCCACGACTTGGGTGGTTGATGTTGAAGGGTGTCAACGCTTGGCACTTGACCCCCCCCCCCTCTTGGGATGATGTCACGCTTGACCCTCTTGGTGCAAGGTAGGTAGATGGCATAGTGCTTGACCCCCTGAGATGATGTCATACTTAACTCCCCTTGTGCTATGGGTCTCAACACTTCTCTTTGCCACCACAGCTAGGGGTACTCGCGATGACCCCCATTTGTAGTTGGGTCTCCACGACTTGGGTGGTTGATGTTGAAGGGTGTCAACGCTTGGCACTTGACCCCCCCCCCCCTCTTGCGTGATGGGTGGGTGTTTGGTGGGTCAAGTGGTGTGTGTGAGATACATGGTATGAAGCCCAAAATACCACTATTTAGGCCCAACCTAAACAAATTTAATTAACATGGTTAAGTTGGTCTTATAAATCACTATCACTCCTTGAAAATGATCAATGTGGTATTGAGTGATTTTTTTAGTGATAAATAGAATCAGAAGAAAATTAACACCAAAATAAATGATACATAGGAACAGTGGCGTAGCCAGGATTTTGAGTAAGAGGGTGCCAATTTAAAAAAATTAAAATGACTATCAATTTTTTATAGTGACCAACGACGGGTTTTCATATTTTGAAAAGTCTATAAAATACATTCGTTTACTTCTTGAATAAGCATGTAATTATGAGGTTTTTTAATTTAATTTACTTATTATTTGTAAACGGTAAATTATATATATGCAATAGAACGTATTATTGTATCATGTAAGTAATTGTTGTTTAGTGGAAGATGTCAAAGCTAATAGTAAGGGGGTTCCATGTTCAAATCCTAGCTATAGCATAAACTAATACCCCTATTTTTTAATGTTCTAGCCCCGACCCATCTAACACTGTGTCTCCGCCACTGCATAGGAATGAAGTGACAACTCAAAACAGTACAATTTACGCTATAAATAAAGTTGCATCGCTCATGTATGAGTACTCTAGTCAACTATAAAGGAATTCATTAAACAATAATGCGAGAACTAAAAATTATCTGCAATTTGTTTCAAATTCTCAAGTCAAGATTTATTTAAAAAATCAGCATGTGGCCAACTTTTTTCTGTAATACAAAGGTTATGGCATTCCGCAAAGCAAACTACTCTAGGATGATTGATGAGGTTCTTTGCATTATAACAATCTTTGTGATTTGCTTTCTTCTTATTTTAGTTTTATGAGGAAGAGTGCTTATTACACTAGCGGTGAGTGTGGATCCTGCCCCTTGCTAGATTGGTACTCCACATAATTCTTAGGAAGTTGCACCGTCTCGTATAACTCCAGCAAGTCCTGTTGTCGGGAGCCAACACAGAAACTACGTGGGAAACTTCTGTTCATTACTTACAACTTTGGCTCGTTGCCTCGTTATTAACCCATCCCTTTCTTCCCCTCCCCACCGCTAAATTCAAGCAATAGAAATATTTCGTTAGTAACGAAATGGTTTTGATGATCATTTCGTTAGTATGATACTAATATTAGTTCAAGCTAATAAAAATATTTCGTTCTAATTATTTTTTTTATTCTAAAGAGTTTACCCCAATTAATAAAGATTTGTAAAGGAAGGGGGACTCTTGTCATTATTAAAAATTACGGGGAACACATGTCTGTAGCACTCCTCCATCTCGCCCGCATCACAAGTATCATGAAATAGACCAAAAAATTACACCATAAATACAACAAACCACACCACAAATAGCATAAAGTGTACCAGAAAGCCTATAAGGCATACCAGAATATCACCTCCACAAAATTCATAAAGCAGACCAGTAACCTCAAACAGACCACAAGTTTCTTAACGCATACGAGAAACCTTAAAAAGCATACCACAAGTTTCTTAGAGCAGACCAGAAACCTCATAAAGAGACAACAAGTTTCTTGAAGCAGACCGAAAATCTCATAAAACATAACATAAGTTTATTAAAGTATATGACAAGTTTCTTAACATACTAGAAACCTCATAAAGGAGACTACAAGTTCCATGAAGCAGGCTAGAAATCTCATAAAACTCCAACTTTATTTAAGCAAACCACAAGTTTCGTAAACCAGACCAGAAATCTATAAACGCAGATGCAAAGAATAAAAGGATATCTAGGCCATTCAAATACTTCAACTCCTGGAAGTCTCATCCTAGTTACCAGTGAGTGAAGGATGGCAGGGAGAAATAGAGGTATTGCTATGTACTGCTTGTATCAAAGAGTGAAGAGGGTAAGGGAGAAACTTAGGAAGTTAAATAAAGTCCACTACTCTGAGTTACATGAGAGGATTGAAATAGCAAAGGTTGCTCTGACGGCAACACAGCTAGAGGCCTTGGCGCGCCCTTCTCCCATGACGTTCGAGAAATAACGGGATTGTATGGTTCAATTTCTAGCTCTAAAGAAAGTCGAGAAGAGTTTTTAAGACAAAATCAATACAAATGTGGGTGAATATTGGGGACTCAAACACAAGGTTCTTTCATAGTGTGGTAAGGGTCAGGAATTATAGAGGTACTATAAGACTACTGGAAAAGGGACAATGGCAAGATTGTGGCTAATAAATTGGAGATGGGGAGGAGGCAATTAAGTTCTATACTCAGCTGCTGGGGGTCGAAGATAAAACAGTAGTTCCAATCCCTGTTGCCATGTTATAGAAGCTCTTGTATCATCATTTACTAGAAGATATGTCGAATCTTTATAAGCCAACTACATATGAGGAAGTTAATAAGTTGTATTTAACATGAAGAAAGACAAGACACTTGGGCCAGATGGGTTCCCGATTGAATTATTTCGGAACAACTGGAGTTTGGTGGGAATTGATGTCACAAAAGCAGTAAATGACTTTTTCATCTTGGAGAAGCTTTTTAGAGAGGTAAATAGAACTATCCTAACACTGATTCCCAAGGTTAAAAATGCAGTCCTGGTGAAACAATACAGATGTATATCATCCCGAAACATCATACACAAGTGTGTCTCTAAAATTCTTGCATCTAGAATTAGAGGAGTGTTGCTTGAACTGATTACTAAAACCCAATTTGCATTCATCAAAGGTCAACTAATAAGCGACAACATCATTCTGGCCCATGAAATGGTAAAGAAAGAAAGAATGTGTCTCCAAGATGTGTACTTAAAATTGATATCAGGAAGGCTTTTGACAAGTACATTGGGGGTTTATGTATGATGAAATGCAAGCAATGGGTTTATCTGAAGTGTTTGTCAACTGGATTAAAACTTATACGGAAAGTCCTTCCTTTTTAGTGTGTTTTAATGGTGGCCTGGTTGGGAATATTAAAGCAAAAAGGGTTAAGGCAGGGGGTTCCCTCTCCCCGCTACCTATTTGCAACTATAATGAAAATTTTATCATGTATGTTGAATAGAGCTGCTAGAATGAAGGTGCTCCCTTACCATCCGCAATGCTATAGAGTGTAGCTCATCCACCTTTGCTTTGCGGATGACCTACTTATTATTACAAAATGGATAAAGGAAGGGGTTCAAACTGTGGCAGAAGTACAAGAGCATTTTGCAAAGATCTATGGACGAAAGTGTAGTCCAGTCAAGAGTGAACTATATTGTGTTGGGGTAAATGTAGCATTAAGGAAGGAGTTGAAGGATATATATATGGGGTTTCATGGGGCTTCTAAAAGTAAGGTTTCAAGGACCTAAATTTACATGGACTAATCGGGGCAGAAGCGGTATTTTAATATAACAACATATCGATAGAGCCTTTGTTTCTACGAATTGGTGGTATACTTGGCCTAATTCCTGCCTATACCATCTTTCTGATAAAGGATCAGATCACAGACTCTTGTGTCTTATGACAGTCCCAGAAATGTCAAGAGCCAGACGACTATTCCATTTTGACATAAGGTAGGCCCGAATACATGAAACAAAACTCATCATTGACTATGTCTGGAATATACCAATAACTGGGTCCTTACAATTTTGCTTGTTTTATAAATTACTCAGAGTCCGGCACGCACTAGTAGATTGGTGCAAAGGAGGAACATCAAACTCAGGCAGATTAATAAAAGACCTCAATCTAGCTCTTGATAATGCAAGGAAAAACATCGTAGTTGATTGGAAGCTAATTCAAGAACTGGAAGAAAGGCTAGAATTCCAATATAGAATGGAAGAAGTCTATTGGAGACAAAAGTCTCGAGTTAACTGGCTAACGGAAGGGGATCGCAATACGCCATATTTCCATATGATAATGGCAATTAGGCGGCAAGCCAACTTCATTTGGGGATTAGAGGATTCTAGAGGTCTCTAGTGCACGGATGGGGATGAAAAACTGAACATAGCAGTAGAATTTTATCAATCCTTATTTCAAACCCAACTCACTGAAGGCATTAACCTGTCTAACTTGCCGTTTGAAGGTCTAGTTTCTGAAGAACAAAATCGAGCCCTCATTCATCCGATTACATCTGAAGAAGTCAAAGAAGTGATCTTTGGTATAGGAAAAACTCAAGCACCTGGTCCAGATGGTTTTACAGCAGGGTTTTATCAAGCTTATTGGGATATAGTCGGCAATGAAGTCACCCAAGCTGTCCTAGCTTTCTTTCATTCTGGACATCTCCTTCGATCTATCAATAGAACATGGATTTCCCTTGTCCCAAAAACAGCGGAAGTTAGGTCCATGAAAAATCTCAGACCCATTAGGCTATGCCAAGTAATTTATAAGATCATAGCTAAGATCCTGGCCATTAGACTCAGTCGAGTCCTTCAAAGCATAATATCTCAGACTCAAAATGGTTTCATAAAAGGACGTCAAATCTCAGACAGTATATTAATCAGTCATGAGGTAACTCACCATCTCCGAACGTTGACCTCTGGGCGGAAAACTTGGATGGCTTTAAAATTGGATATGGAAAAGGCATACGATCGAGTGGAATGGCCGTTTCTTTTCGAAATAATGAAGGAATTGGGTTTTGACCAAAAGTTTATATCTTGGATAAAGGAATGTGTCACGACAGTCTCCTACTCGGTACTGGTGAACGGAATTCCATCCAGATATTTCCGTCCTTCAAGAGGCCTTCGGCAAGGAGACCCTCTCTCATCCCTATTATTTGCCATTTGTGCAGAAGGTTTTCAGAAATGATAAGACATACAATAGCTATGGGGTACCTGGAGGGGGTTAGAAACAGGGCAACTTGCCCAATGGTCTCCCACATATTCTTTGCAGACGACTCCTATCTCTTCTTAGAAGCTTCCTCGCAATCATGCACAACAATTCTCTCTCTTTTCCAAGCCTATGAAGGTTTGAGTGGACAACGGGTCAATTTACAAAAGTCAGCGATTTTATTTAGCCGCAATATGGATCCTAATCAAGCCTTAGAATTAGGGGCACAACTAGGTGTGGGTAGCATTGGAGAACAAGACCGGTATTTGGGCCTTCCTTCAACTATTGCTAGATAAAAAAAGGAGTCTTTCCAATTCATGGAAGAGAAGCTCATTAAAAAACTTCAAGGATGGAAACAAAGAACCCTGTCTAAAGCAGGTAAAGACATTTTGATTAGGACAACAACTACCAACTTACCAGTTCATGGCATGTCTTGTTTTAAGATCCCTAAAGAAAATTGTCGGAGGTTAAATAGTCACGTGGCTAGATTTTGGTGGGGTTTGGCAGATAATGTGGATCATCCAATCCATTGGGTTTCCTGGAAAAGTTTAGCACATAGTAAATTTCTAGGTGGTCTAGGATTCAGGGATTTTGGTGCCTTTAATCAGGCTCTGTTAGCCAAACAATGTTGGAGGATCTGGAAGAATCCGGAGTCTCTTCTGGCATCAATTTATAAAGGTCGCTATTTCCATCATGGGTCAGTACTAGATGCCACCCTTGGTTCCAATCCCTCTTGGGGATGGCGTAGTATCTTGTTTGGAAGAGATCTCCTTCTCCAGGGGTTAAGGTGGCAATTTGGAGATGGACAAGACATTGTAGCCTTCAAGGACAAGTGGGTTGTTTCAGAGAAACCCATCACTCCTTTGGTTCGCGTTTCGAATATAACAAACTCCCCAAGAGTCTCCTTCTTTATTAGAGGAAGTGGAGGAGAGTGGCTGACACGCCAAAACACAACACCAAACTGCGACCAAGTGAAATCGCAGTCCGGGAATGCAGTAACAGGCAAGTTATACTATCAACCCGGGGTCTAGATCTACTGCTTACTCCGTGAGTCTCTATTATCTAGCAAACTAATTCGAGTGATTGTTGTTTAAAAGCAAAAGCAGTAAGAAAGCAGTAAATTGTTTGGTTTTCTAAAGCAGGCAAGAGTCACTCGGGAATGTGTCCCCCTAGCCCCTTAGTTAGGTTCAATTGTAATTCCCTGGGTTGATTTACTGTTGATTAGACTGCGGAAGATCCGACAGTAGCTTGGAATCTCTTAAGCTGACCAAGCCCTCTCAGTCTAACTACCCGGCAGACGACTAGTCTTCACCGGGATAGAAAGCTGAAGCAATAAGCACAGAACTCCACTACTGGAATTGAATTCCAGTACAAAGCATTAAACTGGCTAACTCTCGTATAGCCAATCTCCTACTATCGAATGAAGAAGCTCTAACAACCTAATCAGATTCTATCTATCTCAGGTTGTAGCAGAAATTGAGAAAAGCTGATCAGACTCCAATCAATTCAATAAACATGCATCATTCGATTAAAATCAAACAGTAATATCATCCCAAGTCATTACAATCAAATCCCTAACACAAGGAACTAGGGTTCTTCATAGCCAAGTGAGAGAAAGGTTATACTCCATAGAGAGAGAAAGGAAAACAGAAATCAGAGTAGTCATACTCATAAAGATGAGGAAAATCTGCTCTGGGATGTCAATCTTCACTCCTAGGGACGTAATCTGGGCTTCAATGATGAGAAATCCACGCCAAAATAGCTCCTAGGGTTTGTTCTTCGCTCTTCTCTCTCTAAAACTCTGTTTTTGCTCCAGAAAATCGAATACCTCTTTCTTGGCTCGAATCTGCCTCCAAAAACCCGACTCTGGGTGAATTACGGGCAGAATTACGGCCGTAATCACGTCCTGCCCGTAATTCGCACCAAAACGCACGTTTCACTTAAGCTGCAGGAGGAGGAGATACGCCCGTAATTTCCCAATTACTGCCAGTAATTTGGGAATTACGGTCGTAATTCTTGGGGGTCTTGCCCGTAATTTTATCACCGAGAGGGAATTCTAGGGAGAAGGCTCGGCCATTAATTTACGGGCATGCCCTGGCCAATTACGGTCGTAATTTGGCAGGGGCTGCCCGTAATTCTGTCTGTGATTCGCCATTTGACCTCCAAATGACCCGAAACTTGCGCCTATGCACCTCCTTACTTGCTAGGACCTGAAATACGACAAAACAACACAACCTAGCGTAAAATAGGCCAAGGAACAATCAATTCGAGCCAAAATGGGCAGGAAACCAGAGTGAAAACACGTGCAAATACGATGCTATCAAATTCCCCCACACTTAACTGTTTGCTTGTCCCCAAGCAAACCAAGTACTACACAAGGTAAGCTCACATATTTCAGTCAACCAACATTGGGGACAAGTCATAAAGGCACAGAACACGTGAATCAAACTGGTTTTCAAACATCAACACATGAACAACTTTAATAGCAACCTGGACAACCACCACAAAGGACATTCGAGTGCAGCAAAATCGAGCAACGGAAGAGTTTCCCTTCTGTTCACCAACCAACCCAGACTTGACTCGACCACTCACTCAAAACAGTCGACTCATGCATCCAACTCAAGACATCAGAACAGAGACCGAGCAATCTAGGTCCTCACCGGGGTACAAGAGTATAGAGAATATGAAAATGAATCACTCACTCTCGACCAGTGGGGTCAGGATAATTTAATGCGAAAAATGCGCATGCTATTTCTCTCAATCCCTAACATCTCTTCACCATGATGGCAGCCTCTAAATTCTAGAGTTCACATACATAATGTCATCACTAACTAATCAGGAGGTCTTAGACACAGGTTCAAATGACTGGCTAGGGTCTTGGACATGGGGAAAAAGCCTTTTAGGTGGTGGAAGTATTCATAGCAAAAGGTTCCACATTTCCAAACCCACACAATCACAGTCAAACAAACCGGTATTCCCTTTCTGCTATTCTGCAATACTCAACATCTCAAGAGCACAAGAGCGAAGGAGGCATAAACATCAGCATTTCCAAGCCAGACTGCTAAGAAACACTACTTAATGGGCATTATTCAGATTTTTGGTAGTGGCTCTCTTTTGCTTACAATTTTTCTTTGTTTTTCTTTTATTTTTCTTTTCATTTCTTAAGAGAGCCACCACTTCTGCACATATTTCAAACATCTGCCCAACTTTTAAGCACTACCTCCAACACTCACATAAACTTTAGTAGAAACAGCAGAGAATATGTAACAACCACTCTGTGGAACCTTCTAAAAAATGCAACAAGGGTGATTTTTTTCGTTATAGACCAAAAGAAAGGATAACACACGGCTCAAAGGGGCTGACTAGGGGATATGACACATCAGGACAGTCAGTTTTTGGGCGTGGGCTAATCCTATGCCCCCATCATATTAGCTAATGACAACGTGAATGCTACACATCATGGAAGAGGGATCTATCGCACAAGAAAGAAACGAGCAGGTTCAAATCTCACATGGCTACCTATATGCTCTATCTCACATTCTGATACCCTGAACTAGATGCATAAACGACTGTCAAGAACAAGTGATCAGATCAAGTCACAGTTGGTAAGCAAACAGCTGAAAAACTGAACCCCTACATCGTTCTACTGCACATCTCAGTCCTCATTATAGGTTGTCCTAGTCGCAAACAAGTTGTCATGCATTAATCCGAAAACCGTTCAATTCATCAATCAAAACACAGTGCCAATATGATCAAACAGCAGTACTTGGAGCCCTCAAATCGTAAGATTCCGACAGCGGACTAGGCTCCAAGCACCCATATATACGTTCCAATAAATACAAAGAACCCCCCCCCCCCCACACACACACTTAAATGCGACAGTGTCCTCAATGGAGCGAAGGGAAGGGGAACGATGTTACCGTGAAACAGTGGTCAGGAACGTTGACTGGATGGCGGACCAGTCAAAAGCAGAGGACTGGACAAGGACCAGTCCGATGGGCACAGAGCTAGAACCAACAGAACGCACACATTGGGTGAAATAAACCATAGTTCCAAGTCAACAATCCACACAACGGGAAGAAGAAATAAAATCAAACACAATCCGGAGTCTAAATCTGGAAAGATAGACAAAAGCCAAGCCCCAACTAGATGGGCTGGCAAAAGCAGATCACAGCTCGTCGCCTCCATCGCCAGTGGGAGGCGGGTAGTAGTCTTCATGCCCCGGGGACGCCTCCCAAGGGTAGCTCACAGCAGCAGGATCCATGTTCCAGTAGCTCATCATGTAATGCTGAGCTGAAATGATGCGGCAGCGACCATCGCGCTCACGGTCGAGGCGCGCGTTGATGTGCTCCTGGCCAGCAAGGATCTGCTCGTTCTGGCGGGAAAGGGCTGCCAGCTGCTCGGCAATGTAGGTGGTGGGTGCCGCAGCAGATGGGCCGGCACCGGAAGTGGAGTCGCCAGGTGCAGAGGGGGTGGGCCGAGTCCTCGTACGACGAGTGGTCCGACGGGCTGCAGCATCACTCGCCTCGGGTAGCTCCTCACCCTCTGGTGCACGAGGAACAGGGCGAGGCAGGCCCCGGATCCAGGTCACGTTCCCGTCGCGCTCCAGTATCAGCTGGCGCCGGAGGGTCTCCCTGGAGAATGGCGTCGCCTCCTGGATGAGAGTGAACCCGGAGAGGTCGACGTTGTAGTACCGCTCCAGGGCAGTGACCACCGGCCCACACGCCAGGCGTCAATTACACCGTTTATGCTTGGCAACGGTCCTGGCGATGAGAGAGGACAGATGGAGGTTGTCCACCTCGTGGCTCATGGAGTGCAGGCAATGCAGGGTGCGGAGCTGAAGATGACTGGTGGAGCCCTCGCTGGGGGTGTAGGATTTCCCCAACAGCTGGTTGATGATGCGCCACTCTGGTCGCAGCTGAGTGGCCGTGGTGTGGCACGGTGTGAAAACAGCTCCTGCAAACTCCGGGAGGCAGATCCTCTCGAAGAACTGCTGGTCCCGAAAGATGGGACTGTCGGGCTCCTCGATGGCCAGGTGACAGGGGAATGGTGGAAGGAGCCCCAGTGCCCGACCAAAGTCGTCATAGCTCAGGGAGTAGAAATCCCCTCCGAGTCGGAACTGGATGGCGTTGCCTTGCGCGCCCGCGTGGGTCCGGAAGTGCTCGAAGGTGGAGTAGAACTCCCAGAGGAGCTCCTGATAAACCGGCTCGGCAAGGTAGAGGAGGCGGCGCCAAGAGAAAGCGCAGATGGCAGCCTCCATTGCCTCGCGAGCACCCAGCTCTTCGAAGACCCTCCAGTCGAGGTAGTGGTGGTGAACGACTTTGCGGCGTCGGATGTCCCGCAAAGTCTTCCTCTGGTCGGCGTCGAGCAGGTTCAAGTACGTGTTCATTTTCCTGCAGCCACAAAACAGCAGAAACCCAACAACATACATGGAAATGCGTCAATGGTGAGGTCACAATCATCCTCACCCGGGGCCCTCGAATCATAAATTCGGACAGTGGACTAGGCCCCGAGAAAGGAAAAACATTCATAACCAATCAGAATCATTCACCATTCACAACCAATCAGAATCATTCACCATTCACAGAAACTCAAACGCACTTGGAGCCCTCGGATTATAAACCCGGACAGCAAATTAGGCTCCAAGCGGGACAATCACAACTCATATTACTCGGTAGGCCAACCGAAAGATGAACAAACAAAGCAAGCAACAATAGAGGCCTACCGAATTAATTCAAGCACAAACCAATTCCCGAAATTCCCCACTAAACCCACAATATCAATCCTCCACAAATGACAAGTAAAAGTATAGAAGAAAACCTGGAGGCACAAGAGGATATCGTGGGGAAGGTGAGGGAAGACCGAGAGACCACTAAAATCGCCGGGAAACTCGCCGGGAGGCTCGCCGGAGTTTCGTCGCCGGCAACTTCACCGGAGCCAAACTGACCCAAAACTTTGGGGAATGACGCCCCAAGTGCCAGGAACAAGGTGGTGGTCGCGGTTTCTCGATCGGAGGTCCGAGGAGGGAGATCGGGCCGGTGGAACACCGAAGGGTCACGGTTTTCCGGCGACCCAAACCACCACGAAACTCGACCCCACTGGTATAGACTTGTGGGCGCCGACGAGAGGAGCACGGGGGTGGTCTCGGAATTTAATTTGGACCTCCGGTGAGCGAGATATGGCCGGAAAACCACCGGAGAAGAGAGTGGTTCGAGTTTTCCGGTGAGAAGGGAGAGAAACTGACCAGAAAAAATGGGGGAGAGAGAGAGTGGGGTCTCGGCCGCCACTTTTTAAACGAGGCTCGGGGGGAATTACGGGCATGATTACGGCCGTAATTCCCCCTGGCATTGCCCGTAATTTTATGGCCGAGTGCACTCTGCCCCTTCTGGGCGAATTACGGGCAGGGGTATTAAGAATTACGACCGTAATTCTTACCCCCTTGCCCGTAATTTCTATGCCGAGCCCGTTTTTCAGTTTTTTTGTTTTGAATTAATTACGGGCAGGGGGTAGATGAATTACGACTGTAATTAGTCTCCCCATGCCCGTAATTTTACTGCCGAGGGCCCTTTTTCTCCAGTTTTTAAGCTGCAAATTCGAACATCCAAACCCAAACGTGCCCCGGTTCAAAAATTACACCACCATATACCAAAATAGACCATCCGGGGCACGAGGAACATTCCAAAAAGACTCTAGACAGACTCAATGACTCGAAAACGACAAAAATTAAAAAGGAAAAAGGATAGAAATGCAAACCGTGGTGGGGTTGCCTCCCCACAAGCGCTTCTTTACCGTCTTTTAGCTGGACGCCAGTAGAGGAACTAAGGGTCCTCGAGCTTGATCAGCAGCTCTGCGCGCTCGACAGCACCTCCCAAGTACAACTTTAGGAGGTGGCCATTCACCTTGAATGGCTCGGTTTGAGCATTGCTGATCTCCACCGCACCGTGCGGGAAAACTTGGGTCACCGTGAAGGGACCCGACCACCTCGAACGGAGCTTGCCCGGAAAGAGTTTCAGGCGTGCATTGAAGAGCAGAACACGATCACCTACCTGAAACTCCTTCGGGCCCCTCAACCTAGCGTCATGGAGACGCTTGGTGCGCTCTTTGTAGAGCAGGGTGTTCTCGTAGGCGTGGTAACGCCACTCCTCCAACTCCAGCAGCTGCAACTTACGTTCTGTACCTGCAACACTCAAATCCATGTTTAGCAGCTTAATGGCCCAGAAGGCCTTGTGCTCTAGCTCTACCGGCAAATGGCACGCCTTCCCATAGACAAGCCTATAGGGAGAAGTGCCAATCGGGTTCTTATAGGCAGTCCTATACGCCCAGAGAGCATCATCGAGCTTGGTGGACCAATCCTTGCGGGACTGATCCACCGTCTTTTCAATTATCCGTTTTAATTCCCGGTTCGTCAGCTCGGCCTGCCCATTTGACTGGGGATGGTAGGCCACCGACACCTGATGCTTAACGCCATAGCGAGAGAGGAGTTTAGTGAATTGTCCCTGCAAATGGGTTCCCCTATCACTAATAATGGCGCGAGGTGTCCCGAACCGGGAGAACAGCTTCTTCAGAAATGAGCATACCCGTCTTGCATCATTGGTGGGCATGGCTTGAGCTTCTGCCCACCTCGAGACGTAGTCCACTGCAACCAAAATGTACAGATTGCCAAAAGATGGAGGGAATGGGCCCATGAAATCGATACCCCAAACATCAAAAATTTCACAAATAACAGAGATATGTTGGGGCATCTCATCCCGGGCAGAAATGTTACCTGACCTTTGGCAGCGGTCGCACTGTCGTGCGAAGGTGTCGGCATCCTTGAAGAGCGAGGGCCAATAGAAGCCCGACTGTAGCACCTTCCGCGCCGTGCGGTTTCCTCCATGATGACCTCCAGTGGGTCCCTCGTGACATTGAGACAGGATGTCTCCCATCTCATGCTCCATGACACAGCGCCGGATCACGCCATCTGCTCCGATTCTGAAGAGGTAAGGATCCTCCCAGAAGTAGTGCTTCAGATCGGAGAAGAACTTGCGCTTCGCATGAGTAGCCATCCCCTTGGGTAACTGCTTGCCCACCAGATAATTGGCAAAGTCAGAATACCAAGGGGCCACGCTGTCCACCAGGGTCATCGCCAGCAATCGCTCACCCGGGAAGGAGTCGTCGATCTCTTCTTCGAAGTTGTCCACCGGAGAGGCTTCCAACCGCGAAAGATGATCTGCAGCAACATTCTCGGCGCCCTTCTTGTCCCGGATCTCGATATCAAACTCCTACAGCAGCAGGATCCAGCGGATGAGCCTAGGCTTTGCATCAGCCTTGCTCATCAGATAACGAATCGCCGAGTGGTCAGTGTAAACCACCACATGAGAGAGCACCAGATAGGGTCGGAACTTGTCAAACGCATACACCACAGCGAGGAGCTCCTTTCTCTGTGGTGGTGTAGTTCTCCTGTGCATCGTTCAAGGTCTTCGACGCGTAGTAGATGGGCTGGAAGTGTTTCTCGCGTCTCTGACCCAGAACTGCTCTGACTGCATAGTCACTCGCATCGCACATCAGCTCAAAAGGAAGAGACCAGTCAGGAGTCACCATGATAGGGGCATGGGTAAGCTTCTCCTTCAGAGTCTCAAATGCAGCTGTGCACTCGGGAGTGAACTGGAATGGCGCATCCTTCTCCAGCAGCTTGGTCAACGGCAGGGCAATCTTCGAGAAATCTTTGATGAAGTGCCGGTAAAAGCCTGCATGACCCAGAAAGCTGTGAATCCCCTTCACAGAAACGGGAGGAGGTAGCTGACTGATCGTCTCAATCTTCGCGCGATCTACCTCAATCCCCTTCTTGGAGATCTTGTGCCCGAGCACGATACCCTCTCGAACCATGAAATGGCACTTCTCCCAGCTGAGTGCCAGATTAGTCTCCTCGCACCTCTTCAGAACGAGTTCCAGGTTATGGAGACAGTGAGTGAAGGAGTCTCCATATACCGAGAAATCATCCATGAAGACTTCCATGATCTCTCCAACCAGTCGGTCGAAGATCGCCAGCATGCATCTCTGGAAGGTCGCCGGTGCATTACACAGCCCAAATGGAATCCTCCGGTAAGCAAAAGTGCCGAAGGGGCAAGTGAATGTGGTCTTCGCCTGATCCTCCGGTGCAATAGGAATCTGGAAGTAACCAGACATGCCATCCAGGAAGCAATAGAACTCATGGCCAGCCAACCTCTCCAGCATCTGATCAATGAAAGGTAGGGGGAAATGATCTTTCCTGGTGGCATCGTTCAGGCGCCGGTAATCGATGCAGACTCTCCAGCCGGTCACGGTCCGCATCGGGATCAACTCCTTCTTCTCATTCGGGACCACAGTCATCCCGCCTTTCTTCGAGACCACCTGAGTGGGGCTGACCCACTTGCTATCAGATATAGCAAAGATGATCCCTGCATCCATGAGCTTCACGATCTCTGCCCGGACCACTGCCTCCAAGTTAGGAGACAATCTCCTCTGCGGCTGTCGGACTGGCTTAACCTCATCCTCCATCAAAATTCTGTGGGAGCAGAAGGATGGGCTAATGCCTCTGATGTCGGTGATCTTCCATGCCATGGCCCGGGCATACTTCTACAGTAGAGCCACCAGCCTGCTCTTCTTCTCGGGGGTCAGATCCGAGCTAATAATAACCGGGAGCTTATTCCCCTCCCGGAGAAATGCATACTCCAGATGAGATGGGAGGGGTTTAAGCTCCAACTCTGGTGGCTCCTCCAATGATGTAGCGAGCCGGGGCGAGATGGGGATCGGCTTGAATGGTATCTCTCGCCCCTCGCTCGCAGCCTCGTCCAGCTCCGCAAGCTGCTCCTCCAGCTGCATATCCTGTGATGCCTGTTCCCCTAGCAAAAGACAACGCTCAAGGAAATCATCAGTACCCGCACTCGTGATGGCGAGTGCGGTCTCAAAATCAGCAACAACATCACAGTAATCAAGATCATCATGGAGCTGGGGGTGTTTCATATTATCAGAAACAGAGAAGGTGATTTGTTCACCCCCAACTCTTAAAATCAGTTTTCCATCATTAACATCAATCAGCGCCTTGGCGGTGGCGAGAAAAGGTCTACCTAGTATCAATGGCACATCAACATCCTCATTTATGTCCAAAATCACAAAATCAACAGGATATGAAAATGGCCCTACTGCGACTATCAAGTCCTCTGCTATACCCCTAGGATGCACAATAGATCTATCAGCAAGCTGGATGCTCATCCTAGTATTACTGGGTTCACCTAGGCCTAGCTTCTTAAACAGTGAATATGGCATGACATTAATGCTAGCGCCTAAATCCGCCAAGGACTTCCCTACATGCAAACTACCAATCATGCAAGGGATAGTGAAACTCCCTGGGTCTTTTCGCTTCTCTGGTAGTTTGTTCTGCAGGATGGCAGAACACTCCTCGTTTAGCATCACCGTGGACAACTCCCCAAGCTTCCTCTTGTTGGTGAGGAGATCCTTCATGAACTTGGCATACTTGGGCATCTTCGATAATGCCTCCACGAAGGGCATGCTAATATTCACCTGCTTCAGCATTGCCATGAATTTGGCAAACTCAGTCTCCAGTCGGCCCTTGTGCAACCGAGTAGGAAAGGGAAGCTGGGGTACATACTCCTTCACCACTGGCTGCGGTTTAGGAGCAGGCACCTCAACCTCCTTCTCCATTTCTTCCTGATTAGCTGGAAGTGCTGAAGCAGGGGTCTCTTTCTCCTCTACCCGAACAGGTGGATCGGCAGTCACCTTGCCACTCCTGGTTGTGATGGCACTCAAGTTTTCATCCAGGTCCTGCGGGTGAGGGATGGTCTGACCAGGCAAGGTACCTGGAGTCCTCCGAGCAACAGCCTGGGCAACACCACCAAGCTGGGTCTGTATATCTCGCAGCACAGCCTGTGTGTTTCTCTGACCAGCTTCTAGCTCCAAGAATTTGTCGGAAGCTTTCTCCATAAACTGCTCAATGTTATTGAATTTATTTGCACTGGAGGTGGCCAGAGAACCCACCAGATCTCTCAGTTCCGCCATCGGGTCACTCTGTACTGGGGCTGCAGGTGCTGCCCCTGCCTGCGGAAATGGTCGTGCCTGCGACTGAGGTGGAACTGGCCCCTGTCTGGGCGGGTAGAGTGGCTGCTGTGACTGCTGAAATTGCCCCTGTCTGGGCTGGTATAGAGGCCTCTGAAAACCGGGTGGTCCCTGGGGAGCTGGTGGTCTGGGATTTGGCCCAGCCCAAGAAAAGTTAGGATGCTGGCGCCACCCCTCGTTATAGGTGTTGCTGTAGGGGTCAAAGCGCCTGGCATTCCCGATGAAGTCCACCTGCTCCTGGGGAGTGGACTACTCCCTCATCGCATGACAGTCCTCCACGGTGTGATGAGAGCTCTCACACCACTAGCAGTGCATCGCCTACGGCTGTCCTGTACCTGCAATCAAACCAAAACGATCAATAGCTGAAACCAGCTTCGATACCATCTGCACCAAATCAGATGACTGGGTGCCCACAGCATGCACACCCCGTCCTGGTGCTCGTCTCGATCGCCTGGCAGTACACTAGTCGTACCCGTTCTCCGCCATCTCCTCAAAGAGTTGATTCAGCTGTGGCGTGGTTTTTGTCAGCATGTTCCCGCCACAAACCGAATCAATCAGCTGCTTGTCCTCCGGGAAGAGGGCGTGATAGAAGGTGCCCACCTTGAATGCATCATTGAAACCATGATTGGGACACCTGAGAAAGAGACTGGTGTATCTCTCCCAAGCATCCCTAATGGTCTCATCCTCATCCCGAGAAAAATGTGTAATTTGCTTCTGCAGATCAGCTGTCTTGGATGGAGGATGGTAGCGGGTGAGGAACTTGTCCGCCAGGTTGGCGAACGTGGTGATGGAGCCCGGAGGTCGAGTGTCTAGCCACTCCTTGGCTTGCCCCTCTAGAGTAAATGGAAAGTACCTCAGCTGGATGGCATCTGCTGGTACCCCATTGATCTTGATTCCATCGATGAGCTCGTGGAATCGCCTGAGATGTGATCGAGGGCACTCTCCCTCCTTACCACGGAACACCACTGAACCGCGCAGCATGGTGATCACTGAGGTGCTCACCTCAAAGTTGTTGGCTGGGACATGAGGGTGTTGAATGGGTGACCTCATGTCTGCAGCCCTAGCGGTCCAGTAGGATCCCATGGTCTGCTCCTCGGGGATCACAGCACGGTTCTCTGGATCACCCATCTCTTCTTCCTCTTCTTCTAACTGCAGCTGTGTTAGTGCCTCCTCCGCAGCCAGTCGCGCCTTTAGAGTCCGCTTGAAGTTCCTGCAAGTTCATTCAAGCTCCTGGTCTAATGGTAGTAGTTCTCCCGACTGGCTACGGGTCATGCACTACCTGCACACAATCAGCAGAAGCAACCCGTGAAGGCACACAGGTGGAAGAGCTAAAATGCAGTAAATAAAAAGCTAGAGTAACAAATTCTCACGTTTCCCCAATAACCTAGAGGGTTCCCCGGCAACGGCGCCAAAAACTTGACACGCCAAAACACAACACCAAACTGCGACCAAGTGAAATCGCAGTCCGGGAATGCAGTAACATGCAAGTTATACTATCAACCCGGGGTCTAGATCTACTGCTTACTCCGTGAGTCTCTATTATCTAGCAAACTAATTCGAGTGATTGTTGTTTAAAAGCAAAAGCAGTAAGAAAGCAGTAAATTGTTCGGTTTTCTAAAGCAGGCAAGAGTCACTCGGGAATGAGTCCCCCTAGCCCCTTAGTTAGGTTCAATTGAAATTCCCTGGGTTGATTTACTGCTGATTAGACTGCGGAAGATCCGACAGTAGCTTGGAATCTCTTAAGCTGACCAAGCCCTCTCAGTCTAACTACCCGGCAGACGACTAGTCTTCACCGGGATAGAAAGCTGAAGCAATAAGCACAGAACTCCACTACTGGAATTGAATTCCAGTACAAAGCAGTAAACTGGCTAACTCTAGTATAGCCAATCTCCTACTATTGAATGAAGAAGCTCTAACAACCTAATCAGATTCTATCTATCTCAGGTTGCAGCAGAAATTGAGAAAAGCTGACCAGACTCCAATCAATTCAATAAACATGCATCATTCGATTAAAATCAAACAGTAATGTCATCCCAAGTCATTACAATCAAATCCCTAACCTGGAACTAGGGTTCTTTATACCCAAGTGAGAGAAGGTTCTACTCCATAGAGAGAAAGGAAAACAGAAATCAGAGTAGTCATACTCATAAAGATGAGGAAAATTTGCTCGGGGATGTCAATCTTCACTCCTAGGGACGTAATCTGGGCTTCAATGATGAGAAATCCACTCCAAAATAGCTCCTAGGGTTTGTTCTTCGCTCTTTCTCTCTCTAAAACTCTGTTTTTGCTCCAGAAAATCGAATACCTCTTCCTTGGCTCGAATCTGCCTCCAAAAACCCGACTCTGGGCGAATTACGGGCAAAATTACGGCCGTAATCATGTCCTGCCCGTAATTCGCACCAAAACGAACGTTTTACTTAAGCTGCAGGAGGAGGAGATACGCCCGTAATTTCCCAATTACCGCCAGTAATTTGGGAATTACGGTCGTAATTTTATCACCGAGAGGGAATTCTGGGGAGAAGGCTCGGCCATTAATTTACGGGCATGCCCTGGCCAATTACGGTCGTAATTTGGCAGGGGCTGCCCGTAATTCTGTCTGTGATTCGCCATTTGACCTCCAAATGACCCGAAACTTGCGCCTATGCACCTCCTTACTTGCTAGGACCTGAAATACGACAAAACAACACAACCTAGCGTAAAATAGGCCAAGGAACAATCAATTCGAGCCAAAATGGGCAGGAAACCAGAGTGAAAACACGTGCAAATACGATGCTATCAGTGGCATATCCCAAGGCTTCAATACTGTTTTGATCCCATTACAGTTAATCTTATTCGCAAAACACCTCTTCCTAGATGCCATCAAAGAGACACAAGAGTCTGGCACTTTACAAAAAATGGCTCCTATACAGTTAAAACGGGATACCACCTGGCTTTAGAAATTTCTTTAGTCTCGAGTCGAAAACCCCTGGTGCAAATTATAGATCCCCCTATCTGGAAGAAAACTTGGGATATTCTGGTTCCTCCAAAATTAAAATTCTTCATCTGGCAATGTCTAAGAGTGATTCTTCCAACTGTGGTAGCGCTTAAGTCTAGAGGGATTAATTGTCGTACCCGGTGCCCGGTTTGCTGGAGAAGTCCAGAAAGTATTGAACACCTGTTCTTCAGATGCCCCTTGGCCACCAGATTGTGGTCGCTTATGGGCCTAAATGACTTCATTGCCTCGGCCCCGACTGTGAATTTCAGTCTTTGGTGGCGACATGTTATGCTTTCTGAGCACCCCCAAACCCATGTTCTCCTGTACGTTTGCGTATTGTGGAGAATCTGGAAGTCTCGAAATAAGGTGGTTTTTGAGTATTTGCAACCTCATGCCTAGTCTTTAGCTCGCTAATGTTTTTTCCAAGTCCGTGAAGTCTCTGCTTCTCTTCCTCCTGCGCCTGCCCCTCCCCGTCATCCTCCAAGTTCTCGTCTTCCCTCCTGGGTCCCTCCTCCTGTTGATTTTTTGAAGATCAACTTTGATGCTGCGGTTCGTGTTTCCGGTTGTTCGTCTGGTCTAGTAGTGCGTGGAGCAGACGGGCATGTAGCTTTGGCAGTAGGATTTCAGCACTTCGGCGTTACTAATCCCTACCTCACGGAGCTTCTTGCTGCCAGAGACGCCATCTTCCTGTTGGTCTCCAAGTCACTCCCTCGTGTCATCATTGAAGGTGACTCAGAAGTGGTGGTTCGTCAGCTTCGTCAGGGTGCTTCTTCTGATTCCCTAGGAGGACCGGTGCTTCGGGATTGCTTCTTTCTCCTTGCTTCTGTTTCTGTCTCCTTAGAATTTAGGGCAGTGCCTCGGACTGCTAACAGGGTTGCCCATAGAGTGGCGCAGAAACCCTGCTTCTTTCTCCTCTTGAGTTATGTTCTTTCGACTTTGTTGGATGGCTTCATTGATGTAATGGGTTGGGAGGTGTTCTGGTAGTTTGTATAGTTCTCTCTTTTGACATTTCTTGGGGAAAAAAAGACGCTAATTACAATGTTATTAACCTTTATGATGGAGGCACATTTTCTCTTTTTCAGGAATTGAATAATTTGACTTTCTCGCTATTTGAATAATTTGACTTTCTCGCTATTCTGTAAAATTGATATATTTGTTGGTTCACATGACATTGACATATATGATTATGGCACGAATATAAAAAAGTGAAGAATATTGAAATTTAAACTTCGAAATTTTGAAGCTTTGTTAAGACTTAAGCGGCTGGACTCTTATCCTTTAAAAGGTAAAGTGGATCCACATATGTTTGATAAAAAGAAGAATCTTCTCATTTGAAAATAATCAAAAAAATTATTTTCATCATATTATAACTGGCTCAACTGGTCGAGGTACAATCTAGTACAAACCATAGTACACATCTTAAACCAAAAATAAAACTATAGAACACATGAATCGTTGAAAGCCGGTCGAAGGGCCGGACACAAACTAGTTATTATTTTATATAGTTGTCAAGTGCATTCAAAACCGATACAAAGCAATAATGTATGACCAAGAGAAGTTTTGCTATACCGAGTCAAAATATGTCATTGGTATTTTGAAATACGAATCTAACTTGTTCTATAACGTTAAAAGTACAAGTTCAGTTTAATATAATAAAAATTTTGTACTTTTGTGTTATGTTACAATTCTAGTTTGTACCATAATGAAATTTGTACATCTATGTTATTATAAAAATTCATTTTGTACTATAAATATATTTTTGTCAAAAACAGTATGGGTGCAAACTAAATTTCTACCATAACATTAAAAGTATAAATTAAGTTTGTAAAATGAATTTTTGTAAACCAAAATACATATAAAGTACTGTAAAATCCTGATAAAAATAATTTAATCAAGAATGATCTTGAATTAAATAATGTTTTTAACTTGGTATTTGAAAGCATAATTCCACTCGGAAATCTCTATCTATAAACGGATAAGTCCCACAGCCCAAGTCAAAACAGTGAGAATAAGAAAGAAGTTTTCACCAACACTATGAATCAAAATGGGGCCTTTGTGTTCCTTGTAAAAGAAAAGTGGGGGCTTCCATCATGTTTATGCATGAAAGTGAGATATTGATAGCCCCAAATTTGCAGCATTCTGTCAAGAATGGTAAAATGGAAATTAGAAAAAGGTTCAGGAGGGATTGGCGAATAGGGCCATAACGCATGGGCCCTTTAGTTATTGTGGGCCGGATATTGTTTAATGTTTATCCCAAATTTGTACAGAACTTTGCCGCCGCATTCTCCTCAAGAAATGAGAGTAGTACAGCTGGCAAACGTATTTAATATAAGGATTAGTAAATTGGATTGGCGGATTTATGAATTGGATAAAATGAATTGGTTGATTGGGTTTATGGATTTAAGTGACATCCTAATATTGGATTATTATGTAAATTTTGAAAAGTTTAGGTATTAAAATGTCACTATGAATGATATTTTTTGTTCAAAAATAAAATATAGGTATCAAAATGTAGAATATAAAAATTATATTTACTAAATTGCAGTTTTACAAATATTCATGAATCCGCCAATCCAATTAGATATGGATTAAATGGATTGGATTAGTTGGATTTTTTAATAGATGAATTTGATTGGTGAATTGGATTCAAATTGTTATATCTAAGCAACAGGCATCAGGAAACCAATTGCCATCAAAACATAGCTCGATTATTTTTATAAGGGTGACAAAAGTTTGTTTTAAATGTTAGGTGTTACTTAAGAAATTTGAATATTGTACCCTAGATTAAAGACCAGTGATAGCACCACTCGATCAAACCAATGTTCATCATTGCTCGACTAGTGATTTGTGGTTTTGTGTGATCATGCATGGATAATGTGATAAAAGATTAGTCTTTATTATTGACAGTAAACTCTTAGAACTACACGAATAAGTTATCATTTTACTCTCTTTTTTTTTTTTTTTTTGTTAAAAGAAATCAAATGGTTCTCCACTAACTCTAAACTTTATGAAAAAAATATGAATCCCTTTCTCACGCACTCGCCTATTGTTCTTCCAAATAGAATCCCAAAACCCACGTAGTCTCACACTCAGTGAAAATAAAAACTTGATTACGAAAATGTGATATTGAGGATAATTTGTTTAGGAAGATGCCAAAAGAGGAAGACACCGTCATATGATAAATAGCTATAAAAAATTACATATGGGAAATTTGTTTGTTTGCGTTCCTATCCGACACGGGAAAGTGAGTAAGCAACGACTCAGCATCCTAACTAATTAACTACTAACGAGCACAAGGGGGAGAGGGAATGTTATTATCTGGGAGAGACTACTGAGGAGTAGGAATGGCAATTTTGCCTATACCCATGGGTATTTTACTATCCAACCCAATTGGGTTGGGTATGAAAGTCAAAAATATGGATATGGGTAAAGATTGATGGGTTTGTACCCATACCCATTTACTTTGGGTTGGGTTGGGTTTATAACAAATGGATTTGAGTTTGTATCCATGCCCAAATACAAATTACAGTTTGGTACCTAAACTTAATAGATATGCATATTTAGTACCTAAATTTAATTTTTTTGCATATAAGTCCTCAAAATATCGATGGAAAATTACGTTTTGGTACCTAAATTTTTTTGGTCTTACATTTTGGTACCTAAATTTTTCAAGTTTTACAAATAAGTCCAAGTTTTGCATGTGTAGTTAAAACACCCTCAAGTAAATGGATATCCATATCCAATCATACCCATTTAGATAATATCCATATCTAACCCAAACCCATATACAAACCCCAAACTCATACACACATCATCCAAACCCTACCCATAATAAATGGATCTACTTGGGTTTGGGCAAAATTACCCATGGGTGGGTAAATTGCCATCCCTACTGAGGAGTGAGGACCTCTCCGTTGCACGCTAGCGGTTATGGGGATTATTATGAAATAGTGCTTATTAAAGGTAAATTGGATATGAGAAAAAAAAATATTATTTTTTAATAAATGACATTTTATGAAGTTACAAAAATAATAATTATAATTTTCTATTTTCCTCACTTCCGCAATCTACAGTCAGATTTTCCTTCCTTCTTTTTGTCAATCATTTTCTTGTTTTCGTTCAGTCGAAATAATACCACTATAAAAAAAACAATAGATCAATATCAATCCATTAAACAACCACTACCAATTTGAAAAACATCAATACCATTATAGAAAAACCTTAAATAAAAAAAATTCATTAAGCTCGGGCATCATAAGAAAACCTTAAGTGCCTCTCAATAATTACAAGGGTTAATACCTTGTTATGGCCTGAACTATGACCATGCAATCAACTTTGGCTGTGGTTTGAGAAATTAACATCCTGGCCCGAATTATGCAGCATATAGACAAAATTGGCCTGGAGCGTGGTTTGACCGTTTGTTTGGACGGTCAACACCGTTGTTAGTCAACTGTCCAAGTCAACTGTCCAAGTCCACCAGCCATTTCAAGTCGCCCAAGTCGAGAATCGCACCTCCAGAACCCGAACTCGCAATTCGGGTCTCCACCAACCCGGCCAGCTCACCAATCCTCGAACTAATCTGGGATTTCTCGAGGAACTCCTTCTCCAAATGAACCACTTGCAGATTCTTCAACAAACCCTCGTCCCCAATATCTTTACTTTCGAGTACCCTTTTGAGAACTTCCTTAACGACCATTTCGGGCTCCGATTCCCCTACCAGAACAGGGTTTCGCTTCCTGCTTCGGAGCAGGATGTCCATGACCCGATTCGCTTCCTCGCTCCGGCCCAACTGCCCTGCTCCTCCACCCGCCGCCGCCGTCCCCTGCAACCTGGGAAGAAGGAGGAAGAAGGTGAGGAGATAAGGTGAGGATGGGTGGGCCAAAAGTTTTTGTTTTTTTAATTATTCAATTTTGTAAATGAAATAAAAAGAAAAATGAAATTATAATTTTTTTATGCTGACATGGCAGTGATCTGGTTAGTTGACCGTCCAAACAAACGGTCAAACCACGCTCCAGGCCAATTTTGTCTATATGCTGCATAGTTCGGGCCAGGATGTTAATTTCTCAAACCACTAGCCAAAGTTGATAACATGGTCATAGTTCAGGCCATAACAAGGTATTAACCCTAATTACAACCATCAAAGAGTGGGGAACTATGTACATACATTAGAACAAACTACAAACAAGGTTATCTAACTAACATCCATATCTGGTTTTATCAAGACTACTCTTCAACAATAAGTCATCTCTCAGCACGAAGATACGAAATATTTCTAATTTCAGAATAGATAGTGACAGGGGATTTTATAGCACTTGATCCATACATCCTAGAGCAGCTCTCCCTCCAAACAAGGCTAATCGCCAAACTCCATATAGACTAACCAATAACTGCAATAGCTGATAGATCTTTCAATTTTGCACTCCCCGTCTTAGGGCATCTTCCCATTCATCAATAGACTGATCTGGTGTCAAGTTCATCAAATAGCAGTTTAAAACATACTTAATAAACAAACAGGCACAAAAATGGGTTAATTGTATGGTTGGTCACTGAAATTACAAAAAACGTTCATGTTTGGTCACTATAAATATTTAAATCCAATCTTGGCCACTCAAATTAGTTAAATGGTTCAAGTTTGGTCACTCTCCGTCCAACTCCGTTAAATTTGTCTGATGTGGCAGTCAACCCTCAAAGTTGACCGTTAACTCAGTGACGTGGCAATTAAAAAATAATAAATAAAATAAATTTTAATCTTCTACCATTTCCAACTCATTTTCACATTAAAATAAAATACATAAATAAAAAATATTATAATTACAAATAAAGGGCGCTTCCTCCCCCTCTCTCTTCAACAACTCCATCAACTCCTCCCTCCCGCGCGCTGCCATCGCCGACGAGCTGCCATGGAAAGAACGGAAGCTGGCGACGACGAGGGAAAATTCAGTGAACCTGGCGCCGCTCGATAATAACTCTCCGCTCTTAGCCCCAACTCGTAGACCCTCTTCCCAAATAATGCTCGGAGATCAAACGTCCCCTCCCGGCGATACCGTCTCCGCTCCTTCGGAAACCGGATCCAGTCTGTCTTCGCCGCCGCCACACCCGCCTCCTCCTTCATTCGATCCGAGTCGAAGTAAACTCCCCTTCCCTTTCCGTAATTGAGTTCCATTTTCCCCCCAATTTTGCCAGCTAGGGTTTCCTTCCCCGTTTCGCTTCAGGCAGCACAGCGACTGTTCTTCGCTTTTCCCGTCCGGCAGTGATCGGTATAATCAAGAGGAAGGCTTTGATAAAAGAGCTGGCGGCTGTCTACCACGCTTAGTCCCTCGCTTATTCCGGTTGAGAAGTGTAAGTTTGTTTTGAGTTTTTCATATGATTTGTCGAGGTGGGTTGCGACGGTTGTTGCGATTTTGGGTTTTGATTGGGTGAGCTTCTTCAGTTTTCTTCAATTGCCTTTGCTTCATTGCAGAGTTTGACTTTCCGGTTGTTTTCCCTTCATGTGATATTTGGTGGGGGAAGATAATGTTGTCGAGAGTGGAGAATGGGAAAAAGACTAGGGAGGAAGCAGGGGATGAGATTTTGTTGAATGATTTGCAAACTATAAGTAAAGCTCTGTACGTTGACAAACATAAACCCTCGAGGACGTTACTTCCTACGGCCAGTAGCCGAGCAAAAGCAACTGGGAAGCCGCCGGGAGGGAGGAGTTGATGGAGTTGTTGAGGAGGGAGAGGGAGGAAGCGCCCCTTTATTTGTAATTATAATATTTTTTGTTTTATTTATTTTACTTTAATGTGAAAATGAGTTGGAAATGGTAGAAAATTAAAATTTATTTTATTTATTATTTTTTAATTGCCACGTCACTGAGTTAACGGTCGACTTTGAGGGTTGACTGCCACATCAGACAAATTTAACGGAGTTGGACGGAGAGTGACCAAACTTGAACCATTTAACTAATTTGAGTGACCAAGATTGGATTTAAATATTTACAGTGACCAAACATGAACGTTTTTTGTAATCTCGGTGACCAACCATGCAATTAACCCCACAAAAATAGATGAGATCTTCTTTCTATTCCACCCGGACAAAGCAGACACAAACTAGAAACTAATTTGCCCCACCTGAGCAGCTTATCTTGCATTTTCAATTGGCCATGAATTGCGAACCATAATATGAAGCCATGCCTAAGATGCCTTGGAACTATATCTCTACTCTAAACTAATAAGTAATCACATGTAACTTCTGGATCTCGTGGCCTTATTGCCTCCCACACTTTCTTAACTGAGAACTTCTCCATTGGAAGCCCATCCCATTTCAGATACACATCATGTCCAGATACATGGGGAAATATAACAGGCTTGCACTTCAAAATTTTCCTCCAAAGCCACAAGTCTGTAGTGGCTGGCTTAATATCCCAAATGGACTATCGTTTCGCCTTGTATTTCGTGATTCATGACACCCACAATGGGCCACTCAAGGCTAATAAATTTCATAAAGTGTCGAATGACTCGAGATTTATTCCAAATACTTATGTTTCGAATGCCTAACCCTCCCTCCTTTTTTTGGCCGAGCAATCAAGCTCCATGCCATTATAGCCTTGGTTCTCTCACCTGATTTATTCAGGTACCAAAGGAAGTGTTGGGACTATTTAGGGACGAGGGTACACGTACGATAGCTCGATATCGAGTAACCAGGATTGTGATAGAGTCATGAACAACGTTTACTTTTCGAAAAGAATATTTCCACCCTCTACAAAGCCTTGGGTTACAGGAAATTTTTCCCGAGGATAAAACTATCACCACTTTAGGTTCTAGGCTCAAGAACTCTAAAGCATACTTAGAAATTTTTGGAAGAAAGAAGAAGAATCTGTTTGATGGTGTGTGGCACCATCCACCCCGCACATATATTTATAGGGGCCGAATCCATGCATTGTTTCATGAACGATTGCATTTATCCATACGAAAGGTTGTCTTTATCCATATGAAAGGTTATCCTTATCCATATGAAGGGTTGCCTCTATCCATAAGGTTGTTCTTATCCATAAGGTCATCCTTATCCATAAAATAATGCAACCACCACTAGGCCAAAGGGATGTGTCCCTTCATGAAATTAGAATATTGGTTTGGTCAGTCTAATCCCAAACCAGTTGGTCGGTCCAACCCAAAACTGGTTTGACTTCGTTAGTCCGGTTCAACCAAATTTCCAACATTCCTCCCTCATTTTAGTGTATTCATAGAATTCACTAAAATCACAACATTCTTCCAACAAAACTTAAGCATAAATGAAAATGTCGTGACGATTGAATTTTCATCTTAGTATATTACACTTGACAAATACTCGAATACAAAGGGTGTCGTTAACGATTGAACCTATTGACTCATATGAATATTCGAAGATAATATAAACTTAGGTTTTCAAACGTCTAAGTGTCTTGACACTATTAACCGCCATGTGTCCAATCCTTCTCATAAGCGCCCACGAAACAAAAGTCCGGGTTTCTTGAAGCGGTTACACTTCATGCTTGCGTAGGTCGAATCTTTTATTCGTGTACCCACATAATACACTTTGTCAAAGATTCAATTAAGAAGTTTTGAACTTCATCCTCTTCTCTCATGCAGGATAACAAGCACATACTTCGGGATGACAAATTTTGTGCTTCAATTTCTGATAATAAGCTTTTCATATTGAATTCAGCCTCTAAGACCATCCACAATGTGAGAGGGTGGGAAAGGTGGAAAAAGAGGGAAAAGAGGAAAAATGAGAGAGATTGGTCACAATGTTGGTGTGGGAAAGGGGGGTAATTGGTTGAACACTTTTTTTTTTTTTTGTAAAATTAATTTATAGTTGATTTCAACACTTTATTTTTATATAATGATCATTATTTTTACATAGTTAGTGATAATTAATGAATATGAACATTTCGATATAATTTTTTTTCTAATTTGGACATAATTTTTTTCATCACTAATTAACGTCATTAATGACGAAATCGCAATAATTTATACAAGAAAGTTGTTACATTGATATTTGAACATAAACATAATTAAGAAAAAATAAAAGCAAACAAATAAACACAAAACCCTAAAAACAAACACTAAACCATTAAAATAATAATAAAAAATAAAATAAAAAACAAACTGACGCGGACTCCACCTCTTCCCCTTCGCCCCACTTTTTGTCTTCTTCTAGTGGGTTTTCCCACCCAAAATTCCCTCTGTCTCCACTTTTTTCCTTTTTCCCACCCACATTGTGAGCTATTTCTCCTCTTTTCCCCTTAAACTACACCACATTGTGGTGAGTCTAACGTTAACCATTTTGGGTGTCCCATTACCAGAAATTATATGGACTTTTAACTCATCTCATTCACAGACTTTATCACCAAGTCACTAGTTAACCATTTTGTCAAATGATCAACCAAATTATCTCGAGTCTGGTCATATTGTCTAGACACAACACTATGAATGATCAGTTCACAACTTTTACCATGCCTTACTCCCACATGACCATACTTGTCATTTTCACTTGACTATATGCCTTAGTCAAATTAGCATTATTATCACAAAATATAGCAACAAGTGAGATTGGTATATGTCATAAAATCAATATAATGACGAGTTTAATTATATTACTTAATATTAGTATTAGTTATTGATTAATGTTTTCATGTATATATATGCCAAACACATATATTGATTGTTAAAGTATTTTTTTGTATTTTGTAAACTCTATTAGTTTAAAAAAATAATACAAAGAAATCTTAATTAAATAGATAGAATAACAATTGAAAATGATGTCGTGGAGAATATAAAAGTTAGAGAGAGAATATAGCATTGTATTCTGAACAATATTAACAAGATATTATATTTTATACTGATATATAATTATTTTAATTTTATTATACTTATAAGTCAATTTAGATCAATTTCAATTTTATAACTGAGCCTTGACGATCCATTGATTGGCCCTGAATTTATGCAATCCAACTCATGTCCATTTCTTATTAATAGATAGATAAAGGAAAATAACTTGAGAAACGTAAAGCACTCATTTACCATAATTAGTTTGTTGTTTTCTGTAAAACATGTTAATATATCTGAATCTTGACATTAGACAAAATAATGTGTGATGATTGGAAGAAAAATGCAACTAGTTCGTGTTGTTGTGCATCGTTGGTTGCAAGTTGAAACCCCATGAACGTTAAAAAGATATTTCTTCAAAGAAAAAAAAATATCCGTTGATATTTCAAAGGAACTACAAAGATTCTTTGTACGTTCACAGTATTATGCAGAAAGAAATATCCTCTATTGCAGGAATCAATCAGGTTTCCTAGCTTGGCTACATTTAATTCATTATATAAGGAGATTTTTTTTGGAGGAATCAATCATATGAAGATATTTCTCCTCCCTATTGCAGAAAGAAATATCCTTGATCTTTTGCGATCTCATTGGTCATGATGATATTCTACATACGAACACCAAATATAGGACTGCCCAAGTTGACTATCTGTTATCCCACTTGACAAGATCAAACACCCTGAAACAACTTAAAAGTTAAATTTAATGTTGGAGATGAGATTCAAGTAGCCATAGAAGGACTTCCCATTGCTTGGCAATTGGCATGAACAAGAGTTACACGTGGAATGACAAAAATATCCGTAATATTGATAGATTATCCGGATTTGATGATGATGAACTGAACGAAAATGGAAAGGAAATCAAGAACTAGACACCAGATTTACGTGGTATCCCTCGAGAGTCCAGGACTAATCCACGGAAGAGTGAAAACTCTTCGAGCTACTGATCTTATTGTGAATGTTTTTTGTACAACGCTCATAACCTTCATTCAACCTATATACAACGAGAAGGATCACAAAACAAACCCTAGAGCTACTCTCTCCACGTACACGAGCAGCTCTTGCATGGGCTTCATGGGCACAATAAATGGGCTGCACAAGAGAAATAAATGGGCCTGTACAATCCGCGGTATAATCCGCTAACAGCCTCCCCCAAATTGATGTTGGTCGGAAAGCATCAATTTGCTCGACAGGTACCAGTGACGACTAGTAGTAAATGACTTCGTAAAAAGATCAGCCACCTGATCCTCGGTCCGAATATGATGAAGAGAGACAGTCCCAGCATTAACCAAATCCCGAACATAGTGAACATGGATCTTGATGTGCTTTGTACGATCATGAAGCACAGGATTAACCGCGATACGGATGGCACTAGTGTTGTCAACAAAGAGATTAAGAGGAAGAGAACACGTCACATCAAAATCTTGGAGAAGACGTTGTAACCAGATGAGTTCAGAACAAACCTCAGACATGGAACGATACTCAGCTTCAATAGACGACTTAGAAACCTTATCCTGCTTCTTACAACGCCAGGATATAAAGGATTTACCAAACTGTACACACCACCCAGAGGTAGATCGCTGGGTATCGACACAGCCAGCAAAGTCAGAATCCGAGAAAGCTTGAAGAGAAAGGTCACCACTCGAGGGAAAGAAGATACCAACATGACGAGTTCCTTGCAAATACCTCAAAATCCGATGAACTGCGGCCAAATGATCTGAGCGAGGAGCATCCATAAACTGACTTACGACTTGAACGGCATAGGAAATGTCAGGCCTGGTAGCGGATAGATAAATGAGACTTCCAACAATGCTCCTGTAGACCTTACTGTCAGGTAATAACGTGCCAGATTCACGGCCAAGACGTAGATTGAGCTCCATAGGTGTAGAAACCGGTCTGCAGTCTGTAAATTGATGATCATCCAACAAGTCTGTGATATACTTATGCTGACAGAGGAGAATTCCACGAGAGTCACGAGTAACCTCCAGGCCTAAAAAATATGATAACTCACCCAGATCCTTAAGATTAAAAGAGGCATTGAGACCCTCTTTGAGACGTTGAATACCAGCATGATCAGACCCCATGATCACCATATCGTCGACGTATAAAAGAAGAGCAACAACCCCAGCTGCTGTAGTGCGAGTAAACAGTGATGGATCGTTGCGACTCTGCTGAAAACCCAATTCGGAGATGGTGGTATGAAATTTCTCAAACCAAGCACGAGGTGCTTGTTTGAGTCCATACAAGGAGCGATTCAGTCGGCAAACCTGATCAGGAGAAGCAAGAGGATATCCCGGAGGTGGTTCCATGTAAATAACTTCATCTAAATCACCGTGAAGAAAAGCATTTTTGACGTCCATCTGGTATAAGGGCCACTAACGAAGAGAAGCAACAGATAATAAAGTACGAACTGTCGCCATCTTAGCAACCGGTGCGAACGTCTCACTGTAATCAATGCCATATTCCTGGGTAAATCCCTGTGCAACTAGTAGAGCCTTATACCGCTCCACCGTACCATCTGGTTTCATTTTGACAGTGTAGACCCAACGACATCCGACAACTGAAGTAGATGAATGAGGTCGAGGAACTAGAGTCCACGTATTACTAGCATGGAGGGCCTCTAATTCCCGACGCATAGCTGCTTCCCACAAAGGATGGCCCTTGGCTTGACGATAGCGGGTAGGAACCGATATAGAGTCGACTCCATATGCTAGGTAGTCATTAAATTTCGGTGGCGGACCTCCTTTGGTGACCCGTTCTGAGCGACGAGGAGCTGGCTGGGTGGCATGAGGAGGTGAACTTGGAGCGCTGGCAGAGGGAATGGTGGCGGGATTGGTATGTGAGCTGGGCGCAGCAGCGAGTGATGAAGAGGACGATGTAGCAGGCGATGCAGCAGGTGATGAAGGGGACAATGCAGCAGCTGGCGGTGAAGTAGCTGTCGACGACGAGGCATCCGTTGACGGTGCGGGAGACAGATCCAGAGAGGGAGGATCAGGAGGATCCACAGCAGGGAGAAATTCATCATCCACTTCGTCAGCAAACGTGGGAGGAGGAAGATTGACAGGAAGAAAGTCGGCCGAGGAAGACTCAGGTGAGTGGAACATGATTTTCAAAAAAGATGACAGTACTGGCGATCCGGACACGTTGAACAAGAGGGTCATAACACAAGTACCCTTTGTGTATGTCACTGTATCCCAAGAAGGCGCACCGAGCTGTTTTCGACGTGAGTTTCGTACGTTCGCGCTTTGGAAGAAGAACAAAGCACAAACACCCAAAGACACGGAGTCGGAAATAATCAGGGTGACGGGAGTAGAGAGCAAAAAAGGGACTTGTGTTTCGCAGAATGGGAGTAATTTGGTAATTTATGAGACGAACAGCAGTTGCAACTACTTCAGGCCAGAAACGACCAAGAACATGAGATGCTAACAGAAGGGCACGAGTTAAATCCATGACATGACGATTTTTTCTTTCGACTAAACCATTTTGCTGAGAAATACCGGGACAGGACTGCTGAGTTAAAACACCTAGAGATCGATAAACTTCATACAGCGGAGCTGAACTGAATTCACCACCAGGATCAGAACGAATAATTTTGACGGGACGATCGAACTGAGTTTGAATCATTTTCAAAAAATCAGTAGCAACAGATTTGAGTTCTGATTTGAGACGGAGAAAATAAACCCAAGTAAATCTCGTGGCATGGTCAATGAAAAGAGCGAAATAACGATAGCCACGACGAGAGATGATAGGGGATGGTCCCCAGAGATCAGTATGAATGATGTGAAAAGGATCAGTAATTACTGTCGTACTTGAGGGATATGAAATATTAATCGTTTTAGCTTCAACACAACTAGTGCAGGAATGAGGAGCAGAAAAATTAACACGATTTTTGCCAAGAAGAGATTGTCGAAACATCATTTCAAGACGAGCAGAATTTGGATGACCTAATCTAGAGTGCCAAAGATCCCATACATTATTTGATAATGTTGAAAAAGAAACAGACCCAGCCGAATCACAAGAAAACTGTTTTGACAATGACAAAGAAGGACTACTGACACACGACCCAAAAGCTGAAGATGACACGGAACTCCCACGAAGCTCGTCTAGGTGAAAAACTCTTCCCTGCTTACTCCCTTTTCCGATCTGCCTCCCCGTCTTCAAATCCTGTATAACACATCCCGATGGTGCAAACAAAACAGAGCAACCCTGTTCAGTAAGTTGTCCCACTGACACTAAATTCGGAACTAAACCAGGAACATGTAGAGTGTCGGGCAAAGTCAAGTTCTGTTTATGCATCAATCCCATTCCTTGAACACTTAGCTTACCACCATTTGCCACATTCAACGACATATCTTTTTCGGGAACAACATTGCTCAAGCTACGCGATGCATTCGTCATGTGATTAAAGCAAGCAGAATCGAGCAACCAGGGAGAAGCATTACCTGAGGTATTCAGTGTAGCGAAGGCAGCACTAATGGCTGTAGGTAACAATCTCTGCAGAGCAGCATTGGCCATCTGTTCAACATCCGCTGTCGAGAGACTCCCTCCACTACTGCTGCCGAAATCAAGCTGCTGGTTCCCAGGTGCAAGGGCTGTCGCATGGGTAGTGCGCTCTCCAGTTGGTGGACGAGCTGATCGGTGATTGTAGGGCCTTGCTATTGAGCTATTGTTAGCTCGTTCAGATCGTGAGTAATCAAACCCGCCTCCTGCAGCTCTGGCCTCGTTCCTTTGACGAGTTCGGCATTCAAGTATGATATGCCCAGCTCGTTTACAATAAACACAAACATTCCACTGCCGACAATGCTTCTTAGGATGCCCTCGCTCATGACAAAAATGGCATTCAATATCATTAGGAATAGGTTTGTTATGAAACGAGGGACGATTTACCGAATAAGCAGCTTCTTGATTCACCACAGCCAGCACCGTTTCTCCTTCACCAGGGCGAATGCAATATTTGCCTGAGTGCGAATTCTTGTTTCCTCGCGGACCAAATGAGATAGCAGGCCCTCAAAACGCAAATCATCCCTGTTCAGCAGTGTGGAGCGCGCGGCTTCGAACTCAGGTCGCAAGCGCATGAGAAAATTCAGCAGTCGGGTTTGTTGTAGTTCCTTGACAGCGTCGGCGGAGGCAGGTTGGGGATGCAATGCAGCAGTGAGGATGTCCTGTTCCGTCCATAGTTCCGTTGCAGCGTTGTAGTATTCCGTGATTGATTTATCTCCTTGCTCCAGCCGAGCCAAGGCCATCTGAATCTCGAACTGCCGTGCAACATTGACGGTGGAATATGTTGAAGCTAGGTGTTGCCACATCGCGTGCGCTGTTGGAAATAGACGAAGACTCAGACATGTTGATGGATCGACAGATCCCAGCAACCAATGGCGGACACGAGCATCGCTTTGATTCCATTGGGCTTTCTCCTGGATCGCGGCAGTAGGCAGAGGACGAGGACAGGTGCCATCAAGAAAACTCAGGAGGCCGCGCCCTTCAACGAAGACCCGGAATTGAAATTCCCAGAGAGCGAAGTTTGTTGAGGTGAGCCGAACAGAAGGTCTATCAGAATCCATTGACAAAGTTTGCTCTGATACCATGATAGATTATCCGGATTTGATGATGATGAACTGAACAAAAATGGAAAGGAAATCAAGAACTAGACACCAGATTTACGTGGTATCCCTGGAGAATCCAGGACTAATCCACGGAAGAGTGAAAACTCTTTGAGCTACTGATCTTATTGTGAATGTTTTCTGTACAGCGCTCATAACCTTCATTCAACCTATATACAACGAGAAGGATCACAAAACAAACCCTAGAGCTACTCTCTCCACGTACACGAGCAGCTCTTGCATGGGCTTCATGGGCACAACAAATGGGCTGCACAAGAGAAATAAATGGGCCTGTACAATCCGCGGTATAATCCGCTAACAAATATATAGTAGATATCTGTTTGAATCCAGCATAATCGGATGGGGTGGAACACAAATCTGAAGGATTTTAAATGAGTATGGGTAAAATCTGAATTCGAATATTCCGGGTAATGAGTGAACATGCTTTTCTCCACTTCCCTTTTGGACTCTTCCTATTTCCCCCTAAAATCTGTTTGTACTCCACTACCACTTCACTTCCCATGACGGCTGCAGCAACAGGAGCGTCAATCCGCTGGCACTATTCCTCATCTTTCCCCACCACAATCGTTTGCTTCCCAATCCTGCCACCACTTCATTCTCCTTCTACAGCAAGCGCCTAGCTCCGGCCATTTGTTCGCTCAAGGGCTCTGATTCAACAGTGAGTAGTACTCCCAATTTGGAATTTACTTTGCGGCAAAGGGTTTAATCGGTGTTTTGATTTTTTTTTTCTTGTGGGGGCTTTGGTTTTAGGGGAGGGAGGGGAAGTTGTTTTCTTTCAAGGAGTGTGCAATTTTGTTTTCTCTGGCTGTCGGGTTGATAAATGGGGCGCCTTCGATGGAGGTGGAGCAGGAGGCTGCCGAATAAGGAGAGAAGAAAGATAGGGAAGATGAAAATTTTCGGAGAGAGGAAGGAGGAAGAAGATTTGGGTCGGTCAGGTCAAATAGAAGAACATAAGAGGTTGAGTAATGGGTTGGGGTAATTTTAATGACGTGGAGGGTCGATTTTTATTTTTGTTGGATTAAATTCGGTTGATTAGGCGATTTTGTTTGTCATGTCAGCACTTAACGAACTCTATTAACAGAGTTGAACGGAGACTAACGAAGAGTGACCAAACATGACATGTTTTACTGAATTTAGTGACCACAATTGATATTAATTTTTTCTAGTGACTAAAAATGACACATTTTAGTAAACTCAATGACCAATCGTGGCATTAACCCATTTTTTAGAAATGATCATTATTTTTCTCCACATATTTTATATTTAGCATACATATATTATATTTTCGTAAAATTGTGTTTTTACTTGTTTTTAATTAATTTTCTTCATTCTGGTGATTTATTGTCGTACTTTTCCACTTATGTAATGTGACATGTGAGTATATGTGTGAATGTTAACATGTTGGTTGGAGTAATAAGAAAAATTTATTACTCATTGATAACTGTGGATACCCGAAACCGAACGAGGGTGGATATTGTTTTAATTATCTACCCGATTCTTATGTAGGTATAGGTATGTGCAAAACCACAACTATTTTTTGGTAGGGCAACACATATGTATTATCCGCCCCCAACCTCATTCTGTCATTCATTGTCATCCCTAGTTACACAGAGATTTTTCTGCAAAGTGATTTTCTAACTGTGTTAGTGGCAAAGTTAGGAGTGTCATTATTTTAGAATATATAGATATGTGCAAAATTAGAGATGACAATTTTGTATGCAATCCACCAATCCAATCTATTTACTAAAATATTGAATTAATTCAATCTATTCACTAAAATCAATATATTCCAAATCCAATTGGATTGGTAGATTCGTGGATGTTTGGAGAATTATAGTTTAATACCTATATTTTTTATATTTTGTATATTTAATACGAAAAATTTAATTTTTGAATGTAATTTTAAAAAAAATTAAAATTTGGTACATAATTTGTTTTATTTTTATGACATTTGTCACGACTGTTTCTCTACGGATCAGGAAATAGAAGGATTCGACAAAGCAAGAAAGAAAACGACACACATATTTATATACGTGGATCACTAACACGATGTGTGTTAGTTAGTCCACGGGCAGGAGAGAGCCAGTTTCAATATACTTCCAGGAGATACATATTACAGAGGAGAATGCGAAGTATTTATAGTACTTCTCCATGGTCTAACCCTAGTACAATATGGTAAAGGAAAAGTGGTTACAACTAGGCCCAGAACACGAATCCAAACAACATCGACATATGTACAACCAGTCGTTAGCCAAATAGTCCAATTCAAATTATATCAACAATAATTTATTATATAACTTGTTAAATTTTTTATATTGATCAAATATGTAAATATCATTAGAATTTATAAATTCACCAATTCATTTAATTTGTAGATCTACCACCAGGGATGGCAACAAAACCCGAACCCACGGGTACACACCCGATCCAACCCGGTCAACGCGGGTAAAACCCGTGTTGACGGGTTTTGGGCCGGGTTTGGGTTTAAACCCGCTACACTATTCACCGGGTTGGGTTTGGGTTTAGGTAAACCCGCCCCATAGGTACCCGCCCACACATATAATTACTTTCCCGGTATATTTAATATTCAAAATAATATATCTTCCTTAAACAACTAATATTCTTTATGTTTGTGGAGACATGTATAATTTGTTCTTTCTAATTGTTTAGAATGAAGTTGATATTATAGAGTGGAGAGTGAAGAAACTTATTTGACGAGGAAGAAGTTTTCAATTAATCTTGTTGTTTATAGATGTTTATCTTTAATTTTGAACAATTTGTATTGATCATTTGCGGTTTGCTTGTATGTTCTAGATTGGTGTCTTTTGTATGAATAATTTGTATGAGAAAATGATGTTAAACTTTTATTTTGAAAGAAATTTGTTATTGTAAATTTTTTACCACAAGAACCCGCGGATACCCAGCGGGTTGGGTTGGGTTTGAGTTTTTCAAACCCAACGGGTTTTACCCCGAATCTTTTTGGTGGATAAACCCATGAATTTGGGTTTGACAAAACCCGCCCCAACCCGACCCATTGCCATCCCTATCTACACCCCATTTGTCACCCTACACAAAATAAAATAGATATTTAAAAATTTGTTTTTGCTACTTGGCAAGTGGTCTTTTTGTTCCTAGAACGTCAAGTGGTCGGATGATACGACGAGGTCTTGCATTTGCATTGATTTTTTTTTTTTTTTTTTTTTACAAAACATTTGCATTGATTCGATGATGAATCTCTCTCTCTCTCTCTCTCTCTTTCTTTCTTCTCAACTATCATCACCCAGAGACCATAGTAGGGGCCACGATGAAATCGTACGCACGCAAGTAGCTGATACTGACCCACTGGACCCACAAGCAACCAGCCCAAAATCCTAGTTAATCCTTATTTTATCCATTTCCACCTCACCTCCACGTCGGATCCTCCCTCCAACAAAACAATAAAGCCAACTGCTACTTTTAGTCCTTATACTATACTATTTGTATAATCTCATCCCCATAGAGGTGATTTAAAAAAAAAATACTTGTCTAGACTGTAATTTTTCAATTTAAAGCTCCTCTTACAAGATTTCTTGTTAGATTAATTTTTTTTCACTTGCATGACATTTGACATATATATACGATGTGTCATTTTCCCATTTTAAGATTCCGTTGTGCGACTGATGCATCATAACAAAAGGAGATGATAAATTGGATTTAGGGCACATGATCATTAGATTAGAGAGAAAAAAAATAAGTTTCAACATAAACGCAACATGTGACGTTCAAGATTTTCTCATTAGACATTGATAAACTCCTCTAATAACATATTTTGATGCAATTTTTAAGAGGATGACTACATTAAGATTAACAACAAAAGATATAGACTTCGTTTTTTATATAGAATCCTAGTTGTTTATGGAATGTATTGTTGAATGCTATAGTAAAGAATATCATCCACCCTATAATGAGATAATGATACTAGTACCTATTAAGTTTTGAATGAATCGTATGTTAAAAAAATCATGTTCCGCTCTCAATTCGACTCTTCATTACATCTCTATGAACTTAATGTGACCAATGAATTATGGGTTTGCGATGAAAAATGAATTTCCATCATGTATATCATGCTAATCATGGAAGACGGTTCTCATGCATGGTCCAACCCTATTAGTAATGGATTTGGCTGAATTTTTTGTGTAATGGTTACAAACGGATTCAGGACATTGTACACATACTTATTTGTTAAAATAACATAGTACGGGTACTACTATGGCAAAACAAAAAACATAGTGTGGGTACTTAGAAAAATCACTAATCCTTGTAATTTAAGAAGCACATTCCCCCAAAAAAACCCGCAAAAAAAGTACCCAATCCTCGGCCCGCCTCATTTTCCCCTTCTCCTATTTCTTCGGCTTTCTCCCCAACCAACGCTCACAAAAAATGGATAGGGTATTCTCAGTGGACGGGATCTCCGACCAATTCTGGTCTCCGCCGTCTCCTCCTCCCCCGCCGCCGCTGCTGCCAAATCATTCTCACCACCACCGTGCTCCGCAGCCGCCTCCGATCGGCGGATCTTCCAAGATGAACCGCAGCGCTTCCGAGTGGGCATTCCATTGCTTCCTCCAGGAAGCTAATTCCGCCCCCGCCGCGTCCGACTCCTCGCTTCAGTCTTCCTCAGCTCAACGAAGCGACGTCGTTGAGATCAACGATCGGATTGAGCACTCTTCCTCCAGCGCCAATGCGGACGGGAGCGCTCCGGCGCCCCCTGGGGTTCCGGCGGATTCCGTGGAGTACCACGCTTTTCTCAAGAGCAAACTCAACTTGGCTTGTGCCGCCGTCGCCTTGTCCAGGGTAAATTCCTCTTTTCTCTGGTTTATTTCGTACTAATTTTTTAAGATTAATTTTTTCTTCTTTCAAATCACTTGTTATTTCGGTCACGTTCAAAGTCGGATAAGGTTGATTTGGAACGTTATAATCTTTTAATCCGAGTGGATTATTATTATTATCATTCTTTTGGTTTCCCCCTTTAATAATTTCAGCTCCAATCACTTTAACCTTGGTCGGGGTCTTTGCTGAGGAACTCAAGAATTTGACTATCTTGAACCAGCAATCATAATCATAAATATATACCTGCTAGTACCTCCATCCAATTGTCAAATTGGATTGGAATCTAGGAAAATAGTCTTGACCCAATCAACTGTAGTTTACTTGATTAGTTATTTCCTAAGATTACACTAAAAGTTGAGGACTTCATCGCCGTGTTGGGAGAAAAGGGTCAAAGGAGATAACTTTGCGGCAGGGTGTTGGGATTTTCTGTTGGATTTTGTATATTTTAAGCTTTCTATCCAATTTTCTTGGACACCGAACAAAGGGGGGGGGGGGGGGGGGGGGGGGAACTCATGGTGTAGATTTCTTCTTGATTTGTCGGCTTCTGGATTCGAAACTTTTCTTGTCCTGTTTCATATGATTCAAGTGGCTGAGACAGAGGTTCTATTTCTTGGTCATGGGGGAATTTGTGGCAAAAGGGCTGTTGTCCCTGTGAGCTGAAGAAGAGCTAAAGTGTTAAGTCCTTGATGCTGAAGGAAGAAAAGAATCCACTATCTAGTCTAGAATTGAAAAGGGAACAAAAAGGTACCTCTTTTAGAGAGCACTTGATGATTAGTCCAATAAAGATGGGGAGCATAACAGATAATGCTTTGAGCAAGTTAGGTATTGAAGTCTGGTTGAAGCTTCACATAAGGGAAGAGACAGAGAAGTAGCAAGTCCATTATGAGTTTTTTTTCCAAATCTCATCCGATACTCAATTATTAGTGGGCCAATGGGAAAGGGTCCAGTTTATCCAATTTGACTACTTGATGATTGTATACACCAACACTCTAATCGCGGGTAGCAAATTTCTTCTTGTTTTATAGTATAGTAAAGGTAGGCTATGATGCAAACGGGACTGTATGAGTATGTGAAACTGACTGTAAAATGGTTGGGGAAAAAAAGTAGCAGTAAAATCTCAAGGTGATGGAAAGAACCAACTTATATGAGATATGAGTCGAAGAGTCGACTCATCATCTCCCTATCTTTGATGTGTGTGTTTTATGTTTTCTTTATTACAGTAATCAATTGAAGTAATTGCTCCATGTTATTGTGTAAGCAGGCATCTTATCTGAAACCTCAAAACTCCTCTGTTAGAGCTGATAGTGGATCACAAGCTTCAAACACTTCACAACTGGGATCACATGCTCTTTCCAAAGGTTTGCATCATTGACATGTAGTAATAAGTCATTTCGTGTGGTGTGTGGAAGGGGGTTCGAGCTTATGCTAATTTGAGCAGCAAAACAAATGCTGCAGGTGGACAGGATTTGTTAGGCTCGTTTGACAAGGACACGGATGAACCAGTTGAAATCCCATCCTTAGTACCTTTCACACAGAAGAAGCCTGCAGTTGTTCTGAAGTCGACAACCAGTGGGTCGTCGAGGGATCAATCGGATGACGATGAAAACGAAGGGGAAACTGCAAATGTTGACAATGCGAATCCTAGCGATGTGAAACGTGTTAGGAGGTATCAACAATTATCCTGTGTGTTTCGATGATCATATGCAGGTGACTTTAGCCAACTGATTTTCTGTTTTTTCCTTCTTGTATGACTGACATCTGTTGTCATTTTACAGGATGCTGTCTAATAGAGAGTCTGCCAGACGATCCAGAAGAAGAAAGCAGGCTCATTTGACTGAACTTGAGACGCAGGTATGGACAGGGAATAGGGTTCTTTTCATGAACAAACTTTACAACGTTTAATTGGTTCTGTTATTCAACATTGTTGTACACGCAGGTTTCGCAACTAAGAGTTGAAAATTCCTCTCTGTTAAAACGTCTCAACGACATAAGCCAGAAGTACAATGAAGCAGCTGTAGACAACAGAGTCCTAAAAGCAGATGTTGAGACACTGAGAACAAAGGTAAACTCATTTCACAATATCGCCTGAGTGGTTCTTCTGCAGACTTGGTTTCTTTCTTCTCATGATTGGAGTTTTGTATATACAGGTGAAGATGGCTGAGGAGGCGGTCAAAAGGATTACGGGCTTAAACCCGATTTTCCAGGCGCTGCAGGAGATGTCTACCGCCAGCATGCCATCAACTGCTTCCGACACTTCAGCAGATGCAGCCGTTCCTGTTCAAGATGATCATCCAAAGCATCCAAATGTTTCTCGCCATGAAAAGAAACCTGCCGCCAATGGCATGTCAGATGTTTCTTCAGTTGAAAATGGACACCTAGATGATGGAGCTCGAGCAAAAGGAGCAATAACAGGCAACAAGATTGGCCGAACAGCTTCTCTGCGCCGGATTGCTAGCTTGGAGCATTTGCAGAAAAGGATCCGCGGTTGCGAAGAACTCAGTTGAGCTTGCTGCAATTTATAAAGTGTATTTAAGTCTCTAATTTTGGCTACCAACTGAACTCTCTCCCTCTCTCTATTCCTCTCCTGTATAGAACAGCCCAAAAGAATGGGTGTGTCAATTTATAAAACCGCAAGTTTTGATGTCATATGATTATGATTTGTGCTTACTTTGATTTCACCCGTAGGAGGTTAATCGGAGAAGTTGCCAGTTGCGGCAAACAGTATTAGGGACGCAACTAGTGCCAATTAATTAGTTGAAATCGACTGGAGCCATAGTAGTCAGTCCACATCTTTTAACTTCTGTTCTTCTAACATCAAGGTTCAAGGATGGGAAACACAAAGATCACATCATTAATGGTCACTATGATCTTATTATCAGTATTGTCCCAAAGGAATCGGATTGCTTATGCTTTGAACTAAGCTTGATCACTTTCCTCACCGTTTCCACCTCTTTCCATTTCTCAGCTGACGCATATTTATTAGACGACGCTCTACATAATCATCACTCGACTGCATAATCTCCGGACGTAAGATGAGTAGCATATTTCCCACTTCCTGACCCAAATCGACATCTCCATGGATTTTACATGAACTCAGTAAGCTCCTCGACAAGACTAGATCGGGCTTCACGCCTTCACCCAGTGGCGGATACATGGACATTTAGGTACACCCCTAAAATTTGGAATAACGATTATCCAACCCCCGGTTGTAGTTTCGTATGAAAAAAAAATTATACTTGATAGTCCGGGACACCCTTAAAATGAAAAAAAAAAAAAATGATTATCCTAGTCTCGGTAGTAATTTGTGTAAAATTAAAAAAATATATATGGTAGTTTGTGAAATGGTAGTTTCACAAATGGTAGTCCGGGACACCCTTAAAATGGTAGTTTATGTTATTCAAACTATTATTAAACAAATTTTCTATGTTATTCAAAATTTTCTATTTAAACACTATGGAATAGTCAAAACATTATTCCTTATCTGGGATCGGTTAGCATGCTAACCCTTCTAAGGGGGTGGAACTACTATTGCACTGATACATCTACCATTGCACTTGTACACTAATACCATTGCACTGATACAACTACCAATACACTGAAGAAAGGAAAGTAATTAATATGTATTTTTAATACATATAAATTATTAAATGCAACACAAATTAATCACCTTAAAAACCTATAATTAATAGGGGTGTCATTTCCAATCCTTTTTGGGGTAGGCATGCTATCTCGTCCCTTCCTTATCCCCAACTATTTTCAAAACCTAACAACTAAACTAATTACGGGCTATCCTTAATTTGAATTGATTTTATTGTTACACGGCAAGAGTTAAAAATGTCTTTCAACTTTGAGTTACATAAAGAACAAGGTTAAAATTCGAATATACGATCAGTTCGTGAATTATTGTCTGGTATAATATATAGATTTGTTGACCAGTGAAGACGTTGAGTATATTTTATATTATTTTTCAGAATACGAAAACACGTTGTGGCCTTAAAATTTGTAATAGGCATGTATTTTCTTATTTCTAAATTATTTAATTTAATTTTTTTTTAAAGAAGAGAACACCCCTATAAAAAAATTCTGGATCACCACTACCTTCACTGGCATCCTCTTCACTCGTAAGCATCTCTCACGCATCCAATCCAGGAAGATCGACAATGCAGCCATAATTGTAAACAAACTTGGAAAGGAAGGAAGAAATTGCGCAGTTTCCTCAGCTGCAAATAGTTGGGGTTTCTGCTGTTTATACTTAAGCCAAAAGCAAATACAATCAACACTTCCAATTTTACTGTTTACCATGACAACTGGCAAGCTTACATTAGTTTGTAAATATTAGGGGTGGGCACGTGGGTGGTTAATCCCAGAATTGATATCGATCCACCCGCAAATAACCTGACCTGCACGCAGTGGGTAATTGATGTGGGTGGATTGCGGATTGGTAAATCTTCCACCCGCACTTATGTGGGTGGATGGCGGGTCACCCATATGACCTGCATCCTATTTTTACATGAAAAAATATTGTTCCTTATAGTATCGAATATTCATCATATTTTCGAACTGCACTACAGTCTAACCATATACTTCAAAAGGTGAAGAATAAATAATAGTTTTGACTACTATTATTGGTCATTATGTTGTGCAATATTCATTAGATATTGGATATTGGTATGCAGATTATTGTTAATAACCATTAAATATTGGGATGCAAACTATAAATTATTAACTGTATCAAAATCACAAATTAATAATACAGTCTTATTAATTTTGCTTTGAACTTATTATAAATGTTAGTCAACTTTCTTAATGACTAGTTGAAGAATTGCTTTTGCGGGTTGACCCGCGACCCAACCGCACCCATCCGCCACCCATCCAACCTGCAGAAGTATGTGGGTGGATTACAGGTCACAATTATTTCAACCCGCTAGTAAGTGGGTGGGTCAATTTGAGACCAAAACCCACCCAACCCGCCCATTGCCCACCCCTAGTAAATATACTAACTACACTAATAATTATTATTAGTATATATAAAATGCAAGTATTCTTAAATGGTCTAGTGGGATGTGGGAGGGTGTACCGTAGGACCACCTAACACTTATCTTGAAAATTATTTTTTTCCATAATACACATTTTTATAACTGTCGATTAGGCAAGTTTCCCCCTTTTGCTAGGACTTACTTTAAATGAGTTTTTTTTTCTTCTCAAGTATAAGTTTTTTTTTTTTTACTTTTTAACCCACATTTTTCTAGCTGTTGATTAGGCAAATTTTCCCCTTTCGTTAGAACTTACCTTAATTGAGTTTTTTCCCCTTCTCACGTATGAGTTTTTCCCCTCTTTCACTAGGACTTTTTTTAAAGGTTTTTTTTCTTCTCCCACATTTTTCTGCCGTAGATTCGTGACTAATTAAATGTTATACTTAGTTGCAAGTTTTACATGTCATTAGTCATTAATCAGTGTATGGACTTTACTATGACTAGGAGAAATAAGTTTATTGGTACCTCAAATGCTAAATATCGACCAAATCAATCTCAATCTGAAATAGTTTGATATGATATTACTATAACACCACTCCCAAGCATACAAACTGGGTTAGGAGGGGCAAGTGTAACACACCAAATCTTTATATTGGATTCCGGCGGGTAATGGGTTTACCCAATTATTGTCATCCCTAACTAAAAGCCACATATGAAAGGATTCACATACCTGCATATTTATTAACCCTAGTATATTATCGATAACTGCAATGATCATGCAAAATGATATTCATATATGATATACCTACCATAATTACAACAATAATAGAAAGAATTATTATTTTTATGCAATTACTTGAAACATGTGCCTGATCAACATACCAAATATTTAGAGTTCATTACCTGGTAGATTAGTCACCAATATCTCTGGAACACTCTCAGCCCCTGAAACACCCTCTGAATCTGATACCTCAATAGTCTGTTCCTTCTCCTGCTGGCTAGAGTTCACCATTTGTTCAGCATTAACCCCTTCCAGGGAGTCATGCCCCAACTGATGGCATTTCTTACAAGCCACCAGCAAGTTACAATATTCCAACTGGACATAAAAAGCAGGCCTTTGATCTGGGACAAGCTTTAATGACTCTGGGAACTCAGTGTCCAAGCCAACCTCAACACAGACCTTGGGATAGCCCAACCTCTGACCTAGCCGAGTTGATTTGTCAAACCACAAGGGTTTTCCTATCATACTAGCCAGACGAGTAAGAATTCTACCAGTGACATTCTCCAGCGGTAAGTCAATGAACTTAACCCACAACGGTATCGTTGACTTGGGACTCTCTGCCCTAATCCCTGGCTCCCATTTTCGCAGATAGCACATATCATTATGAAGATACCATGGGCCACTCGTGAATACCCAATGTGCGACCTGCTCAGTTGGAAATTGGAAAAGCAGCAGACGGTGCCCCAGTCAGGAAACCCTAATCGAACCTTTCTTCCCCCACAATCAATTCGCCCAAGATTGGACTTGCTTGATGTGCGGAGAAGATGAAAGAAATTGACCTACCAGACAATGTTGCTACCGAGCGATTCCCTCATCTTCAAACTCTGCCAGTATACAAAGCCCTCCATCCACGATTTCAGGCTCAATATAGACCAGCATGTTCTCCTCCGCGATTTCGAATAGGTGATAGAAGAGGGCAGGGGTCTTCAGTTAGCAGTGGATAATCTTGTCACAAGTTTAAATGCTGGAGCTGATAAGTGGCAATCCTCTAATGTGATTCTTTCGTCTGAGTCTGATTTTCAGGCTGCAGTTGCTGATCAACCTTGGTTGCTTCGTCATCAAACTCTTTTGAGGCCTTATCTTCCCTGGATCAGTTTGAGGTTGGCTCTCTAGTGGTATCTCCATTGAAGAATAGTAAGGATGTATGATACAGCAGAAGGGTGGTAAGAAGAAGGTTGGGACAGTAAATGATAGTCTTGTCCTGGAATGTGAGGGGCTTCAATAGTCCTGATAAGCAGGAAGAGTTGGTAGAGATGGTTAAGAAGTATAAGGTAGACTTAGTGGCAATTCTTGAAACAAGGGTAAAAAAAAGAGAAAATGCAAGATATAAAAAAGAAGTGGTTCCTTGACTGGCAAATTAAAGACATTTATTGTGCAACACATGTAGGTAGAATGTGGATCTTGTGGAGGGCTGACTTAGAGTTCTTTGTTCTGGATAGTGGTGAAAATTTTGTCCATGGTGAGGAAAAAGGGGTAGAGGGAATGCAGGTTACTCTAGTATACAGCTCTAACGAAGTAAAAGAACGTTTAGACATGTACAACAAGCTGAGATGCGTGGTTGACAAGGACAAACCATGGATGGTAGTGGGTGATTTTAATGCCATAGTAAGTAGTCAGGAATCCTCGAGAGAGGTTGATTTAGGGACAGTGCTCTTGACTTTGGGAAATGGATAATTGACATGCAGTTGGAAGATCACAGGATGGATGGTCCTTGGTTCACTTGGTCAAATAAGCAGGTAGCAAACCCTTTGGCAAAAAGGTTAGATAGGGCAATGATGAATACTGATTGGTTGAGCAAGTTTCCCAGGAGTGCAGTAAAGATCCTTCCGCCAGAGCTTTCTGATCACTGTGGTATCCTCATCCATACAGACACACAGACAAAAACTCTAACGAGGCCGTTCAAGTATTTTAGCTTCTGGAGGAATCACCTGGAGTATTAAAGGTTAGTAAAAGAAGGGCGGGATGCTCCAGCTAGGGCTGTGCAATGTTTAGACTGTATCAAAAACTGAAGCAAGTGAAGATCAGATTAAACAGGCTAAACAGAGTCCACTACTCTGATATACATGAGAGGGTGCTTCTAGCCAAGGATTCTCTAGCTGCAGCACAAGTTGAAGTCTTGGAGCGTCCTACTTAAGCCTCTTTTACAAGAGAGCAGGAGTGTAAGGTACAGCTTCTTCAACTGCAGAAGGATGAGGAAAGTTTTCTCAGGCAAAAGTCAAGGCAATCATGGTTAGCAGAAGGGGACATGAATTCAAGGTTCTTCCACAAGTCTGTGAAAGTAAGAAATAACAAGAACGGTATTAGGCAGTTGGTCACTGAGGAAGGGCAGACAATAACGGATGTTGAGGAAATTGGGGGAGGAGTTATAAAGTTCTATAAGAAATTGTTGGGGGTGGCAGATGTGGAGGTACGGAATTAACGTATTAACATGGTCAAGAATTCAAGGATGTAATTTTTGGTATGCCAAGGGATAAAGCCCCTAGGCCTGACAGGTTTACAACGAAGTTCTTCCAACACAATTGGACACTAGTTGGTGAGCTGCTCACAGAAGCTGTAAAAGACTTCTTTACTTCGGGTAAATTGCTGAAAGAAGTAAATGGTACGATCCTGACCTTAATCCCTAAAGTCCTAAATGCATATTCTCTTAAGTAATATAGGCCTATCTCCTGTTGTAATTTTCTCTACAAGTGTGTGTCCAAAGTGTTAGCCAATAGGCTTAGAGAAGTACTACCTCTAGTTATTAACAAAAACCAGTCAGCTTTCATTAAGGGCAGGATAAAAAGTGACAACATCATTCTTGCTCATGAACTGGTGAAAGGGTATAGAAGGAAGAATATTTCACCTAGATGTGCCATAAAAGTGGACATAATGAAGGCTTTCGATAGTGTTGATTGGGAATTTTTGTTCACTACATTAGAGGCTATGGGATTTCCATTACAGTTTATTAGTTGGATCAAAACCTGTCTGGACTCTGCTACTTTCACTATCTGTGTAAATGGGGGGTTAACTGGTTATTTCCGAGCAAAGAAAGGGCTAAGACAAGGGGATCCCTTATCTCCCTATCTGTTTGTAATATCAATGGAAGTACTCAGTTGCATGTTGACCAGAGCTACTGAAATTAAGATACTGCATTTCCACCCTCTTTGCCAGAGAATAGGGTTGTCTCATTTGTGTTTTGCAGATGATCTCCTGATTTTTACGAAGGGTTCAGTGGAAGGGGTGAGGGGAGTAGCTGAAGTACTCAGACATTTCCACTGGATCTCGGGGCTTAAGTGCAATCCACAGAAAAGTGAGATTTTTTGTGCTGGGGTAGACAAGGAGCTGAAAACAGAACTAATAAATCATTCAGGGTTTCAAGAAGGCATTCTACTTGTCAGATATCTTGGAGTTCCGTTGATATCAGGAAAACTGAAGGTTGGTGACTGTAAGGATCTAATAGATAGAATCTTGAAAAGAATCACTAGTTGGCAAGCTCTGACCCTTTCTTATGTAGGAAAGTTTCAATTAGTGCTTTAAGTGTTAGCCAGCATAGCACAATTCTTGATGATGGTTTCCATTTGCCCAAGAAGGTAATCAATGAGATTGAGAAGAGGTGTTATGCTTTTCTATGGGGATCAGAAACAGGGAAAGTTAAGGTAACGTGGAAAATAGTGGCCTTGCCAAAAAAGGAGGGAGGGTTAGGGTTCAAGGATCTGCACAGTTGGAATAAGGCCTGCCTCGTAAGGCATCTTTGGAATGTCTTGTCTGATCAGGAAACCATGTGGATAGCCTGGCTGAAGGAATACATGTTGAGGAATGTTAGCATTTGGGAAATGAGTACTCCAGGAGCTTCGTTGTGGAATAAAGTTATGAAATTAAGAAGTCAAGTTCAGGGGCGTCTAGTTAAGACAAGGGCTGGGGTTTGCTGGGATGGAAAGCTGATGGTTAAATATAGTATAAAGGTTGTATGAGAGCAGTTCAGGCCTAAGCAAGAAGAGAAGGTCTGATCAAAGTTGATCTGGAGGCCAATCCTCATTCCTAAAAACTCCTTGATTACTTGGCTTATCACTCTTAATAGAATAACCACTTTCGATAAGATACAAAAGTGGTAGCCAGAGGTAGTAAACAATTGTATGTTGTGTTTGGGGCATGAAGAGTCCAGGGATCACATCTATTTTGAGTGCTCTTATGTGCAGGAGGTGATTAGAACTGTATTTCCAGCAAACTGGGGATACCATCCTCGAGAAGGATGGGAGGCTAGGTTGCAGGAGGCAGTAGAGAAGTTGCAGGGATGCTGTGTGGGAAGGGTACTTTGGAATCTGTTGATCAGTGAGATCTGGCGGGAGAGATGTTGTAGGGTGTATAGGAAGAAGTCGGTTGTTGTAACAGACTTAATTGCAAAGTTGAGGACTACAATGGAGGACCTGATGGTGGGAAATCTGAAGTTAAACTTAGCAATAGAGAGGAAAAAACTTTGGTTCATGTAATCCTAGATGTAGCGTTGTTTCTCTGCCTTGATAAGAAGTAGTGTGGCCGTACTTGTAGCTGGCTGATGTCTATATGTCTTGACAGTACTTTTTGATGGAATAAAAACTGCTTATTCATAAAATAAAAATAAAAATTTAGAGTTGAGACGTTTTCGGTGATGTGAAGAGCTGGATGTGACAGAAGGATAAGTTTGAGAAAGTTAATATAGTAAAGGGACAAGTTTGATATAAAAAATAGTAGAGGAACAATTTATACTATTAATCCTAACTGAATCAAAATTTTACTACAAAATACTCTACCATTGACTTTTGCAATTGAATTTTGCAATAGGAATAGGAGTGTATGACTGCTCTTACTCTTTCACAAACCAACATTGAATTTTTTTTTTTTTTTTTTTTTTTTTTTTTTTTTTGATACCCAGAAACCTCAGCCCCACGTGCCACTTTGTGACAGCGGGTCCTACTAAACCTGGGGGCCACCTGCATTTAATTTGACGCCAACGGGGCTTCGCCCCCAGCAGCCTTGTACCTCCGGGAACACCAACGGGCCTCGCTTGGATTCGAACCTGGGATCTGCAACTCCCAAGCCTTCACTGTTGCGGCAGCTTTACCGTTAGGCTATCTTACCTTTGGTAACCAACATTGAATTAAAACCACGTGAGTAATAACATTTTTTTTCGTTGGTTTGGTGAGTAATAAATTAATAGAATAGAATGACCATAATGAAATATTTAAAACATGGGAAAACAAAAAGAAAATAGTAAATACTGAAAGAGAGTAGTTGAATAATGGGGAAAGAAATAGAAGAATCATACCAGCCAGCAGCCACATCGTTCCAATTTGTTATCATCTTCTTCAATCCAATCGCGCCACAGAACAAAAACCTAAGCAAAACAACAGGAAATCCCCCAATACCCTCAATACTCCCCATAGCCATGGAGATCGCTTCCACTACCCTTTCAGTTTCCAGGCCGCCGCCGCTTTCTTTGCCCATTTCTTCTTCCACCTCCGCCTTCTTCAACACCGCTGGAGTCTCCCTCTACAGTACGCCCAAGAGATGCAGCTCTCTGTTCATGGGCAGGGTTAGAACCCACAGACCCAAAAAGGGCATGGGTTGCTATGCTCTGTTCGGTTTGGGCGTTCCGGAGCTCGTCGTGATTGCTGGTGTGGCAGCTCTGGTTTTCGGTCCCAAGAAGCTCCCCGAAGTTGGCAAGAGTATTGGTAAAACTGTCAAGAGCTTCCAACAGGTTAGTTAGTTGTGCTTTCTTTACTTCGCCTTCCTGCTTCAGTTGTTGGGAACAACGGCGGGAAGAATAGAGGTTTGGTTATGGCTGCTTAGGAGTGGTTTGGTAGGTAGATGAACTGAAACCCCAATTAAATGAGTTGGGGTTTTTGGATCTATTTACTCTTGGTTGCTGAACTGATGCTAAAATAGATAGGATATTGGCTTCTGATTGTGTGGGCTTGAACTTCACTAGTGACCGGCCAGTTTCGGGTTTCAGGTGCGCAAATTTCAGGTGTGAGAATGAATTGGAAAGAAAGTCGACATGAGCTTCCTAGCGAATCTACTATTTTATTTCTGTGTCCTTAGTTATTGCATGATTGTTGTATTTGGATCTCCAATCGACTTCTGTATCCTTATCCTTGCTCTGGTTACTTCCATTGGTGTGCTATTAATGGTTTTTTATTTGTTATTATCTAGATAGGTTCTTCTAAGTCGCACATTCCCACATTTGCAATCCGGTAGGTTTTTTGCCATTGCCAGAGGATTGAACTTCAGGGCTTTTGAGGCAGTTTTTGCAGAGTGTCCTATCGACTAATGAGATTTGTTTGGCTTAAGCATGCTCTTTGCTTTCTTCAGTTCTAATTGTCGTTGCCATTTCAGATATAAGTGAATTACTCCATTTGTGGTTGATTGGGAGTGGAAGGATTGTTAATTGACTTAAAAAATTGTGTACTTGTTTGGCCTGTTGCATTATGATCTTGGTGCTCATTTCGCTAATTATGTTAAAGACTCCTGCACTAGGAGGAATCTTGAAACCTTAATGTTAGGTAAGAGTTACGACATTGTTGCAGAAGAAAAGCTTGATCTTTTGTGATTCTTCTGCAGTTCAGCGTTAAGGGTTAGTGCCTAAGAAAACTGATTCAAAGCAATTATATCTCATTATGTACCCACAACTTAGTTAGCAAGACAGTCTTTTACATATTATGACAGATGCTACTAGAAGATGAGTTGGCTTTTTCTGATGTGATACCGATTCTTAGAGAATTTGTGTGCAATACTTTAAACGTGTTTCTCTACCAAGGACGATGAGTCTTATTTATGAGTTACTAACTTTCGCAGGCAGCAAAAGAGTTCGAGACTGAGCTCAAAAGGGAACCTGAAGAGACCACTACAGAGACGCCTGCAGCAATCAGTGAAGAAAAGAAGCCGCAGCAGCAAGATCTTGAAGTATGAAGCTCAAAGGATAGAGTATGAGCATCGTATAAGCATATGTAGTTGCTATGTTTTTGCACGAAAATCCGATTGTTGTAGCAATGTGTTGTGAACGCCACCCTGTTCTCGAGTTGTAGAATGAATCCACGTGTATCCTTTCATCCAAGAATTCAGGGACAGGATCATTCATCTTTGATGTGGAACCTTGGTAGGAAGTTTAGAAGTCCTTATGGACAGGTGAGGCTTAAATATGAAATGAAATGGATACCACTTGATATGGTGTAGATGTTCTCGACCCTGCCTAGAAGAAGTATGATTTTACAGCTGGCAGCGATAATTTAGAATTGCTCTGCTTGGGAAGTCTCGTCACGAGCTTAAACTCAAGAAGGTGAGTCTTGATGCTCAAGAAAAGTGGAGCTAGATCTATCTTTGTTTCCATGGATGATAGGAGTTCCTACTTTGAAGTTTGAACGGATGGACTGAAGGATGTGGTGACTGGTGGCCATGCAGTTTATAAAACCCTAGAAGTGGTTGTGTTGCAAGACAAGTTAGTGGTAGGGTGAGCATTGTTTATAAACCATAGTTGAAGTGGTTGTGGTACAAGTTAGTGGTATTAATTTAACTAATAGGGTGTAATAAAAACTAGACAAATGCATTTTTTGACGACTTTAATAATACCCAACGCTCTAAAATCATACCAATTTATTTGGGTTAGGTTGGGTTTTTAACAAATGAATTTGGGTTTGTACCCATGTCCAAATGCAAATTACAGTTTGGTACCTAAAATTAACAGATATACATATTAAGTACCTAAATTTATTTATTTTTTGCATATAAGTCCCAAAATATGGATGGAAAATTACGTTATGGTACCTAAATTTTTTTGGTCTTACATTTTGGTACCTAAAATTTTCAAGTTTTACAAATATGTCTAATTTTGATATGTGTAGTTAGAACACACTCAAGTAAATGGATATCCATATCCAACTCATACCCATTTAGATTATGGAAGCAATATCCATACCCATACCCAACCTATCTACAAACCCCAAACCCATATGCACTTCACCCATACCCAACCCATTATCAATGAGTCTACTTGGGTTTGGGTATAATTACCCATGGGTGGGTAATTGCCATCCCTAATTCATGGTCTCACTGTGAGAGATTAATAGTTCAGGTAAATCTAATTATGTCGTGTTAAGGTTTAAGATCTATAATTCAGGTTATATTTAGAATTTACCATGTATTTGTGCTTTGTCCAAAGGAAAAGATATTTTTACTAATAGTCTACTAAGTACTGAATCAAGTTTGCAGCTACTGCAATGCACTCAAATATCATTTGTGAGGTCGACCTATGATTCTTCTGAGGTCGACCCATTCTCGTTTTTAAATTAACTGAGGTCGATCTCTTTGTGGAGTGGTCGACCGCGTATTGTTCATTTCGAAAATGTGACTACCGTGTATTCTTGCTTGTTTGATCGCAGGATGTTTGGCGGCAAAAAGAAAAGAAAGGCACAAAAAGCTGCTGCCTCAAGTTCGGAATGGGAAGAGTTCAATCCCAATCTGTTCCAGACCAAGGAGCAAAGTGAGAACTATGAAGAGAAGAGAATGCACAACCGCAGGGTGGCTCCGGGAAGGCCATTGACGACGGATGCGTATTCTCATTTCGAGAATTACGGGTTTCTGGGACCCTTCATCGAGCAGGAGTGGCTGAAGGTGATATCTCTCAATGTACCATACTACCCAAAACTGGTACAGTACTTCTACAACAACATCGTCTACGAGCGCAATGCAAATGGATCCATTCACGCATTCAAATCCTATGTGAATGGGGTGGCGATGCACATCAGCAAGAATGTGTTGGCGCAAGTACTAGAGGCTCCAAACGAGGGGGAAGAGAATCCATTCTTACGGTGCTTGGAATGAAACGCATTTCACGAGAGCCAAGCAAATCCAGACGGTATGTGGTCTTGATGAAGAGGAAGATGCTCAGGGTCGCAATAGGCCAACGAGTAACCACCTGACAGTTCAAGCCAGAGTTCTTCACCACATGCTTTCCTACAACATTCTGCCAAAGGGTGAACATCGGGAGACAGTCACCTACTTCGACATGGAGCTCCTCACCAACCTACTGTTAAACGAGAAGGTGAACTTGCCATACTTGATCTTTAACCACATGCTTACTGCTGCAGAGAGTTCAAACAGGGATCTTCCCTATGGGATGATCCTCACTATGCTATTTGAGCATTTTAATGTAAATTTAAGTGAAGAGGTGGGGTTAAGAATCTCAAGGCAGGAGTTCTATACTGTTTCATCTCTGAAAAAGATGGGCTTTGAGTTGCGTAATGGTGAGTATGTCAGAATAAACAATGCTCATGGTGGTGATGATGATGATGAGGATGATGATGGTGATGAAGGAGCTCGAGACGAGCCAATGGTGGAGGCACATAGTTCAACTCCACCGATCACCTTAGAGTGTGTGTGGGAGCGCATGGATGGCATGTACGAGTACATGGGCCAGATGTCCACCCAGATGACTGGCATGTACGATTACATGGGGCAAATGACCGCCCAGATGAGCACAATGCAGGTGACCGTGAATGAGATGCGAGATGAGTGGCGATCTTTCAGCGGAAGATACATGCATCCCACCACATCCGACCACCATCATGCTAGCACCACCAATGAGGAAAATGTGGATGAGGGAGAGGGGGGGGGGGGGGGAGATGAGTAGGAGCGCGGAGATTTTAGATTCTGTGTTTTAGTGGTCAAAATGATTGTTGATTGTTATTCTGTTGTTTTTTTAGTTTTATTTTTATGTGTGAACAATTATGATTTCTGTTTTATTGTATTTCTTGTTAGTTTGTTTAGTTGTTATGCTATGAATTGATGAGTCCTTGTTATCATTATTTATGACTAATTATGATGGTTTGAAACATAATTTATACGATCAAAAGAACCACACAAATCGACATACATAAGCAAAAAAGACACGGGGCATAGGTTGACTTCCTTGTATTCGGTCGACCTCGTACCGGATTAGGTCGACCGCGAAACCAACACTTGATCTTCATATTACGTCAAATGATTGGATACTTTGATAGAACACTTATCTTCTATCTGGTTGACCTCTTTCCTTATCCGGTCGACCATTTTGTTAATGACTGCCATCAAGTGGTCGACCTATATACCTTAGGTGGTGGACCATGTTGTTTCTGACGCCAACGAAATGGTCGACCGAGGTTTTATTCTGGTCGACCAAAAATAACAACTTAAACTAAGTGCGGTAGAGCAGGTGGTCGTTGAGGTCGACCGCAATGCTTTCTCGTGCTGCCCAAATTAGTCAATTCGCTCGACCGCATTCAGGAATAGGTCGACCGAAAAGTGCATGTCACCGTGACATGCATGTCATAGTAGGCATACCCTTAAAGTTATTGTTGGGGAAACCTTTTGAGGCTTTGTATAATTTTATGTTTTACTTTCTTTTTTAATTTTAGTGGAGAGTTTTGTCTCTTTATTGAAAAAGTAGAATGGAAAGAAATGTTTTAATTTTTATTTGTCGAATCTTAAATTAGATGCATTTAAAATGATTTTTTATTTTATGACTATTTGCTTTTGGCATTACCGGGATTACCAATTGTATAGATGGTTCATCAGTAATTTGACATCGATTCATTCACAAATAATTTGAATTGTTGTGGATGGATGATGATATAGTTGGATTGTTGATTAGTAAATATTTTAACACATTTACATGAGAGGGTGGTAGATGGATTGCAGATCACTCGAATGACCATAACCCACTTTTACATGACAAAGAGTTACATTTTTCTTCATATATCGAATGATCATAATATTAAGTTGGTTAATATTCATTAGATTCTGATATTCAAATAACAATTAAGTGTATTTAAGTCACAATAAGCAATCTACAAATATTGATTATTATGGTGAGGGTCGCAGTCTCTAAGGAATAAGGATGTGTTGTTAGTAGGACTGGATTATCAAAATCTGAGTCAAGTCTAGCTTTCGCTTAACTTGAGTTCAGCTTGGTTATAAATTTTTCGGCTCGAACTCGAATTTTGATAATCCAGTTCGAGCTCGTGCTCAACTCGAATAAAAATAATCTAGTTCGAGCTCGATAAATGCTCATCAACATAGTTTGTCAAGCTGAGTACAAGCTTGACTCAAGATGAGCTCGATTTGAAATTATTTTGTTGAAGTGTAAACATTAGAATTTAAATGATAAAAAGTACACTAGAAATTAAAAATAATAGCTAAGTTCCATACACATCCGTATTAACAAGATAATGTTCATGTTCAGAAGAGTAATTAATCCTTACACAAGCTCTAAAAAAGCCAACTCGCGCGCTTAGCTCAACAAGTCACCAAGTCAAGTTAGCTCATGAGCTTATCAAACTGAGCAAGGGCTCAAGTTTGGCTCGTTTGCTAACGAGTCGGATTGTCAAATAACGAGCCAATTGTCGACCAAGTTTTTTTTATTCAAACACCTAGTTGCTCGCGAGCGGGTTGGCTCATTAGTAATCTCCGCACCTCAATCACCATAGATCGTCGTTCTATCCTTTGCATGCTATCTACAGCGGTTAGGTCGAGGGAGTCACCCCGAGTACCTCTTCCCTCCTATCATTCCCTAGTCAATTAATCGCCAACGACTATTCTGGATTGCTTGATTCGCTTCTGTGAGGCATCTGGAGAGCAAGTGAGGAAGGAGAAATCATGTATCTTCTTCTCGAAAATTATTAAGGAGAGGACTAAGAGATATATAAGCAATCACTTGGGTATTAAATCCAACAAAAACCTGGGAAGATACCTTGGAGTATCTTTCATCCACGATACTTACAACACTATATTAAATAATGTCTATGGTGAAAAAATTGCAATTGGGGTCGTTTGGATGTGGAAATGTAATGCAGTAATTGGACCCAATTACCACATAATGCAGTAATTGGGTTAAAAACCCACGTTTGGGAGAGCAAAAAGGGTATGGGAATTGGACCATGGAAATTGGCTTCAATTACCACATTCATGGTAATTGAGAATACTACACCTCCCCCTAGTAATTTGACATTACCACGTTTTCTCACTTCTTTTTCCAAATTCCACACCATCAATTCCCACAAAACTAAACCCTATCCAAACGTGAATTTTTTTCAATTTCCACAAGTCAATTCCTTGGTTTTGTAAAACATGGAAATTGAGACAAATTCCAACGTTTTCAAATTTCCACATCCAAACGACCCCTAGTCATTTGACGTTTTGTCACAACAAACAATGTTATGTGACGAATGAAAAATTCGTCATAATGTACGACGTTGTTGAGACAAGTCATATTTTTTGTCATAAGTATTTGTCACAATAACTATGTTTTGTGACATTTTATTTTGTTCTCATAATCAGTTTGTCATACAAACATTGGTTCGAAGGATTCAAACAACTATAATGTGACAAAAGGGTCATCACAATATGATTTGTCACATACTCACATTATAGACCAGTAAATTGTATTGTGACAAACAGTTTCGTAATCTTTTTGTGTAAGGTGACTAAAATTTCTTTTGTCACTAAGTAAACCTTGACTCAGAATTAGCAAAATATTTTAGTTTTTTTTTTACTAATTGGCCAATTAATTATAAGTTTTTTTTTCTTTTGCATATTGAGAAATAGGAAAAACATAAAGAATTTTCCAGACACTTGGGCTCCCGCGGGTGAAGTTTGGCTTTCCCTCTCTCTGCCTACGATTTCTCAAAACCTATCTCCAGAATCAATTGCTTCCTTACCATCAATTTCCCTCTCGCAATTTGTTGCTCCATTAGTCCAGCTTCCCTCTCTCTGCCTACGGTTTCTCAATACTTATCAGCGTTTCTTAGGCTTGTTGCATGTGAGTTGTTCTAGAATCAATCCGTTGCTCTTTCAATTGTTGGGCTTTTTTTATTTTGTTCATTGTCTTCGTCGCTCTAACCTCACAATCGATTGTCTCTCTAGCACTCATTATCTTTAGTGTTCGTTCCTCTTCCTTCCAAATTTTGGGTTGTCTTTTGTTTGATTAACAGATCTCCATGGTATCAAGGCTAATTGCCATTTAATTAGGATCCTCTTGTTTGATTTTACGCACTGTCACTGATCTGTGCTCATAGTCGCTGCTTAAGAGCACTGTGGTTTCCTCAAATTCGTCTAGGTTCTGGTTGTTTCCATAGATTGTCAGTGAGGTAGATAGGCGAGTCTAGAATCTATACCTTGTTTCTTTTATACTTGTGTGAGTGAATGATTGATATGATTTTGAGTGTTTGGGGCCTAGTTGAATGCCTAAATTTTGAAAAAATTGAGGGCTCCAAGCATATTAACTTCTACATTTTCATCTTTTGGGTGTTTCAAAATTTAAGTTTTTCAAATATGAATCTTAAAATTTTATGTGAAGGGCATGGCTAATTGGCTATATTATAGATTTATAGTCTTACATGGAATAGCTAATAGACTATATTATATTTGAGCGTCTATCATGATGTTATCTCATCTTCAATATAATATCATTCGAACTATCTCAAATGCATGTTGGTTTTACATATATTTCATATACTTAATTACTTATCAATTTGATTATCACAATGTTTACATATGATGGTTCAAGAATTTAGCATTTAGTGACTAAGACATTGTCTATGCATTGATACAAATGTTCAAAACTAAATTAATTTCATGTTGCAAATTATCAATTATGTGTGATATTTTGAAAACTTGAAGTTCTAGTCGGTTAATGCATTGTTGTTGAAAATTATTTACGAATAGATTGAAATTGTATCTTATATCGCTTTATTTTATCACTTGAAAGTTTGTAGATTTAGTAATTCTATGTTTTCGTTTTAAAATATTTTTTCCCATAAATAAAATGTACCAAAATTTATCACTTCTTTTTCTTAACGTAAATCAAAAGCATTGAATTTCCTATTTCTTTCGTTTTTCAAAAACTGAAAGCACAAATTTTCCTCTTTTCTCTTTTGTAAGAAGTTGAATACATAAAAATTTCTCATTTTTAAACAATAAAATTATCAAATTCATTACTTAACTATGTTTAAATTAATTGATAACTTTGTTGAATACTTGAATAGTTAATTAACTACTATGTTAATGTACATGTACTATATTAATGTTATATATTGGCTCAATTTTTAACCATTTAGTTGTAATATTTGGAATTGTTCTAATTAAATTTTTCATGTTTATTTTTTTTAACTTTGTTAAAGAATGTCAACTTCAAGGAATAATTTTTTTAATTTTACTAAATAATAAATCATTCCAAGTGAATTTCATTTTTTGAAGCAAAAAATTCATTGTAAAAAACTATGTATTATATAATATAGTAATTATTTAGGTCAATCGAGCGAGTTCAGTTAAAATGGGATCGATCGGGTTACGAGTTAGTCGGTTCAATTATGTTGGGATCAATGAAATTATTAGTTTAATCACATTACGACTCGAGACGTTTAGTCATTTTGAATTGCAATAGAATTAAACGAGCGAGATAGTTTTAATTTAATACCTATATTTACGAATTTTCTCCAAAATATACACGTTATTAAAAAATTTCTAAAATACACACATTTTATGAAAAATTTCCAATCTACACATGTTTGGACCGGGATGTGCCGGGATGATGTTTAAACATGTGTAAATTAAAAAAATTTCACCAAACGCTAGATATTTTGGAATTTTGGAATTTTCACGTGTATTTTGAAAAATTTTCCTCTCGACCAGGCTCCGCCCATCTCCAGAGTTCTAGAGCTGATTTTTCCAAACTCTTTTCCCTTCTTCCTGTGCTATCCATCGGCTCGAGCTCAATGGCTTGGAAGTACGATAGCAACAAGTTCGTCATGTTCAGGATCACTCTTCCATGGAAAGCGCTCGACTTGCTGCTAGTCAGAGCCCGCTAAATGAGCGATGCTCCCCAAATATGAAGCTTGCAGTGCTGGGTAAGTCCCCAACCTTGAACTCAATCAAGCAATATAGGGTTCGTTCCGATGTACATTTGTGGCCGAGGGCTCCGCTTCCTTAGCCGCGTTGCAAATGGTAAGAATAGGAACACCAACTGGGATCCTACGGTGGCCCTGGAACTCAATCATCCGTCCCTTGTTTTGCTCGAGAAATGCAATGATGGGGTTCAGTTCAAACAGGTATTGGCGCAGGTATTGAGAAGTAATCTCATTGGACAGACTTTCCCCATGAGTCGACTCATTTACTTCTCCGCGATTTCGTACCCTGAGAATCTCGATTTGGCTTTGATTCTCTTTGAACGGTTCACTCCTAGGCCCAATCTGTTCATTTACAACACCATGATATCTGCTCTGTGCCCTGCAGTCAAACGGTCATTCGGCGTGTATGGTTCCTTGCTCTCTTCTGGTGTTTCCCCTGACGAGAATACTCTGCTTTACCTTCTGCGTGCCTCTAAATCTGGCGCGGAATGGATGCAGATACATTGTCATGCTATAGTTTTCGGGTTGTTATCTTATGGGTACCTGCAAAATTTCATTCTTAAGGTTTATTTGGAGAGTGGATTGACGTTTCTTGCACGTAAGTTGTTTGAATGCATGTCTAGCCCGGATATTGTTTCGTTCAATACCATGATTAATGGTTATGCCAAGCAAGGGTGCCCCTTCGAAGCTCTACAGCTTGTCCTTCGGATGGATGGTCTGGACGTTGAGCCTGATGATTTCACAATGTCGGGTCTTTTAGTTTGCTGTGGTCAATTAGGGGATGTTAAGTTGGGGAAGGCTGTTCATGCTTGGATAGGGAGGAGAAACTCTTTCAGTTCGTCAAATTTGATATTGAGTAATGCTCTTCTTGACATGTATGTGAAGTGTCATGAGTTGAAAGTTGCTGAGAGATTGTTTCAGACTTTGAAGGAGAAGGATATTGTTTCATGGAACACTATGGTTGCTGGGTGTGCCAAGCTTGGTGATTTGGAGCTTGCACGTGCTTTTTTTAATCAAATGTCTACTCCTGATATGTTTTCTTGGAATTCATTGATTTCTGGCTATGCTTGTTATGGTGACTTTACAATGATTAAATCATTATTACATGACATGGGATTGCAAAATATTAGACCTGACAGTGTCACAATGGGCTGCTTGGTATCTGCAGCAGCTGAGTATGGAGGTCTGGAACAAGGTAGGTCGGTGCATGGATTGTTAATTAGATGGCAAATGGACATTGATGCTAATCTCGGTTCAGCACTGGTTGAGATGTATTACAAGACTGGAAATTTCGAAAAAGCTTTCAACATATTCAAGACTGTTACCAGAAAGGATGTCACGTTGTGGACAACAATGATAAATGCATTTGCTTTTCATGGTTATGGAAGTAAAGCACTAGAACTTTTCTCCAAGATGAAGGAAGAGCTAATTCCAAACGAAATTACTTTTATCGCTGTCCTTGCAGCTTGTAGTCATTGTGGTTTGGTGGATCAGGGGATTAAGATATTTAACTGTATGGCAAGCTATGGCATTGAACCTGGTGCTGAGCACTATGGTTGTTTGGTTGATCTTTTAGGGAGATCAGGAAGGTTGGGCGAAGCAAAACTAGTTATTGAAAGAATGCCAATGAAACCAACTCGATCAATCTGGGGTGCAATACTGAATGCTTGTCAATCACATGGAGATGAGGAAATAGCGGAGAAAGCTTTGACGGAGCTTCTAAAATTAGAGCCGGATGATGATGGGGGATACATGCTGTTGTCTAACATGTATGCCGCTGAAGGGAAGTGGTGTAATTCTAACGAGATAAGGGAGGCTATGGGAAGTAAAGGAGTGAAGAAGACTGCAGGATGCAGTTCTCTGGTTGTGGATGGAATAACCCACAGTTTTGTGGCTGCTGATAAAAAGCATCCAAGATGGGTTGAGGTCAGGTCCATCACAAACTTTCTGAAGGGTGAAATGGATGTAAAGGCTGATTTTCCATTGTTCTCCATGCATCCTTCATTAAGTTCAGACTGATGCTGCTTGAGGAAAATCTAGCCGGAGACAGTCACTTGTTTATGAAGTCGCTTGGCTGAGAAAACCAAGTTTGGGTCCTTTCAAACATTAGAGAAATGGTCCAACAAAATGGGCACTGCCTGTGTGCTTGATTTTCAGCGGATATTGCTTGGAAGTAGCTCTTAACATTGGGTTCTGCTGTTTACTGCTGCAATGAAGATGGCTAGGAGGGAAGAAGACATAGTAGCCCTCCTCTGTAAAAGTAAGTCACTTGTTTCTCTTCTGTTACTAATATTTGCCATTTCCTCAATCCCACCCCATCCCTTACCAGACAAGAGTTTTTTGCATTTTTTAATAGGCGATTTTTTCATCCTTCCATAATATGTTAGCAGACAGCTTGGAGTCGATAAGTTTGTCATTTTCTTCCTATGCTCTGGTGAAGAAAGGAAGGAAGTACTTGTTTAATTGAACTATCTGGAGTTGTTTGTTCAAAATGTGTTGATTTCGCAATTTCTTGCTGTATACTCTTCCTCAATTAATCTGGTTCAAAACTTCAAATTTAATAATTGAACTTGGTAAAAAGTGGAAAAGTCTGTTTTTATGAGAAGACATTATATAATTGATTAAAATGATAAGCTTTGATTTATGATTATACTGGTTTTCTTTTGTTTTTTCCCCCTAGTTAATAGTTATGAAAAAGATATATATTAAGATGTGGCATCGTTAATGCTTATACAAATGGAATCATGGCAGCTGCATAAAAGACACTTTTTAAATAGAACACATTTTTCCTCAGGATGATGGATATTATCCAGCTAATTTCTGCTGTTTTATGCAGTAGGATAAGAAGCTGACATAGCAATGCCACAGAGCCCTTCTTTGGCACCAACGTCACGCTGCATCTTGATGTATCCTTGATCTCCCCAGCTGGTCCCCCATGAATTCCTCACCAGCCAGTACTTCTTACCATCATCACTTGTCCCGTATCCTACAACAGCCACACCATGATCCAAATCTGTTCCACAGTCTCCAGTGAACACTCCGCTGGAGTAGAACTGGAAGGCAGAGCCACTAGCATCAATGGCCACCGCGATAGGTTGGTTTGCTGCGGCCTTTAGCAATGCCTGCTCGTTATTCACGGGAACATCTTCATATCCACTGATCTTGGCAGCAGGAGAGTTTGTCTTGACTGTGCTGCAAGTTCCATCTGCTGCTGAGTAAGGGTACTTGGATTCGGTTGTCAGTCCCTTGGTCTTGACAAATTTAAAAGCATCATCCATGAGTCCTCCATTGCAGCCTTGGTCATTGGTGGTTCTGTCGCAATCAACCAATTCTTGCTCTGAAAGAGAGATCAGCTTCCCAGTTGAGATCTTTGTGATCCCTTCCACCGCTGCCACAGCAGAGAATGCCCAACAGCTTCCTGCGATGATTTTTTTGGGGACACAATTAATAAAGGTACAACATATATGGCAGGAAGATGGAAAAGGTTTGGACTTGTAGTAAGCTTACCACATTGGCCTTGATCCTTGATGGGATTCACAGCTCCTTTGGTTCTCCAATCCATGGTATCTGGTGCTGAAGTCACATTTTCATATCTGAATGACGAAGGGGCAGGGTTAATGAAATTGGCAGGTTTCTTATATCCAGTTTTAGCAGCCCTGAACTCCTTGTTGGTCAGGTCAGCATACTGATTGACGGCTAGCTTATAAGTCTGATTTCCAAACTTGTTGAAGTGACTGATGAAGGCCACATTCTTTTTGAAGATGCTAAAGCGCCTAGCCTTCTCTCCTGCGTCTTCATAAACTCGCCCGTACTGAGCAATCCATGCTTCAAACCTTTCGTTCATGCTGCTAACAGGATGTACCGAGGGCCTTGCGGAGAATGCTTCGTATGCATAGATCCCCATCAGCAACACCACCATCAACATCAGCTTGTTTCCAGCTACTGAAGCCATTGTTGTTATCTAGTGATTTTAACTATTTCAGAGGTGTTATGGAAAGTGTTTGATGAAATACAACTCGGTTTGTGGTGATTTTATAGTACTCCATTTTAATTTGTGGGTTCCAAATTATGGCATGATTTTGATTGATGGTTAAATGCCTGCTGGCAAATTAAGGGCCAAGGCTGCGGATAAAATGGTGGTCAAGTTTGAGAGCCTTTTCTTTGGCTGGATGTACTATCGGTATTGTGAAAACAATTCAGAATCCAATCCACAACCAGCAAACAATATATTCACACTTCCAGCACAAGGCCCTCAGCATGAATATCTGATTGTCATATTTGCCTACTGAACTAACAGTTTTAGATTTAATGGTGAAAGTCTGAAGAAAAATCAACCAATGGAAACTAATAGTTTTAAGCTTTAAAACTAAAAGAAAAAGGCTTCATGATAATAGCGCTAGTAAATAGACAAAGTAACAGTCTTTCTATTCCACAATTCAGAGTTGTCCAATTTTGCCAACTAATATGAATGCAGCCTGGCTACATGAAGCGAATTAGTGAACTCGACTAGCTATAGAGTAAAGTCTAATCATGGGATAACTGGCCGAAAGAAATTTCTCCTAGCACATTATGCCAACATGCACTTCAACCTTCAAAACAATGATTGTGCGAATAATAAGTTGGTTTCAATAATTAGAGTTATGGACAAAGATTTAATAATTGATTTTATATCACATATCAATAAATTATTGGATGCAAATTGTTGTGTCTTTTTAGTGAAACTACAAAGGATTTATATGGATGTCACAATGACTCAGTCTACAAAACTAGGTTACTACAATCACCTCTCTTGAAATATTCAAACACAGGTAGCTGGAAACACACTGATTTTAGTAATGGTGTTGCTAGTTAGGATTTATTCTTAAGGAGCCTTGTCTGCTAGATCCTCACCGCATCATAATCGCAGCATCAATGAAAGGGTTGAATCATGGATTGATCTCTATAACCGAGTTTACAAAAATGCAAGAGAGAACAGTGGCGAAGTTAGTATTTTGAGATCGGGAAGCCGGAATTTTCTCTATATTACCGCAAAATGAAGCAAATTAATATTATTATATAAACAAATAATTATGTTCATTATCAAACATCACAATATATTTTTTGAAATAATCGATGACCGGATTTTGATGACGGGCGACCGGAAATTGGATAAAAAAAATATCCAGAGTAATTTTTTGTTTGCTTTTTCAAGGTTTAAGACATTGCACTCCGGTCATTGTTGTGAAATCTTCATCGGCTGACTGGGTGACCATCATTGTGGTATCTTCATCGAGGCCTTTAGGAAAGTACTTTGCAATTTATTACGGTGTGAAAACGTGATAGGGGTATGTCTTGATATAATCTTGGAATGTCCTCCACGCATCGTAGAAAGTCTCTCCTTCCTTCTTTTGAAATCGAGTAATCTCGTCTTTAAACTCCTCCGTTTTCCATGGTGGAAAGTACTCCTCAATGAATGCTTGTGCTAGAGCCTCACATGTGGTAAAGGTGCCTGGTGGATGGTAGTAGAGGCAGTGCTTTGCTCCTCCAAGTGGAAACGGGAAATGTCGTAGTCGAATTTCATTATTGGTAGTGTCATCTATTGGTATGGAATCGATGATCTCTAAGAATGTCTTCAAGTGTTGCACCGAATCATCATTATTCGTTCCTCCAAATATCGTTGCTTGTTGCACCATCTGGATGAGTTGAGTTCAGATCTCTATGGTCGTTGTTGATGCAGCAATACTTGAGGTGATGTTGGATGGTCTTGGCTTTTGAGTACTCATAGAGAATAGGTGGGACAACCACTTGTCTTTGTCCTTCTTCTCCAGCCATCGATGGTGTTGAAGAGGTTGAAGATGCTCCTTCTTTCTACTAAATTAGCGCTACACATTTGGTTTTACATTTTAACCACCCTGAAAATTACTTGTCCAATTCCAAATTCTTGTTCTCTCATGTTAGGAGGCTGATCCTTGATGTCCCGTAATATCAACTACAAATCTACAATGATGCTCTTGCTTCCCATGTTTACATGCTTTATAACTCTTTTGTTACCATTTTTTTTTTTGGTATCAACATTGATTCTATTGACACATATTATATGAGTACTCAGCAATGAAATCCCACATCTTTCATAAAAATAAAATAAAAATAAAAAACTTTGGTTCATCGAGTGATTACAGTCCATTTTCCATGTATATGAATTTATTCCTCGTTGCTTAAGAGGCATTCTAACGAGTTGCATTTCATGCAGCATGCTTTCCATGGAGTTTCATTTCGACCTTAAAAGTACTAACATATAAGTGGAGATATCATATATCATGATGTTTCTTTGCTTCCATGGCTGCAGCATGGGCATGGAGATGAATGCATTTCCATAGAAATTCATCACATAAGTTCTAACTAATGCCATGATCTTATTTTAAACTTTGAAGAGAATTCTTATTTTAAACTCAGGATACAATGCAGTTGCATACAAATAGGTTACCACTAGCACAAATGCTTAGACAGTTAAATAGGATCACAAGTAACAATCCACATATATAGCACATATATTTCTTAACAGAGATGGAGATTTCTCAGCTAGCTTGTGGCTACTATTTTTATGCGGTAGGATAGGAAGCTGACATAGCAATGCCGCAGAGGCCTTCTTTTGCACCAATGTCACGCTGCATCTTGATGTATCCTTGATCTCCCCAGCTGGTCCCCCATGAATTCCTCACCAGCCAGTACTTCTTACCATCGTCACTCGTACCATACCCTACCACAGCCACACCATGATCCAAATCTGTTCCACAGTCTCCGGTGAACACTCCGCTGGAGTAGAACTGGAAGGCAGAGCCACTAGCATCAATGGTCACCGCGATAGGTTGGTTTGCTGCGGCCTTTAGCAATGCCTGCTCGTTATTCACGGGAACATCTTCATATCCACTGATCTTGGCAGCAGGAGAGTTTGTCTTGACTGTGCTGCAAGTTCCATCTGCTGCTGAGTAAGGGTACTTGGATTCGGTTGTCAGTCCCTTTGTTTTGACAAATTTAAAAGCATCATCCATGAGGCCTCCATTGCAGCCTTGGTCATTGGTGGTTCTGTCACAATCAACCAATTCTTGCTCCGAAAGAGAGATCAGCTTCCCAGTTGAGATCTTTGTGATTCCTTCCACCGCTGCCACAGCAGAGAATGCCCAACAGCTTCCTGCGATGATTATTTGGGGGACACAATTAATAAAGGTATGACATATATGGCAGGAAGATGGAAAAGGTTTGGACTTTCTTTTAGTAAGCTTACCACATTGGCCTTGATCCTTGATGGGATTCACAGCTCCTTTGGTTCGCCAATCCATGGTGTCTGGCGCTGAAGTCACATTTTCGTATCTGAATGATGATGTGCCAGAGTTGATGAGATTGGCAGGTTTCTTATATCCAGTTTTAGCAGCCCTGAACTCCTTGTTGGTCAAATCAGCATACTGATTGACGGCTAGCTTATAAGTCTGGTTTCCAAACTTGTTGAAGTGATTGATGAAGGCAGCATTCTTTTTGAAGATGCTGAAGCGCCTGGCCTTCTCTCCTGCATCTTCGTAAACTCGTCCATACTGCGCGATCCATGCTTCAAACCTTTCATTGATGCTGCTAACAGGATGCACCGAGGGTCTTGCGGAGAATGCTCCATAGGCATAGATCCCCATCAGCAACACCACCATCAACATCAGCTTGTTTCCAGCTACTGAAGCCATTGCTGTTATTATATCTTGGACAGGTGATTTTGAAATGTGTTTGATGAGGTACAACTTTGGTCTGCTGGTGGATTTATAGCCCATTTCGATGGGTATCTTCCAAGGTTCGGCACCATTTTGATGTTGAATTGCATGCTGTCATGAAGCGACAGGAAAATCGATGAAAAGGGTCGGAATTCTGTTTTTCCTCTGCCTAGTTGTCCCATGTTTTGGCTTTACTTGAGCATTCACCATCTTAATCTGCAGCAGTCAACACTACTCATGTTTTGGCTTTACTTGAGCATTCACCGTCTTAATCTGCAGCAATCAACACTACTCATATTGGGCAAATCGGAGACTCAGAATTGCGGTAGAGATGACGGTTCCTTTGGCTATTTACCATGGGCAGTAATCAGCACTAATGTTGTCTTTTCTTAAGTTCTCTTTATCTTGGCAGCGATCAGCGTTCATACTATAGTTGTAGAATTAATGATTCAATTAATCATCCAAACTAGTACTGGAAGAAGTCCAGAAAAAATTATACAAACTCCAATCATACAATTTTTCCCCGTTACTTCTTTTTTACAAATTAATAATCCAAACTGCGTATCATTTCTGTACAAGGGACCCGACTTTGCTGCAAGACAAGATGCTCGAATGGCAACCTTTCAACCCGACTACGTCTTTTTCAGATACCTGCTAAAAGATTATGTAGATGCCCCACAAAATAAAATAAAAAAATCTACTTCACGGAAGGAACCCACCACCCTATCCATTCAAATGTCCAAGCCTTCATCCTCATAGCTCCAGTTGTGTTTCTGCTCGGTAAGTCAGTCGACAAAATTGCATGAGACGATGATCCCACAGGAAAGACCCAACAATCACAACCACGTCTTAGATGTCTCGAAGCATCAGAGTCGTTCATGTCAGCCCAGGGCTCGAAGTAACTCCACCGTTGCCGCTGTCTCTCAATCCCTGCAGACACAAATGCAACGTCTTCTGCACATTATCTGCTACTATTCTCAACCTTCCCTGACTGAGATCACGTTCCCCTCCTGAAGAACCACCACTCACTTCCACCGTCCTGGCAACCCGCTGCTTACACTTCTCCCATTCGTCACCTTTCAACCAGCAAGCTCGCCCTCCATGGCTTCCTTCCATCCCGAGGAAAGAGACATTCGGATTATCCAAAAATGAGTACCGCAATCTCACTGAGACGCAGTAGGGCAGCCAAGCTGCACCGCCAGCTGCATTGATGTGAGGCACATGAGCTGGGTCGAGGACCACGGTGAGTGCGAAATCGACCGAATTATGCGGCCGATCGTAGTGGATATTGCTCTTGGCTACTGACGAACTATTATCGTCTTGATTTCCTCCGGCATTGTGATTCTCAAGGCATAGCTCGATACGGGGTTTCTGTACAGGAGCCATTTCTCCACCACCTTGAGCCGCCTGTACAAGTCCTTTCTTCCACGCGATTAGCTTCAGGAATTCTCTCAGGACTGATATAGGGAGTGTGAGGAGGGTGATGAATGATGCAACACGGGAAGCATCATATGGCTCAGACGCGACACGACGACTGAAATAGTCACAGATCTCGCTGATCTCGGGTTGAGTGAGTTCTTCCTGGGATGTAGCAGAGTTTGGCTGCTGCTGTTGCTGCTGTTGGTGATGAAAACGCTTAACACTTAGTACCTGAAGAAGAAGTTGAACTCTGTGCACACTGACGGCAAAGACATAGCCCCTGCAGGGAGAACAGCGCAACAGAATAAGAATCTAAGCTGCGAAACTCGGTATAGGAGTTTCTCAAGAAATAAATTAATCATAAGAACACAATTCGCAAAGATACAGATTTAAATGCATGACATGAAACCTTCAACAGGATTGGTAGTGAAGTTATTAGGAGGAATGTAAGATTCGGCACATGGATTTGAGCACCAAATCTACAAATAGACGGTTTTTCAAAAACTGAGGGTGGAAATCATGAGGGTGAGTAGGTCCCACGGATCCAAAAACCCACCCTGGAAAGGGTCCGTGAAGCCCATCTAATAATGTCTCTTTCATGTTGGTGAAAGCATTATCGTCGTATTTTTGTTTTGAAAGTAACTATCAACCTCAAAAACCACATCCAAATAACAAAATTTTGAGATCCAAAAATGTGACAAATCCACACATTTTGCAGAATCCGTCCTTCCACAAATCCTACATCCAAACAAATCCTTGCCAACAAACAGCCGAGCAAGTGCAACTTCAGAGCCAGCATTGGTAGTTAGATAAAAATAATATTGAATATAGATTCTTCTTACCCAACGAAGAAGCGCAAGGCAGGCTGTTCCTGGTCCAAATTCAGGAGAGCACCTTCATTGTCTTTCAAAATCGATCCAAGGATCTCTTTCAACAGATCAGGTAACTGAGCAAATAGCCATAGCACGCCAAGGTACTTAAGAATACCCCTCAAGACCTTCTTAAGAGCGACAAGAGGAACCCACCCACCTCCATACCCTCCATCGTCACCAAGGCCAATGATCGCCGTATTCAACTCTCCTCTAAGATGAGCCGGGACGCCACCACCTGGAGATCTACGTATGGGCAACCCGGTGCTCATAACTGCTAAATTAGAAGACCCTGGCACGCCATTTGCAACACGGTTTAATGCAGCTACTTGGTTTGCAGCCCTGGACACTAGTGCAGAACCAGGAAGGTTAACTCTATTTCCAGTATTAGCATTCAAAAGTTGGGAGCCCGAAACAGGGCTTTGGGTATTAGAGTTTGACATTCCAGGTGTTTGTTGGCCTCCGGCAAATCCTGGATCCAAGCCATTCAACTCCTGAGCAACATGCTCCATTATGAAAGGACGGAACTGTGGACATGGTAAGGATCCTCCAACTGATGGCCCTCCTTTAGGTGGGGTTGCAGGCTGCAACCAGACCTGATCACCAGCAAAGCAGCGCATGTCGACTGAGAAATTCTTGCGGTAGATAATCCGAATCCAGTAGGGCCCACGTAGCACAACAGAGACATCGATTGGCAACAGAGAGCTAGGAACAATGCCAGGGCCTCCACGGCCGGCAGCTAACATTGCAGCACTATGGAGACCGGGACTTCCGAGAGGACCAGCAATAGCAGGCTGGGAAGGGTTTGGTGTGAGCACAGATGGTGGTGTCATAATGTTACTCGAACTGCTGGGCAGGACAGGCTGTTGTTGCACATACCCTGCTGCCTGTTTAGGGAAAGAAGAAGCAGGGGGTGTTACCCCTGGCCCGCATTGAGCCCGTGCAGGACGAGTTGCAGCTGTAAGGGCATGCAAGGGTCCTGCAGTGAGGCGAATGCAATCCAAAAGGGTTGCAACTTCAGCTCCGTTAATAAAACCCTCCAGAAACTGCAAGCAAAAAAGATTGTTTTCAGCTGAAGTTTACAAGGAGCAGTACAAAGTTTGTGAAATATATGTTACAAAGATAATAACAGACTCTGAACAACTCTTCCGATTTGATACAGGTGTGTTTGTGCTAAGAGCTAATTTATGTTACAAAAAATAAGTCAGCTTAAAAGATAAATACAAAACACCTGTTTGAGCTAACTTTTGGAACAAGAATTCATAATAGAACCCACTAATTTCATTTCATTTCCAATTTTACCCTTTCGTAATAATAATCAACTCTTAAAGTTATACACAGCAATTATTTCTCTAAAAGCTTACCAAAGGCCCTTTCTTCAAACTTCTACCTCCACCAAAACCTATCACTTAAATTAAGCAAAAGGCTAAACGAATACACCCAATTGGTCAAGTTTTAAGCATTTGCCAGGAAACAACATACAAATGAAAAGGCAAAACTTAAGAGCATAAAATGAACAAAAAACCAAAATTTCCAGCCACGTAAAATGAGGCATGGTGGGCTTTGAGAATAGGAAGATTGCCATGGATAAGGAACAGCTAACCAACTCAAATCCCCATACAACCAAAATATGCAGTTTTAAATGTGTCGTGCAACAGGCTTGCCCACAACAAACAGGAGTTACCAACGCAACAAAAGCAAACAGCAATGAACCTACCTTAGTGTGTGGCCATAGATTATCAGGAGAAACATGCATCGTACATCCCTCTTTACCCGACTCCCACTCAACAACAAAACGAGCAAGCACACCAGCTCCAAAGTTAAACCACAGACTCATCAGTCCAGCTGCCTCTATTCTGAATGCCCTCCGCATCTGTGCTGATAGCTTTTCAGCTGCTTCAGAACCAACTTTGGGCCCTGTTGGTGCTTTAGAGTCAGAATTCGCGCTGCTTTCTTCAGATTTATCATCTGCCCTTGCTCCAAGAAGCTTCCGCATCCCCAGAGCAAACGTCCTAGCATTAGAAAGCCTACAAATGTCTGCAACTAGTTGCTTTATACTATCACTCTCAACGGTCTGATAGCTGAGGACCACACCTTCAGGGTCATAACGGATGTGTGAATCCACATCTGATGTATTGGCAATACGGACACCAGAGCCCCAAGGTGTGCTAGTGTTTCCCTTTTGCAGTTCCCATAGGTCCCTGAAGTGCTGATCATTTATTTTGACATCCCAGTACATGCTTCCGGGTCTTCCAAGTCGTAAGCATATATGTTGCCATGGATCACCTCTTGCAAATGGAAGTCTGAACCATATATTTGATGATCCACTTCTCAATCCCACTTCTTCCACATAAGGAATATCAAGTGCCTCCATCTGGCTAGTAAGTCTGGCATACTTGATGCAAAGCGAACAATGCCTAATGACATGAAGAAGAGAAGAAATGTAAATGCTAGAGGGAGCATTCCCTTTGTTGGCTTCAGCCAGGAGATTCCCATAGCTGAATCCTTCATTCTTATTCACCAACTCTAGTGATACAAGTGAATTTGATGAAGGCTGCTGAGATTGAGACAATGCTGAGGTTCTCCTCTTCTTGACCAGTCCTCCTGTGTCTTTATCTTGCAGAGAAGGAATCAAACTCAACAAGTCTGAAACCGTACGCTTTCTAGGATGCTTATCTTGTTTTGATACCTCAACCCTATACCCGTCTCCTCTTTCCTGTGCTGTAAAAAGAAAAATCAGAAAATAAACATAAGTGACGAGACTGACAAAAAATACATAGAATCGTCAAAACTATCACCACATAACACAACTAAAAAATTCTGGTGGAAGTATCTTACATACGGGAGTTGTAGCCAAGGAGCCTGATCCATTTACTCTTTCCAAGCTTCTGGGTCCATTAGGTTTCATGCTAGCCAAAGAAACTTGAGAGCCTGACCTCCCAGACAGTCCATCAATAACCGTGTCATTCAGCAATCTCATATGATCCTCATTCATTGAGACATTTGAAGTTACTTCAACGGAGTTTGGAGATCTGAGTGAAGTCAAATCTTGATCAGATTTTGAACCTGACAGCTTTTTTAAGTACGAATTTCTCCCCATGCCAGGAGATAATGAACTGAAGGAACTCGAGTGGCCCTTTAGATTGCTTGATTGGTACAATGAACCATTGTAATGCGAACTCAAACTAGAAGGTTTTGAAATAGTCACATTGTTCACTTGTCCTTCCCACTTAGGAAGAGTTCCTGCTTTAACACCTTGGCCATTCATAGGAGGAGAACCAAAATTGGACAATGAATTGAATGAAGATGAGATATTTTGAATAGGAATTGCTGGTGCTCCTTTCTCCAGCTCAAATACTTCATCAACAAGAGATGAAAAACAGGATGGTGGACCTCCAGCAATTTGCAGAGGAGCCTCGACACTAATGTCAATCAGAAGACCATGTTCAGAAGTTTCAAGAGCATCCCCAGCATGTGGCAAGAACGAACTCAACTTTTCCATGTCAAGCAGACTTAAATTCAATTCATCTTCAAGCATCTGCATCCGGGTAATATCAATCTTCTTGACACGCACCACTTGGTTCATATCAACCGAAGATGCTCTTCCAGATGGGTCAGGCTGTATCTCTAACAATATAAACTGCAATTTGAAATCCTTATCAAGCTGCACTAGCAGGAAATATGAGCTCCCACAATCGGGAAACCCCATTAGCAACATAGGTGAGCCACTCAAAATGTTTTTAGGCACTTTAACAGTGGCAAACCCATCCTCATACACCTGTAAATTTCACATGTGTGTCAGACGATTGTATGGGATACTGGCATGAACAAACAACTATGGCACTGACCAACCATAGAGATCTTACCTCCAGCCCTAAAAACCTGCCTGTAGATGCAAACAGGTGCAAGATACTTTTGTTTCGCAAGCTGGTAAAAACTTCAGCTGCAGTCATGTTTCCTTGATTTAAAGCTTCTTCACTCTCTGATAATGCTGTTGCTGGGAGTACATTTTGGGATGAACGCAGCAGAAATCGACCAGTCCTACAAATCAACATATATTGTAAATCATGAATTCATGATCCTCCTATATCGTCAAAACAGTTTCCTCTCTTTCAGATGGCATCCATGAAGAACTAAAGACATGCATTGGGAATAGAAAAACATAAGTGGAAAATGCAGGAAACCTTCTGTATCTAGCACTTCATTACTACTGAAAGTGAGTTAGCCAAGCAACCCATTGAAGGCTTGATTCGCAAACTTCAAATTTTCAACTCATTAGTAGTTGATCCCAAACTACGTCTACGTAGAAAGAAGAAACAGAAAAACTAACTTGATCAAGGGACCTATCAGAAATAAAACTTCAGCTGGCAAGTAAAACAACCTGCACCAATATAGCAGACCTTTTTGCTGCATGTATCCTTATGCAATGATGATAAAATGCTCACAGTCCACAGTAACACTTATGAAAACATTCAATGCTACCCTTTCCAATAAAACTAACCCTCAACGGAAGTACCAGCAAACGAAGGGCAATAACTGCCGTTCACCACCTGCATGCCCCCCTCCCCCCCGGTCCTTACCAAACACTACATGTCATGGTACACAGCGTATAGAAAAAAGAAAAGACAAGAACCTTATGTTTATCCCGAGCATGAAATACGATGAGCCATAGGCACGCACACATAGTACTTCTTGAGCCTCATATTTCCCGTGTTCAAACATATCCCCCTTCTGCCACAAATAAAAGGGACAAGAACAATACAGCATAATAAGATGGTGATATAAGCCAGAAAGGTGCATTTACAAACAAAAGGGGACCTCTAGGGCTGAAAAGATCAATAATCATAATTTTATACCGGATTAGAGATGGAAAATACAGCAAGTGGTACCATTTTTCAACAAGGAATAGCTCAGATTTCACTAAATTTCAACAGATTAGCATCTTAAAACCAACCTTTCTATGGTGAAAATCTGATTCATCCAAGTGGGATCGAAGAACAACATCATCAGCGGCACGACTGATTTGGGTGTTTTTCCCCAGCTCTTTCTGAATTTGTAGAAGCCGGGTATATCTGTTACAGCATATTGCTCCCATCAACAAGTTCTCGACATCAATGCAGCCTTGGTCAAGCGAAAATTCTGCCTCTCTTCCTGTTGATGGATCTATAACAAATGTACTATGAGTACATCTGATTTGAAGATCCAGTCCTGGTTCAATTTTTATAAAATGGCATGCTCCAGAGTTCTTATCCATACGGCGACCACCGTGATCTACCCAGTACATAAGCTTCAAACCTGGAGTGCGTAAACCTGCTGATTCAGATTCTCCATCTTGATTTGTTTGTGTGGACGTACCAACATCAGATATGACCTCAAAACGAATTGCATCTCTCCATCTCCCTTGACGTAGTACTTGCACTTGCCTTATCACGGTATCCATAACAAGTGAGACACAGAGCTCATGGAGCACCGAGTACAATATCGTGAATGGGTTCTCTGCTGCTGCCATTCTGCGTTCCAAATCATCCCCAAGGGCATACCTTCGTAACTCTTCCAATTTCACAGGTCCACTTTTCTCACCAACTAGCAACTCCAAATGTAATATTCTCCATAAGGACAGGTGTCCCCGGTAACCAAGAGTAACTAACACTTTAAATTCACCGTCAACACGCAGCAGAGCCGTACCATCAGAAACTTTTACCTCAGAGAATTCCTTGGGAAATGAAACTTCGAGTAACTTAGTACGCACAAGAGTGTCCAATTTTCTGAGAGCCGGCTTCTGTTGATCCCCAGTTAGCGTGCCCTGGAGACCAATATCTTCCACGCACTTTGGCAAGCGCTGATAAGATCCTGTCAGGAGTACTTCAACAGCAGATGGAACATCGTAAATAGGAGCACGTGCTTGCTGCAATCCTTCATGCATAAAGAACAATGAATCTGCAGCTTGTGTAAAGCAAGTATCATGACTAGATACTGTAGACTGAAGTTGCTGGCAGTATTGTATCAATGGAACCTGTAAAACAAAAACTGTAAATCATCTGAACCATCCAGAATGATCAGCATAAGTAACCCGTATAATGATATAAAAGATCTAAATATTCTGATAACTGCTGCATTAGCTAAGGAGACACCAGTAATGACACACGAACCAAACTTCCCTATGCAACTCTATCCTATTATTACTACCCTGTACACTCATCAAAAGCTCTCAAGTGATGATGCCTTATTTAGGATAAATAACCATCCAACAATTTCACCAGCCAATTCCCAATGTTACCACAAGAGTTATTAATTCTTTACCTGACCCAAAATATAACCAATTTATCTATATTTTGTACCACTAAAAGTAAGATTGCAACAGCATCACAGATGACATATATTGTGTCGAGGCTATGCAGACGAGGGCAGTTCTGAATATTCTTGTCCTGGAAGGGCTGAAAATTCGTGCCTTTTTGCCCCATGTTTTCTGAAAATATATTTATGCAAAATAATTCACAGTACCTGTCCTGAAGTTTTGATGCCCCATACCAAAATTTTCAAGCACGAACACAAATTCAATCATACTCCTATGAGCCGTAATTCAATGAGTCATCATGAAGCTCTAAATGATTTCTTAATCATTCTTCACCAATCCTATTAGCAAGGGCATACCTAAACTTTTCTCTTGTGCAAATCAAAATGGTTTATGAAGAGAAGCCAATTTGTATATCTTTTTCGGCCTAGCGAACCACTAACTCGGCCACCCACTGAGCTTCACTGTTACAGAGGTTACACTAGAAGAATGATTCATTCAACCAAATTGTAACTGATAGTGAATGTTGAGGCATGAATCCAGTCAGCTACAACTATTTGAACAAACTGGTCTGCCCCATGTTCTGCAACACCCTTCTCAGGGTTCCACTCCTCCACAGCAGAGAAGCTGGACCGGCCATAACAAGTGAAACACCATTTCCATTATAATTTCGCAAGTCAGATTCCTAGTAATATCCTTTTCAACACACAATCAGCCATAAAACCAATAGGTCCCTAGCCTAGCCAACTCAGAACGAGAAAAGTTCAAAAATTTCCAGCCCTTCAAGCTTCCAATTATCGACAGAAGAGTTCATTAATGCGATCAAGAACCAAATTGGAGCAACCAATTCAAACGACGGCACAATAAAAACTAACCTGTTGGCACCACTTGGCCAAGACATTAAGCCTGAGCATACGCTGCCTGGTTTTAACCAAATACTTAAGCAGCCCAATCTTCCTCTCGGAGTCAGACTGCTCACTCGACCTGGACTTCTCCATCAATTCTTTGAACGAAACAAAGGAGTCCTCTGCAGCCCTACTCACGAGAGTGGAGAAGTCCACCGTTTGTTGCCCTAACTCCGCCATTACCGCTTCGCTTCCCGCCTCTTTCTCGTGACTAGGGCCTTCCTTTCTTTCCTCCCCACTTTTTCCTTCCTCTTCAGCGGATCCGCAAACGCGTACACATCGAAGAATCGCTAGGGTTTTTTCCCCAGGGGAACGGAGCGAAGGTGGGGAGCACCGCTGGGAAGGAAGACCGAGATTCCCGCGGAGGGATACGAAATTCGTCCGCTCTCCTTTCTTTCAAATTGTGTGTCGCTCTCCGGCGGGAAGAAGAACGGCGCGCCGCCGACGGAGGAAATTCACCGGGAGAGAGAAAGTAAAACTCAGATGGTCAGATGGAAAGAAGGAAAGAAAATGAAAGAGAGAGAGAGAGAGAATTGAATTGGGGGCGGAAATACGGCTGGCTTTTCTGGTTGGCTCGGATGCCTCGGGCTGCCCAGCGGTCTAGCGGATGTCATCATGTCAATAATGTCATATACTCATATACAACAAGTCAAACCGGTTTTTGATTTAGCAAGTTAAATGATACGACACAAAATTACTGGTTATGCATATGTTATTAAAATACACATAAAATAACTCATATTTAATAAAAATGCATGATAAAAAAATGAAAAATTATCAAATATCAAATAAATTAGTTTGAGAAAGAATATTTGATTCACATAAAATAACTCATATTTTGATAACTAATAGTAAATAATTTGATACATAAATAAATTTTATTAATTTTATAATGGTTTATGTAACATATAGCATTAATTATATCATATATATAAGGTTCGTATATATCACAAAGTTCCTTGTAGCATGTTGATAAGAAATTGAATAATGACCCCATACCAGCCAATTTGATGATTGATATCGCTTGTACTCGGTTCAACCGGTCGATATTAAACCGGCTTGACAACCATGATCATATAAATTTTTCTCTAATTTAATTTAACGATATATATATATGGCAAAGGCTAGCGTACGCCCGGACGTACCCTAGTCTACCGTATGCCCGTTGAGTTTTGCTATTTAGACAATGAATTAACCGGAGTTTGGGGCATGATATTATACCCTAACCCCTGATGGGTGAACCCCAGTCCGCAATTCACTAACCCAAAGCATAATATTCATTTAATCTTTAAATGAAAATCAACGGTTTTGATTTGTCGAAATTATTGTTGATTTTCATTTCAAGATTAAACGAATCTCATGATTTGGGTTAGAAAACTAGGGACTGGGGTTTATCCATTAGTGGTTAGGGTATAGTATCATGCCCAAAACTCCGGTTAATTCATGATCTAAATTATAAAACTCAAATGGGCGTACGGTAGTCTAATGTACGCCCGGGCGTACGCTAGCCTAAACCATATATATATATATATATATATATATATATATATATATATATATATATATATATATATATATGGTGACTTCTACGGTGCCCAGGGCAAATTCCGGGTACGGGTACCTTGTCTGATCTTAACCATTCATTTTCAATCTCCACGGCTCACGTTTGTTAAACCTAACTGCGCCACTAAATAACTAAACAAATTACAAAAAGCCTCCTGCCGCGTTATGTTTGTTTTCATCCTAGTCCAACTAACGGGCCCGATTAAATTATATAACCCAATTGGGTAGACCCACTGCCGCCCTAACCAATTTCCAGTCTCCCTAACCAATTACACGATCCCTCTCTCGTCTTGGAGGGACGCCCCTTCACAGTTCCAAGAGAAGCTCCCCATCCAATTTGAACTCCCCAACTTAATCATCTTTTTGAATCCCAATTACTTGCATCCACATTCGACGTAGATTGAATTTCCCAAAATTTTTTTGTCTTGTTTCTTCTCCGCCATTGTATTTACCCTCGCCTATCTCTTTCTAACACGATTACGGCGACCATGTCTATTATTGTGTTCATCAAACTTTTCATTTGCAAAAGAACCCTTGAAAGAGGTTTGCTAACCCTAGCGTTCATGTCACTAGTGCTTTGTCATCTTGTCTTAGCGTTATTGTGATTTTCTCGAACCTTATATCTCTCGGTGAAATTTAGGTTTCCTGATATGTAGTGTTCGTCTCGCCCAGAGGATTGAGGAAGAAGATGAAGAACACATAATTTGATTCGAATCGGATGGAGAGGTCTCCTTAGTTTGTGTTTATGTATTAACAGTGCGTTTAGGAGTAATTCTAGTTGGACTGGGTCTGATCATTGATTTTTGCAGGCTTTTAAATAACATTCAAACGTGGGCTTGTACATGACCCATGCAATATTCAAAAGTGGGCCTGGAACGTGCGAGCCCATTTGTTTTCTCCTGCGGTATCAATTCGTGCGCCAACCCTAGTTTAACTAGCTTTACTTACCCTAGTTTAACCTACACGAGTTAACATCATCATTACTACATATCTTCCGAAATCTTCTAACTCTTGACATTCCAGACTCAACTGTCTCCATCACACTCACGTCTCCACACTCAACCCCCACGATCACTTTTTCTTACACCTACAATCTCTCTTTCCTCCATCTTCACCTTCCCTTGTTCCTTCTTCCTCTGACTCCATGGCAAACAAAGGTAAATCGTTTGCGGAAATGGGCATACTATCTCTATCAAACGACGACTGCCGATCCACCGCAAGTCTCGGGGACTATCTTTCATTCACAAGCAAGACATCTATTGTGGCTGAGTACGAGTTCATCCACCTGAGTCCTTTCCCTCAAGAAGTGAAGAAGTTAATTAAAAATCTTGGCTGGGAAAAGTTCTTTGATCTCCGGAGTCGAGGAAGCACCAGTTACTGCCCGCATGTGGTGAGGAAGTTCTACCACAATTTAGACCTGTCTGGTCCTTGCGATTCTCATCTCGTGTCGATCTTTCTGGGTCATAAAGTCTGCTTCCAGCCTCATCAGTTTGCTGAGATCCTCGATCTCCCCGCCGTAGGACACCCCATTGATAGCAGAAGCGATCTTGGGCGGCTGTACAATTTTGAGTTTGAAGTTGAACTGGCGAAACTGACGAAGGGGCGCATCCAGGCTTCTTTCCTCCCAAATCCTCTTCGATTCCTCCACTGGATGATCGTCAACTGCTTCATGCCAAGGTACCGTGGTCATTCGATAATTCGTAAACTTGACCTGTTTATCCTTGTGCAAGCTCAAAGAGGTGTTCCTATTAACCTCGCATCTCTCATGTGCCTGAACATGGTTGAGGCTACTCCTAGAGGGGAAAACTGGTACACTGCCTTTCCATATGCCACCTTCTTGACCACCTTTCTTGAAAGGGTTGGGATGGATATGGGGGTTTATGATAAGGAGTACCAGTGCGCCTATTTGCCAGTCTACCGTATCGCCGAATTGACCAATACTTTTATTGACCTTCGGCATACGGAGCATGAAGAGACCCTTGAGGCATCCTCAAGCAAACGTCCTCGGCTTACATGAGAGTCGATTGATGCAGGGCGGGGTGGAGCGTTGGAGCAGCAAAGGGGCCAGCATTGGATGTCTTTTGTTAAGAAGTTTACTGTAAGGCTTTGTTGTTTTTTTTTTCCAGTCTTTTTCTCCAGCACTCAAAACTGTCAGGTACTGAGGGGAGCCAGTACATCATCTGACTAGGAAAGTCTCCCATTTTTTTAATTATCCAGACAAATATTTTTCTATGCATGCAGTATTTTGTGAATTTGCCCTGGCTAATTTCCCTAAGACAGGTGACGAGATGCAGTTGTGGTCATCCCTAAGCAAGGAGGTGCAACTGCATCCTGCACTTGCTATGATGTGAGAAGCTATTGCAAGGGTGCAAATTTGGTTGCAATTGAAATTGGCCCACGAGTGGGGACTATTGATGAAATTGCAATGTTTTCTCAAAATTATAGAAGTGGAAGTAAAGACTACCTATGAAATTGCAAATGAATTTCATTGGGGGAGATTTTAATCCGCTTTTGTTCTAAGCAGTTCCAATTAGATCGAAGTAGGGACTACCTATGAAATTGCCATGTTTTCGAAAATTATGGTTTTATTTAGAAGTGGAAGTAGGGACTACCTTTGAAATTGCAATGTTTTCTAAAATTATGGTTTTATTTATATTTGGTCACAAGTATAGTGACGATGAAAGGCGTGAATAGTATGGATATGGCTTGATTATAATGATTTTTTATCTATGGTGATTTTCCCCCCTTTTCATCAAGACTCATGCTTCTTTTACCCCCCTGTGGATCTATCATGCTTTGTTTATAGTAAAATATCCTTTTAATTATACACAATAAAGAATCCATTAATTATGTATGCATTTTTATTGTATTTATTACTACAATGAATTCTCTGACTAAAAGGGGAGTGAAAACATCGTTGGTGGAAATTCAAGGAATGGAAGCCTTTCCATATCCTAGGAACATTAAATTAATTACATAAGAATTTTCTATCTGCCTTATACTGGGTTTGGTCATTAATTATACTGATTGGGAGCCAATCAGTTTGACCTTTTGGGTTACCTATACATGAATGCAAATTTAATTATACGATTGGGAGTCAATCAGTTTTACCTTTTGGGTTACCTATACATGAATGCAAATTTAATTATACGATTGGGAGCCAATCAGTTTAACTATACATGATCCCAATTAAACCTCTCTACAAGATACAATGGCTTGAAGCCTTGAACAGAAGCAACCTCACTCACAAGTTGGAAGCTGGAATTTTGGTGAAGTCCCTTTGCCATTTCCACGAAAAAACAAACCAAACCAAACCAAATATAGAAAGCATTCACAATACCAAAAACCAAATATAGAAAGCATTCACCAAACCAAAAACCAAATATAAAAAGCATTCACCAAACCAAACCAAAAACCAAATATAAAAAGCATTCACCAAACCAAAAACCAAATATAAAAACAAAAAATAAAAGCATTCACCGAACCAAATAAAAAACGGTTGTCCATCATCCTGAGAAAAAAAAACATAACTGTTGTCCATCATCTTGAAAACTAAAACGCAAAATCAGGTTGTTCTTGGGCTCGTTGACTGGGTTTCCTTGTGCTCTTCTCTTTCCTTTTTCCTCCTTTCATGGGTTTTCTTGTACTCTTCCACTGCAGCTTCAACTTGAGGTGCAACTCTTCTTGCTTCCGTGAGCACCATATGCCTTATGTAGTTCATGGGCTCTCGAACAAGGTACAAAGCGATCTGCATTCTCCTCACTTGAGTGCATGGCTATCAACATCAACAAACATGGTGCTTACCGCATGATTCAAAAATAACAATCAATTGTGGTTTTCTAATATGCGAATTAGAATTGTCTTTACCCAAATATAAGAGGAGTCCCAGCTTGCGCCATACATCCACATGCATACCCAGACTCCACTATCAGACCTACATAAAATAAAAGCATTGCGTGATAAGAACCAAGTTGATAAGTCGTCATTTAATATCACAAAAAATGGGCATAATTACCGATGAAGTTGTTCTTGATCCTTTGAAGGATTTGGGTACGAAAACTCCGCAATCCTTGGTGGCGACAATCCCGGACCTTGTTCACGATAGAGAATCTTCCACAAGGCTTGCATAAAGCTCATCTGTACAAATTAAGAAACGTTTGTACTTAGAAAGAGTTATTTACATTTTTTTTGCGTTATAACGGCACAATGTCACAAATTTACCATTGTTTGAACAGATTGTAGTCGAAAGGAATTGCGGTCTTCATTTGGTTGTGGATCCAAGATATGGACTTCTTCCTTGTCCAACTTAATGACAGCCAAGTACCAATGGGCATTATCTCTCATCGGAACACACACCTACATATGCGGAAATTGTCAACACGTATTAAAAAAATAAACTGCAAACCATGTAATACTTATTAAGACGAACAGTTTACCTTGTTCACCATATTGGTTCGACTAAGGAATTTTGATTCGTATAGGTCAAATGCCATCTTGGGTGTTATTCCACATGAAAATCACTAGTTCCTGCCCATGTGGTAGTTGCACAATTGAAATTTTGTCAACACAATATGATTCACGTTAAAAAAACATGTGTTGTAATTTTTTTGGTGAGAGGAAATTGTCATTAAGTATAATCGGACCACAACCTGTAGTTCAGCAGGCAGATAACACACTCCTTTTCCGTCCTTGGAATTTGTCCACAACTCTTCTAGAGTTAAGTGGCAGGCCATCGCTGTTATAACCTAATATAACATGGACAAAAAACACTTCATGATACTATCGAGTTGTTATAAAATAATTCTACGTAGAAAGCATTGATAGTGGGCAAACAAAACAAAATTTTGGAGTTCCGTTGATTACTTCAGCATCTACGAATGAGCGAGGGCTTAAGGACCACAATGACTTCCTCGTACAAGAGTTGTTAGAGGTTTTGACCAATACTTCGTCAGGTGGCAGATGGGCTAAAAATATATAGTGAGCAAGCTGGATTTGCTCATCATCGTATTCCATAGCGGTAGGTAGCTTAAACTTCAAAACAACCTGGAATAGGGGCCACAAATAAACACGAGTTGAAATGCATTCGTTATGATGGAATAACGGCAAAGAACACTTCAATGGCAAACATGACACCTTTATTACCTTGTCAACAGAAGGTAGACAAATACTTTTTCCATTTGGCTTCTTTGGTGTGACCTCAGAGTCAGATTCATTGTCCGAAATAAAAACGATGACTGAAGCAGGAGTGGGTGGAGTGCTTACACCTTTGGGTATCCTTAGTTTCTTTGTTGGAGTCACAAATTCGGATGTCTCCTACAATGACAGTGAACCTGCGATTAATAAATTAACTAGAATGAATTTCAATGGTAAAAAGAGCTATTATACATACCACAAGCTTGGACGAAGAGCGAGTAATTCTCCTATTTTCCATGTTGTGCCTCTAATCTAAGCTTTACTCTGTACTCAAAATCGCGGCAAAGAAGGATATGGAACCACTGCTCTACCGATGAAGGTTAATTATATATACAAGGTTAGGATAAATTGTGGCGCCATATTTTTCCCGCGGAAAAATAGTTAGGGTTTAGTCTAAGGTACATGAACTTGGGATAAACATGGGTAGTTATTAAACCTAAAATTAAAAATATACTTTTTTCGATTGAATAAAGAATTGAGTGCTATTAGTAAATATTCGCTCATATTAATATTTGATCCTTCCCCATACACGTAGTACACAGCTAGAGTCAGTTGGCGTTTGGCTTTACTAGAAAGGTTTTTCATTTTAAATATTTTCGTTATTTGTGAAAATGGTAAAGAAATCACTAAGATAAAGAACAGAAAGTTCAACTCGTTCCTACCAAAAATATAAGATATCACAAATCGTGTTATTAATGGGGATAATTATTAAGTGGCCCATTGAAGCATTAATTCGGCCATCATTCCCAGTAGGGTTTTGTAATCTACGTCCTTGGTTCCCCAAAATTTCCAGCCGTGACAATGACGTCGGAGGCAGACTCACCATTGACGTCGGAGGAAGTCCTAGTATTGACGTCGGAGGAAGTCCAAGAAAACGCTGGTGCCGGAGCCAGTCACACCACCCAGGAAGATAATGTCGCCGATCTCATATTTCTACAACCTGAAGATATTAAAAAAATGAAGTTCAATGATATAAAAGAAACCTATGATTTCTACATGGACTACGGGTTAGTGAAAGGCTTCGACATCAGAAAATCAGACATTGGTCGTGATAAGAACAAAGTTATGATATGGCGTGACTATGTATGCTCTGGCGAGGGAAAGAGGCGCATGAAGAGCACAGAACGAAAGAGAGAAGCAAGAGGGGAGACCAGATTTAACTGCAGAGCCAAGATGCATGTTAAACAAGACAATGTCGATGGGAAGTGGTATGTGCACCAGTTTGATGATGTACACACACATGAAACGATCCCTAGAGAATATAGACACTACATGAAAGGGAAACGTCGTATGAGTGATGCAGTCAAAGTAGCGATAAATTTTAGAAGAGCTGCAGGTATGAAAACTTCTCAAATTGTGAATCTGGCCGTATCAGAAGCAGGAGGCTACGACAATTTGGGGTACACGAGGAAGGATGCATATAATTATGTGGACAAAGAGAGGAAAGAACAAATCAGTGAAGGTGATGCCGCAACAGCCCTAGCCTACCTGCAAGCTAAATGCAGCGCGGACGACCATTTCGTTATTGAACTAAAGAAGGATGACGACGACCGGCTTATTAACATTTTCTGGGCCGATAGTATTTCTGTTGCTGATTATGCATGCTTTGGAGAATTACTATCATTCGATGCTACTTACAAAAGGAACATTTACCAGATGCCTCTCGTGATTTTTTCATGTACTTTTCCTTCACACATAGAATTATCCCGAGCATGCTAAAATAACCCTAGAAGTTTGCATAATCTAACTTTGTTTGAACTTTTTTAGGTGTCAACCACCATTCGCAAACTTGCGTATTTGCATGTGCTTTCTTGGCTAACGAGAGAGAGGAAAATTATATTTGGGTGTTGGGAGCTTTGAAGAGAAGGCTAGGCGGTCTAGATCCCAAGACTATTATTACAGATGGGGATAGAGCAATGCGTAATGCTATTCAGAAAGTATTTCCCGATGCAACACATCGTCTATGTTCCTGGCATATAGACAAGACTATAACCAGAAATGTGAAGAATCATCCTACTTTTTTGCCCCGATGGAAGCATTTTGTGTCAGCTGACTGGGAACCTTCAGAATTCGAAGAAAAGTGGAAATCAGTGGTTGAGGAATGCTCATTTGAGCAAAGACATGAATGGGGGTATGCATATTTGCGTTCGAAGTTCTTCGCAGGCTTGAGTACAACATCAAGATGTGAAGGAATGAACTCTCAACTTGCCAATTATATCGAGAAGGATTAAAATCTCCTTGAGTTCTTTATTCACTTTGATCGTTGGACTAGGGATATGAGGGAGAATGAGCGTCATGCTGATTTTGAATCCATTCATCGAGAACGAACCATCACAAGCAATGTCTTAGTCTCACTTCAGAAGAGTGGAGCGGTGGTTTTCACAAAGAACGCATTCTTCTTATTCAGAGACGAGGTTGAAAAGTCGGCATGTTGCATAAGGTTGGAGACAGAGCGATCGGAAATTGAGCATGTGTACAAGGTCAAGGTGTCTGGCATGGATAAGGTTTTTCAAGTCACGTACGCAGTTGAACCCTTTGCAATGGAATGTAGTTGTAATCACTACAATTATATGGGAATACCATGTCGTCATATGATTTTTGTACTGAAAGAAGATAGCATACTGGAACTTCCTGAAGGCCTAGTACGTCGAAGATGGTCAAAGAAGCCGAAGACACTAGAGAGCTTGGAGGAACCGGGCAGACTAGATGAATCGCAACTTTTCGCATTGAGGTTTGCCATGACTATCACTTTTTTTTTATAATATTGGTTCGAAGCTAGGTGAACATTAATTTTACTCACTTTGTATAAAATCTTGTGTCAATCGGGTATGGTACTATTCAACAACACAGCTTACAACTAATGTTAAAAGGGGCAAAATCTAGTGAGTGCTTCAAGATTGCTCGTGAGGGAATTCAATCATTATGTGAAAAGTTGGACATGGTGGACACTAGCAACGTGGACATACCCGGCATTAATAGACCGAAGGCGAATGAAATTTTGTTGGATCCATTACAAGTCAAAGCTAAAGGTTCGGGGGCTAAAAAATCTAAAAGGAAGAAAGGAGAACCACGATAGTGTAGCAATTGTGGTGAATGGCGCCACTATAGGACCCGATGCCCACATCCTGTTGGCTATGTGAAGCCAACCTCAAACGGTGATGCCACGAATGATGGTGTTTCGGAAGAAGGTGGCGGTGGCGATGACACCGATGTTGATCCTCCCACCACTCAAGATCAGTCGGAAACAGTACCGAAGAGAAGGCAAAAGCATTGCAGTAAGTGCGGTTCTACCAATCATAATGCAAGAACGTGTACTGGGTCTGGGCCATCCGATGATCAAAATGACGATGATGAAAATGACGATGACGACGATTATGAGCAACCTAGGGTAAAAATAAGATATAATTGTTCGTGTCTACACAATGCAGTTGCATCCAATATTTTTGTACGTCTAAAATCGTCGTTATCGATTTTGCAGAAGAGGCCTATTACAAGAAGTAGCAACCTAAGGATTGTTGAAAACTTGAAGTGAAGATGGACGTCCTTATCCTATTCGGATTAGGACTAATGGACTATGTGAAGACTGCCAGTATCAGCTTGAAGCGGCGTCGTTTGATTTATAAGAAGACTGTTGCCGTCTGCGGTGTCGTTTTACTTGTGTGTCGTTTTATTTATGTGTCTCTTTGGTTTATAAGAAGACTACTGCCTTCTACGGTGTCGTTTTATTTAGTTCGGATGGATTTGATTGAATTCGATATGGAGGTTGCTCCCTAAATAAATCATGTGCAACATTTCAATTGAATTATTTTTCTCACTCGTTTTTTATTGAATTATTAAATCGGGTTTTTTACTTGTTTATAAAATTACTTAATTTTGGCTACTAAAATTATGAAATGTAATTTGGGCGTGAAATGACAAGAGCATGCGCCGACAGAGGACTTCTGAAAATGGAGGCAGTAATCAAGAAATAAACTACAGTATTTTTATTGATTGAAAGATCCCTCACCGATATATTATTAAGATCTCAAACACTAAAAGTACAAATCTTGAAAAACAAAACAATGTACTTTCCCTCCTCCCACTTTTATACTATACATATGGCAACTTTCCCCTCTTGTATATATTTTGGGAGCATGATCAACAAGTACGCGTCAATGTCGCCCAGAAGAACCATCATATTACGTCACGTAGGGTTCCACAACACCTATTATGGAATCGTAACAACATATGATGATTCTTTCGGCGATATTCAAACGGCAACTTATTGTCATTGCTCCCCTCCCTGCCTCTAACAAAGACCCTGCATGGAGAGCAAAGGAAAAACAATACAACGAAGGATTTAGTTTAACAGTCATGATCTAACAATGACATAATTAAAGGAACTGAGATCTAAAATAATACGCAGTCTCATCTTTACCACTACACTCGAAAATAAAGCATGGACAGGAGGACGAAGAGGTGGATGGGGTTGATTTTCGGGGTTGAGAAGATGGGAGAAAGGGGTCTTTTCAGGGATTGAGAGGAGGAACGAACAACAGCAGGAGATGAGTGCCTCTAGGGTTTCGGAGCATGGTCTCTCCCTCTCTGATTAAAGAATTTATAAATGAGCTCATAAATTTACTTTGCCTTTCCAGCCCTTTCCATTTACTGAAAATCACACTCCCTACCGCTGCCTCGGCCTTGGTAACGTCAGCACTGGTTAGGGGCAAATGCGACTTTCCGAAAACGGCGATATCTGATTGGGTGACACGCCGCGGTTAGGATTGAAGCTCTTTCACCATCGGATTAAAGGAAAAGTTTAGGAATTGATGGCGGGAGATGGGGATGTGCTTTTAGACTGGCTTTGTAAATTAACTAACTTTTTCGTTTACCAAAATTAATCTACTGATTTGGTACATGTAATTGTAACCCTAAACCCTAAATCCTAAACCCTAAATCCTAAACCCGAATCCCTAAACCCTAAACCCTAAACCCGAACCAATCAATACCATATACTCTACAACAATAACACCTTATAGGCTTATACCCGAACCAATCCATCCCATTGCTTATTTAGTGGAATCCTAGGTGGCACCATTATTTAGCAAGATTGCAATGCCACCTAGGATATTTTTTCTAAACTAGCAAGATTGCTAAATTAGGAATTCTTCTTGCAATGCCAAACCCTAATACACGAACCAATCAATAACATATACTCTACAACAATAACACCTTATAGGCTTATACCCTAACCAATCAATACCATATATACTCTAAACCATCAACACCTTGCTTATTTAGACCATCTCCAATGGTGCAATTCTTGAGAATTGCAAGCTGATGTGGCAAGGGAGTGAAAGTGGGATGGTGAGTTGCATTGATGTGGGATCAATTACAAAAGTTGCAAATTTGCATCTGATGAATGTTTTCATGCAGTTGCAAATTTTCATGCAGCACACACATATATACAATTCCAATCATAATACTTTACATAATTCGAATAACACAACGAAAAAAAACAACTTGAGAGAAAACTCAAATTAATATAACACACTCACCAATTAATATTGAATTGCATTGAAAATTAAGTAGGACCCACGGTCACAATTGATGTATAGTTAAAGTTGCTGAAGTGGCAATTGGGACCATATATTTGCTCGGTGTTGGAAACTTGAACTGAAACTGGAAGTCCTCCTATGTCGAGTCGTTTGGTATATAAGAAGACTGTTGGCTCTTGCGGTGTCGTTTAATTTATGCACTCATTAATGGTCAGTTGAAGGCAATTTTTAAGCACTCTAAATAAATCATGTGCAACATTTCAGTTGAATAATCTTGAGAACTAGTTTTTTTTTATTCAATTATTATATCGTATTTTTTGCAATAATTTTGAGCACTCATTAAATGGGTAGAGCATGTGGCGACAGAGGAGCAGAGTTCGAAATCCGGCAAAAAATCCGGTTGGCCCAATCGTAAAGACTTCTAAAAATGGAGTCAGTAGTCAACAAATAAAGTACAGTATTTTATTGGGAGTGTAGGATCCCCTGCAGATTTAGAAGATCTCAAACGCTAATAGTACAAAGTACATTATTTTTATTGGGAGTGTAGTATCCCCTGCAGATTTAGAAGATCTCAAACGCTAATAGTACAAAGTACAGTATTTTTATTGGGAGTGGAGGATCCCTCGCAGATTTAGAAGATCTCAAACACTTTTGGAAGCCGCCATGGAAGCGAAGAGAGAAGCAGAAGAAAAAATAACAAAACAGTATACAAATATAAACAAATGTTACATATAGTCCAACAAAAACAAAAAGCTGTACTTTCCCTCCCTATTTTATCCTATTATACATATGTCAACTTTCCCCTCTTGTATATATTTTGGGAGCATGATCAACAAGTACGCGTCAATGTCGCCCAGAAGAACCATCACATGACGTAGGGTTCCACAACACCTATTATGGAATCGCAACAACATGTGATGATTCTTTCGGCGATATTCAGACGGCGACTTATTGTCATTGCTCCCCTCCCTGCCTCTAACAAAGACCCTGCATGGAGAGAAAAGGAGAAACAATACAACGAAGGATTTAGTTTAACAGTCATGATCTAACAATGACATAATGAAAGGAAATGAGATCTAAAATAATACGCAGTCTCATCATTACCACTGCACCCGAAAATAAAGCATGGGATAGGAGGACGAAGAGGAGGATGGGGTTGATTTTCGGAGTTTCATATTGAGAAGATGGAAGAAAGGGTTCTTTTCAGGGATTGAGAGGAGGAGGAACGAACAACAGCAGGAGATGAGTGCCACTCGGGTTTCGGACCACGGTCTCTCCTTCACTGATTAACGAATTTATAGATTGACTCGTAATTACTTTTACTTTCCCTCCCTTCACATTTACTGAAAATTACACTCCCTACCACTGCCTCGGCCTTGGTAACGCCAGCATTGGTTATGGGCAAAAGCGACTTTCCGAATTCGGCAATATCTGATTGAGTGACACGCACGCGACAAGGATCGAAGGTATTTCAGCATCGGATTAAGGGAAAAGTTTAGGAATTGACGGTGGGAAATGGGGATGTACTTTTATAAATAGTCTGAATTTGTAGATTAACTAACTTTTTCGTTTACCAACATTACTCTATTGATCTGGTTTATGTTATTCTAACTTGAATCATAACCCTAAACCCTAAACCCTAAACCAAACCCTAATACACGAACCAATCAATACCATATACTCTACAACAATAACAACACCTTATAGGCTTATACCGTAACCAATCAATAACATATATACTTTAAACCATCAACACCTTGCTCCTCCCTTATACCATAACCTTCAAGACCTTATACTGTATACCAACAACACCTTCTTCTATCTCCATCCCCAACTTTCAATTTATAATAAGTGTTTCCTTTGAAATATAAAATGGAACCCACCTTGGCAATTGCTAGCATAATTTAGGGATGTAGATGAATAGAAATTGTTAAGTGATGAATTGCTAAAATTGATGATGTGGCGGTAGGGACCTCGTTTAGAAATTGTTGTTCAATTTTAGGGATGAAGATGATCAATACACTAACCCAATACCATATACTCTAAACCATCAACACCTTATACAATATCGTATTTTAGGGATGGAGATGATCAATACACTAACCCAATATCATGTACTCTAAACCATCAACACCTTATACAATATCGTATACCTATACGCTGATAAACTAAAATTATAACTTGCTTTTCAAAACATAAATTAAAAATTGATACTCACTAAGTATCGAACCACAAACCTCTACTTTATTGACTAAGCAAATAACAGACAATTAACCAATTAAGCTACATCACATTGATGACCATCTTGCATAATTTCGCTTTCTTATTAAGTGAAGGGTTAAAATGAACGATAAATATATCACAGGGGATTGTTTCAACTTCGACGGGGACTGAGAGAGTGGAAAAGGGGTAATTATTCTACCAAAAAAGAAAAGAAAAGGGGGAATTAACGAAGAGTAAAATTGGACGGATTGTCTTTAGCACGCCACTACCACCCAAAATCCTTCGGAGCAAAGACATGTTGGTTCAAGTCAAAGAATAAATGAAGAAAGATGAAGTTAAGAACTCTAACTAATTTTGATTCCATATGTGGCGAATCGCTAATGGGCGGGATAACCAACATGGCAAAATCGTTAATGAGAACCTACTTTGCACACACCAAATCATTTTATCTCGTACCGATAAATGTGTAAAGAGACACGCTACAATAATTATGTCTAAATTTCCTGATAATAAGGCATGATCAGCATTTATAAGAAGATGTTAAGACAATATAAAATCGAGAAAAATAAAACAACACCTACCCTCAGCCGAATCAATCAATACAATATGCTCTGGACCATCAACAATTCAACACCTTATAAACCATCCCATATACCATATACTCTAAACCATATACCATATACCATATACTCTAAACCATCCCATATACCATATACCATATACCATATACCATATACTCTAAACCATCAACAACCTAATACACTAACCAGTCAGTAATCATTAACTTAACCATAAACACCTTATACAATAATCACATACCTATACGCTGATAAAATTTTACATTTTGAAAATACTTGCCCAAGTAAAGTACACAAGTACTTCAAAAGTGAAATTCTAACTTTCGTTTCATAAAAAAAAAAATTTAAAAAATGTCCTCACTAAGTATCCAACCACAAGCCTCTAATTAGTCTACAAGAGGTTTGTTATGTCAAGAGGGGCAAATAGTGAGAGAGTGGAATATGAGCAATTAATAAAGAGTTAAATTGGGCGGATTGTTTTTTACCTCGTACCGATAAATGTGCAAAGAGACACGCTACCATTTACCGAATCCCAAAAAAAAGATGGAACACATAATTGTGTTTAAATTGCGTGAACGCAAGACATGATCAGGATTTAGAAGCAGAAGCAGAAGCAGACGCAGATGTAAATAAAAGCCCAACCTCTTCACAATTCGGATCATGTACACAAGCCCACTTTTGAAGGGAATTTAAAAGCCCAACTAGACTTTGTCCTAAACGCACCGTTAATACATAAACACAAGTTAAGGCGACCTCTCCATCCGATTCGAATCAAATCCTGTTTTCTTCATCTTCTTCCTCAATTAGGTCGAAGACTGTGTTGCTTATTTCATCTTCAATTTGTGTAAATTCCGGTCGGAAATATAATGGCGAAGAACAAAAAGTCGATTGTGGATACAAGGAAACGATGATTATGTGGAGATTTTTGATTCCGGTCGGAAATAAAATGGCGAAGAACAAAACGTCGATTGTGGATACAAGGATTTGTGGTTCAAAATGATGATTATGTGGGGATTTTAGATTGAAAAGGGATCTTCTCTTCGAACGTGGATACATAGATTTGGGGTTCAAAACATGATGATGTTGGGGATTTGATATTGGATTGGGAGCTAAATCGAATGTCGATCAAATGATAAAAAGGATTTTAGATTTCAGATTTCAGAAACGATGATAAAAGGATTATGTTCGAACTTCGAACTAAGAGGGGACATCCCCTCCAAGACGAATGAGGGACTAGAAATTGGTTAGGGCGGCGGGTCGTATCCATAGGGTTTAACCTCTTAATCGATATAATTAAACCGGGTACAATTAGGTTGAAGTCCAATGAAAAACGCGTAAACGCTTCGTGATGCTTTTGGTAATTTTCCTTGCCCCTGGTCACCCGTACCCTTATATATATATTTCATTTTAAGTTGCAATTAAAATTTTTTGTACATAAATATGCATATGCCTTAATCATATTTCGAAAAAAAAAAATTTTGATATAAATTACCCGTCTATACCATAGTGATAATGTTTGGTAGTAAATAAAAAGATTCTATGTATAATATGCTCCTCTACTATGAACTTTTATCAAACATGCCCCTCTATTATTTTTTACATCGAACACCCATGTACTTTGGAAAAATTATCAAACACGCTCTTTTGTTAAACTTTTCATCCAAAACTGTTGGAAGACCTCGCATCGGCAAAATGGGAGGGAAATTTTTAGTTTTGCCCATCCATTTATTTCTCTAAGTCTCGTTAAAGTGCAATTATTAGGTGTATTGGCTATACAAAAGAAACAAAAATGTTTACATGAAAGTATTAGGGTTGTTTTAGACATTTTTGTTGCCCAAAATATGGTTTGATTATGATTGAAAATTTTTTGGATGAAAATTTTAACGGAAGGGCATGTTTGATAATTTTCACAAATTAGATAGGCATATTATATGTAAAAATTAGTAAATGGGCATGTTTGATAAAGAGTTATAGGTATAATATGCCCATTAACTATGTTGTTTTATCAAACATGTCCCTCTACTAATTTTTACATCAAACATGCCCCTGTACTTTGAAAAAATGATCAAACATGCCCTTCCGTTAAAATTTGCGCCCTAGAATCATAAATCACGGTCGACCCTTGGTTTGGGAGACACAAATGTCTAAAATATCCTTATAATTTCACTTTAGAATTTATTTGGTTCTTTTGTACACCCAAATACCTCTAATATTTCACTTTAACAAGTCCTAGAAAAATAAATCAAGGGACAAAACTGACATGTTACCTCCTATTTGCCGGTGTCGGGTCAACTAAATCTCGATTCAACACAAGATTGATGATTTTTTTCAATGGAAGTTTTAATAGAAGGGCATGTTTGATTATTTTTCCAAGTTCAGGGGCATCTTTGATGTAAAAAATAGTAGAAGGGCATGTTTGATAAAACTGCATAATAGAGGAGCATATTACATATAACCCTTTGATAAAAGTGCATAGTAGAGGGGTATAAAATAATATACCTATAACCCTAAATAAAATTATATCATGGTGGTATGAAAGTGTACGAGGATGACACCATTCTAAATAAAATTTTAGAATGGTTGTATATATGATAGTAGAGAATATGCTAACCACCGGTCATAACCTTTTACCACCAGTTATCACTGATGACTCAATATTTGCATATGTTTTCCCCTTTGTTTCTTGATCGTTTAAGCTTGCATTATTGCTTCTTTGGCCTATTTTACGCTAGGTTGTGTTCCTTTGTCACATTTCAGGTCCTAGCACATAAAGTGAAGCATAGGCGCAAGTTTCAAGTCAATCAGAGATCAATTGGCGATTCGGGAGAAGAAACTCGGGCATGACTTGAAGAAGAATGGATTTATACCTCACTTTATGGACAAAGAATCATGCAAGCTTGTCATGATAAGAAAGAGGACGAGACTACGAGCGTCTGGGATCAAACGGCGAGTGATTCGAAGTCCGGATGAGGGAGAAACGAAGCATTGAATATAGAGGAACATGTTCGGCAGTAAAAACACGGGCGCGCCTAAATCAAAACACGGCCGACGCGCGCGGGCGTGTTTTTAACACGGGGCAAAACACGGGCGGGCCAAATCAAAGCACGGCCGTGCCCTCGACCGTGTTTTGCCCAGGGTCACCCTTTTTAGGCAGATTTGAGCCAAAAGAGAAAGGGATTCGGGTTTTAGAGAGACATAGCGATTCCTAGAGAGAGAAAGCGACGAACAAGAGTTCCCAAGTGCCCTAGCTTGATCTTCATCACCATTGGAGCTTGGCTTGAGCTTGGAGGAGTGCCGATCAACGTCCAGGAGCAGAAATCCATCCTTCACAGTATGATTTCCGCGTCTGAATCTGCTTTTGCTTCTTTCTCCATGGAGTAGTTCTCCCATTCATCTGGGTATGGGAAACCCTAGATTTGTATGTTATGTTTGATTGTATGAACCCAAGTACTGATTCTATGATTTGATTTTATTCGATTGAGGTTTGAATGACTGAATGACTTGAATCCTGATCAAATTCCTGTTGTTTCTGCTTTAACCTAGAATGAGAATATCTGCCTAGGTTGATAGAGCACCCTTGATTGAAGGTAGGGAATTGGTGACTTTAGTCGAGGAGCCAATTCACTATTCTGTACCGAATTCACTTCGGTAGTGGAGGTTTTGTTCGTTAGGGCCTCAATCTGTTTACTCCGGTGGAGGTTAGTCGCCCACTAGAGACTCAGATTGAGAGGGTCTGGAGACCTTTAGTCGAGACTTCAGGCTGTTTAAGAACCTTCCGCAGTATAACTATCATAGAAACTGAACTTGGTAAATTGCAATCCGGCTTAACTGCAGTCTAGGGGGAACCATATCCGGGTGACCTCTCTTAACCTGAAAACAACCGTTTAGTTGCTTTGCTTGTTTGTTAGTTTAGATCTTCACTAAAGTTTCATTGCTAGATAATACGAATTCACTGAGTAGTCATCATATCTAGGACCCGGGTTGACATTAAAACCCAAACCCGCTATACTACGCTTTAGGAAGTGGTTACACTTGGCCATTTTCTAGAGTGGCAGTAGGAGTGATTCAAGTTTTTGGCGCCGTTGCCGGGGACGGCTAGGTTGTTGAAGAAAAGTGATTTTTGTTACTTTAGCATTTTCATTTTCGCATTGGTTGTTTGTTCTTTCCCACTTGTGCCTTCACGGGTTTGCATTGCTTAAGTGTGTGCAGATAGTGCATGACCCGTAGCCAGTCAGGAGGTTTACTACCGTTGGATCCAGAGCTTGAACGCACCTGCCGCCAACTTAGGAGACAACAGCGAGCTAGACTGGCTACGGAAGAGCGCATAGAAGGCCATTTGAGCAGCGAGTCCGAGGACGAGTACGAGATGGAAGGCGACCACAACCCACCTCCGCTGAATCCGCTCTTGGGGAACGACCCCAGACATCAGTAACCGCCGCAGGGTCCCACCTTGGAGTACTACTACACTCCACGGATTGCTGACATCCGCCCGGTCATCCTCTATCCTCCTATTCCAGCGAACAACTTCGAGATCAAGCCATGCTGGATTCAACTCATTACATCCTCTATCCAGTTCCATGGCTTGAAGGATGAGGAGGCAAGGGTGCATCTTTCCCGTTTTCTGCAGCTGACGAACGGGTTCAAGCTGAACGGTGTCCCGGATGACGCAATCCGCCTTCACCTCTTCCCCCATTCTCTGGCAGGGAATGCTAAGAGGTGGTTGGAGACCCAGCCCCCATTGTCCATCACCTCTTGGGACGATCTGGCTGATAAGTTCGTGCACAGGTACTATCTGGCATCGAAGACTACAGAGATCCAGCGGGAGATCACTCACTTCCGCCAAGAGCCGGACGAGTCACTTCGTGATGCCTGGGAGCGGTACATGGGGTATTTCTGGCAGTGTCCCCATCATGGCTTCAGTGATGCATTCACAGTGGGGAACTTCTACAGTGCTCTCTCTCCGGACAGCCAGAGGGTGATTGAGTCTCTATGCCCAGGAGGGGATATTCTTACTAAGACTCCACTCGAACTGAACCAGATGATCAATACCTTGGCTGCCAGAGATCATTCCTGGGGGCAGAGCAACAGAGGCAGAAATTCCCGGGATCGTGGTGTGCACGCCATGGAGGCTAGATCCGGACTCGAACAGCAGGTGGCCGAGTTAGTGCAGACATTGAAGCAGCCCAACAGTCTTATTCCGGGCAGAGGTTTGGCTACACCTCCAGTAGCTCAATGTCAGTGGTGTGAGAGCTCAAATCATCTGGTGGAAGACTGCCAGGCTATGCGGGAGTCGACTACTCCCCAAGAGCAGTTGGACTTCATCACCAATGCTCGGCGCTTTGACCCTTACAGCAATACATATAATGAGGGGTGGCGCCAGCATCCAAATTTCTCTTGGAATAGCAACACCACTAAGCCATGGTGGCTTTAAGTAGAGGCAGCCCTTCCAGGCTCGACAGAGGCCAGCCCCACAGCAGCAACCCTACCACCCTAGGCAGGGGCAACCATTCCAGCAGCCCCAACGTCAGTTTGCCGAGCCAGCAGCAGCTCCGGCTCCAGATGATCAGATGACGGAGCTGAAAAACATTCTAGCGGCATTCATGACTACCACCCACCAGAGCATAGCCTCACTGGAGGCAGGACAGAGGAACCAGGGTGCCATTTTGCAAGATTTACAGAACCAGGTTGGTGCCATAGCTCGCCAAATTACTACCCGGGCCCCGGGGACTCTACCTGCCACCACCGTCCCCAATCCACGAGAGCCGCACCAGCAGTTGGATGCCATTTTTACCAGGAGCGGTAAGACCATATCCGCTGACCCTGTCCCGACCAGGCAGGAGGAACCACTACCTGCTTCAGCACTTCCAGCCGACGATGCAGAAGTGCGGGTGGAGAAGGAAGCCCCTGCTCCCAAGCCACAACCAGTGGTTAAGGAGCATGTACCCCAGCTTCCCTTCCCCACTCGCCTACACAAAGACAAGCTGGAGACTGAGTTTGCCAAGTTTATGGCAATGTTGAAGCAGCTCAACATCAACATACCGTTTGTGGAGGCACTGTCGAAGATGCCCAAGTACGCGAAGTTCATGAAAGATCTCCTCACCAACAAGAAGAAACTTGGGGATCTCTCAACAGTGCTGCTGAGCGAGGAATGTTCTGCTATCCTGCAGAACAAGCTGCCCGAAAAGCGCAAGGACCCAGGGAGTTTTACTATCCCTCTTACTATTGGCAGCATGCATGTAGGCAAGTCCTTGGCGGACCTAGGCGCTAGCATTAATGTCATGCCATATAAGTTGTTTAAAAAGCTAGACCTAGGTGAACTTAGCCCTACTAGGATGAGCATTCAGCTAGCTGATCGTTCCGTTGTGCATCCTAGGGGTATCATAGAGGATCTGCTTGTTAATGTGGGTGCATTCACATATCCTGTTGACTTTGTTATTCTGGACATAAATGAGGATGTGGATGTGCCTTTGATTCTGGGTAGACCATTTCTTGCCACCGCCAAGGCACTTATTGATGTGCATGATGGTAAACTGATCTTGCGTGCTGGGAATGAACATGCTACTTTTTCTGTGACTGAGTTTGATCACTGTGCTATGATTGCTGTCACACCTGTGCATGCTATTTCTGACCAGGTACACGAGCCTGTCGTGTGTCCTTCTGCATCTCTCATTTTGCAGGACCCTCCTCTCACTCCTTCGCCGCCACTCCATCCAGCCTCACCTCCGAACAAAAAGATCAAGGAGGAGTGGCGGTCGAAGCAGGAGGTGCCTAGGCCCACTCGGAAGAAAGGTGGAGACCACTATGAGCTGGTCCCACCTCCTGCATCACGATCACCCTGGCCATCCGCGTACTCACTCGCCTGCATTTTGCCGAATGGCCAGGTCGAGCTGACCAATGCTGGTGGTTGTACCCGTCGGGTGCATGGCCACCTTCTGAAGCTGTACCTCAAGAGCGATGTGGATCCGCTCTTGGAGGCACATGTTCCTGCACCCCGCTGAGTATCCACCATGGGCGTCCAGCTAAATGACGGTAAAGAAGCGCTTGTGGGGAGGCAACCCCACCACGGTTTTCGTTTAGTTCTTTTGGTTTCGGGTCGGATTGTGAACTGGTTTGTTTTCTTTTGTTTTGGATAATATAATATTGGGCTGACCATTGGACCTAACGTATTGTGTTGGAGTTCTTCTGTTCCCTTTAGCAGTGCCTGTGTCCCTGACTGGTCCTCTCTCCAGTCCGCTTCACTCAGACTGGTCCCCGTCCAGTCTCATGCAGTCCGTGCACACCGGTAACTTCGTTCTACCCTTCTTATCTTTCCTCCATTGAGGACAATGTCGTGCTTAAGTGTGTGGGGATGTTCGATTATGAATGCGTGTGAATGTTTGGCTGTTTGTGTGCTTGGAGCCTAGTCCACTGTCCAAATTTCGAGATTTGAGGGCTCCAAGTACTGCCGTTTGCTTGACGTTTGATCGTATTGGCACTGTGGATGTGATTGGTGAATGGAATGGCTTTTGACTTGATGCATGACAACTTGAGTATGACTAAGACAACCTATTATGATGACTGAGATGTGCAGTAGAGTTGTGTAGGGGTTCAGTTTTTCAACTGTTTGCTTACCAACTGTGACTTGAATTGATCACTTCCTCTTGACAGTCGTTTATGCATCTAGTTCAGGGAATCAGAATGAGAGATAGAGCATATAGGTAGCCATGTGAGATTTGAGCCTGCTCGTTTCTTTCTTGTGCGATAGATCCCTCTTCCATGATGTGCAGCATTCACGTTGTCATTAGCTAAGATGATGGAGGCATAGGATTAGCCCACGACCAAATTGACTTTCCTGGTGTGTTATACCCCCTAGTCAGCCCCTTTGAGCCGTGTGTTATCCTTTCTTTCGGTCTACAATGAAAAAAATCACCCTTTTGCATCTCTTAGAAGGTTCCACAGAGTGGTTTTTACATGTTCTCTGCCGTTCTGCTAAATGTAATGTGAGGGTTGGAGGTAGTTCTTAAAAAGGTGGGCATGTGTTTGAAAAATGTGAATAGGTGGTGGTCCTCTTAAGAAATGAAAGAAACAAAGAAAAAGAAGAAAATTGAATGAATGAAAGCAAAAGAGAGCCACCACCAAAAATCTGAATAGTGCCCGGTAAGTAGTGTTTCTTAGCAGCCTGGCTTAGAAATACTAACGTCGTTGTGACCTCCTTCGCTCTTGTGCTCTAAATAATTTGAATAATGCGGAATGGCAGAAAGCAAGTGAGTGGTTGATTGGTTGTAGTTGTGTTGGGTTTGGAATTGTGGAACCTTGTGCTATGAATACTTCCACCACCTAAAAGGCCTTTTCCCCATGTCAAGACCCTAGCCAGTCATTTGAACCCGTGTCTAAGACCTCCGGATTAGTTAGTGGTGACACCCCATATGTGAACTCTAGCATTTAGAGGCTGCATTCATGGTGAAGAGACGTTAGGGATTGAGAGAATAAGCATGCGCATTTTTCGCATCAAATTGTCCTGACCCCACTGGTCGAGAGTGAGTGATTCATTTTCCCATATTCTTTATACTCCTTATCCCGGTGAGGACCTAGATTGCTCGGTCTTAATTCTGATATCTTGAGTTTTATGCATGAAGTGACTGTCTTGAATAAGTGGTTGAGTCGAGTCTATGTTGGTTGGGGAACAGAAGGGAGACTTTTCCTTTGCTCGACTTTGCTGCAATTCGAATGTCATCTGTGGTGGTTGTCTAGGTTGTCGTTGAGGTTGCCCATGTGTTAATGACCAGAAGCTAGTATGATCCACGTGTTTTGTGCCGATATGATATGCCCTAAAGCCTGCTTGATTGAAATGTTTTGAGCCTACCTTATGTCTGACTTGGTTTGCTTGGGGACAAGCAAACGGTTAAGTGTGGGGGGATTTGATGACTCGATATTTGCACATGTTTTCCCCTTTGTTTCTTGATCGTTTAAGCTTGCATTATTGCTTCTTTGGCCTATTTTACGCTAGGTTGTGTTCCTTTGTCACATTTCAGGTCCTAGCACATAAAGTGAAGCATAGGCGCAAGTTTCAAGTCAATCAGAGATCAATTGGCGATTCGGGAGAAGAAACTCGGGCATGACTTGAAGAAGAATGGATTTCTACCTCACTTTATGGACAAAGAATCATGCAAGCTTGTCATGATAAGAAAGAAGACGAGACTACGAGCGTCTGGGATCAAGGGAGAAACGAAGCATTGAATATAGGGGAACAGGTTCAGCAGTAAAAACACGGGCGCGCCTAAATCAAAACACGGCCGTGCCCATATTTAGGCACGACCGTGTTTTGGCCGACGCGCGTTGGCGTTTTTTTAACACGGGGCAAAACACGGGCGGGCCAAATCAAAGCACGCCCGTGCCCTCGACTGTGTTTTGACCTGGGTCACCCTTTTTAGGCAGATTTGAGCCAAAAGAGAAAGGGATTCAGGTTTTAGAGAGACAGAGCGATTCCTAGAGAGAGAAAGTGACGAACAAGAGTTCCCAAGTGCCCTAGCTTGATCTTCATCACCATTGGAGCTTGGCTTGAGCTTGGAGGAGTGCCGATCAACGTCCAGGAGCAGAAATCCATCCTTCACAGTATGATTTCCGCGTCTGAATCTGCTTTTGCTTCTTTCTCCATGGAGTAGTTCTCCCATTCATCTGGGTATGGTAAACCCTAGATTTGTATGTTATGTTTGATTGTATGAACCCAAGTACTGATTCTATGATTTGATTTTATTCGATTGAGGTTTGAATGACTGAATGACTTGAATCCTGATCAAATTCCTGTTGTTTCTGCTTTAACCTAGAATGAGAATATCTGCCTAGGTTGATAGAGCACCCTTGATTGAAGGTAGGGAATTGGTGACTTTAGTCGAGGAGCCAATTCGCTATTCTGACCGAATTCACTTCGGTAGTGGAGGTTTTGTTCGTTAGGGCCTCAATCTGTTTACTCCGGTGGAGGTTAGTCGCCCGCTAGAGACTAAGATTGAGAGGGTCTGGAGACCTTTAGTCGAGACTTCAGGCAGTTTAAGAACCTTCCGCAGTATAACTATCATAGAAACTGAACTTGGTAAATTGCAATCCGGCTTAACTGCAGTCTAGGGGGAACCATATCCGGGTGACCTCTCTTAACCTGAAAACAACCGTTTAGTTGCTTTGTTTGTTTGTTAGTTTAGATCTTCACTAAAGTTTCATTTCTAGATAATACGAATTCACTGAGTAGTCATCATATCTAGGACCCGGGTTGACATTAAAACCCAAACCCGCTATACTACGCTTTAGGAAGTGGTTACACTTGGCCATTTTCTAGAGTGGCAGTAGGAGTGAGTCAATCACCATGTACAAGAGTGGTATATTTGGTAGTAAAAATTTTCCCCCTAAATTTATAGATCACGATAAACCCAACGTGACAATCATGGTCGTATAAATTTTTCTCTAATTTAATTTAACGATATATATATATATATATATATATATATATATATATATATATATGGAAACGACTCGTATGCGTCAGACACATACTATGCGACAGGATTCTCTACCGTAGATCTAATCTAACGGTCATTATAAATTAGATTAAAATTAGTAATAATGATTACTACATGCACCCCTTAAATAATTATATGTGCTATGAAGCCCCCCAAAAATAATTATCGTTCTATTTTCTCACATGATACCTATTCGTTTTTTTGAGAACTCAGATGATACCTTATTTCTTCAAGATCTTTTAATGAACACCCAAAAATTATACAATTGATGAAATAAAGTTCCATTAAAATGTTGCCCCAATTCGACAATCCTAAACCACCATCATCGTCATTACTATTTTTCTAGATACCCCAATTGCAAAACCCTAATTTTACCATCATCATCATCGTCCCTGCTTCCGACCTACATTGACTTTGGCTCATCATCTGTTTTTAATGTCACAGGTGTTTGGCTCATCATCTGTTTTTAATGTCAGCTACCCTTTCGCGACGAATCCGAAGCAATTGACGGTGAACGACTATGACATTTACGTCGTGTAAACAATGACTAAGGCTGAAATGCAGAGAGGGTATTGGGTCTCGTCAAGGGAATTCTCTTTGTCGGAGTCCAGAATCGTAACGGAGTGAGAAAGTTTGGACGATGAAGAGAGACGGCCGTCGGATTACGGTGGTGAGTGGTGACGGCGGCGACTGGATAATTGGGAATTTGGGGGGGGGCAGGGAAGACAACGGTACATGAAAAAACGCCATCGTTTTGTGCTCGTCTATGAATCGAAAGTGGCTTGGAACGGCGTCGTTCTATAGGTGTAGCTGAAAACAAAAAAAAATTGAGATGGTGTGAGGTTCGAACCAGCGTCACGGTCATTACCATGGGCATTTTTCACCATTGCTCCTGAACAAGCATTTTGATTCCATATACTTCCACTGTTATATTTATAATTGTAAAATCAGTTCTAGTAAAATTAAAACATAAAAATAAACTAAGCAGGCCTTTTGTACCAGGCCCATTAGGGTTAGTCGAGCCGATCGGCGGCAATCCTCCTTTTGTCTCTTTAACAATAATGAATTGTAAAAAAAAAACAGAGAACAATAATGGCAAAGTTGAAAATTGGAAGACTACTTACCTACCAAATCTAGCAAACGATTCATCTTCTGCTTTTTCTCCCCTCCCCATGCGCTGCCTTCTCTGTTTTCCTTCAGACACATACTCAACCGCCATCCTTCTCCCTCCGCCTTCGTTGCATGTCTTCGCCTCCGTTGCTTGCACGTCTCCGCCTCCGTCGATCAATCAACCGCTGGTCGCTCAGTAGCGGTCTCCTCCTCTGGGCCACCATCGTCGCCTGCCGCCTCCGCCGCTGATTCGCTGTAGCGGTTGTGGGAAGAAGAGCAGAGGAAAGTCGCCCGGACTAACCACATCGGTTGTGGGAAGAAGAGCGGGCCACCATCGTCGCCTGCCACCTCCGCCGCTGATTCGCTCTAGCGTTTGTGGGAAGAAGAGCAGAGGAAAGTCGTCAGGGCTAAACAGTTTCGTTGTGGGAAGAAGAGCGGGCCACCATCGTTCCCGATCTGCTCGACTAACCACGCGGTGTCGCCGGCCACGTTTCCACCGCCGCAGGTAATTTTCTTTATTAATTGATTGTTAACTATTTGGTACGTTCTATTAGATTAGTTGATCATAATGTGCTCTTATACTCCTGTTGAACATCCACAGTACGTGCAAGAACAGAAATTGAGTAGGGTTTCGTGCTGTAATTTTCTGACAATGGATTATATATCGCAATGGTACCCGTAAGTATTGTTTTTACCAACTAATCGTTACGACAGTCTACTCCGCTTCCTATTCCTTCTGTCAGCCATTACTAACAGTTTTATTTATAGCGACTTTCTGGTTGAGCCTGGTTTCGTTGAAAAACTGAAGTATGAGGAAGCAGTATCTATGTCTAGTTTGTCGGATTCAATCGAGCTTACATTGGTGCAAGAGAATGGTGACGATGAGGTTTTTGTCATTCATCCTTCTCGATCGCGTTTGCAGTTATTGTGTTTGTTAATGCTTGTTATTTTTTTTTTTTAATTCCTTTTTCTTGTTTTAAATACCAGGGCACTGTTTACCTCATCTCCGGACGTGTCGGGGAGGTGAAGACATCCTGGTGTGATGAATGTAGAGTTCATTTGATCCACCTAACTATCGAGGATGATTATTTGGATCTTGAGGTTGTTTTCCCATCGACAAACTTGCGCAAAATCGTTTCAGATGTAGTAAGTGATAAAGATATGGCCAATGCCGATTTCGTTACCCTTATCAACTTGCTTGGTGGAAACTCTTATGAGTTTATGATCGCATTGGGTCCTTGGAACAATGTGTCGAGTTATTTTGAGCTGTTATTGGTGAAATTATTTTTTCCTCCTGGAAACTGAATGCCATTTCAGCAATGTAAATAGAATCTACTAAAGTTGCTTAGTGTTCGCCTTAATATTATTTCTCTTGTTATGAAAGTTTATTAATGTGTGAACACAATGCTTTTTTGTACGGGTTCTGCCCTTCTTAATGAATTGTTGGTTGTATCTTTCTAGACTTATCGAAACATTTCTCAATTACTTATAAACGGGATCAGTTGCCTAATGAAAAGTAACGTAAAAAATTCAGGTTAATTTGGTTCAAATTACTGTATCATCAACATACCACACCCCAATTCGACTATCCAAAATGCCATTATCTGTTCACCCAAGCTACCCCATAGCTAACCATTTATCTCACCAACAGCCATCAAAACCCAACAACCATCAAAACCATGGTTATCTCCAATTACTGCCCAGGGAAGACGATGAGACATGACAAACGTCGTCGTTTGTGCTTGCTGCTAAAGCGAGAGTGTCCCCAGGACGACGTCGTTCCACAAGCGTAGCTGAAACATGAGTACATGGAGTCATGGATGTGGGTAAAACAAATAAGACAATATGGAGAATCGAACAGGCAACCTTGCGATGATAATAGCAAATCTTAACCATCAATGCTGTAAAGGTATTTTGATAGTTTAAGTGTACACGTTTTCTATACATATGTTGTAACAATTAAACATAACAACAAAAATAATAAAGGAAGTAAAGCAAAATAAATGAAGACGACGACAATTTTTGTATAGAAGTCAATGGCTTTACCGTGACTATATTATATAAAAAAGCTATCTACATGTGCATACCATGCATTTGGACAATAAACCTTCCATACTACTTGTAGACACCAGTTTTTGTCCTGGTTAAAACATTGTTAATAAAATGTTAATTAGTTTCAATTTAAGGTTTGCAATAGCAAATCTTTAATGGCCTTCTAACTAAAACCTATTTGTAGTGTTTGGGAAATGTATTGGTTATCATAACTGAATAAGATTAGCAATAGCAAATCTTATTTGGTACAATTTGGATTATTGAGATTAGCAATAGCAAATGTTAATCGATACAATTTGATAGTGAGGGCATGCTTCAGTTAGACGATCTAGTTTTAAATCGGAGTTAGGCTATGGAATGAATACGTGTATGATTCTCTACCGTAGATCTAATCTAACGGTCATTATAAATTATAGGCAAAATACACTTGCATAGCCAAAACTTCCAACTTTGTGCCACTTATAGCCACATTTGGCGAAATACCACTAATAGCCACTTTTGAAAGATGTTGCGTAGGGGTGTACATGGGTCGGGTGGTCCGGGTTTAGCCATTTTATCACCCAACCCATGCACTAGGGTTTGGAAAAAATCAAACCTAAACCCTAAAACCCTAAACCCTGAACCCTGAACCCTAAACCCTAAACCACTAAACCCTAAAATGAGTCTACATCTATCTATCTATCTACAAACTATATAAAGGCAAAACAAGGTTTAATTTTTCAGTATTTTGAATTTGGTGGCAGGAGAGCGTTTCACGGAAGGGTATTTGTGACAATTCCATCCCAAACTTACAGATGTTGTGCGTTTTAATATGCAGACCTTCTGTTGTTGTGTCAGCCGGGCTATCCACCCCGCCAATTTGGGCCCGAACTGGGCCTTCCTCTCTACACCATCACCTCCCGCATCCCATCTCGGGTTTCCCTTCCCCCCTTCAGCATTTTGAATGAGTGAATAAGGCCGAGGATGGGTGAGAAGAGAAGCTAGATAATGAGGGCTGGAGAGAGAGTGAGAATTTGAAGGACCTTCCATACTAACCAGGGGATGCAGTAAATTAAATATATGCATGTTGTACACGTTGAAGAGGAAGGATGCCACTTGGCTACCTCTACTATCTTTTTTCTTTGATCATTCTTTTTCCATTTTAATTTGTACTTTTGTAGGCTTTTGGTAATTTGGGATGACAGGTGGTTTTCATATGAAGGAAAAACAATCACATTCACATCAACGTGAAAATTATAATATATGTTGTATATAAAGGATAAATGAATGAATTTTGATAATTTATGTAAGAAAAATGTTATTTCAAGGATGTGTTGCTAGAATATAATACTAACTAATGTAAGAAAATAATGTTGCCGTACATTATTTTTCTTCATATTTGTATGAGTTACACATAGTTGTAAAATATATTCCTTGGCCACCTCTACTAACCTTACAATTTTCACTTATCAAAATTTAAAAGGTAGCAATATGATACAAATTTGCAATAGATAAGTTGATGTATAAAATGTTGATTGTTAGTTCTTTTTCCTCAAATTTTCAGATCACAGTATTTAATTAATTGTGCATTGACCGCTTGATGAGTCTAATTATAGGTTACATTTTAATTAGGTAGTTTGTAAATTCTTTGTATACAGGTAGTAATAATTAATAAGGACGAACATTTTGATATAATTTTTTTTTTATTTTGACATTAAAAATTATCATTAAATATGATATCATTAACGACGAAAGTACAATAATTGGTGGATTCATACAAGAGCTGCAAACAATCCCTTAATTAGATTGATTTTGCATTAATTATGGGTTTTTAAAGGGGGTTTACATGTTATTTCTTTACCGTGGGGGGTTTACATGTTCATGGGTTTTTTAATTAAAGTATTAAAAAAAAACAATGTCAAAGTTGGAGAGCCGCTGCCAGGGAGGGAGTTGCTTCACGCTCAAACAAGGAAGAGGAACGCGGGGCGCGTGTGATTTAATTGGCTTGTTCGGCGAGTCAATCGATAGGGATAGTGGGGTATGAGATTTACCCATTTTTTTGTCGGTTTCTAAGCCAAATTTAGCCAGAAAATACCCAATTTTTGGCTTTTTGCCATTTTAACTTTGTTGTTGGAGGAGGGTTTTTGACAATTTTGGCTTTTTGCCATTGTTGTTGGAGATGGTCTATATTTGGCATTTCCACAATAGGAAAGCGCTAATTTACTGTCTTCCATTTGAGAACAACTTTTAAATGCAAACATGAAGCTTCTGGTGCTGCACTTTCATCCAAGATTCTAGACTTTCCTCTATGAGTTAAGTTGTCGTGCTTCACAGACTGCCCCAAATAGGCCAACACAGAAATCTCATGTCAAATCCTTCCCGAAATAGGATTTATGGATATTGCCAAATTGAAGCCAGAGAGACGAGTTCTCAACTATTCGAAGTACAGTACACATCCAGTTTGCTATGAATGAAACTTTTTTTTATCGGAAGTTTGGCATGTTTGATTGATAACTCTGGCTAATCTTTGACAATTAAAAATGAGTACTTGTTTGTCATTTGAGTGGACAATATTCAATCGGGCCAACGGGCCGCCATTAAAGCTAGTGAGAAACAATGGTGATCTCTCACATGAGATGAGAGTCCGTACACAAATCATTTTGAACAAGCAATAGGAGCATTCAACATCAAAAGTTAAGATTCATTCCAACATAATCCCATACAAAATAAACATACTAGAAAGAGATGCATTGTTTGCAGGCCCCTACAACTAATATCATTTACTAGAAAAGCTAGTAGTGTTTTGAGAATTGATAGCATAAAATTCAGACATCTAAGGAACAACCCATTTGCCGTTTAGCCATTCCTGATGTGGCCTCAAATCAGCCAGATTGAACGTTGTCTTCTCATCATACTCTATAAAGCTAACCTCGTAATTGGAGTTGATCAAGACCTTTGCAATCACGCCAACCCACCAGCCCTCGTTGTAGTAAGCATCTACTGCATCCCACACCTTGAATCCATCCACAACAATGATCTCCGGCGGACAAGGCCTTATGTTGCAAGCAGCAATGACTTCTCTGAGAAACTCAGTATCATCATCATTCCTCAGGGTTTTGTACTCAATAAGGTACTTGTCTTCACCCGAAGGTTCAATAATTGTTGCAGCAAACCAAGCACCTTTCAAACCGTCTTCGTCAGTTAGCACCTCGACTTGCATTCCTTGAGTGAACTTCATCACTTCCTTGGAAAAGTTTGAGTTTAGCCACATCTGCATGTTTATGAAGCGATTCAACGAGGTTCAGACATTGTGAAAAAGAACAAATGCCATCTCTGATCACCCAATTCTCTGTTAAAAGAAAGATACCAATAAATTTACCCCAAAACACTTCACATGGTAGGCCTAATATTATTGATTGATCAATTATCAATATCTACCCCAATGTTGACGTGAAGAACAAGAGCACATGTAAGAGACATCATCAAACCAATGCATTAAAACAAGAAAAAGAAAGAGTCTGTACAAGAAACAAAAGGGACCAGCAGCACAAGACGTGCTAAGTAAAAACAAACCCAAAGAACAAAAAGAACAAGGGGGCTAGGCGAACCGAAAAGCCCCTGCGAACCCACACCAAAAGAAAAAAACCATGTCAAAAGTGGGAGGCTGGAACCAAACAAAACAAGAAGCGGTTCACAAGCCAGCACAAGAAAGCAACCTGAAACCCACAGTCAAAAGGTCAAAAATTACAGCCCCTAATCACCTTCAATTGTGTATTATATATGTATGCATGGGGTGTGTCATAGTGCAATGGGGAAGAGACATAAAAAACAGAAAGAAGTCTCTGTATCTCTGTGTTTGTAAGCAACAAGAGCCAAAAATTCCGCTAATACCCAACATTCTCTACTTTCCTCAACCTAACTAGATCGAGATTCAAAATTCCCTAAAATTGTTATACCAAGCAACGGAGCAGGGAAAGTCATAAAATCGAATCTGCTCACCTCTTTCTCCCGCTGAACCTGTTCCAATCGCGGCTCCCAGTTCCCTCTAACCCACTGAACAGGCAACCTCAAATCTTTCTCTTCCAACACAATCTCCTCGTCAAAGCCTCTGAGGAACACCGCGAATTTCCCGCCGGAGTGCTCCGCAATAATAGCCCCTTCCCACCAGCCGTCGCTGTAGAAGGCCTCCACTTCGTCTTCGACCTTGAACTGGACCTTCTTCTCGGGAGGCGGCGGCGGCGGACGCAATTGAACCCAATCGACGGTTTCTTGCAGCAGCTTCTCCCCAGATTCGTCCGCGTAGAGCTGGTCGTACTCGACTAAGTAATGATTGGTGTTCTTCGCCTCGCGGCGGACGACGGTGCCGGCGTACCAGGAGCCGCGGAACCCGCGGTCGTTGCAGCTGACCTCGACCCGCTCGCCCGGTTTGAATTGGGCCATCCACGAAGAAGATGGTTTCGCCGTCGACATTTGCAGATGGAAGCGGGGGGATTTTGAGATTTTTTGAGAGTTTTGAACACAAAGAGAAAGGGAATGGGTCGACTCTTCAACAAAGAATGGTTTTGAGAATTAGCGGAAAGGGGAGTCGTTACATAGGTCAGCCATCACAACTCATATATATACTCGGCTAACCTATAACCCTAACCCCTTCTCACGTCACTTATTGTACAATTACAAGTTGATACCTATACTTCTAACAGAGGGGAAGGAAAAAGGGGACAGAAAGCACAGAATTGGAAAAGACAAGACTCTGTGTCTCTGTTCGACTAATCTTCTCAGCAAAGGATTGCATGTACCTTGGTTCCCTCGCTACTTTATTGAGCAACTTGTTTTTTTTTTTTTTTTTTTTTGTTCTGGAAGGAGAGAAAGGGAAGGAAAGGGAAGGAAAGGGAGGGAATTGCGGGTTTCGAGGTGTTTTCCCCAGTTCTCGAAGCCATCAACAGTAAGGAGGGAAAGGAAAGAGGAGAGAAGATTTTCTGTTCCAACTGCCCCTCCAAAATGGAAGGAAAGTTGCTTTCCTCTGCTCCACGTCTCTCCTTCCTTTTTTTTCTTTTCAATTCCTTTTGTTTATCTTTCCCAAAGAAAGGTAATAAATTATTATTAAATGACATATAAAAAAATATTAATGAGTAAAATTATCATAATTACAACGTTGGTAACTGGTAATTAGTAGGTGATATTAATTATCTATTCTCTTTTCTTAATTATATAAGCTTTAGTAATTATCATTTATGTTGTTCTTTATTGTTAAAAGCGGGTTATGTTATGGTATGTAATTTTTGACATATGTTGTAATTAAACGCCTACTTCTTAACTGATATAAAATATTAATCTTTTCAATATAATTTGTGAAACTATATTTCATATGTGCACAAAAAAAAACATATTTCATATATTTCGAACGGTACGGGCGGCTCTACTAGACCGCAACAAACCAAACCGATCGATGACACAAATTGAGTAGAATGCGATTTGGTACTTGGTCACGTGAATTTTACAATTGTTGAAGAAATACTATTACATAACTAATAATAACATATCCATCACACTTCCCAAAACACATTTTCCTTCCTACTTTCCTCCATAAAACAACATTTTCCTTCCAATTTCCTTCACCTCCAAATCTCCCCTCCCTTCCTAATTTTCCTTCACCTCCCCTCCTTTTCCTCCCTTCCTTCCACTATGTTCATGAAGGAAGGGAGGAAAAGGAGGGGAGGGTAGGAAAATTTGGAGGGGAGGTTAAGTTTGGAAGGGAGGGAAATTAGAGGGAATTGGAAAGAAAATGTTGTTTAATGGAGGAAAGTGGAAGGGAAAGTGGGAGGGAAAAAGTAGATTGAGAATTGTGATATGTATTATATTTTATTGATGATAGAATAGTTAAATAATTTAATTATGTGTTTATACTATTTACATTAATTATGTAACGTGGATCAAATTTGTTCTTCTTTGTTAATTTTGTTAACTACAACAAATCAATTATGTAACGTGGATTAATTATGTAAGCGCGCCAATCTGTTTAAACTACGGTGGGAGATTTTTTCAGTCGAATCGTCGGTAAGATATGATTTTAAGTTGTATATTAACGATTTAGTTATATATACGATACAAGTAACCTACATATACGATAGAAAATGTAACGGAGTTGGAAGGAAAGTGACTAGTGGTAAACCCAAAATATATGATAGTGAACACTAATATGAATACAAAAATTTAGTGACGTGAAATTAAGTGATAAATTTAGTAACTAAATTAACTCATCTCAAATCAACAAGCTTACCACTATTGTATATTTCTACCATCGTTCTACCATTATGATATATTTTTGCTATCATGGTATAATATATGATTATCAAATTATATATGGTATATTTTTACAAAATTACCGACACTATGCTACGATTTAGTAATTCTTCAATGAAATAATTATTTTTGTTTGGCTACTTCTTTGTTACTAATTAATTTTATTAGGAAGCAGAATTAAGGCTAAAAGTCACCAGGACTAATTTGATTACTTTCATCCTAATTAGACTTACTAAGCCCACACAATTATTACCCACGTAAGCTAATAACTCACTAACCTACTAAACCCTAGACTAATTAACTCATTGACACAAATGCATATACTAACCCCAAAACCCAACATTTATCTCATCATGTTGAGAAGAAGTTTTTCTGGTTCTCTATCCTAGGGAGAAGAAAAAAGAAGATACAGAAAAGTAAAGAGAGAGGTGAGAGATGGCAAATAAAATAATGGAAATGTTGATAGTGGGAAGTTTCTCTCGGTTTTGGAGGGGTGAGTTCAATAGTAACCTTTTCCTTTCTTTTCCTTCACCTTGTCACTGTTCCAAAACTAAAAAACAGAGGACAAGTGCATTGGTTATGCAACAAAAACTGTTGCAATCCTTCCCACAACAGGTCAAGGAATCAGACTCCTTCCAGTACTAAAAGATTCATCTTCAAATTTAATTATTACGTGTCTAACCCCCAAAATTTAATTATGACCTAAATTATAGATATGTTGTTTTAGTGGTGGGTTTTGTATCTTATCCATTTTGTTATTATCAAGGGATACAATCATACAAAGTAAAACGATCCTATGCTTTTATGACTATTGATATATACTAGGAAATAGTCCGCGCTCTGCCGCGGGGTACGTTTGATTTGTGTCGTTAGTGTTTGGGTTTCCTGAGGCATCAACTGGCCATTACCAGCGACTATTTTATTAGAGTTTGGCATTACCAACTATTGTGTGAATGGTTTCCGAAACTTGGTTATAAGCAACCATTTTTCTATGGTTGCCAAGAAAATGGTAGCTGAAACTCTTTTTTCTTGTAGTGCAAGCATGTAATTATTTGTGACAACTAGAGTGCAATGGGTGGATGGCTACAATCAAACACATATCAAAATAAAATTAGAAATAAAATAAATTGATTTACCTAGTGTCTTTCTACAACTAGCTTGGAGTCGGCCCGTTGGCCGAAAAATTCAAGATTTATCACTTTTGCTTATTGTGGTTGTAAATTGTAATTGAGACAAAGGTTGACCACACATGAAGAGATGGTTTACTTTTTTTTTTTACAATAAATATTTAGAATTTAAGATGTTGGAAAATTATTGTCAATTCATCATATCACTTAAATTCGTCGAAAATGGCAGGTGATGATGTGTAATGTGTTAATACATCATTTGGTTGGAGGTAAGCAAATAGAAATCGCCATCCACATGGGTTTACCTTTAAGAAACCATTCCATGGATGTAATTTGGTTTGATGGGGTTATTTTGGAGGGGAGAGCACCCAAACCCAATGTTTTAACCAATAGTAGATACCAACACCATTAACTTACAGAATGTTGTGCCAAATTGATTTCAATTTTGATTTCAATGAATGTCCTTGTGACCGTAATTGTTTTTTATTGCAATAAAAGATGGAATCTTATCCATGAATTATTAATCATGTATTTTTTTCCGTTGTTAAAGGAGAAAAAATTCGTCAACTTCTTCAGTATATCATGGGAAAAAGGAAAAAATATTTGTCAGCCCCCCCTAATTTTAAATCCTGGCTCCGTCCCTGATATTGGGTCTATCAGTTATATACGAAATTAATTTCATATTTTAATATTGAAACTATGATAAATTTTATTTGTGGTGAATTGAAAAAAGTAATAACCATCCATTCTCTAATTTTTCATTACAAAAATCAAAAGAATAATAGATAGTAGAGTTTTTTAAGTTTTTCAGCATTCAAAATTTCCTGCCTTCTCCTTAATTTTCGGTAGGGGTATTTTAGTCCACATTAATATATCATTCCCGCCTAAATACTAAATCGTGGTAGCTGTTTTCCATCAAAACCATTTTGTATTTGGGCTCAACTTAAAAGCCCATCCATCTTTTCCGTAAAGAGATTATTAACATATAAACATGTATTGGGCCGACCTTCCCAAACATGTATTGGGTCACCAAATCATAATGGAAGGACAGTCCTACTCTGCTTTTCCTCTCTGATTCCTACAAGAATGATCCTTAAAGAAGACACATTGCCATTCTTTTCTCCTATCCAGCATCCCGTCTCTGGTTTTCCGACGTCGACGTACAATCCCGTTCAAGTAATAAGTTTCTGAGTTTCCCATCTCCCCTTTGTTGACTACATTTACACGATAATTTGTCGTCGGGAAATTGACTTATGATGTAATTAGACGATATGCTTATGAAAGTAGCTCATGACAAGTGGGATTTCGGAAGGGGCGTCAGTTCCGAGTGTGGCAGTGTTTCCTCTTCAGGATTTCAATTCTTACTTACAGGCCGTGCATGGGCATAAATCATGGTAGTTATCAGCTTCAGCAACTCGATTGTTGCGCCGGATTCATCTGAATAAAAGGAGTAGTGGTCGTAGTTCTTAGAAGTCTTCTTGATCGCACATTATGAACAATCTTTTTGCTTACTTAAATATGCAGTCTTCACGTAATTACCATAAATCTTCCTGTTAATGGTCGTAATTATTAAATTAGCATAAATCAATTTATGATACATTGCTAGGTCTTCTCACGGTTTAATTGTTTGGTATTGGAGAACCATAATGTATTTATCCATCTTTTTTCAAGCCATCATGTGGTGAGTGGTGACTTGAGAGTTCAGAGCACATCATCAACGAAATCTACTCCGAGTCTCCGACTCTTGCTTCTGCGTTGTAGTAAACACGGAAATTTTAAGTTACACCCATAGAGCACCTTGAGATTGAGAGTTCTTAGACAACGTAGTCTAAAGTGAATCCCAGGTTGGTTGACACTTTGTGAGTATATGTGGAATGATAATACTTAATAGTGTATTTAGTTTTACTTTACTTGGAAGAGCAATTGCCAAGTAGTGAATTTTTTTTAGTTAGATAGAGATGTCTTCATACTCAATTAAAATAACAATTATTGAATTTGGAATCTATATGGTTATTGTTTCATTTTCATGATTTTAGATTTTGGTTAATAAGTATTGTATCAAATCTCATTTTGTGGTCATATATAAGCGCACAGCTCAACTCTTATTCAGTCTCTCATCACCCCATTTTACTACACTTAATTATAATTGAAAAGTTAATTAGATGATAGAAAATTTTCAATTGAGTATGTAAACCAAGTACAAAGAACTTTCAATAGAAACTATGGTGATTGAGACACACTTCATAAACAAAATCAAGGCTTATATAAGTTTTTACTATATCAATTAATTATGTAAATAAAAAATCTCAATCATTAATCCCTTATAAAATCGTAACAAAAATAACTTATCGAATCATAAATCTATAATAGTCCGGCCAACCGGCCGGGTCCAAGCTAGTGAGTAAGAAAAAGTGTACATGGTAGCGGCAAAATGCAACGTAAAAAGAAAATTCAAAATTGTTAAAATTTGGCTTTTACCTTCTCAGAATAGCGCTTTTTTTTCCGCCAAAAATTTGTGTGTCTTTTGAATTCGTCCCCCAGAAACGTTTCCTTCATTCTGACCCCCCATTCTCATTCTATCTTGCATGTCGTCAATCTGAGAGAGAGAGAGAGAGAGAGAGAGAGAGAGAGAGAGGCGATGGCGGTTCCGCGTTTCTGCCGACGAGAAGAGAGAGTTGACGATTCCAATCATTCCATCGACTGGCGACGGCGGTTCCGCGTAGCTGCCGATGAGTTGCGCGGTTGATGAAACCTGGTGGATTTGGGGATGTTCCTATCGGTTGTGTTAGGCGAATATGCTCCAACTGTAAGATAAAGAGTTAGTGATATCTCGCGTTTCCTTCTCCTTTTCCTTCCCCGAATTTTTGGTTTTCGTTTTCAGTTCTTTGATTTCCTCTTTTTTTTTTTTGTTTGGTAGAAATTGATTTCCTCTTTGTTTGGCACGAGATGCATACAAAACAAATCTGGATTGGTAAGAGCGGCAGCTATGGTCTCATTCCCTCGGATTAAAAAGGCCCCCTAAGGAACGATTGCAGGTAGTTGCTATGCAAGTTTTCATTTCGTTTCTTTGAGTTCCTATAAAAATCAGCACATGACTGGACACTCCCCAATTACCGAGTCCAAACTTTGGGTTTCTGAACTCGTTTCTTTTATTTCGTTTTGTTTTCATGTTGATTTGAGGCTTGCGAATCGGGGGAGGAGGAGGAACTTGAAGGAACTTCGAGGAGTTAAGGTGCTTCGAGGAGGCCATGAATGGGAGCAGCACAAGCAAGGTAATGGGGATCGAAAGGACTGATGGAAAGGTTTCGTGGCCGTAAGGTTTAACCTGAATTTAAACTACATATGCTGTTTTACTTGCTTAAGAGAAAGCAACCTACTGATTAAAAGTCACTGGCTTAGTTTCTTCATTCTTGAATGTAAACGTCCTACTCTTTAATAGGTGATGCTAGGGGTTGATCGTCTCGCTATGATTAAGGGAATACCACAGAAGATACTTGCATTTGAGAAGTTTCTTGAGGAGAACCCTCTATGGCGTGATAAAGCACTTCAGACTGGAGGTAAATTACGCATTTCCAATGTAACTGTTACAATTTTAGGCGGCTATACTGGTTAGACACATGAATGGGTTTCCATATATTTGGCTTCAACATCTGATTCAAAGATCTACCTGTTCTTATGCTGACAGTTTATTGAGGAGCAACCCGTGAGGCATTAGCTAGCCAGGTCTGCTTCACACACACACAAACGTTTAAAAAAAAAAACAACAGAACAAAGAAGAAAAGCCAGGTATGTCCTTTCAATTGCAAACAGTTCATGTCCCGCAATGTACCCTTCGTCCAACAAAAATATGAAGTGTCGATGGAGTTTATTTTTGTGAAATATACCAAGATAAAAGATTTTGTCGCCTAAAATCAATAATAAAATTGTAAACGCAATAAAAAGTGGTCATTGCTTTCCATGGGCGTTTCAACTTCTTGCTCTGGAAGTGCTAGTGAACTTCATTTGTTTTTATTGATGCTTCTGTTCTTTGCACCACGGGTTCTAGTCTGATGTTGTTTCTGTAGCAGACCAAAATAAGAAAAAAATAATATTAAACATGTACATTCCAACACAAAGAATCATCTAATCTTGCTGGTTAAATCATTAGTGTGATTGGAAAATTACCAGTTCATGTTCATCGCTTGGACGATCATCATGCCGACTAGTACTCCCAGCACTATGTCCTGTATGCTTCTTAGCTCCCTTCTCTTGTTGACTAGTTTTGCTCCTAGTACGTGCCCCGATCTGTTTGAGGGCAAATAAACTCTTAAGCTAATAGCCATTTCTAACAAATCGATAATTTAGTGAATAAACAAATGATATATAACCTTCTGTTGTGGCTGACTTTTTCCTATGGGCTCTCCAGTAGTATTATGTCTGCTCGTTCGTTGCTTCTGGTAAAAACAAAATAACAACTGTAGGTTATTAACTAATAACTATATCAAGAACACCTAACCAGAGATGCTAATTACCTTTGGGGGCTGACCACCTTGGTCATCATCTCCATCATCGTCGTCTCCATCTTCTCCGTCGTCCCCATCTTCTCCGTCGTCCCCATCATCGTCCACATCATCATCCCCATCATCGTCCATGTCATCGTCGTCATCCTCCTCATCAGATTGAGATTCTACCACGTCGGCTGGGGGGTTTTTACAAGTGCTCCTATAATGCCCATCCCTTAGCCCGCAGTTCCCACACTTTCTTCTTTTTTTCTTAAGTTGTTTTATCCCTTTTCCTTTCCTACAACCCTTAAACCTCACTTGATTTGGGTTCAATACATCTTTGAACTGGTCTGGTATGACAATCCTTTCTCTCTCGGCGGGGGTTTTCTTTACCATCGCCAACTTGTTACACGCTGCTGTCAACTCATCTTGAGCCATTCGATAAGAGAGAGGAGTGTCTGCTCCTAATAAGCAGAATCGTTGAGACATGAACTGTAGCGACCCGTACCTAATGCTGAAACTGCTGTCATCCTCCAATGTACTTGGTTCTGGCAGAGTTTGTAGGGACTTTGGGTTCTTCGAGCAACGTCTGAGTACCAGTTTTTCAGGAATAGTCTTCACTTTTTCTTCTTTGAGAACAAAAAGCATATGAACGCAGGGTATCCCAATACTCTTAAACTTTTGACAACTGCACTCCATATCGCTTGTTTCAATGTTGTATTTCACCTCTATGACCTTCTCTTTGTTGAACATGGTAACGGTGTAAGTGTGTAGGTTCTCCTCTTCAGTTTGGTTACACTTAATGACTCCAATAACCTCCTCCAACTCATTTTTGAACAAAAGAAATGCAGCCTTTGAGAAAAGCTTTGCTGCACTTTGCTCGAGGGGCTTTAGGATTGAATTCTTTATAGGAACTACACCATAATTAGACTCAAAATCTAATCTAATCTCTGTCTCTCTCATGTCTCTGAGCCACCGGTCGTATTGAGTGAAAAAGTCAAGCAAACAGAACCTCTGATTTTCATACCTTGCAACAACCGCATTTATGCTTTCACATCTTGATGTGGTTGTCAACCCAGCAAAGAAATGTGAGCGCAAGTATGTGTCTGCCCATTCGTTGCGTCTCCCAAATAGTTTTTTCGAAACCCATTGGTTGTTCTGGAGTTCGCATTCCTCTACCAATGCATTCCATTTCTCCTCAAATTCTTCTGGCTCGTACTCAGCAGTTACTAACTTCTTCCACCGGGGTTCAAAGTCGGGTCGATTCTTCACCCTGCCAGTGATATTCTTGGACAAATGCCATGCACATAGCCGATGTGTTGCATTTGGAAACACATTAGCAATAGCTTTCCTCATTGCTTTATCCCCATCCGTGACAACTGTACGTAGCGGAATGTCCCCCAACATTTCCTTCACTATCTTCAACGCCCAAATATAGGTTTCGTCAGTCTCATTGGGCAACAGTGCACTCCCGAATAAGCAAGTTTTGAAGTGATGGTTGATACCTACAATGTCAAACAAAAACTCGGAAAAATCAGAATCTTTTGAACTAGCAGGAGAAAAGCTAAAACTGTGTAGGAATATGTAAATAATGGTAGAGTTCATATATTCAGAAACTTGCTGTTTTCTAGATGCCATAATGTGTATTCAAACAACAAAGCAAAGCATAATACTTAGAGGGCATACTAGGATGGCGTACCTGTAAAAATGACCAGTGGCATATTGTAAATGTTTTTTTGGTACGTTGTGTCAAATGCGAGCAACTCTCCAAAACACGAAATGTCGGCTCTGCAAATGCTGTCAGCCCAAAATAAAAAATGGAGCCTTTTTTCCTCATCAGTAGTGTATCGGAGGAGGAAGTGTGGGTCTGTGCTTTTCTTTGATTCTAGATAGGCCAGTGCAGTTGCTGCATCACCCTCGCTGATTCTCTCAGCGCGGTCTTTGGTGCTGAAATTTAACCCATCTTTAACTGTATACCCAAGTTTGTCATGCCCTCCAGCACAATGCACAGCAAGCTTAATGGCCTGAGAAGGTTTCATTCCGGCATCCTTTTTAAATCGGAGGTCTGCCTTGTCTGCTTCTGTTAATCCTCGATGCGACCTCAAGTAATGTACCTGATTCTGCCTAACTGGGTCATGAGTGTGCTGTGAGTTAAATATATCAGCCACCCACTTATTGCTTGTCTTGTTCAAGCTCACACGAAACATAGCCATGCACTGAAATCTGATCTCCATAGGCGACTCCCTCTTTTGTGCACCTTTATGCTTTTCTCGAACTCCCTGACAAGAACACACGAAGGCTGCACTTGTTACCTCTCCCTTGACGTTCTTAACCTTCCTTGAGCGACGGACAGAAAACCCCCAACTCTTAGCATAGTTGTTGTAGAACGCATATGCATCCTCAAAATCATTGAATTCCTGACCGATAAAAGGAGAATTTTGAATAACGTTTGTGTCATCCTCCTGTACAGTAGGACCATCGCTGTCAGAGGTCATTGATTCTGGTATGATTTCAACATCGCTGTCTTCATTGTTGTTGATATTATCTCCCTCTTCCTCCATTGGTGTGCCGTCTTTTTGTTGTTTGTGACTTTGTGGGGAGGGGCTGTATCGGGCACAAAGCAGAGGTCTTTTTGCTGTTGTTGTAACTTTGAAAATTTTAATGGCCGTAGTTTTACTCGCCGGCCGCACGTAGAGATGGAGAAGAAAAAGGAGCACGAGAGAGAAAGAGGGGTTAATTAGTTAGTAATTAGTATTATTATATTATTAGTTGGAGAGATGTATCAAAGATGGTAATTGGGAATAGATAAATTGAGGAAAGAATTAATCAATTAATTAATTGTTGCAGATTGACAAGTGGCGGATTTTAATAGTTGGATAAATAATGCAGCTAATTAGTTGGATAAGGAATGCAACTAATAAAGAATGCTTGAATTACCGGGAAAAAAAAAATTACTGAAGAATGCTTGTGTGTTATATATGGAAGATTCAACTCCCAAATAGGAGATGCGGATTGTTTCCATGTTAATTATTACCCGTATACAATATTATTTTCCTTTTCCATGTGGAGGTTAATGAGGAAGATAAAGGTTCCAGTATCCTTATAGAGAAAAACACTCACCCGTTGGCGGTTGGCCCTATTTTAAGATCTGAATTTCTATTTATCGCCCTAGGTTTTTAAATATTACGCCCTAAACCCCAGTGAAATGTCGATTTTACCCCAATCACTAAAAAATTGGTGACCATTGCTCTGCTGCTTTTGCGACTTCCGATCTCTGCTCCGCCAGTCGCCGCCAGCCAAGCTGGAAAAGGTAGAAGCAGAAGAAGGAAGCCCAAACCCACCTGCGTCGTCTCCTCTCTACATCGTGGAAGAAGCCTGTCACTCTCGCCGTCGAGCAAGAAAGAATAAGAAGGTCGGAAACCTGCTTTCAACCCGTTCACGCTGTACACCGGCTGATTTCCTTTGTCGTCGACCTCTTGCTTCCTTCCTTGTCGTGCTCCTTCCCTCTCAAGCTTCCAAGATTGCTAACTGCTTTTCTGCATTCACCATGAGCTCGTTCAGGACAGCAGTACAGGAGCTCGGTCAGGGGGCAGAAATCAGGAGCAATATGCAGAACGATAAGGACGGCAGGATGATGACAAAACGCAAAACCAGAAGTTCTTCCAAATTAATGGTTCGTCAATTTGCATTCTTTTTTTCCCCTTTTCTCCATCGTTGGCAGAACTGAATTAAGGCTTTGTGTTTTTATTACGATGAATTCTTTGCCGGAGAAGGATGAATCTCGAGGAAAGAAAGGTAGAACTGAAGATGGTGTGATCCAGATTGATGGTGATTTGCAGGCAGATTGGAATGACTTAGTTAGGAAAGGCCGTACCAGATTTTCTTACTTGCAATTCGCCAAGAAGGTATGATAATCTAGCCTTCCAATTTTCCCCGCTTAGAACAAAATCAATTGTTTTTATCCTTATGTTTCTTCTTCTATTGTAGGGTGAAACAAAGTTTACACTTCCAACAGTTCTCAAGTACACTAGAGAGGAAGTGAACCTTGCCCACTACATATTTGCTAAGGATCTTCCAGAAAAGGAAGTCCTGGTCGAAACCATGATGCAATCCTATACACGACAGGTGTTGTGGTCCCTCTGCCCTAAGTCTAATGTCGCTGATGATGTAATTACAGCCATGGCTTGCCAATTGAGCCTGGCGGAAGTTTGGAGGGATGTTGGAGATGGAAGAGTAGTCTGTTATCTACCTGCTGAACTACAAGTATAGTCCCATTTACTTTATATATTTATTTTAGGTGCAATATTCTGTTTCTCCTATTAAATGTGTTATCTTAGGCTTTTAAATGAACCATGATCAGGAAATGGTGATTAACTATGGCATGACATCAAAAAAAGCTCTAGAGTGTTATGGTCCAAAGTTCTTGGCAAGAGCTCACACGTGCAGAAAGGTTTCTTCTTAACAAGTCCTTTCTTGTTGCATTGAAATATTCCTCAATTATTGTTTCTAGCTACTGTTTGAATTGGATATGCGAATAAATTAGATGCTCCATCAAGCTTTTGATATTTCTGTAAATTGTATTTTACAATGCTCAGCTGAGTTTGGTCTTTCTCGTCGTTATTTAGGTGTGTCTGCCCATGAAAGATGCAATGGACGGTGATGCAGTTCACTGGTATTTAGCTGTCATTATGCTGGATGACAAACAAGTCCATATTTTGGATTCGTATCCTTCTAAAAAGCGCCAAAGATCTCGTAGAAACGCAGTAGTAACTATGGTATGGTTTGACCTCCTGATCCGAATAATTTGTGTTTTCATCTATTTCGAATAAATTGATTACTGCTTATGCAGATCGAATTTCTTGATGGCTTGTTTGAGGATCTTTATCGGCAAGTGGAACCAACACTTGATCCACCTGTGCTGGAAAAATTTTCTTTGACAATTCCTTCAATTCCCGAACAACGTCACGAGTAAGAATTGTTCGTTGTGAATAAATTAGAAACATACTTAGATACCCACAACTCATATGCTGCATCTTATTTTATGTAGGTCTGATAGTGGCGTTTGGTTGTGCTCATGGATGATGGGTGCATCTTGGGATTCTTCTTATAATATATGGGTAAGCAAGAATTCTCCTACTTGGCCTTGAAGGAAAACAACCTTTCGAAACAGCTACTAAGCCTCATTGTCATTGTCAAACTGTTGCAGCCATGCGGAGATATAAGGAGAATGCAAATAGCTTTATATCTGGTCCAACAGCCTACAAATTACATAAGACATGTCGTCATCGAGGAATCAAATAGGAATGCATCGAGATTTGTTGCCCAGACTCGTAGGTACAAGGAAGAAAGCCAAAAGAGCGTAATCCAGAACTAGAAGATTCATAGGGAGATAGTGGTTCATTTCTCCTGCACTAGTATATTCTGGATATTGGTTCCTGCAAACGTTTATGAATTTTTTGGTTGATTAGTTGTCCTGCCAGTACTCTAGTTTTGTTTCCCTTTTCATTTTCGTTGAGAACCAAAACAATACCCTTGAATTGTTTGAATTGTCTGCTTGTCTCGTTCCCTTTTCATGTTCGTTGACAACCAAAAAAATACCCTTGAACCTCTTTGACTTTCTGACGATATTTAGTTGTCCTGCTATGATTTAAAGACAAATTAGTTGTAACTGACTTTAAGTTACAGGGTCTAGTTGGAGAACATACTATATATACATTATCAATCTACCACTATCTCTACCACTATCTCGATACGATCCAGCTCTGAGCAACTAAAAACACTTGTTATTGGGTTAAAATTTTGTTATTGAAGCTATTTGTTGGATCCAACATGGTTAGATTTGCTCCGATGAACGCATACATCTCCGGCGTCCTCCGGTGGCAAGATATGAGATATCCAAAGGGCAAAGCCAAGAATTGGCGCGTGTTTTGGGACGAAATAAAGATAAACAAAAAAGCCCACTGAACAGACGAAAGGTCAAAGTCGTCTTCTTATATACAATACCAGTCCCTTCAATCCCATAATGAAATCACGGCAGTTAAGGCTCATGCCTAGGCGCCTTCTTTAAGCCTTATCTCAGATGAACAAGCATCAGGAACAAAGCGACAAAAACGAGAACCAACATTCGGATTTAACAACAAATAAAGGTAAACACCAAAACCAATCTAAAATGAATTCAATTGGGATCAAATTGATAGTAAAACCGACCGACTACCAATAAAAGTATAAATCCGACCGACTACCAATAAAACAAAACAAAAACTACTTTTCTAAAATGAATCAAATAAACTCTTTTGGCATTTTGAGCTGATTTTCCCCTTGAAATGTCTTTCATAAACGGCCCTTGCTTCATCAATAATTTGAGAGCGCCTTGTATTTGAGAGATCTTTGACTAAAATTATGGCCAAGGCTAGTCGACCTCTATTACTACAAACCTGCAGCAAATTTATAACATTACTCTTAACATGTTGATTTCGATTTGATAATGTAGAATCTCACGTGGATGGAATCATATTTAGAAGGAAAGGATTGTATTATACCGCCGTATACGAATTATCATCAGCCTCTCCGTGCAACATCCACTGACAGACGTAAAACCCGCACTCATAGCTACGTGGAAAAATAGCATTTATTATTGAAAATAAGATTGTGAATCGAAATGAAATAATCAAAATACTCAAAGAAATACTAACTCATCAATTTGCTTAGAAACGTATGGAGGAATTATGATTTGGAACTTATGCACTTTGGGCACTTCATATGTTGATGGCTTGTCTGGAAATTCTTGAAGCATCTTGTAAAAGAATTTCAACTGTAACAACAAACTTAACCACGTAACTATTACAGTACAAAATTTAAAAAAAGAAAAGAAAATTGACTTACTAAATTTACACGAAGGGAATAGTTTGATCACCCACCATTCCTTGCACCCTTTTCTTACGATTTTCCAGCAAACCCAAATCAGTACGCAAAGAGTCCACTACATGCACTACCTTTTGGTCCATGAAAACCACAATAAGAAACCAATGGCGGTTCTCATCATTCATTGGCAAATATATCTGAAATAAATAAACAAGTAAATGATGACGAAAGAATGAATGGACTATACAGTAAAGGGCAAAACATTAAGAGAATATAGTACCCTGGAAAAATTGCTAATATTATTACACCATACCTTGGTGCATTCAAAGGTGCCGCAAAGATATAGGTTCTTATAATTTTCCACGGCTTTTTTTGGAGTCCAACCCATTTTCACAACCAAATCCTGGGTAGCAGTTCACATTCACTATTCAACTTTGGGAGAAAGAAAAAAGTAAACTTACTGTAAAGAGTTTTCCATAATTGTTGCTTACCTCAAAATTGGATGGAAGGTACCAAGGTCCATTTTTCCCCCAAGCCCTAACATCAACAGCTAATTTACAAGCTACAGCAGTCAAAATCTAAATTAAGCAAAACCAAAGATTAGTATAGCTAATATGTGGTCAAGTATGCCTTACCAAAACAGAACTACAAAATACTTACATAACCATGAAGCCACGTTTCTGGAAGCAAGTCCTTCAGTTCTAGACGACTTAAACTATGGCCAAAATTCTCAACAAGCCATTTATCATCGTTTAGACCATCACCAAAGATGAAACACGCAATGGAACGATCCTCATCATTATCTAACTCCATTATTGCAGTCACCGGAAATTCCACCTACGATTTGAATTTACCAAAACTTACAATACATAGGTACATCATAAACATTTTAAAATCACACAGGTGTAATTTCTTTAAATAAATTCTATATACCTTCCCCGATACATTTATATATTCCACAGCCGCATTTTTTGGCCTCTTGTGTGAATCATCGCCATCTGCGTCTGAGTCGGAATCTATATAAATAATTCCGTTTACGCTAGGTGTGAAAGGAACAACAGTGGGAGCTGAACTTCCAGATGCAGTCACCGGAAATTCCATCTACGATTTGAATTTAACAAAAATTACAATACATAGGTACATCATAAACACTTTAAAATGACACAAGTGCAAATTGTTTAAATAAATTCTATATACCTTCACTGACTCATTTAGATCTTCCGTGACCGCATATTTTTGCCTCTTGTGTGAACCATCGCCATCGCGATCTGAGTCTGGGTTTGAATCAATATAATAAACTCGTTTTACGGTAGGCGTGACAGGAACATCAGTGGGAGGTGAACTTCCAGATGCTTCATCAAGAATGCGTTTGGACAGCCTCTTTAGCACTTGAAATTCAGTATCAGTTTTCATTATCATTGCAGTCAAAGATTTAATCTTATCGTACAACTCATTGAACGTCGTCTCCATGGCTCCAAAGGTAGTCGTTATGGATCCAACATATTTCTTAGTATCATGCCTCGACATGCTAAACAACAAAACAAAAGAAATAACATACATGAAACAAACAAAAGTCATAAACAAACAAAAGTCAAAGCGGCTTAAGGAGCGAATAAAGAACATACATGAAAGGAAAAGGGTTGTAAGAAAGGAACAGCACAAACGACCAAAAGAAAGAGCTATTTTAGTTGTTGCACTGTACCGAGATTTCTCCATTGCAATTAGTTTATCTCCCCGCCAGCACAGAAGAAAAGCCTTACTTTTGCTAAAGTCACCAGGGAAAACGGCAGGAGTTATTATTTTTTACAAGGTAAACTCGGCTTGGCGTCCCTTTATATAGACCGCCAAACAAACCTAATTTATTAATACCATTACGTCCAAAAAAAGAATTCCTCTATTGACACCTAAACTGATCCAACTAAGGAAAGCAAGCCTATTAACAAGGAGTAGAGATTAAATCCCCACCAATGACAAGCCTATTTACAAGCATATTCCTCTATTGCGTTTGGCTCCACCACCGAATGAGGGAGGCCATCTCCACTGGACAAAAAAAATTTCGGCCATCACTATTTATGCCCCGAACACAGACGTAATTACACATATCACATATGCATTGGAGAGAGAGAGAGAGAGAGACAGAGGAAATGATAGACCTTCAAGATATCGAAGTCTTCTTCCATCATAACAACATCTAAATCAGAGAATGCACGAGAGGGGCCTCAGTTAAGCAAGACCCAAACATATCCCTACTGTAGCAAGATAATGTGTACAAATTATATACAAGCTTTAATGGAAGGTTTGCGAATTCAAAGTACAAAAGAGAATTTGAAGACCTACCAACGATGCTCGGCAAACGCTTAACAACACCGAGTCTCTGAATTTATCATCAATCAATCGGCATATCTAATCAAGAACCTGAAAATTATATGCAAGTTCAGCTAAGAGAAGCAAGCAAGACAAACAAAGAGGAGGCTCGACTGAAGGAAATTTCCCAAGCGAGAAGATCCAACATCACCTATTGTGCCTGGTACAAAAGGCCTGCTTAGTTTAGTTTTATGTTTTAATTTTACAAGAGCTCATTTTATAGTTATAAATAAAACAGTGGAAGTATATGGAATCAAAATCCTTGTTCAGCATGAATGGTGAAGATTGCCCATGGTAATGACCAGGACGCTGGTTCGACCCTCATACCATTACAAAATTTTTTTGTTTTCATCTACACCTATAGAACGACGCCGTTCTCCAGGCCACTTTCGATTCAGATACGAGCACAAAACGATGCCGTTTTTTCATGTATCGTCGTCTTCCCTAGCCCCCCAAATTCCCAATTATCCAGTTGCCGCCGTCGCCACCGTAATCCGACGGCCGTCTCTCTTCATCGTCCAAACTTTCTCACTCCGTTACGATTCTGGACTCCGACCAAGAGAATTCCCTTGACGAGACCCAATCCCCTCTCTCCATTTCAGCCTTACTCATTGTTTACAGGACGTAAAGGTCATAGTCGTTCACCGTCAATTGACGGCAGCGTACGTCAGCGTACCTACCCACCGCTATCGGCGATCCGCACTTCGGCCCACCTCTCGAGTCAGCACTCTTCACTTCTCCGATCCTTCCTCATCCGCCTCTCGAGCACAAGATTCAATCCATCATGCCTCGAACATATCACTCTCTTAATCCATAGAGGGATTAAACATCGATGGGAAGCGCAAAACCCAATTGCTTCAATCGATAGCCAGGATGAGAGGAGAGGGTTCGTCAGCCACTACAGACAACAATTGGAAAGGGGGTTTGAGCGTTTACATGAGTGGCAAAAGGAATAAATCACCGAACTAAAATTGTAAGTAAATATAACTTAATGGATTGGAGACATAATTAGAATAAAATTTGGTACTATAATTCGAAAATATGTTGAAAAGTTTGTTTAGGGGTTAAAGGGTACGCATAAAAAAGTAATAGGACCAACTAATCATTTAAAAATTGTAAAAATTAAATAATTTAATTCCAATTAATAAACACCGTTAGATTAGATCTACGGTGTAGAAATCCTGTCACATAGTATGTGTCTGACGCATACGAGTGTAACCCATACATATATATATATATATATATATATATATGTATATATGGGCCCTGATTATCTAAACCCTAACCCGAACTTCAATTTAAAACAATAATTGACTGTTAAGATTGTTTGGAGCTTACCGAAGTACATTTAACGGTTATATCACATGGAGTATACCAGTCAATACCACATATATATGGGTGGTTCTATCACAGCTTGGGTAACAACAAGAAGAGATTTTACCTGGCTGCGATGACTCTTCCCGCTGTGACGACAAGCGACTGCGGACCTTGGCGTGCGCTCGACCTTCTCCTTCCTCCTCCACCATCGACGACGAGCAATGGCGCACCTAGGGGCTCCGTCTCCTTCCTCCTCCAACGGAAACAACGATCAACGACCATTCATTCCTCCTCGACTTGCTCTTTTGTGACAGGTCGACGAGAGGTGGTCGCCGCGGCGGGTTTGGGGGAGAGGTGGGCAGCGACGACAATGGCGGGTTTGGGCTATTAGAGAGACGATGGAGGGGAAGGGGTTGGTGGTCTGGTGACTGGGCGATAAGTTTAGCTGGTCTCTAGGTTAGATTGTTTAGGGTTTAGGTTATTTTTTAACTAGGGGAAAAATTGTCGTAACAGTCAATTTAGGGCATTTAATTCAAATTCTTAGGGTGTTAAATAGAAGACCACATTATTTATTCCTTTAGCAACAATTGATAGTTTCTTTCCACCAAACATTCAGCAAAACAACATGTTTGTCGCTCAATCTCAGTCCGACCAGGACACCGACGGAGTCATGAGAACTCTATTCTAGGTGTCTCGGACCCATCCAACCATGCAAATCCTAGGTTAGGTGGAACATGATGGATTCGATTGCTAGCTGGAAGCTACGGTGTGGCCACAGGCTATGGGGACGACAAATGATGGATTCTCTAACTTTAGACTTCTAAAGAGAATTCTGAAACATGTTCTTGCCTTGCAATTCTGCCATAACGGAATCCCACTCCTACTCTTCTCAGACCCCTCTCACTATCTTTAAGTATCCCTTTCAACATAATTCGGATCTACAACCTTCCCTGCAAGTTACCTTAGAGCGAACAGAGCAATGAAAAAAATAGAGTACAAGGAGCAGGTTCAACCTAGAGAAGAAAAGAAGCAAAATATAAATGGAAATTCTCGCATTTTTACTCCATTTTCGTGTTGAGAGATAGAAGACATCAACCATGACTTCTCCATAGTTTGAGGATCAAAGTTGGTTATTTGTAGTGACTGCTCGAAGAAATTCTTGTGCTTTTATTTACAAGGAATAAGGTAAATTACAAGTTTGGTCACTATAATTACTAAAAAGTTTCACGTTTGCCACTAAAATTAGTTTATTCCATTCATGGTCACTAAAACTAGTTCAATAGTAGTTCAAGTTTGGTCACTCTCCATTAGTCTTCGTTAACCTTGACTGATGTGGCAGTCAACTATGAGAGTTGACGTTACATAATTGACGTTAACCTCCATCGAGAAGTTTACCCGGAGCGAGAGGGAGAGCACGTTACGCCATTAAGGGCAATGTCGAGCTTAAGTGTGGGGGAGGGGGTAATCTACTTTTATGCTTGTGTGAGTGTGATTGATGCTTGGAGCCTTGATAAATTTGAAAATTTTGAGGGCTCCAAGCAATGTTTGCATGATCAAAATGGCCGGTTTGTAGGAGAATCTTGTGGTTATTGGCATTAACCTTGAATTGTTGCATGTGATCGAGTATGTCCTATGATGATGATTGAGAGGTGCATTAGGATAGTGCAAAGGTTTAGTTCTCATGTGTGCAAAAACGAATGAATGTTTTGACTCGATTACTTGTTGATTACAATTGCCATACATGTTGCTTTGTGAATTGGAATAGATGGTTGGGTGACTAGGTAGCCATGTGAGCTTTGAGCCTATCATTTTCTTCTTGTGTGCTTAGATCCCTCTTACCATGGCGAGTAACATCACAGTTTTCACTAGTGAGTATGATGGAGGCATATGATTAGTCCACGCCCAAATGTTGATTGTCCCGAATGAATTATCCACTAGTCAACCCCTTTGAGCCTTGTGACTTTGGGGGTCATTCTTATGTTAGGAGCATTGTGCTTGTGAGCTTAATGGTGTTAATAAAACGACCCTCCATCCTTTCTGCGTGTCTATACATGTGTTGTCCTTGTGTCCCAGAGCTCTTGCTTTTGAGCTCCATTGAGGTTCTACATAGGAGGATTGTGTGCGGTTCTTTTTTGATAATGGTGAAAATTTTATTAAAAAGAGACGAAAAGGGAAAAAAAGCATCTGAAACAAACCGGGTGGAAAGGTTCACAAGATATGACCCCCCATCCTTTCTTCGTGTCTATACATGTGTTGTCCTTGTGTCCCAGAGCTCTTGCTTTTGAGTTCCATTGAGGTTCTACATAGGAGGATTGTGTGTGGTTCTTTTTTTATAATGATGAAAATTTTATTAAAAAGAGACGAAAAGGAAGAAAAAAAGCATCTGAAAAAAAACGGGTGGAAAGGTTCACAAGATATGAACCACACAACCGATCCGCCAAACAGAGAAAGACAAAGTGAAAGAAAATCTCGAACACAAGAAAGGAAAACCCATCAGTGGACCAAGCCACTTTTGTTGAGTGAAAAACAAGCCAGAATCAAAGCACAAACTCAACCTCAAACACAGGCGGGGCGAGCCAAGGGGGAAACCCCACCCAGTAAGAAAAGCGCAAAACAACAAGCATCACCCCCAACGACATCAGCCGGACTAGGAAGCGAGCCAAATGAAACCACCCACGACCTCCAGTGAACCGGATCGCAAATCCAGAAGAAGAAACCCCGATGAATCCAGACATCTGACATCCCAAGGTTGTACCCTAACAACACAAAAATCTAGAGGAAATCGGGCCTCTATTAACCTCCTGGCAAAGCATCTTTCAACCAATTCTCTCCTTGATATTTCTCAACCTTCCCATGTGCCTGATGAGCATCATACATGGTTAAGTTGTCGTAGTCCAACACTGATGTCATATGACGATGAGGAGTAGCCCAGCCCATAAAGGCACGAGGCCTTAATCACGTAGCAAGCTTGTCTAAGTAAGGATTTGTATTTGATTGATAATTATAATTAGTAGTGTTAGCGGGTAAGCAGGGTGGTTAGAATCCTAAGTTTGTTAGAGTCTTTAAGAGTAGTGGGTTAAGCAACTTATGGTTAGTTGGTAGCTTTAGATAAACGTGGAAGTAGTTCCACTTAGATAGCCCTTTTCATTTCAAGTTGTGTATTCAAGTTCAGAATGGATTCAATAACAGACGGCAAATTTCAGAAAAATAGAAACCCTGGCCATTCTCGCCAAGAAAGGAGAAATCTGGTCTACTTCCGCCAAGAAAAGGGAGCTATCCAAATTCAACACGTATCATTTGGTATCAGAGCCGTTGATCCGGGTTTCGATCACAATGCGCTCAGAGAGATCATCGAAGGAGGAGGAACTCATCAATCGGGCAATCCAAATGCTAGATGGTATCATCGCTACCTGCGGCATGATGATTGCATCGTATGACAAATACAAGCCATCAACAACACCACCACCGCAAGTCGAGACCCTAGCCGCCATTGAAGAGGAGGAGATCTCTGCCCTACCCGTTGCAACCCAACAGGTACCTGCCGCCGCTGAGAGCCTACCACCGTCGCAAGTTGAAGCTCTAGCCAAGTCGGTAGAGGACGAGGAAAAAGATGTTGATGACACAAAGCCTCCACCGTCATTGTTATCCTTCCCTCTTGTCGCGCCGAAGAGTGCCTCCGAACCACCGCCTCTGCAAGTCAAAACTATCGCCGCCGCTGAAGCAGGAGAGATCCTCCTCCTACCCACAAAACCCCAATTTTTCCTCGCCATCATCACGAGCACACAACCAGTCCCAGCGGAAGAGGCTGAGCCGAATCAGCTAGTGATCAAGGCGGCGACCGCAATGGAGCTGTTACTAAACGCGCCACATTCTGATGCCATTGCTGCAGTAACCATGTCGTTAGGGACGATCTCCCACCCAGCGCCAATCACTAAAATCAGGGATAATTGCAGGACTGATGGCTGCAAAGCTATTTTCAATACATGGAAATTTCGGAAAAAGAAGGATCATAGTTCAGCAGCGGGAGATGGCAATGAGAGTTGGAACTCTTGAAAAACCAACTTTCAGAAGAGTACGTCGGGCATACATCCGATGAAGATCAGCCAATATGCGGGCAGCCTGCTGGTGGCATCCACTTCAGGGCGGTTAGGTGTTGATAGCGATTTTTTCTATTGGAGGAAGACAAGGAAGAAAATTCAAGTTGGTAAAGCTGCTGCCACGTTGCATCGTAGACTCGATTTCAGGAAGGAGGGTTTTTATCTTAGCTCCAGTCTCAGTACATATGCATCCAATCCGTGTTGGAGAAAGCACAATTTCCCTCGTAAGAACACTAATTTGGAGTCTCCTTTATTGATTGCATACATACATGGGTGGTATTCCTTTATTTGGTCTCATCCATCAAGGGATTATGCACGCATGGGGAAATTGGAAGGATTAAAACCAGCCCAAAGAAAAGTCTTGACATTTAGGAACCCCATAAATTACGAGAAGAGTATTGCAAGGGTGGTGGAGCGGACTGCGTTGATATGCAACTCGAGTCAACCACCTGGGGTGACTAATGGTCCATCAACTGAAGGGTTGGATTGGATGACGGAATCGAGTCAAGGGAGGTGGCTTCCCATCGATGATTCTACCGAGAATATCCAATGGGTGTTCTATGATCGCTTCATTCAGCTCGGCCTTGAGGACAAGGCCGTTTTTCAGGGGGTGGTAATGATGAGCATCATACATGGTTAAGTTGTCGTAGTCCAACACCGATGTCATATGACGATGAGGAGTAGCCCAGCCCATAAAGGCACGAGGCCTTAATCACTTAGCAAGCTTGTCTAAGTAAGGATTTGATTGATAATTATAATTAGTAGTGTTAGCGGGTAAGCAGGGTGGTTAGAATCCTAAGTTTGTTAGAGTCTTTAGGAGTAGTGGGTTAAGCAACTTATGGTTAGTTGGTAGCTTTAGATAAACGTGGAAGTAGTTCCACTTAGATAGCCCTTTTCATTTCAAGTTGTGTATTTAAGGTCAGAATGGATTCAATAACAGACGGCAAATTTCAGAAAAATAGAAACCCTGGCCATTCTCGCCAAGAAAGGAGAAATCTGGTCTACTTCTGCCAAGAAAAGGGAGCTATCCAAATTCAACACGTATCAGTGCCACCAGTCATTCCATCACATTCCTTGCCGCTAACTTGGCCACCACAAATGCAGTCGAAGCTTTATCCTCGAACGTACGACGATTTCTTTCAAGCCACACCACCCACCAAACGGAGTGGAGAATGCAATCTTTGAACCACTCGTGAAGAAACACACCTTCCCCGGAATTACCGTCTTCCAAATATGCTTGTCTGGAAACTCTTGAACACATGCAAAAACATCCTTCACAAGATTCCTGTAGAGAGAACTTACAGAAAACTTCCCATTTTTATCAGGGTTCCACAAAATTCTACAAGGGCTAAGATTATTGTTCCGCCACTTAATATTATCAAGAAAGTTCATCAAAAGGATTCTCTCCCTCTCTACACCCCCCTCTTAAATTGAATTTGAGATTAAAAGACCAACTCACCAAATCGCCAGAGGGGGAAACCGCGTCGGAAAGTCTCGCTTCAGGGTCGGCGGCGACGCGAGGGAACTGGGAGGCCAACACAATACCAAGGGACCAACAATCATACCAGAATGAAACAGAGTTCCCGTTACCGGGAACCAGAGAAGCGAACTTCTAGAAGAGGTTGTATTCTTTGGAAATATTAGCCCACACCGAATGCGAAAAAGCCAACTCGAGCTTTGGTGGCCTGCCAATTAGACCGTGGGTTAGGGTATTTGATCGCAATCAACTTCCGCCACCAACAGTTTCTCTCTGTTGTGAATCTCCACAACCATTTGGAAATCATTGCGTCGTTGAACGCTCTGAGATCATGGAAGCCCAACCCCCCATTCTCAATCTCAACCTTACAAAGATTCCAATCCACAAGAGCCATCCTGTTAGAGTCATCCGCACCACTCCAAAGAAATCTCCTCTGAATTTTCTCCATGTCCTTAATAACCAAAACTGGCGTCTTGAAAAGAGAGAATAAGTATGTGGGCATGCTCAAAAGGACCGCTTTGCACAACACAAGCTTCGCCCCGCTGGATAGGTGTTTGCTATCCCATCCGTTTAGTCTGCTATGGAGCTTATCAATCACCGAATTTTACATTGCAGCCTCATTCGGTTTACCCCCGAGAGGAAAACCCAGTATTTGCGTGGTTCGTTGCTCCACTTGCAACCAAAAATGCTCGCGAAGAAACTAGGTTCCGCCACATCCCCACTGTGTACATTACAGATTTATCAAGGTTGATTCTTAGACCCGTAAACGATTGAAAACACACCATTGTTGCCAAAATATTCAGCACCAGGTCATAATGCGTGTTGCAAAAGATGAGAGTATCGTCTGTGAATAGAAGGTGAGTGACCTGTCCCCTTTTTGAGACTTCATCCATGTGAAATCCTTCGAATTTACCTGCTTCCCTCACAGAATTCAACATCCAGGACAAAACATCCATCAAGAGCACAAACAGCCCGGGGGAGAGGGGATCGCCCTGTCTTAAACCTTTTGAGGCCTTGAAAAATCCTTTAGCTTCCCCATTAATCAGAATAGAAATAAGAGAAGAACACATACTTCCTTTAACCCACCTGGACCATTTCTCGGGAAAGCCTAAAATATGAAGGATTCTGAACAGGCAATCCCAATTCACGTTATCAAAAGCCTTCTTGATGTCGAGCTTGAACATGAGACCAGGCTTCCTGCTCCTCCGTATACTATCCACCAGTTCATTTGCGATTAGCCCCGCCTCAGAAATCTGTCTATCTTTCACAGAAGCAAACTGTTGCTTGGAAACTAATCTCACCAGAACCAAGCTTAACCTCCTTGATAAAACCTTATTGATCAGCTTATTGATAGTACCAATCAGATTGATAGGACGGAGATCTCTAATATCCTCAATGGTGTCTTTCTTTGGAGTTAAGCAAACAAAGGAGTGGGTGACACAGTTAGGCAGAACACCCTAGATGAAAAAATCCTGAAAAGCCTTAAGTATATCCACCTTCAGCCATTGCCAACACTTCTTGAAAAAATCGAATGTGAACCCATCGGGCCCTGGATCTTTACTACCGTCACTGTCCTGAATTCCAAACCAAATTTCCTGTTCTGTAAATGACTACTCAAGCAAACTGCAATCCCCCTCACCGAGAAGCACGCCAGCCAACTTGGTGGGATACGGGCGGTGAACATTGGCTTCACTGAATAGGCCCTTATAGAAACTCAAGATGCCCTCTCCGAAATCGACCATCTGCCCATTGATTCTTATTCTGTTGATGTAGTTGACCTTCCTCCTATAGTTTGCCGCTTTGTGGAAATAACTCGTATTCCTTTCCCTCAGCTTAATCCACCCTTCCCTAGACTTCTGCCTCCAGCAAATCTCTTGAAGAAAGAGAGACCTACTAAGATCAATAGCCATACGAGTTCTCAAAATCTTCTCGTCCTTGGTTAGATCACGCTCTTTTTCAGTCACGTCCAGATCCATGATTTTGATAGATAGTTCTTCTACCTTGGTGTCAATGTTGCCGAACACCTCTTTATTCCAGATTTTTACTTTCGAGTTGACTAACAACAGTCTTCTAGCAAGAAGAAAGACGCCTCCAATTCCTTGAACACTTTCAACCATCCACTTGCTCAATTCGGTGAAAAATCTGGGATCCTCAAGCCACATATTCTAGAACCTCCATGGTCTTCTAATCTTATTGTTCTCTCCCCACCTTAGAACAAGTAAATTGTGGTCTGATTCAATTCTGTTCAGGGTTGTAAAGGTGTAATCCGGGTAGAACATTTCGAATTCCTGGGAAATTAGAACCTTGTCGATGCGAGACATAAACTCCCTATTTGATCCATGACTCCAAGTATACCTGCTGCCACACAGAGGAAACTCTTGGAAATTATTGTCATTTATGAAATCATTGAATTCGATCATCATCTCCGAGCTTCGTCTCACCCTGATATAATCATCGTGAGTCCTGACCAAATTAAAGTCACCTGCAACGCACACCGCCCTTGTATGTTGACTGCAAAAAACATTCAGTTCAGCAAGAAAAGCCCGTTTATCATTCCTCTCTTGCGGTTAGGGGTGAAACTGGGCCAAACCCAGTCCTGACCCTGTCACTACCCAAAAAAAACCCAGCCCTGTATGCTTAAGTATTTGGCCCGACCCGGCCCGACCCTATTCTCATTTGGCCCTGTATGGCCCTGTTGGGTCGGGCTGGGCTGGGTCGGGCCATAGGGTCGGCCCAACTTCTTTTTATACAATATTAGCCCACTTAACTATTTAATATCAAATTAAATTTCAAAAAATTGCAGGTATATACTAGAAAATTTAAATGAATTCATAATAAAAATAATCTAAATTAAATAAAGAAATTATTTAAACTAATTCAAAAAATAAAAGTTTGATTACAAAAATTCCAACTAATTCCAGAAAATTTAAGTTAGTCCAAATTTTTATACAAAAAAATCCTAATTAATTCGAAAAACTCAAAATTAATTCCAAAAAATTAAAATTACATCTAAAAATTCTAAATCACCTTACGATAAATCCAAATCAAATAAAAAAAATGCAAATTACATCTAAAAAGTCTAAATTACCTTACGATAAATCCAAATCAAATAAACAAAATGCAAATTACATCTACAAAGTCAAAATTACCTTACAATAAATCCAAATCAAATAAACAAAATGCAAAGTACGTAAATCCTAATTGATGAAATCGCCTAAGAAGCCCCCAGCACTAGACTTGAGAAGGCTAAGATTTCAAGTCCTACATTCAAACACAAACCGTGTTTTTCTTTCTTAATACCACACTTAATACTAGTCAAGTAATTAAGCTACAGATTTACTTAAATTAATCATATCTTCATTCTGGATAACAGCTGCAGTAATGATACCTTCCTAGCACATGTATCTCCTTTGTGAGAGTTATTAAAAAGTTCTGCATAATCATATTTCAACTTAATATTTAATAAACCACACAGAGGAATGAAGCAGAGTACTTTTTGTGGGAGGGTGAGCAGAAGAAGACAGAGGGATCAATAGACCAAAAACTAGAAACCTTTGTAACAACAACAAAAACAAGCGACTCTCTATTGTTGGTATACAACTACAAAACCATCAAACTCCCCTCCTGAAAAAACCTTATAAAACCCCAAGCCATGGCTCACTCATTCAACAAAACAAAGCAGCAAAGGAAGCAAGATCATTCTGCATTCATTCTTTTTTGGTGCAGCTCAATAATCTAAAGTTTAAAACCATACAGAACTCAAGTGTTGGATTACCAAACTTGAAACTTAAACAATGTCCTAACCTATTTGAAACAAAGTTGCAACCACAGGACCATCAAATGAACTTTCTGGTATGTAAGAAAATCACACTGTGCTGCAGTTCCAAGCTTTGAAAACAACGTAGCAGTAGTGCATTAGAAGTACCTCTTTCTCTTTTAAAAGAGCGGCATAATTGACCGACAACGCTTTGATTTATGCTTCAGATTCTTGGAGCTTTCTAATCTCTGATCTGTACTGTTCAATCTACAAATGCATCAAAAAGAACAGGTCACCTTCATCAACTACGAATGAATGCACTGAACACTTGCACACAAGAGAAAACATTCATCCGCTTACAATGAAACATAGATAACAGCTCCAAAACGAGCTACGACTTCACTCTAACAAAACCATACCACTACATCCCAGGAAAAGAATACATTCATGATTCATCTCAACCTTGTAACGAAAGGTTTGAATCGAATCCTGAAAGTAGAATCATTACTGACCATGACATGACATGTCCGCACAGTCATACTGAAACCAGCAGCTATAAACAACCTAAACTGTATAAAAGCAGAGGATTAACTTGAAACCTAAACCTCATAGTGACTTAACTTCCATAAGCGATCAACAATCAAGACCCAGTAAAAGACCACCACATTTTCAAGGGTTTGGCCTCAAACATTCATCATCTAGTACTCATACTAACCACCACTCACATAAGCGATCACACCATTTAAAGCAAGATCGCCAAAGCAACAAAAAACCCACTGAAGCAGAGCAGAAAGCTTGAAATTTGGTAAGATACGAAGAAAAGATCGACTTGAAAACCCCCCAATCAATCAGCTACTAAAGAAACCAACAAAACTCAATTAAATTCAATAATAAGACGATGAAAGCTATTCCGAGTCTCGGACCTGAAGCAATGAATGAAACTCACAGATCCACCACCTAAAGAAGTGAAACTAGCTAGCTAGCTCTCGATTTTCCCTCCTCACCCATCAATCTCACCGTGGAACCAGAGCTTTGCAACAGAGATGCTGTTCCTGCGGTTCGTTGTCGACGAGGAATTCGGGCCAGCAATGAGGCGCAGAGCCAGCAGCAGCCAAATGGAGAACGCGAGTTCGCCGATTGATAAGAAAAGCTAGGGTTCGCAGGTTCCCTACAAAGAACTGGAGAAGAGGGAGGAGGCGAGGGAATTCTTTCCGGACGGCAGAGGGAAATTGCCGGAGAAAAAAGGGTTACTGCTGTTTTGGAGAAATCGTCGACAATGGCGTCCGGGGAAAGGGATTCGAAGACTCGTCGGTAATCACCATATCGCGAGGAAAGAGAGATGAGCCGAAATGGGTTGGGTAATTAGGGTGTTAGGGTTAAAATGGGTCTGAATGGGTTTTAAGGGTAAAACCCAAAAATACCCTACCCTCTAGGGTCAGAATGTGACCCGACCCTATTTTGGCCCTAATGAGTAATTGACCCTACCCGACCCACAGGGTTGGGCCGGGCCGGGCCGATGGGTAGTAAGGGCCACAGTTACAGCCCTACTTGCGGTCCATACACAATAACCAAATGCCAGGATTTCGAAGATAGCTTATCCAAGATCTCAACATCCAAAAAGAAAGCCCCCTCCACAACTGAAATCCTAGAAAAAATTAACTTATCCCAAATCACTACTATACCTCCAGAGCTTCTGACAGCGTTCTTCGCCACCCATTCTCTTTCCTTTCTAGAACACAAACTCCCAATCAAGAACTCGTAGCAAACAGACCATTTAGTTTTGACCAAACCAATAATTTTGGGATTTTGTCTTCCCAACAGTCTTTTAACTCTGCTCCTCTTATCAGAATCCCCAAGACCCCTCACATTCCAAATGCATCTGTTTGTATCCATCCCTTAGCGATCGTTGAAGTGCCCACCTCTCCCTTGTTTGACCTTCCTTGGACCTGTCGGAGGAGAACCTGAGGCCCCAGCCTGAATATCTCCATCTCCAACTTGGAACGGGAGCTCCTGATCTTTCTTTAATGAAGTTCAATAGCAGAATTGGTGATCTGTCTGTCCAGTTCTTCAGACCCCCCTTCGTGACCCAATTCTAATAAAGTCCCCACCGATATGCTTGTTTCGACCAGGGATTCCTTATTAAAAGGAAAACCATTCATATCCCAATCATGACTGCTGACAGAGGTAGCACAAGACGGGGAAGGCAGATCTTGTATAGCTTCAGCGGAGGAAATGTCTTCATTTCTTGGAGTTGAAGGAGTTTTTGGAACAGGAGTCAGCTCAATCCCGGTAAAATCTATCTCACTAATTTGAGATTCCATGATAGAAAGTCTTCCCAGGACGGTAGCTCATCGAAATCAAAAGATTCATTAACCCTCGCCATCCTATCTGAACCTGAAGCCCTCGCGAAATCCTCGATAAATAACAATTTAGGTTGAGACCCAAAGAGGCAGACACGAGGAGTCGCCCCTCTATCCAATCGTACATCCACAAACTTCCAAGGACAGAACCAGCTGAAGTCTATCGAGATCGACGCAACACAGCTGGGCCTACTTCCAAAAAAAAGCCCAGACAAGGCCGCCCATAATCTAAAGTGAAAGGAAGAGTAGTGTTGGAATGAGTTCTTAAAAAGAGAGCATTGATCGTTAAAAGTAGTGTGGCAAATGTTTAACTCTCTAGTACCCCCCTCAAAAAGAAAAGAAAAAGGAAAGTATAAAGAAAAAGAAAGGGAAACGAAAAGAGGTAATAAAACGGGGTAAATAAAGTAGAGAGTGCCACAAGGAATCAAAGAGTATGCTCTAGGTGAGGTTTCTTGGCACACAAGCCATTGAAACCTCCACAGTGTCTTAGAACTCCTTCGCTACCAAACCAAAGTTTGATAGCAAGAGTGGACCGAGGGAGAGTGCTTAAGGGAAGTTCATGATGGGTGATAGTTTGGAAGGGAGAAGCAAGGTTTTTGGCCGATGCTAGTGGTCGTTGTTTGTGAGGAAGGTTCTTAGTCGAAACCATAGAACCTTCAATTTTAGGGTGCAGATGTAGAACCTCATGATGTGTTTGCCACCACCCAAAAAAGCCTTTTCCCCATGTCCAAGACAATCGCCAGTCGTTTGAACCCGTGTCTAAGACCTTCGGACAAGCTAGTGATGACAACCGTTCCATGAACTCTAGCATTTAGAGGTTGCTGCCATGAAGTTGAGACGATAGTGCCGAGAGTTGATGATTGTGCACATATTTTACACCAAAAGGTCCCGACCCCACTAGTCAAGAGAGTGAGTGATTCATTCTTGTTTTGCATATCATATCATACCCCAGTAAGGACCTTTGTTGCCCATCCGTTTGTTCCATGGACTTGAACTCTATGCATGGTTAGTTTTGGTTGGTAAGTGATATTGTTGAAACTTGCATTGATTCATGACCAAGGTGAGAACTTTTTATTTGCTCATTTCTGGTAGCCTCGAATGTCGTTTGTGGCGGATGTCGGTATTGCTTGCAACGGTCCTTGTGTTAATTGCCAATAGCCATTTGAGATTCACCACTTTGTGCCCTTTGAATTGTCCCCAAAGCATTTTGATAGGTTGAGTTTTTACCTTGTGTGAAATGGTTTACTTGGGGACAAGCAAACGTCTAAGGGTGGGGGAGTGATTCGGGCCTAAATGCACACATTTTATCCCCGTTTCCCTTGGGCGTTTGTAGCATTTGGACTCCTAAAAGGGTGGATTTACGCTAGGTATTGTGCGTTTTAGTGTGTTTTAGGATCCAACAGGTGAAACCAGCCCCGGAGTCGAAAGTTGTACGAAAAGAGGCAAAGACCGGGCAAAGAGGGTGATCCATGCGCAGTTCACGGTCCACTATGGCCGTGAAGTAAAGCCCAAAACCGTGAACCGCGATGCGTCCAGGGAGAATTCTTCAGTTACTAGCGCGGGACAAGTTCACGGTCAACAAGACCGTGAAGATTGAGGCCAAACCGTGAACTCCAAATGCGAAGCGGTGTGTTTCGGCATCACGCTCTATGTTCACGGACGCGTTGAAGAGTTCATGATCGTGAACTGAGGCCGTGAACTGAGCCCGATCCTGGTATATAATGTGAGTTGAAAGAAAGAGAGAGGGGGAGGCCAAAGTGTGAGAAAGTGTCTTCTTCATATTTAGAGAGAGAAAGGATGAACCAAGGAAGAAAGAAGGCTAGGGTTTTCTCTAAGTGATGGATTAGGAAGATTCTCCCCAAAGAAGATCAACTTCATTCCTCACTCAAATGGCACTGGAACGAAGGCTACTTTAGCCAAAAACGGATTTCACTCATCTTAGCCGGAATGTGCCCTCACTCAAAGGAGATTGGAGGAATCACCATGATGGTTTCTACCTCTTCCTCTTGTGTTCTTCCCCTTCCTAGCATGGAGTAGTACTCTTTTTCACTTGGGTGTTGTGAAACCCTAACTATTTGCCATGTAGTTGTTGGGTGCCTCCACACGACACTGTTTATTTTCAACACTGTCGTTTGCTAGTACCGCGGCACCGTTGGGCCTACTCACGGTACCGTTTTTCTCCTTTCGACAAGGAATAAAACATAATTAATAAATAAATAAATAAAACTCCTTTTCCAAGACCACTACTTAACGCGCTGCCCACCTCTTATTTTCCGGTACACAATGTAGTTTCCTGTGCCATGGTACCGCTGAGCTTCCTTGCGGTACTGTTTTTCTGCTTCGCGGTATCGTTTTACCCATCCGCGATACCGCTTGTCTCTACGCGGTGTCGTTTCACTCTCCTTCTCCGATAAGGAATAAAAACACACCCCTTTTCCAACAACAACACCAATATTGCGGCCCACAACTTGTTTTCCAGTAAACAGTGTCGTTTCCAGTGCCGCGGTACTGCTGAGCTTCTTTGCGGTACCATTTTTCTGTTTCGCGGTATCGTTTTAACTCTTCGCGATGCCGCTCAACTCCAAACGAGACCGTTTTATATCCGCGGTATCGAATTAAATGCACATACCAATTAATGTGGCATTTAATTGATGCCAAAATTATTTTTAGGTGTCAACACTATCATTATAATAACCATAACAATAATTGTAATTTATCATCCTCCTAAACGTAAACCCCATAACTGTTGGACAAAACAATTCATGGGTTCTCTTTTGGCCGCTAGCACACCACACCCTTTCCTTTGGGATTTAATTTAGGCTAAATGGTATAAATATGTGCCCATTCATAGTAATAATAATAGTTATTATTATTATTCCTAATTCACGATTGTACTACTTCGTACGTAATTGTCGATCCAATACCCAAATGTCGGGGTGTAACAACAATCATTGAGGTATTTTTCATGTTGATTGTGGATGTTTGTGTTTAGCAATCCAATTGGCTATTCTAACCTAGATGAGAAGGAAAACCCCCTTTCAAAGGAGGCTCAATTCAGTTGGGATTCCTTGGGCTTTTTAAGCAACCTATCTAGGTTAATGTAGGGCAAACCTCTATGTTGAATTAAGCAATTTGGTTAAGCGCGATTAAGCCGACCAACCATTGGGTTGAGTGAGAGAGTAAGCCAACCATCGATTGCCTTCACCAAGAGTGTGGTCTACGACCATAATTACGTTTCCTAGCGGTTCGTGGTCACCTTGCCCGTAACAATTAATTCAATTCCTCATGCCATGTTAGTAGTTAGGGGGAAGCGACACACGAGTGATCCTTCTTACATAGAGCTTTCAAAATCTTTTACTTTTACTTTTGCCTTGCTTTACTTTAATTATCAATCTTTTCAACCAAAACTGATTCACTAGATAATGTTTCAAACAATTGAAGTAGGGGTACACGGACCGGCCCGAGTCGATATTTAAACATACTTGCCCTGTATTGCACCCTACTATGGTTTATACTTGGACCTTAGGCGGGAATTAATTGTGATATTCAGGATGAGTCACAGTTCGACAATGTACGGATCGTCAATACCTACATAAAGAAAGCCCTGCACAAAAACCACTGTACCAACCCTATCCCTCACCACTAAACCCCCTTCTAAATGTGAAACCCCGAGCAACTACACCATCCACGCTACAACCAAAAGGAATCCTCATCGTAGTACCCATCTTCTCATCACGTTGCCCCCTAGCTATCACCAAAGGGGCACCTGTCCCGATAAAGCAAGCCACTCCCGGACCTGCTCTTGATACTGCTGGAGTAAAACAGAGCTCTTATACTAGATGTGGTATATGAATTGTTGGAATATTCTATATTAGTACATATTTATAACAATAAATTTATATCCTTATTGTTTTTGTTTTTGTTTAGGATTAGTATTAATTTTGATTTTTTTGTTAATGAAGTTATTGTTTACTTGTTGGGTTGAGGGAAATGTTTATGGGATTAATCCTATAAATATGTACTTTTGTGATACCTTTCAAATATGAGAAGAATAAACCAGTATTTCATTTTAAATATAGTAGTTTCTTAGGAGTAGAAGCAAGTAATTTATTGATTATCGACGTGTGAAATCAATTACCAGTTAATTGGTATAAGAGTCTGGTTCCTCCAAAACCGCGAATGATGCCCCCTGATGAAGAAACTCATGTCGTCGACATCCTAAGAGGTCATCACCGAGCAAGAGATAGGACAACAACTTTGGGAGATTATTAAAGAACAAAAAAAGACGAGGGCACAAATAGAAGCCTCCGATCTCCATATACATTAGGACAAAGAAGACTGGAGCCAAATCCAATTGGATGTCCAAAACCTCAAGAGGAGCAAACTTATCTCTAAAGTAGTCTTGAGCATATGAGCAAGCTAATGCGGGCGGTACAAGAGAAGTGGAAGTTTTGCTCGAGAAATCATGAAGCGATGAACAGAAGGAGATAGAGACGACAATGCAATGGATGCATGGCTTCATCGCAAGTAGCAGTCGAAGGACCAAAGTCGCAAAGGAAAGAAGGAGGACTCTTGACACGATTTTAGTCAACGAAAAACTAAAATCCTTGGCTGGGAAAGAGTAGGTAATGTTGAAGGAGGGAAGTGGCTGAGCGGATATCTAAATTCACCATCTCTATTCCAAATCATCATACATTATCGAGGAAAGGCCAGCGAAATGACCATGAAATAATAGCGCATTATTAAAGAACCGAGAGTTCCGATCCCTGGGGCGCGTGGGGAAGCTTGGTAGTCTGCTATGCAGAAGATGACTAGAAGATCCAGGAAACAGGGTGGTAAGAGGAGGCGTTGAGCCAATGAAGTGGGTCGACGATCTCGGTGGGAACAATTGAGCACCAGGCCGAATGGGGAGCCATCACAATGAATTCGAGTAAGGTATGGCGGGATGTTGCATTGCGAAGTCGTCTTAGTGGTCTTAATATGTCCGCATGGAGCCTTACAATATGGAGTTAGGCCTGCGAGTTAGGGGTTCAATGGGTAGGGAGACCAAACATGTCCGCATAGAAGTTAGGGAGTGGCTCGAGCGGATGACTGGCGTGCACCATTGGACCGATGAATTAAGAAAGAAGGGCTGGCACTTATAGAGTCCAACCTAGTGGACCCGACTATGACAAAAATGGGCAGAAAGCATGATGTCATTGATTGTACCACAAAAAAAATTTACCTGGCCCGAAGTTCAGGATCATATTTTCCTAGGGTCTCTCACATAACCCTTACTTTGGTAGCGAGGTACGACTTTATTTATTTAGAAAATGATGTAGGAGGTTGAGGTGCCTTTAGTTTTTCAAAACTAAAGCTAAAAGAAAAGAGTGGTATAATAAAGTAAATCTATACTACGTTGGATGAATGAGAAAGCAGAGAAGGATAGAAGTTACATAGGCATGCTCCACCTAGGTCTCCTAGTCACGTCTTCCTCAATACCTGGCATGGTACGATCTGTCGATTTAGTATTATGTTATATCCCTCCTTGTGTCGAAGCATTTACTCTAACTAATGGGCGATAAGGACCCTACGGATTTCTCTCTTGAGGCATCATGTCGTTTGATCGAATGAGGATAGAGAATAGAATCGCCATGTCTGGTCTAATAATACACAACTGGGATTTTTATTCTTGCACCACAAAGGAGTGCAAGGTCGACTAAGCATTCATTCAAAATGACAAATAAAAAATAAAGGAAATCAAGCATCAATAGATATGAAATAAATCAATCGTATTAAGCCAAACATCAACCTTCATATGACTAGAACCTCTAGGGTTCACATACCTACGCAACTAAACGAACTAGCCCACCATGGCGAAGGATTTATGGGAGATCAATGATCAAATCGAAGTCCAAGAAAACCACTGGAATCAGAGGCCCAACAAAGAAAGCATATACTATGCTTAAACTTCTGGCATTGATTCCTCCCTCTCGGGTGGTTCCGCTCTAAGTCAGGTGAGTAGCTCAGTTGGCAGAGTAACAACCTTTTCTTGACCTCTCGTCTTTTTTCTATATCTAGAGGTCTATTTATAGGCCTTTGATTAGGCTTTATGGGCAGAGAAACTCGTAGATACTGCATCATCCGACCAAGAAAAGGTGCCACGTAAAAGTGGCAACAACAATTTTTTTTCTTAACATGGGTCGGCATTTTGGGCACCTTTTCGTTAAGCCCATCTTCTCTTTGAGTCCCGACTCCAGAAACTAGATCTCGATATCCCTTTCGGCTACCAAGTGCTCCACAAGTCTGCTTTGACAAAAAATGCACAAAGCCCTACCAAAAGTGCATCAAACCTGCAAAAGCAATCATAGGGTTGCTAAAACAAACTTTAAGCATTCATAGCACGAATATATATTAAATATATATTAAATGAATTCACTTTGGGTCATAATACAGGGGTCTAGAATAGTCAATTCTACGTAGTGATGGCAATTTCAACCCGCCCCGCGGGTATTACCCGACCTAACCCGCGATGGGGCGGGTATTACCCGACCCGCAGTAGCGTGGGGCGGGGCATGGGTATCTACTTCCGAACCGCGGGTATTACCCAACCTGACCCGCGATGGGGCGGGTATTACCCGACCCGCAGTAGCGTGGGGCGGGGCATGGTATCTTCTTCCGACCCGCCCTGCCCCGTTCTAGACTCATTTTATCTCAATTTCTTACAATATCTATACATATTTCTCCTATTTTGATTTTTCTTCAACTAGTTAAAGTCGATCTTTCAACTTGTTAGGCTCAATTATCCATTCTATTATCAATATTTTTCATTCTTAAAGTGTTTTTCCCTACGTTTTATTGTAAAAAGTAAAATTTACTTGTATTTTTTTTCTGAACAACATGTAAGAGTGGGTCGACCCGCCCCGTACCCGCGCGGGTTTTACCCGCCCCAACCCGTAGTAGCGTGGGGCGGGGCATGGGAATTGAGGTACCCGCCCCGCCAAATTGCCATCACTAATTCTACGTGTCATCAAGGCCCCCTAGAGGTGACCGACTCGAATTAGGGTGGCCAACGTAGGCTTTGGGTCGCCCGGGCTAGTGGTCCCAAGACTTGATGGGCTTGTAACCCCTTTGACGTGAATGTGATCAGGCATGGGGCCCAAAATCCAATGGTTGGCAGGTTGGGACACGTGTCTGGGCTAGGCGCTGATGGAGGCTTTGCAAGTAGTGGGGCAGGACACATTGGAACCAGAATGTAGGGCGACATGTGCCCAATGAGGAGGTAGGGACAAATATTTTTTGTGGGTGGGTTGCTGCGTTCCAATTCAATCCTTGCACCACAAAGGAGTGCAAGGTCGACTAAGCATTCATTCAAATCGACAAATAACAAAGTAGCGGATATCAAGCATCAGTATATATGAAATAAAACAATCATATTAAACTAAACATCGAGTCTTACATGACTAGAACCCCGAGGGTTCACATACCTATGCAACTTCAAGAATTAGCTAACCATGGGGAAGGGTTTCTGAGAGATCATCAGTCAAAACAAAGTCCTAGAAGACCACTGGAATTGGTGGCCACAACAGAAAAAACAGAGACTATGCTGTCAATTCTAATGTCAATGCCTCCCTGTCGAGTGTTTCCACTCTAAGTTAGGTGATTTGCTCGGTTGACAGAGAAACAACCCTTCCTTGACCTCTCTTCTTTTTTTTCGATTTCTATCTTCCGGAGTTCTATTTATAGGCCTTTGATTAGGCCTTTTGGGGAGGAAACTCATAGCTACTGCATTATTCGACCAATCAAAAAGCTCCAAACTCGAGGCTAGCGAATCATGAAGCTCCTAGGTAACTTTCTAATAAAGTAGAGGTGCCACTAAAAAATGGCAGCAATGGCCATTTCTTAACCTAGGCCGCCATCTCGGGTTCCATTTTTTAAGCTAGTTTTCTCTTTGAGTCTTAGCTCCAGCAACTGGATCTCAATTTACCCTTCGACTACCAAGTTGCTCAATAGTCTGCTTTGACCCAAAAATGAAGAAAGCGCTACCAAAAGCGCACCAAACCCGCAAAAGAAATCCTAAGGTTGCTAATACATATTTGATGCATTCATAGCACAAATTCAAGGTATTATGATGACAAAGATAAAATGAATGCACTTTGGATCATAATACGGGTGACTCGCTATGACACAACTCCTAATAATGGCCAAGTGTAACCAATGAAAGAGACTGCAGTATAGTGGCTCAAGTAATAAATATCGAATCCACGGGTCACTAGAGTTACTATTACTCAGCTTTAGTTCATTATCTAGCAAACCAGATTAAGATGGAAGAACTAAAACTACCCTAACAAACTACAGTTAAAGTTAATCTAATTACAGGTTGAGAACTCACTTAGGTATGATTCCCCTTAGCCACTAGCCAGATTAATGATTGATGATTTCTAACTTGTTTCACTTTCATTCACAATGCGGAGAATCCTTGACTAGACCTTGAATCTCGACTAAAGGATCAAGGCCCTCTTGAGTCGATTGCCTAGAGGGACGTATCCTTATCTAGAATAACCGATCAAGGCGTTCTGAACTAGACTCCCTCTATCGAATGAGGTTCTCAATCGATACAAAGTAGTGAATCAACCCTTGACTAAAGCAATCAATCCAATAATATCAATCTATGGTGCTCTATTGACCTAATCAGGTATTCGCTCTCATAGGATCAAAGCAGAATCAATAATCTCGACTTAAGCAGAATTGAATCATGAAAACGTGCATAGATTGAATATGAACTCAAGATTATCAAGTAGGAGTACTCATACAATCATCCAATCAAACAAACATAGCTAGGGTTCCTCAAAACCTAAGTGAAGGGAAGTTACTCCATAGGGAAGAGAGAGACTGCAGTAAGAATATTCAGATGATCAGTCTTCAAGTCTGGGCTTGTTCCTCGAGCTTCCAAGGCGAAGAAATCCTCCAATTCCACTCCAAGAATGCCCTCAAATCGCCCTCTCTCTCTCTTTGGTTCGTCCCTTGGATGTTTGGGATTCAAAACCCAGCTCCCCCTCCAAAAACGCACAAAACAGGCTTTTAACAGCCTGCGTTCGCGACCCGGTCGGGTATTTTACGTACCCGGCCGGGTATTTTTGGTTCAAGACCGGGGGGCCTTCTGATGCTGTCAAAATACCATATCAGATGGTCAAAATACCTGATCGGGTATTTTGGTCGGGTATTTTGCAGTTCCGGGTCCCCTATCTTTGATTCTTTATTTCTCCCTCGTTCGGACTCCAAATCAGGTGTCGTTTGATCCCAGACGCTCGTAGTCTCGTCCTCTTTCTTATCATGAAAATATTACATGATTATATGTTCACAAACTGAGGTAGAAATCCATTCTTCTTCAATTCATACCCGAGTTTCTTCCCCCGAGTCGCCAATTGATCTCCAATTGACTTGAAACTTGCGCCTACGCTTCACTTTATGTTCTAGGACCTGAAATGTGACAAAGGAACAAAACCTAGCATAAAATAGGCCAAAGAAGTGATAATTCAAGCTTAAACAATCAAGAAACAAAGGGGAAAACATGTGCAAATATCAAGTCATCAAATCCCTCCACTCTTAACAGTTTGCTTGTCCCCAAGCAAACCTAACTCAAACCAATGCAGCTCTCCAGTCCTCTATAGCAACATGCACCCTCGATCGTTGATAGGGGATTTTCTAGATCATTTAGCAGCTTACGAGGTCAACCGATGCACAAGTCATCTCTTAGCTTCTTCGGCGAGAACGCTAGTCTCGAGTCGGCATCATGGCAAATAGTGATCAGAGGACAAATGAATCGTGGATGAATGGACTCTCAAAAACAAAAGATCATGGACTCGCATTTTCAAGATGCTCTATTTTCTTCTTGAATATGGTTGGAACCCCTTTTCTCTCTTTTTTTTCTTCTTTTTTTTTCTTTTTTTTCTTTTTCTTTTCAAGGGTTCCAACCTGTTTTTCAGAAAATGGGGGCTCCCACCTAGCTGAGGTTTTGCGGGAGCCGGCTCTTACCGGCCATGTCAGGAGCGGATGTCTCGAGCCTCGTGCGGGGAAAGAAATGTAAGGGGGCTGGAGGTAGTAGGTGGAAGTTGGGAACGGATTCCCGTCTCCCCTTACACACTTTCGCCCTATTCACACGGGAGACGTTATTTTAAAGCATATTTTCGACCACCTTTTATTTCAAAACATGATACAGGATTCCATGACAGGTAGAGAGTCCACAACACCACACAATTCAAGGGTCCTAAGATCACTAATTCACACAATCAACCAACACAATATGAAGAAGAAAGGAGACTTCTTAAATGCATCAACATCCTCCATAGTGCTACACTACCTCCCTAGGTTGCACATTACTATAGAGACTGTCAATTCAAAGCATACTGAGCAGGAAATTGCAAGGAACACGTACTTGGAGCCCTCAAATCGAAATTTGGACAGTGGACTAGGCTCCAAGCACACACATACAACCAAACATTCACACGCATACATAAATCGAACATCCCCCCCACACTTAAGCACAACATTGTCCTCAATGGAGGAAAGATTAGGGTGGGTAGAACGAAGTTACCAGATCAAGGGTGAATGATGGTGGACGAGGCAGGCGGTGCATTCGAGGAGAAGAGAGTAGTCGAAACACAAACACCACACAAAATCTCACAAAGGTTGAGTTATTGACTCTAAAATCAAAGAACAAAACTTACTCAACCGAAGAGAAATAGAGAAAGAAATGCAAACCAACTGGTTGGGTTGCCTCCCAACAAGCGCTTCTTTCACGTCGTGAGCCGAACGATGGCTCCTAAGTTTCGGTCCAACCCAAAACCTCTTTGAAGTTGAGGTTCTCGTCGATGAGGTGGAGTCTCAAGTCACGAGCATGTGGTATGACAGGTGATGGAAGCTTGTGCACTTGATGCAGATGAATTATCCACCCTCGAGACCTCTTCTTCGTGCACTTGATGCAGATGAATTATCCACCCTCGAGACCTCTTCTCATAGGATCAAAGCAGAATCAATAATCTCGACTAAAGCATAATTGAATCACGAAAACGTGCATAGATTGAATATGAACTCAAGATTATCAAGTAGGAGTACTCATACAATCATCCAATCAAACAAACAAAGCTAGTGTTCCTCAAAACCTAAGTGAAGGGAAGTTACTCCGTAGAGAAGAGAGAGACTGCAGTAAGAATATTCAGATGATCAGTCTTCAAGTCCGGGCTTGTTCCTCGAGCTTCCAAGGCGAAGAAATCCTCCAATTACACGCCAAGAATGCCCTCAAATCGCCCTCTCTCTCTTTGGTTCGTCCCTTGGGTGTTTGGGGATCCAAAACCCAGCTCTCCCCCTTCAAAACGCACAAAACAGGCTTTTAACAGCCTGCATTCGCGACCCGGTCGGGTATTTTGGGTACCCGGCCGGATATTTTTGTTTCACGACCGAGGGGCCTTCTGATGCTGTCAAAAAGTACCCTATCATATGGTCAAAATACCCGGTCGGGTATTTTGCAGTTCCGGGTCCCCTATCTTTGATTCTTCGTTTCTCCCTCGTTCGGACACCAAATCAGATGCCGTTTTATCCCAGAAGCTCGTAGGCTCGTCCTCTTTCTTCTCATGACAAGCTTACATAATTCTATGGTCAAAAATTGAGGTAGAAATCCATTCTTATTCAAGTCATACCCGAGTTTCTTCCCCCGAGTCGCCAATTGATCTCCAATTGACTTGAAACTTGCGCCTACGCTTCACTTTATGTGCTAGGACCTGAAATGTGACAAAGGAACAAAACCTAGCATACAATAGGACAAAGAAGAAATAATGCAAGCTTAAACGATCAAGAAACAAAGGGGAAAACATGTGCAAATATCAAGTCATCAATGGGGTCTAGAATAGTCAGTTCTACATGTCATCAAAGCCCCATGGAGGTGGCCGACTCGCATCAGGGTGGCGAACATAGGCTTTTGGTCGCCCGAGCTAGGGGTCTCAAGATCTTATGGGCCTGTAACCCCGTTTGATGTGAATGGGATCGGGCATGGGGCCTAGAATCCGATGGTTGGAAGGTTGGGGAAAATGCTTGGGCTAGGCAAGATGGAGGCTTTTCAAGTGGTGAGACCGGACACATTTGTATAGTGAGTGAGGGACTAAAATTGGATTGTAAGCGGAATAGTAATCATTAATCAAAGTCCTCTCTTTCATCGCATGATTTGTGTCGCTATTGGATTATAACAGTCACAGCGTGCCCCTTCCTTTGCTAATCCACATTAATTGTAGACAACCCTAAGCAAGGGCGTAGCTAGAGAGTAAGAAGGGGGTTCCATGGCACCCCCTTGATTTGGAGAAACACATAAAAACTTAGTAGTATTATTATGCCAATAATAAAATTTGATCCCAAATTTCAATGTTAATAGTCAAAATTCACAATTCAACCATAATCAATTTTATAAGTTAATTTTATATAGTCTAGTTTATCTAATGGATAAGAGGGTGCATATTATTCGAGAAAATCATTTACTTTCTATAAAAATAATAGTCTGAAGAGAAAATTTGTTCTTATATTTGCATGTGCAATTAGGTTTAGGCTAATACTTTTTTCAATAAACATGTTGATATAAAATTTTCTGCAATGGAACATGAGAGTGCATCATGGGTCATTATTCAAAAATTATTTTTATGCATCCCTTAAATAAAAGTCTGGCTACGCCACTAACCCTAAAAATTAAAAATTTATTAAAATAAAATATTATTATTGAGTGGAACTAGTATTATCACCATGCTAATAAAAATTGGATGCTTGCTCGCTGACCTCTACAGATCTAAAAATGATATGAGCTAAAAGATTTGCATTCCTATTACTATCTCGACAACAAAAGGCACAAGGAATCAGGCCAAAGCCTTGTGTTAAGTATTAGATGTGTTCATCTGTCTCAATATCAACATGTAGGAATCGATATTGAGATGTGGCAAATGAAATGGATTCATGAACTTATGGAATTATAAATTCATGAATTGGATTAAAGTGATTGGTGTATTTATTGATTGGATAAGTGGATCCAAGTGGTATCTAACTTTTTGATCATTCTGAAAAGTTTGAAAATTTTAAGTATTAAAATGTCATTCAAAGAACTTTTAGGAACCAAAATGTAGTTTTTTACAAGTTAATTTCTTTCTTAAGAAGTTAAAGTTTAGATACCAAATTGTAGAATATAAAATATAAATGTCCTAAAATTGTAGATTTGGATTGGTTTGGATTAATTGAACTAATTAATAGGACTTTTTAGTGGATAGATTGAATTCGAGAAAATCATTTACTTCCAATTCAAATATGAATATATCTATAATCTATACCATTTCCTTATGCTGACCCAGGAAATATTGTGAAATTGACCATGATTTGTTTTGCTTACTAAAAGCAATAGATGCAATGAGAGACCCAACATTCTAAATTTTGTGAGATAAATGAGATAATATTAATTTGGGAGGAGACATAGGAAAGATCAACGTTATTGGCGTCAAGAGACATGTGAAGCAAAGATTGAGGCACAAATTTCGGCTGGAATCTTTAATCAAGGTTCAATTAACATAATAATCATCAATCAGGTGATTGGTTGGCAATGATTGCTTAATTAGTTGTGATTAACAAGTGAATGTATGTATTAGCATTGGACGACAAGCAATCTTAATTAAAGTACACCCTCAAGGAATCAGGAAGAGGTCCTGAATTTAATTACTTGTTAAGTCCAGACAATAGGCCTGAATTCAGGGATAATCCCACATGAAGATTACTAATCCCTAACCGTCCATGTTGCGAGGTCATAGAACATTTCCCCAGCAAAAAACGATCTTTCATCACATATATTGACTATTCTTCACGTTTAATATTTGATCCAATGGTGAGAACACAAAAAGAATATCGTCGAGCAAATTCGTCCAAGTACGTTTAGTACTCTTGAATACAGTTAATTATTACTTCAGTAATACATGCATGCATCATTTTGATTTTTGAGGGCTAGACTTCTGCACATGCAACGGTGAACCACCTATATATGCCGTGGATTGACGTCGTGATTCCTGTTAATTCTATTATACTGGGTAAGGTTTTGCATAGGTAGTTTGAACAGCGGCGGATCCAGAATACAATAGAGTATTAGGCCGAATCTCATTAGAAAATTAGATATAAAAAAAAATAATGATTATAATAATTTTTTTACAATGTCAACTATACAAGACGGTCTTTTAATTTAGTGAATGCATCAATAATGGAGTCTACATCCATACCTATAGTATACTCTATTTCAAATAAAATACTTAAGCAATCGGCGAGAAATTTATCGCTCATTTTTAGGGATGACAATGTGTCGGGCTGGGTCGGGTTTATCCGTGAAAAAAAATCGGGGTAAAACTTAAACCCAACCCAACCCGCCGGGTATTCGCGGGTTCATGGGTACCCATGGATTTTTGTCGTGAAAAATTTACAATAACAAGTTCCTATCAAAATTAAAGTCAAATATCAATCTCTCAATACAAATTATTCATATATAAAACACCATTCTAGAAAATTCTAGCAAATCACAAATTAACTATACAAATTGTTCAACACCAATCTAGTAAACTCACGAAAATTGAAGCAAATCACAAATTATCCATAAATAACATGATTAATTGAAAGGTTCTTCCTTTCAATTAAGTTTCTTCACTCTCCACTCGATAACATCAACTTCATTCTACACAATTAGAAAGAAAAAATTAGACATGTCTCCACAAACATAAATAAGATTAGTTGTTTAGAATATTAAATATATCGAGAAAATTAATTATATGAGTGTGAGCGGGTACCCATGAGTCGGGTTTACCTAAACCCAAACCCAACCCGGTGAATAGTGAACGGGTTTAAACCCAAACCCGGCCCAAAACCCATCAACACGTATTTTACCGGCATTGACCGGGTTGGGTCGGGTGGGTACCCATGGGTTCGGATTTTGTTGCCATCCCTACTCATTTTATTGTGCAAATCAGTTTTCACATGTTTCATTGTTGAAAAGATTATCTCCGTGGTAGCTGTTGAAATGGGTAGCATCAACACTAGACAAATCAATCAACTAATCAATTTAAATTGTGTGTCCATCCATATATCCACCAGCTGCTCTAGTAAATTTTTAAGGCAACAAACCTCATATTTCTTTTAGTCTTTTAGGCTTTAGAATTTTAGATTTTATTGTTTTTTCTTAGATGAAAATCTTTGGAGCTAGAATTTCTATGCTAAATTTAGAGTAGTGATTTGAATATGTTCATTTGAATAATTTTTCTAGTTATACACAATCTTATTATTAAATAATACTAGACCAAATGCCTAAAATAAAATAAAAATCATATGCACTATACTAACTCCGGATCCAGAGGAGGGCTGGGCCGGGGCCCGAGATGGCCACCCCTGAATCTACCACTGAGTTTGAATAGTTTTGTTTGGGATTGTTATAATGTATGTAATGTTGATAATTTATTAATTATTTTTATTTATGTAAATAAGTATTGGAATTTGTTTAATGTCGAAGAAACTATATATCACTCAAAATTAGATAATTAAATCTTATTCTTTGAAATTATTGAGATAGTCTCGATAAGATTATTATTTTTCAACTATATCTCTAAATTTATATATGTGGTATCTATTACTTTAAAAATAAAGAGCAAAAATTCACACAAGAACTAATAGAACTTATTTAAATATCATAATAAATAAAATTAAAAAAGCTACAATACACATTTTTTCTTAATTATATTATATATGTGTATTAAACGAAGTATTTACTAACTATGCGTAGCAGGAGATCATTATCTGCCTTGGGTAACTGATCATGCATGGACTCTGATCGATTTCATCCCTGCAAGTTGTTGTTAATGGTTAGCACGTGTTAACAGCTACCCCATCCTAGACCAAGTTTAACCTAAAATGGCATTGTCGTATAGTGGCAATCAAAGTCGTATTTAACCCGGGTCCTAGTACCCCAGCCTACTTCCCACGTTGTTGTTATCTAGCCAATCGGTTTAAGGGTTTTGTGTGGAGGATATGAGTGAACTACTAGTTAAGAGACCAAATAAAGATAAAATCAGGTACTTCAGGGAACTATCCCTCACGGCCTCACCCTAGTTTAGGACTACTATGTAATGTCTAGATACTTAGCGTTTGTCGAATGTGGTGAGTGAGCTCTTTTCCGTTGGCTTTCATGGTTATCCACATGACTCCGAGTACGCTCCCTTAAACCCATTTATAGTCACCTCGATCAGGCTATTGTATCTGGGGAATTAAGCTCGTAGCTCCTTTCAATGGGTACTACCCATCGTCCACACCGAGGTTTCATCCCGGATTCTATCTAGGAAGGCATTCTTATATTAATGAGTACTACCCATCCATAGGATCCTATTCATACATCTAAACTTAATTTGCTTGATGACGCATACCTGTCTAACTCTAAAACTCCATACCTAGTGTAGTAGCTCAAGTAGGCTAGTAGAGAAGATTAGGTCGACTTAGCCAAACACAATCAAAGCTATGAAAGCATAAGAATCAACTAGATAAACACATTCATTCATTAAAACCCTAAAATATCCATACGTACATAGTAACCCTAAAACTATGGTTTGGGGTTTAGAACCCCTAGTATCTTAGAGGACTACTCTATAAAGGAGGGAAGAATATACATAGAAGATGTGGAAGAAGACTTTATGTTGAGGAAGATAGCTCCTTCTCCTTATTCTCCTTCCTTCAGCTTCTCTCTCTTCTCTTTCTCTAAAACTGAAAATTCTATCTCAAAATCAACTCTCATGAATGGGGGAAAGGGGCATTCTATTTATAGGCATAAAAGGACGGAGAAGATCGAGGGAAGGAAGGGTTGAGATCACGGGCGCGATATTCTGCATGGAGACCGCGATCTTGAGAAACTGCCATTTAGGCCTTCAGAGGCGAGGAGTTCGCGGGCTGACTTCGTGGTCGCGATCCACGAGTCGCGGGCGCGAACTTCCTCGCGGTCAGTATGTGCTTCAGGCGTGTTCTGCCTGAAAAAACTCTCTGCTTCTCCTTGGCTGCTTCATCACGAAGTTCCCACCATGAGCCCTCCAGATCGCGGCTGCGATCTTTGACTTGTCTTTGCAAGCATGGCTCTTGGTCGTGATCTTCGACTCCAGTTTGCGATCTTCATTCTCTGCCCCATTTACTACACTTTTGACCTTATTTTGTACCTAATTCGCATGTAATGTCTAAAGCATCCTCAAATCACGTTGGAATCACATAGGAACAAAATAGGGATGCAATTGACACTGTTCAAGCAATTATGCACATGAATTGGCATGAAATAAACTTTGATATGAAGGGTAAATAACACCAATTTAGGTGTTATCATAGTTCATAACTTGTGTCAAGCTCGGTATCTCCCCTGTCAAAATTGCTCACCAAAATAATTGTTAAAACATCAAACAATTGATTCATTCCAACATACCACGACCCTAAAGCATCACAAAATTTTAGAATGGTGTTTCGTTTGCGGCAGGTTGTGGCCTTACTATGGATGTAGAGTGTGTTGTATCCCCGTCCTTGAGCCCATGATGAGCCGACTTTATTTTGAGAGGGTCTATAAGGAAGTGATTTTAGTTGTTTATGACATTATATTAACAGTTTGTTAAACATATAGTATGATGGGTCATAACAAATTTAAGTCCATGATGAGTCGACTTTATTTTGAGAGGGCCTATAAGGAAGTGATATAAAATTCATATATAAATAACTCCCAGCAACTAGAATTATTAAAATCTTTTGATTCAATCAAAAGTAGCTCTACTATGCTCTATTATATCATAGTAGCTCTTCCCTTATATTACCGATGTGGTACTTGGATTGTCACATAACAATCATCCCCTCAAAATAAGGACCATGAACTTCGTGTCCTCACCTTAGTGATTATCTTGATCAGCAAGACACCTTGTATCGATGGGCTTCTCAGTACAAGGATTTTCCCAAACGCAGAACTCTCTTTGATCCGCCAAACAGACGCAGATCTCAAATCCTGAGGTCACCAAATGAGGATCCCACCAAATTGACGTCCACTGCCCCAAAATAAACCAGACTCTGATACTACTTGTCGAAATTGGGCAGCTACATTAGTATGATATTGTCCGCTTTGGGCCAAGCCCACACGGTTTTACTCTTGGGTATCCTCCCCAAAGACCTCGTACTAATTGGGCTAGGTGGACACTAATATACAAGGGTGCATTCCCTTATATTACCGATGTGGTACTTGAATTGTCACATAACAATCCTTCCCTTAAGACAAGGACCACGAATATCGTGTCCTCTCCTCAACGATATCTTGATTCGCCAAACTCCTTGTATCGATGAGCTTCTCGGTACAAGGATTTTTCCAAAAGAAAAACTATCTTTGATCTTCCAAACAAACATGGATCTCTCTTGGATCCACCAAATAGACGCATATATAAAATCCCGAGGTCACCGAATGAGGGTCCCACCAAACTGACGTCCATCGCCCTAAACCAAACCAGGCTCCGATACCACTTTTCGAAATTGGGCCGCTCCATTAGTACGATATTGTCCGCTTTGGGCCAAACCCGCACGGTTTTACTATTGGGTGTCTTCCCTAAAAGGCCTCGTACTAATTGGGTTAGGTGGACACTAACATACAAGGGTTCCTTCCCTTGTTTACCGATGTGGTACTTGGATTGTCACATAACAATCCTCCCCTCAAGACAAGGACCACGAATTTTGTGTCCTCTCCTCAGCGATTATCTTGATCCGTCAGACACCTTGTATCGATGAGCTTTTAGCTAGGTACAAGGATTTTCCCAGACGCAGAAATCTCTTTGATATGCCAAAAAAACGTGGATATCTCATGGACCCACCAAACAAACGCAGATCTCAAATCCCGAGGTCACTGAATGAGGGTCCCACCAAACTGACGTCCACCGCCCCGAACCAAAACTAGGCTCTTATACCACTTGTCGAAATCGAGCCGCTCCATTAGTATCATATTGTCTACTTTGGGCCAAACCCGCACGGTTTTACTCTTAGGTGTCTTCCCCAAAAGGCCTCGTACTAATTGGGCTAAGTGGACACTAATATACAATGGTTCCTTCCCTTGTTTACCAATGTGGTACTTGGATTGTGACATAACAATCCTCCCCTCAAGACAAGGACCACGAATTTTGTGTCATCTCCTCAGCGATTATCTTGATCCGTCAGACACCTTGTATCGATGAGCTTCTCGCCACAAGGATTTTTCCAGACCCAGAACTCTCTTTGATATGCCAAACAAACGTGGATCTCTCCTGGATCCACCAAACAGACGCGGATCTCAAATCCCGAGGTCACCGAATGAGGGTCCCACCAAACTGACGTCCACCGCTCCGCACCAAAACCAGACTCTTATACCAATTGTCGAAATCGAGCCGCTCCATTAGTATGATATTGTCCACTTTGGGCCAAGCCCGTATGGTTTTACTCTCGGGTGTCTTCCCCAAAAATCTCGTACTAATAATTAATTTGTTAGACACTTATATATAAGGGTCTATTCTCTTGTATTACCGATATGTAGGGGTGGGCATTGGGTGGGTCGGGTGGATTTTGACCATAAAATGCACCCACCCGCGCTTAAACGGATTGATAATTTTTAACCCACCACCCACCCACATTTAGTCTCGGGTTGGGTCGGGCGGATGGTGGATGATTTGGGTGGGTTTGTGGGTTCACCCACATCACAATGTATATAATAGAAAGGAGTCAACTTGACATGATAATAGGCGAAGAGAGTTATCTGGGGAAACAAGAAGATGAAATAGGGCAAAAAATGTCGAATTAGTTCTTAAAATGGATAGAAATTCTATTATGAAAGAGTTTATTACAGATTGAGATTATTATCAGGTGCAAGGAACTAAGAAAAATAATTCCACAAAGGAAAGAGTAGTGATCTAGGCACAAGAATTAGAGGAAAAAATAAAGGGAAGAAGAGGGAATCGCTATTTGGAAGGTTGACTTTGAGGTTCAAACTCCAGGAGCAGTCCTAGTTTATGTCTAACGTCTCCACTCTCCCCTCTCTAGCGCCGACAACTTTGATCTTTTTGCTGTTGGGTTGAGCGGGTCACCCGCGTACCCACCCCCAACCCACCCACCACCCGGCGGATGACTCCCAGCGCAACCCGTCACCCACCCATAGACCCACCCACTTAACGAAATTCGGGTCAAATGCGGGTGGGTCGGCCCAAACCCGCGGATGATCCGCCCGCATGCCCAGCCCTACCGATATGTTGTTTGGATTGTCACATAACACGAGTTTAAAAAAATTCCATGTTTTCAATAACTTTTTTTTTAAGTGTCGATGAAAATATTTTAGTGTGGGCCGATCGAATCTAGGCATTGCTTTGCCATATTGGATCCATTTTGTGGGCAGGAGACTCACGCGGCAGTAAACTGGTGGACTTCTTCACCGTTATTTCCTTTCTCTTCTTTTGTGTTTGTGTCAGCGTTATTCCCTTTCTCTTCTTTGTTTTAGTGCCATGAGAAAAATAAATCAAAACAAGTAGTCTCAGACAACTTTAAGGGTTTGACTTCTACAGTTCTGTCCATCTGTTCCACATGGCTATAGCCGATTCCTCCGACATGGTCCTCCATATTGCGGAGGGAAATGAGCATCAGACTTGAGTTTTGAGTTTTGACCCCAATGAAAAATCACTAAAACATGGAACTAAAACCACAATGGAGTGCTTGCTATGCGATCGAAGAAGTAAGAACATGCATGGAAAAATCTAATTTTTTGTATTATTATATCAACATGGCACTTAATTTATATCTCTAACATCCTAAAGGTAGATTGAGCTACATTGAACAAGGCTGCATTAGGAAACTTTATCGTACCGTCCTGTCGGACCAAAAATACCGGATACCGAACTCAAAATGGTAGGCGATTATAGGGATAGGAAATGGTTCAATCATAATTAAACCACGATTTTGGTGCAAAATACCCTACCACTCACTATTCCGGTATAACCTTCGATACGGTTTCCTTAACCTTGTCATTATAGATATTGTAAGTTTAGAACTATAATTTAAGGTTTTTTCTTTATGAAGAGGAACTGATATAAACTCCAGCCAGCACAATTGTTTACTGAACTATCTATGATGTTAGGACTTAGGAGTTCAGACACCTATTTGCAAGGGGAAAGTCACGATTCAACGCAGAGAGTGTCAATTTTTATAAAAAATACGACAAATAATGTCATTAATTCACACACATATTGTTTGAAATAATCAAAAATAAATTTATTGTTTGCAAATTGAAATTTTGCGCACTAATTTCATATTCCAAATTCATATTTACTACCTTACTAGTAATGGATATCTCACCATAATGCCGCTCATCTATAGTTCTTGGAGGCCATGGCTCCCAAGCTACAAATCGTCTTGGCCCCTGCCTATTTGGTCAGTACCTCTTAATTATAAGTGATATTCCCTACAATGATTCGAACTTTATTACGGTCATTTGCAAATCACCATGACTTGAAAAAATGGTTGACCTATAAGCATGTGTGGTAGACTGTATAAACTATTGTATGTTCTGTTACGATCAATAAGTTGTCGATCTGATGGCTCATAGGTCGACCTAATGACTCAAGTGGTCGACTGCTTATAAAAATTGGTCCGTCTCACGTCAACTATTTGTATATGTTCCTTCTTCTTTGTAATTGCTTAACTTCCTTTTACACATTAATATAAGATTCTGAGTCTCGTTTTACATGCACTACAGGGAAAAGGTCTTTTAATCATGGTAAATCCTGTATTTAAAAGCATTTTCCCTTGATTATTGATTTTAGTCACGGAAAATTTACCGTAATATAAAGTTTCGTGACTAATTGTATACCATGACTAATTATAACTATTCATGGTGTAATTTCTCATGCTTATTTGTACTTATTAATCACAGGAAACATTGTGCCTAATGTCAACCTTGGAGCACATATCTAAGAAAAAAAAATAAAGACAGTATGTACTTCTTTTAAGATGGTATTTACCGTGACTAGATGTCTAGCACTTGTTACGGTAATTTACTATGGCTAATTAAAAACCGACAATCACAGTATTTTTCTATGACAAATTACAATACCTAATACAAGATTAATTATTTATTTTATCATTACCAATTACAAAATATTATTAACAATCTAAAGAGTATCAAATCTTATAGTCAATAATTGTTCTATAATGTTACAATATGCATCACAGTGATAGCTAGATCTCTACTGCTTAATAAACTATCTCTTTATTACTTCTATGATATGATGGTCGACATCAAGTAGTCTATATAGAGTCAACGTTTGTAAATTTCATCCTTCTTCTGGTAAACAAAATCTTCATGCCACGAACTCTATCCCAAGCAACCATCACTGATGCATGAAACATGCATGGAAACATAGAAATTGTCAAGGTAAAAACATGTTATTTCATGTCTTCTAATATCGGCAATCGGAGGAGTTGCACATATATTATAGCTAACTTGCAATCATAGGGGACAACAAATGTCACTGGGAAATAGTAGATATTCAAAAATAGCAACTAGTGTAATAGTTTGAGTGAAGGGAGAGCTAGCAATACCTGTTGGGCTGTTACAATCGTAAAAACGGCAACCAGACTCATTGATTCTTCAAAAACCGCAGCTAAAATCACTTGTTCTGGTTCCTCTACTGCAACATCTTCTTTAGCATCATCTCAGTCCTATTCATCCAACAGGACAGAGGAAAACATTGGAAAACATAGCATTAAGAGAACATTAAAAAAGCGAGGGAGCCAATTAGTCATGGATCAAACAAATGGTCAAAGAATATCAACATTCCAACATCTTTTCATGAACAAGTTTTACAGTCAATCAACTATCTTCTGAAATATTGTTGAGTTTTCAAAAGCGAGAAGAGTTACTCGGGTATGTGTCCTCCTAGCTCCTCAATTAGGTCCAATTAAGTTGTAATTTCCTTTGGTCTTTTTACTATTAATTAAAAGGATCCGATAATATGTTGGAATCTTAAGTTGACCAAGCCTTCTCATCAAACACAATACCCGACAGACAACTAACCTTCACCGGAATGAATGCTAAGCAAATTCACAAAAATCTCCACTACTTGAAATGAATTCCAGTACAAAGTAGTGGAATGATTGAATCTCACACAGTCAATTTAATACTATCAATCAATGAAGCTCTCTTAACCTAATCAATTTACTACTAGCAAGATTCGTAACACATGGAACTAAGGTTCTTCATACCCAAGTGAGAAGGAGGTTTAGTCCAAAGAGAGAGAGAGAGGAATACCAAATATAACACATCCATACTCATAGAGATATGTATTATAAGCGCTCCAGTTAACTCGTAGGTCTTGTTGTTCGTCATTTTCTATCTCTATAACTCCTTTTTTTTTGTCTCAAAGGTCGAATCTCCTTCTTTGGCTCAAATATAAAAATTTACTCCGTTTAAATGGTTGGGCGTAGGGATGACAATGGGACGGGTTGGGGGCGGGTTTGTCTAAATCATCTCCATCCCCATTACAAAATACCCAAACCCATACCCGCCACATACCCACGCGGAGTGAGGTTTTGCACACCCATCCCTATACCCATGGGTTTCGGATATCCATGGGTAATACCCGTCCCGTATAAGCAATATTAGTATATGTAAAGTTGCACATGTATGTCTTCAATTATAGCACAAACCATACATAATAAATAGCGGAAATCAATATAGTTATAATATTTCTTAATAGGAAAAAGCATTCAATCCTAAATATTGATTAATCAATAAAATGAAAATATTATATTATATCAAATCATTCATCTTCTAATCTAACACATCTATATAGTAAATAGTTAACATAAACTTGTCAACTAAACAAATCCTCTTTTGCTTCTAAAAGATTAATTAAGTCTACTAGACTACCAATTATTCAAACACACTAAGTTACACCAATATGCATCGAAATAATTCAAATATAAAAAATGATACGCAATGACCTATTATTATCTCATCAACAATTTGGTAAGGTGGTTGTCTCCAAGATGATTCAGGAGTAAGGAGAGGAAAGGCGGCGACAATGAGAAATTGAGAAAGTAAACTGTGACCGGCTGAGAGGGTAAAAAATTTCCAGGATTTTGATAAATATAATTACATTTTAATCATGTTCTCTTATTTAATTACCTTCATGCTAATAATAATTTTTTAAAATATATTTATAGCTTATTACGTATAGCAAAATACCTTGGTGAGTCGGGTTTGGGTATGAAACGGGGGACACTAAAACCATACCAGCCTCATACCCATATAGTTCTTTGCGGGTTTTACTCATATATACCCGTCCATACCCGATCAAAGCAAGGATTCTATCTCCAAATTGACTGGGTCGAAGATGGGCAGATACCCACGACCATAGTTTTGATTGCTATTCTTAATTGGACGAGCCAAGTTGGGCCCTGTCCCACCCCACTCCACAGTCCACACACATCCCACAATTATTTATTCATTCATTCATTCTTCCCCCTAAACCCCACCCAGTGTCATACGTCATTCGTGCCATCACTCCCTCTCCCTTTCTCTTTCCATCTCTTCCCCTCTTTCCCCGACAAAGCCGCGAGGGCTGCCTAACCACCATCCACCGTCCACGTGTCGTACAACCCACCGTCCAAAATTTCCCTCCCTCCCACCTCGATCATATATCATCCCCCCTTCGCATCCCTTTCCCTTTCCCCCCCTCCCCCTTCTCCCCATTTCCAATACCAGAAACAACAAAACCATTACTACTCTTAACACTGCTGCAAAACCTCAATCAACGAGAGGCTGCGGAGGAAGACTTTCTTCGTCGTTATGGCGACTGCGGAGGCTGACATGTACGTGACCATCAATTTCGAGGAGACGGAGCTCAGGCTGGGCCTCCCCGGGCCCACAGTACCACCACCACCACTGGGTAGTAGAACCGGTGCTGCTGGGAAGAGAGGCTTCTCGGAGACCGTCGATTTGAAGCTCAATTTGTCACCGTCCGCCAAGATGGACGGCTGCGATCCTCATGGTGCCGCCATCAAGACAGCCAACAACGATGAGAAGATGATGAACAAGGACGAATTAATATTATCCGCTGCTGCTGCTGCTTGCTCTAACAACGATCCGGCAAAACCGCCTGCCAAGTATGTTTTATTAATTCTTTTTCCATATAAATTTCGCTTTATCCTTGAAATGATTATTATTATTATTATTCTTTTCCGGCTTCTACGCTCAAGCACGTTAGTAATCGTAATTAAGAGGGCGTGGTTAATTAGTAGTGAACGTATGCATATAGTCGATGCATGTGATTAGGAGATTCGGGCGGCGGTTAGGACTTGGGGATATGACCCATGACCATGAATGATATTCATATAAAATGGTTTGATTTGGTTTGGTTTGGTTGGCACAGATCAGTGATTAGGATAATCTGGCTGTCTAGTTGCCGAGATCCATTGATTCTCCAGACTGTGGGAGAGAATTAATTGTATTGTTTAATTTCTTGGTTTGGGGCCTACTTTGGGGTTGATGGTTTTGGTTGGGTGTCGGGAGCATAAGGGAAAAGAACAAAACATATGGAATCTTTTACTTTCCATTTTCTCGGCTGCCAAACAAACATCATCTAATCTAATCTAATCTAATCTCGCCTCTTCTCTTCTTCGTGCTGCTGCTAGTGCTGGGGCCAAATTTTTTTAAAAAATAATAAATATCGGGTACTGAAAGCGTGGTTTCACCCACCTGACGTTGTCACATGCTGTGACGGCCGGTATGTTAGAGAGTAGTATAAGTTACATCGTAATTTTGTCTCAAAAATTTAAGTTATTCGTTACATACTTAAGAAAGTAAGAAAGATACCTCTTTAGCTCTTAATTAATTTACTCATCTCCTTGACAATCATTAGGTAGTTCCTTAAAATAGTATTGCGAACTATCATTTTCATACTACGCCATAATACACCCAACTACTAGAGCTGCACATTAAATTTTGTATTTTTTTTTCTTTCTTTGAGGCTAACCTACTATAGAAAAATGTAATAATTAATCCCATAATTATTGGTGAATAGTGATTTCCACCCGGGAGAAGAAAAAAAAAAGAATGAAGAAATAAAAACTAATAATGTATGCGTTGGGGTTGAATTTATTTTTATTATTGTTGTTGTGTTGCAGGGCACAAGTGGTGGGTTGGCCGCCCATCCGGTCGTTCAGAAAGAACGTGATGGCTGTCCAGAAAAGTAGTAATGACGCCCAACCTTCCAAGAAACCCGCCGCCGCCACCACCACCGCCACACCTCCGCCGCCGGCGGCGTTCGTGAAGGTGAGCATGGATGGCGCTCCATACCTCAGGAAAGTCGACTTGAAACTCTACAACAGCTACAGCGACCTCTCCGAGTCCCTCGGCAAAATGTTCAGCTCCTTCACTATCGGTAATTAATTCTATTTAGTCACCGCCTAGCTCGTCGCTATAAAATTATTATTAACATCGATCTGGATGATTTTTTTTTTATTGATGGCGAGAGTTACAAATTCTTCCCACAGGCAATTGCGGACCAAATGGGATGAAGGATTTTATGAGCGAGAGCAAGCTGGTAGATATCTTGAACGGTTCCGAATACGTGCCAAGTTACGAGGACAAAGATGGAGACTGGATGCTTGTTGGAGATGTTCCTTGGGAGTAAGTCCCTTTTTTTTTTGTGGTGGCTTATTTGCTTCTCGTGTTTTTTGCATGGTAATTTATTCCTCTTGTTTCATCCATAAATGCAGGATGTTCGTGGAGTCATGCAAGCGGTTGCGAATAATGAAAGGGTCTGAAGCAATTGGACTTGGTAAGTACATATATATATGAAAACATTAAAGAGCCATAATTTTGCACTTTGTGACAATAATAGCCAATTTCTGAAAAATACACTTGTATAGCCACATTTTTTAAACTAGTTTGACAAATTTAGCCATTTTCGTTAAACAATTTAACGTCGTTAGTGACTCTGTTAGTAAAATGGACGTTATGCTTATGTGGAAGCCATCTCAGCTTCCATGTCAGCTCTACCTCGCCATGTCATATCACTTGGCTGCCACATATATGCAAATTTTAAACAAAAATAAAATTCGTTATCGATAATCGACCACATTTGCTCCGATCGTCTTTCCCGACGGAACACATCTTCTCATCCCCAACCCTTGGCGTCCTCTGCCGCCTCTCTCGTTGTCGATGAGGGTTTTTATCTCCTTCCACTACTTCTATCAACTGCCATTACTGGGATGAAAGACGATTACAAAGCTCTGATAAAGATCTCTGGCAGCGACTAGGGTGGGTGAAACGAAGTAGATCTGAATCTCCATTGCAATTAATTGACAATCACCACCAAAATGTATATCTGAATTCCAGCCTTCAACCCAAAATTTTGAAAAATTATCCCCTCTTTCAGAAGGTGAAACGAACAGATGGGGCGGAGAACATGTCTTCTTTCTTCTTGAGTTTGCGGCATCTTGTGGAAAAGTTCTCCGCCACCAGATTTCTTATTCAGAGTTTGCGACGTCGTGGTCACCGAATTCAGTAATGATTGGCAGATTAGGGATTTCTCTCCATAGAGATTAGGGTTTATATATTGGGGATTTTGATGGATTCAAAACCCAGGAAACCAAAAACCCATTCCCAACCCCCTAGCCTATCAATCCCCGAACTCTAAAAGCTAGAAAGAGTGCTCACCAAACTCTAGAAGAGAGCTTCACTTTCGATGCAGGCCAAGCAAGCACCAGCCAAATCAAAGCAAAAAATAAAAATAAAAAGTTGGTCGAGCGACTTCGCTGCTGTCTATCCAGGCCATGGATTCTACGCATCAAGGAAGAAGGCGACGGAGACTCTGATTTCATAGCCGAACTCGTCGATCTTCTGTGAATCAAGGAATCTGCCGTCGTCGTGGTGTTACTGTTGTCGGGTTCAGCGAATTCGAGTAGGGGGAAGCAAAAGGCTTAGAATTGATTGAAGAGAAACTGATAGAATTGGCTACGAAGATGAAGGATGGAGCGGCGGTGGGGCGGTGGGGAAGGGAGGGGACGGAAGGGAAGGTAAAGCAACGGTGATAGAAGGCAGTCCATTTATTTTTATTATTTTATTTTATTTTTATTTTTTAATTAATTATAGACATTTCCAACTTGGCAAAGTCAGAAGAAAAAGTTGACACATCGTCAAAAGACGTTAGTCCAGTAAGCCTGTATCACTGCACCGTTAAAATTATGGACGGAAAGGCTATTTTAGTGTATTTTTCAAAACTTGGCTATATTTGTCACAAAGTGCAAAGTTATGGCTATCCATATGTATTTTGCCTTTTTTTTTTGCAACAGCAATTTTTGTTATTTCCGTGACCAACTTGGTCGCAAAAGCTCTGTTTATCGTACGCATATGCAGTTATGATTAGTTGTGGATTTTGATTTGCATGCAGCACCAAGAGCTGTGGAGAAGTGCAAGAGCAGAAGCTGAAGAGAACAGTTCTGGCGGGTGATTGAATAATAGTTAACCGCGCGCTATAGGAATTGGTCCGGTTGAACGTTAATTCCAAGTTGATTATAAGGCACAATTATATATAAGAGAGAGGGGGGATTGATCTTCAATAGTAAGTTCATCATACATACATATATAATATATATATATGTGCTTAATTACTGTAAAACTTCCATTTAGCCCATGTTGCACTTTGTTATATTGTCTTTTATGTAACGTTTGTTTACTGCCACCTTTTGTTGGTTGGCTTTGCTTATTTTTTTGAGTCTTTTGGTTGTCATGTACGAATTACTTTTTGTTTTTCTCCCTCCTCCAACTTGTAAATTTTTATAGATGGGTCCAAATTTTTATAGATAGTGTACTTATTTTAGTTCATTACCATGTGGGCATAATTATTATGGGAATCTCCTCCATATCTCTTTGATTCTTTTATGGGTTTGTATCTTATCTTATTGATTAATGCTTCTTCCAACTAGTACGTACAGTTGAATTGAGAGGGCAAATTGGGTGGTGGAGGAAGGTTCACGGGGACAAAGTGATACCGTGTGGGGCATTAGCATTACCACGTGGGCTGTGTTGGAGGGTATATTTCATATGTTATTTTCTTTGGGTTGGCATTATAGGTGGCAAATGGATTGATTTATGGATTTGTGAATTGCATTTAGGGGTGGAAATCGGTACGGTATCGGTATTCCAATATCAAATACCGAAATCTCGAATACTGAATTATACCCGAAAGTCAATATTCTCAATCTCAATCCCTAAATAATTTCGGTATCTCAATCCCAATCCCAATCCCTAAATATTACGGTATCCCAATCGGTACTTCGGTATCCCAATCCGTATTATCGAATACGAAATTAATTACATTTCAAATAAATAGTTAAATATATAAATTAGATTTGATTGTTTAATTTAGGGCAAAGAGACTAAGCAAAGAGTATTGAGTTTGCCTAGAGCTAGGATATGGATAAGGAGAATGAATGAGAGGTGATATCTCAAGTTCTTGTCATTAGTAATCTTTAATATGACGAATTGAAGGTTGAGAGTTGACTAATACTAGTGTTTGCTTTTTGATGTTATGAAAACAACAAGTTATTAGGTGAGAGATGAGATTGACTTAAATTGGAAAGTCAAAATTGAGTTGGATGGGGGCTTTTGAGTTGTGAAACAAAGATGAAATAATCTATGTATAATTAAATGACACACTTGGTGGTTGAGGGTTGTGTAGTAGTGAATGAGAGAGTCTAGTTGAGAGGATAAAATATACCCTAGATTATATTTCGGTATTGATCGGTATTTTGGTATATACCGATTCCAATCACGTAATCCCTAATATCGAATTACAATTGAAATTCAATCTCAATCCCAATCCCAAGAAATAATACGTGTATTTGGTAATACCAAATATAGACAAATTTGGTACGGTATTCGGTATATCCCAAATACCGGTATCAAACTTCCAGCCCTAATTGCATTGGTGGATCCATAGATCAAATGGGTTGGATCCAATGGATTGATGGATTGATGGATTGGATCAAGTGGATTGGTGGATTATCCATGAATCCAAATGACATCCTCAACCAAGGACCAATATATAAAATGTGAAAAGTTTAGGTACTAAAACATTATAATGAAAATATTTAAGGTACCAAAACGTAATTTTTCAATGATATTTTTCATATAAAAAAATAAATTTTGGGTACCAAAATGTAAAACATAAAAAGTATAGGTACCAAACCGTAATTTGCCATTTGGATCCATGGATCAATCAATTCATCCACCAATCCAATTGGATTTGAATCAAATGGATTGGATTTAAATGAATTGGATTAGATAGATATTTTTAATCGATTGTGGATTTGATTGAGAATTGCCACCTCTAATTGCCATCAAACTTATAACCATGGTGTTTCAGTTCGGTGGTAAGGAACCCTACAACAAAAACTTAACTTTTTTAACCAAAGAGTTTACAACCAAACTAAAATTAGTTGTGAAAATGATAGTATATACAATCAATTAGATTTTGGTAGTTAGAATACTACAAATATGGTTATCTGATTGAAGTCAAAGTATTGATAGTCAAATAAAATTGGAAGAGACCAAATAATTTGGTAGCAAAATGATTTTTAATTTTTCCAAGCAAATAATTTTGGTAGCATAGTAATTTTTAGTTTTTCCAACCAAATAATTTGGTAGCATATTGATTTTTACTTTCTCCAACCAACTATTATTGGTAATGAATTTAAGCAAGAAATTTAAAAATCTTAGATAACTAAATAATTTGGTTCCAAATGGAACCAAAGTTTCGTGTTCGGTTTTGAATTAGAGACGTTAAAAATAATGAAATAATAAAATTCAGTAACTAAATTATTTGGTTGTCATAGTGTTCTATAAAAATGTATGTACTATATCTGACTATTTTAAAAAATTAGTGGTTGTATTAGTAATTAAGAAAACAATCCAATGATGTCGATCATTAAGGAGGGTATGGTGGCTTAGACCATCCACATCCATGAAATATCAAATCTATTTTATATGTGGCCCTTACTGCCACATCAACAACTTTTTTCCTTTTCACTACATACCACTTTCGTCTCCTCTACATCAATGAAATCCACCATCTATTTCATTTTGTAGGCCTAACTTTTTTTTTAATAACACTATACATTTTATCTACCTACGTCATTTTACCAATTTAAGATACATCATTAATACATTTTATCTACCTACATATGTTGTAGCTTTAATCATCAATTAAAAATAAATTATGTAATTTAAAATGTGTAAAGTTTAATAAAACTATACGAAACTAATTCACAAGTAATTATGCTTTCGGAATGCAATTGTGACATGTTTATATCCATATATGTATATGTTACTTTGTTTTCCCATTAAGCTTTCAAAATTTAGATAATTAATCTATCAAAAGTTAATAAATCTTACCTAATAAAATAAGTTTGTTATCTTAAATTGGGATTATCAAATGAAAAAAGAAATTAAAATAAGTTTCTTTCCCTTTCCACTTGTAACAGCCAACCCCGATACTTCACCACCTGTACAGATCCAGACACCTTATATATGATCTCTCTCTCGTATGAAGAGCAGATCGAACATCTTCCAATGACAAGTTATCTTTACCAACAATAAAAGAATATACGAAATTATCATATGAACTTGGCAAAGACACAAGCAGGCATAGGGCAACATCTTTATCATTAACTTTCACATCTATATTGCGTAAATCTAACAAAATAGAATAAAGTTGCTCCAAATGTTCACTCAAAGGCGTACCTTCTTGCATCCTCAAACTGAACAATCGTTGCTTGAGATGCAGCTTGTTGGTTAGAGACTTAGTCATGTATAGACTCTCCAGTTTCAACCACAAGCCCACGACAGTCTTCTCAGTAGTGACTTCAATGATGACGTCATCAAACAACGATAGCTTGATAGTCGAGTGAGCCTTCTCCTCTAGGGTATTCCACTCATCGTCATCAACCGCTGCCTTCTTCTGTTTCGTAGACACCGACCCCCACAACCCTTGTTGTTTCAATTAAGCCTGCATTTTGATCTGCCATATAGCAAAGTTGTTCTTCCCCGTGAACTTATCGATCATCATGTTTACCGACATCATTCTTCATAATCGAAACCCTAGCCTGATTTTCAACCAGGCTCTGATACCACTTATCACAACTGTTGCTTTGCGGATCGGGAAATAGGAGGATTCGACAATGCAAGAAACGAAAGCACACACATACACGATTTACGTGGGTCACTAACACAATGTGTGTTAGCTAGTCCACGGACAGGAAAGAGCCAGTTTCACTATACTTTTCGAGGAGATACAAATTACAGAGGAGTATGAGAAGTATTTATAGTACTTCTCCTAGGTCTAACCCTAATCCAATATGGTAAAGGAAAAGCAGTTACAGACTAGGTCTAGTAGCCGAATCCAAATAACATTGAGCTCATACACCGCGGGTCGTATCGACTGATAGTCCGATTCAAGTCACATGTATATATGTGTTGGTATGGCAGATTACAATCCATTCGTGCATGAGTCATTGGAGGAATGGAGCTTTGACGAGAGAGATTTTGAGAGCGGCAGCTAGCTCTTGCAAGTACATGGGCTGGCCAATATGGCCATGGCTTTGAATCAAATCTGCAATCTCCAACTCGATTGCACATAGGAGGGCCATTGAGTTAATGTAGCCGAACAGTGAAACTTGGGGATAGGCATCCAGAAGCTCCATTGCTGCTTGTTAGCTAGATAGACATTCTTTGATTTTGTTGTGGTCCTAATATATATAATTAGATTGCTTTTGCTTACGACATACCTATTTATTTACTACTTATCGAGCCAGCTACAAGAGGCAAGAGAAGATAATACTATTAGAGCATGCTTTACATGTACTGATTTGTACAATTGAGTATGTATGTTTTTTTTTTTAATTCTACATATAACAATTGCACTAAAACACTATAAATTCTATCTTTGAAACTAATTAGATTTACATAATTGATTTCAAGCTTGCAAAAAGATAGAGAGGTACGGTAAAAAATCGCCATATTTCTTACATGTGATTCTAACTTTAGTTCCCTGTACTTTCCATTTATGTTTTTGTTAAAGTGTAGAATTTTGATTGAATAAACTATTTGTGCTACTGGTGTTTTGTCATGGATAATTTTCATTCCAAATAGTTGTGGTATGATGAGATTGAATTGAGGGTCATCACTAGGTGCACTGATGCCCTGAATATATGAATTAGAGAGTGACGGAAGGAATTTACCAAGCTTCATAGCATATCCAATATGCTATGTTTTGGATCAAGATCAATATTTGATACTTTAATGGATATCAAGATCAAGTACTACACTCCGTTTAGGGGGCTGATATACCCCCCAGTTTAAGGTATTTGTCTGGCAAATCTTCCATCGAATACTGTCAACGACGGAGGTCCTGATTAAAAAGGAGGTGGATGTACTCCCTCGATGCCAGGTGTGTTGGGTATCTTCAGAGACTTTGGAGCATATGTTTCTGAATTGTCCGGTAGCTCGTGCCCTTTGGGATCATTCCGGGCTTGCCCACCTGGGTGAAGGGTTGCCTCGTCATGCTTTCCCGCTCTTCTTAAGGAAATTATTAGCCTTGATTCGCCAACCACCCTTGCTCATGGAGGTAGTTGCTGTGTTATGGCGGATTTGGCGATCTCGAAATTGGGTTGTTTTTTAGGGCAAACAGTTTGGGATCCCAACCTTTATGCGGCAGTTCCTGCAACAGGTGAAGGAATGGATTGGCCTTCCGGTGGATCAGCCCCTCCAGCTTTCTCGTTCCCAGGCTCCTCCCCTGGATCCTGTTGGGTCTAATATGGCGATTTGTATGTGGGTTGGAGGTGTAAGGATGGGTTCCCATTCGGCAGGTGGTTAAGGGGCTTGGGATCATGAGTCCGGATAGAGCGATCCTCTTGGTTAGGGGGTCCAATTTCCGTTGATCGAGGATCCAATGATGGTTGTGGTGCTTGCTCTTCGGGAGGCTATCATATGGTGTTTGGCTAGTGGGTTTACGGAAGTGAGGTTTGAAGGTGATGCCCAGGTGATCATTGGGAAGATTCTTAGGTGGGATGTTCGGGATAGTCGTGTAGGCTCCATTCTAGAGGAGGTGGTCCAGCTTTTTGATGGGAATTTGGGGTTTACTGTACGATTTGTAGGTCGGCATAACAATAGGGTAGCTCATTTGGTGGCTCGTAAAGTCTTGTCTTTGTACCCGACTACAAGTCGTTTGTTTGATTATCAGGTCTGGCTGAACTCCAGAATGTAATTGTCTATTTGATTCAATCAATATATAATTATCTTTTGTGGAAAAAAAAATCAATTACTACACCAAAATCTCAACAGGATTCTTAATATCCATATTCAACAGAAGCCGGTTCTACCTCTAGTGGCGGTAGTAGAGGATTGAGTGATGGGGAAACCCCAGTTGGGGAATACAAAAATTTGCGGAGACAATAAATGTTGTTGTCTGCTAATTACTAAAATTTCTCTGTTGCATCGAAAAATAGTTGGGTCAAGACATCTGAGATGAATTCTCTAGCATCATTGTTGTTTACACCATAAAATTTTGGGTGGAAAAAAATTATTATGTAAATATTTATATATGGATGACCAATGGCCTACCACATTAGATGCTCACTTGGGAGTTACATGTAACTCCCATTCCTATATTATTATCTCTAATTCATATGCATTGATGTAAGGATGTAGTGGTTACCAAAGGGTGCCTATAAATAGAGCACACTATTGTATCACAAAGGAGTATGAATAAGAAAAACTATTCCCCTCACTTCTCTTGTGTATTTCCCTCTCTAATCTTCTCTTGTAGTTGTTTATATTTTCAATTAGTTTTATAACACGTTATCAGCACGAGACTCTTCCTTTTGAAAAGGTTAAATCCACAATTGTTCTGCTCAAGGTATGTCGATTCTCCCAAATTGTTTCTTTTATTGTCCTATTTCAATTTACATAATTTCCTTTATTAATCAACACATGAAATCTTTGTTTGAGAATGAATATTCCCATGCTTGGCACCAAGATCAAAAACCATGATGTGTGTCTTATTGATAGTGCATCGACACATACAATCTTGAAGGATAAGAAATATTTTTCGCATCTTGAAATGCGAGAAGCAAATGTTAGTACTATATCTGAAAGTACAAATTTAATTGAAGGCTCCGGAAGAGCTAGTGTATTGTTACCAGAAGGAACCAAGTTATATATCAATGAAGCCTTATACTCTTCAAAGTCTCAAAGAAATTTATTGAGTTACAAAGATATTCGCCGAAATGGATATCATATTGAGACAAAGGAAGAAGAGAGTAAATAGTATATTATGATAACTTTTTTTTTTGGTGAAAATATTATGATAACAAATATGGTCTCTGATAAAAAATAAATATTGGAGAAATTGCCTGCTATTTCTTCTGGGTTGTACTACACGTTTATTAGTACAATTGAAACTCATGTAGTGGTAAACCAGAAGTTTACAAATCTTGATAATTTTATAGTTTGGCATGACCGGTTAGGCCATCCCGGATTGATTATGATGCGAAAAATCATTGCCAATACATGTGGACATCCATTGAAAGGTCACAAAATTTATCAGTTTAAAGATGTATCATGTGTTGCATGTTCTCGTGGCAAGTTGATTATACGGCCATCACCTGTGAAAGTAAGGAGTGAATCTCTCACATTTTTAGAACGTATACATGGTGATATATGCGGGCCAATTCACTCACCATGTGGACCATTTAGATATTTTATGGTTTTAGTTGATGCATCAACTAGATGGTCACATGTGTGCTTACTATCAACTCGCAACCTGGCGTTTGCTAGATTACTTGCCCAATTGATACGACTATGAGCACATTTTCCTGATTTTCCAATCAAGAAAATACGTCTAGATAATGCTGGTGAATTTACTTCACAAACTTTCAATGACTATTGTATGTCCACTGGGATTGATGTTGAACATCCTGTAGCACATGTTCATACACAAAATGGCCTTGCAGAATCATTTATTAAGCGTTTGCAACTTATTACAAGACCATTGCTTATGAAAACAAGCTTGCCAATTTCTTGTTGGGGACATGATATATTGCATGCGGCAACATTAATTCGCATAAGGCCAACAAGTTATCATGAAATTTCCCCCTTGCAAATGGTTTTTGGTCAGGAACCTAATATTTCTCATCTAAAAAAATGTGGGTGTGCCGTCTACATCCCTATTGCTCCACCACAGCGTGTTAAGATGGGTCCTCAAAGGAGGTTGGGAATTTATGTTGGATATGAGTCCCCGTCAATCATAAAATACTTAGAACCCTTGACGGGAGATTTATTCACCGCTCGTTTTGCTGATTGTCATTTTGACGAATCAGTTTTTCCAACATTAGGGGGTGAGAACAAACAGCTGGGAAAAGATATTTGTTGGAATGAATTATCATTATCTCACATTGATCCTCGTACTAGACAATGTGAACTGGAAGTTCAAAAGATAATTCATTTACAAGGTTTAGCAAACCAACTGCCGGATTCTTTTGCTGACCAGAAGAGAGTGACAAAGTCACACATACCAGCTGTAAATGCTCCAGTGAAAGTTGATGTCCCTGTTGGACAATCTGAAATTGAAAATGAATCTAAACCACGAATGAAGCGTGGTAGACCAGTAGGTTCCAAGGATAAAAATCCTCGAAAAAGAAAAGGAGCTATGAATCAAGTTGGTCAAATCGAGGATATGAAAGCTCAAGAAGAGTCCCCAAGCATAACTAAGATTGTAGTTCCCGAAGAACATCAGGTACCTGAAAGTTTTGATAATGAAGAGATCTCAATCAATTATGTCTTGGATGGAAAATGTTGGAACCGAAGTAAAATAATCGTCGATGATGTTTTTGCTTATGCTGCAGCGTTGAGTGTGACGAATGAAAATGAGGATCATGAACCAAGATCTATTGATGAATGCAAGTCAAGAGATGATTGGCCAAAGTGGAAAGAGGCCATTGAGGTAGAATTAAACTCGCTTTCAAAGCGAAAGGTTTTTGGACCGGTAGTCCTTACACCAAAAAACGTAAAGCCAGTGGGATACAAATGGGTTTTTGTGCGGAAAAGAAATGAAAAGGGTGAAGTCGTGAGATATAAAGCATGTCTTGTCGCACAAGGATTCTCACAGAGACCTGGCATTGATTATGAGGAGACATACTCCCCTGTGGTGGATGCAACTACGTTTCGATACTTGATTAGTCTAGCAGTTCGAGAAGGACTAGATCTGCGTCCAATGGATGTTGTGACAGCCTATTTGTATGGATCACTTGATAATGATATATATATGAAACTCCCTGAAGGATTCACTTTTCCAGAAGCAAACAAAACACATTCTCGAGAAAAATTTTCTATCAAATTGAACAAATCCTTGTATGGATTGAAACAATCTGGACGAATGTGGTACAATCGTCTCAGTGAATATTTGATGAAAGAAGGATACAAGAATGACCCTATTTGTCCATGTGTTTTTCTAAAGAGATCGGTAGTGAGTTTGTTATAATATCAGTTTATGTTGATGACATAAATATCATTGGAACTCCCGAAGAGCTTCCAAAAGCAGTTGATTGCTTGAAGAAAGAGTTTGAAATGAAAGATTTAGGAAGAACAAAGTTTTGTCTTGGATTACATATTGAACATTTGAAGGATGGTATTTTTGTGCATCAAGAAGGATATGTTGAAAAGGTGCTTAAGCGATTTTATATGGACAAATCACACCGGTTGAGTAATCCAATGGTTGTAAGATAACTTGATGTGAAAAGAGATCCATTTAGACCTCGAGAAAGTGATGAAGATCTGCTTGGCCCTGAAGTGTCATATCTTAGTACAATAGGAGCATTAATGTATCTAGCCAGTCACACACGACCCGATATATCGTTTGCTGTGAATATATTGGCAAGATATAGCTCTTCTCCCACTAAAAGACATTGGAATGGAGTTAAACATTTACTCCGTTACCTTCGAGGAACGACGGATATGGGCTTGTTTTATTCGAGTGCATCGAAGATGGATTTAGTGGGATATGCAGATGCAGGATATCTCTCAGATCCCCCCAATGGTAGATCTCAAACAGGATATTTGTTCACTTGTGGTGGTACAGCTATTTCGTGGCGATCCACAAAACAAACTATAACAACCACATCATCAAATCATGCTGAAATTCTAGCAATTCACGAGGCAAGTCGTGAATGTGTTTGGTTAAGATCTATAATTCGACACATCAGAGAATCGTGTGGACTATCTCTAGGAAAAATTATCCCGACGATCATGTATGAAGATAATGCAGCATGCATTGCTCAATTAAAGGAAGGATATATTAAAGGAGATAGAACAAAACATATTCCACCCAAGTTCTTTTTCACTCATGATCTTCAAAAGAGTGGTGAAATAATTGTTCGAAAAAGTTCGTTCAAGTGAGAATCTAGCAGATTTATTCACCAAGTCACTCCCGACGACAATCTTTGTAAAGCTTGTTCGTGAAATTGGAGTTCGACGACTCAAAGACCTGAGCTGATGTGGTCATGAGGGGGAGCATATACGCGCTGCACTCTTTTTCCCTTAACCATGGTTTTTCCCACTGGGTTTTCCTGGTAAGGTTTTTAATGAGGCAGCATGAGATAGCGTAATAATGCAATCTAGTGGTCATCCAAGGGGAGTATTATGTAAATATTTATATATGGATGACCAATGGCCTACCACATTAGATGCTCACTTGGGAGTTACATGTAACTCCCATTCCTATATTATTATCTCTAATTCATATGCATTGATGTAAGGATGTAGTGGTTACCAAAGGGTGCCTATAAATAGAGCACACTATTGTATCACAAAGGAGTATGAATAAGAAAAACTATTCCCCTCACTTCTCTTGTGTATTTCCCTCTCTAATCTTCTCTTGTAGTTGTTTACATTTTCAATTAGTTTTATAACATGTCGCACTTTATTGCATTATTTTTGCTCCATTTTAATTCCATATTTATTTGGGTGGATTTTAACTAAACAATATGTACTGATAGTAGTCTTTAAGATTCTTTTGGTGATATTCATATAAAAAAATTCTCTTGGTGATTTTTTTCTTTAAATTTGCATGATCTTTATCAATTATATTTTAACTTCGTTTTTCAGTTGGAATGATTAGTATTAGAGAACCCGGCAATGAAATAATTTATGCATCCAATTCTTGAGTCATGACGACTGTTCCTTTGGATTTTGAGAAACAAATGAGATTCAACATTACATAATGAAATACTCTTGAGTTGTTATGATGAGTCTCAAGTTTTTATAAGACTCATTTTTTATTTTATAATAGTGATATTTTACTCACTCAAGTTAACCATTTGAAGTTAAGTTGAACATTTTGTGATTTCTTTTCACCAACGGGTAAGGGTATTCAAGAATCAAGAACATAAAAAAAAAAATATCGAACTGACTTAGTTGGCTAACAATTAAGAAAATAAAATATTCCGAAAGATAATGAACAAAATAATATAATTAGCCAACACAAAACCAAATTCATCTCTCCAAAGGGTCGGGAAACAACAATTAGCGCAATAATCTTATTTGGTTCTATGCTTTCATATGGTTTTCCTCTGGCAATTCATACCAATTTTAAACTACATATATTTTCTTCCAACTCCCAATTCATATCCCAGAATAAGAAGTGCAAAATTTTCTTCTTAAACATGAAAAAAGCATATAAATAACAGTAAACTAACTAATTACTGCTAATTTCATAATAAAAATATCATAAAGATTACTTTGAAATAATAAATAATTATAATAGAAGAGCCTAAATTATGAAAAAAATATGAAAAAATTGATCAACACAAAATAAAATAAAATTTATCCTACCAATAGGTCGGGTAAAAGCTAATGTTATGCATAAGCATAACCAATTTCCCAAAATATTGTGCGTTTTTTTCAATTTACCACCAATATGGTGGTTTTAAATTTATTTACATAGATATTGTGTTTTTTGGGGAAAGAGCTGCGGACACGCAGGAGTCTCGATTTATTGTGGAAAGTGGTGCGGACCCGCATGGGACTCCTGCGCATTCGCATAAGAAGAAGGAACCCGCAGAGGACTCCTGCGGGTTCGCATCAATTTCTTTCTTCTTATCTTCTTCTCCCCCCTTTCATCCGCAGCGCCTTTCTCTCCCAGAACCCACCGCCCCGCCCCCAACCCTCCGCCCCATCCATCGCCGCCCCGCCACGCCCCGCTCGCCCACCGCCACAAAACCCACATTTAAAGGCGGATTCGCACCGAACTAGCGCGGATTCGGTCGAGTGTCACGCGGAAGCGCAGCAGAGTAGAGACGCCGAGCAGAACCAGATCTGTTTTTCTGGTGATGTCGGACTCCGACGAAGAACAGGCGGCCGCCGGAGGAAGAGGCCGTGGAAGAGGAGGACAGCAAGCACGCGGGCGGTACCGAAGTAAGCATCGGTTGGAAAGTTGCCGCCGGTCACCGGAGTGTCGCCGCCGGCGACCGGAAAGTCGCTGCCGGCGGGATTTTATTTTCTGCTTCTAATTTTTTTTTTTTTTTTTTTTTTTTGCAGTTCCTAGGATTCTTGACAGGCATTCTACGAGACGACCACCTGCGACGATAGATACAGCTCCGGTCGATTCAGTACTCCTTTGGGCACATGGTCAACATCGTGCCGACTCAGTTTGGATTAACGAGGTAAGTATTTTATGTATTTTATTTCATTAAAGTTCATTAGCTAATTAGATTAGAATATTGTGAAATTAGTATTAGTTTGATTGTATATATTTTACTAAATGAGATTGATTTACTAGGTCAACTGAAATATTAAAATTGCATGTGAAATTTTGTGAAATTATTATTAGTTTTAGATTTTGTGAAATTAGTATTTGTTTGATTAGATATATTTTACTAAATTATATTGATTTTACTAGGTAAATTGAAATATTATAATTGCATGTGAAATTAGTATTAGTTTTCATTACATATATTTTTAGTAAATTAGATAGATTTTACAATATGTTTTGAAAATAGAATTATGCCATGAAATTGAATATATAAGTTTTGTGCACTATAGGCTGGTTATCGTGTTTACCAGACTCGTGGTACGACCAAATTGGTCACGTACCATCCACGTTATGAGCCGTATCTTCAGGATGCCAGTTTGTTTAGCATTCAGCAGTTGGTCCCTATGACTGGTTGTATAGATGCATCTTTGATCACCGCTCTAGTAGAGCGTTGGCGTCCTGAGACATCGACCTTTCACATGCCGGTCGGTGAGGTTACGATCACTCTTGAGGACGTTGCCACACTGAGCGGTTTACCGATTGACGGTGAGGCCGTCATGGTAGATGTACCAGATCGTGAGTGGTCGGAGACGTGTACCAGACTGTTAGGACATGCTCCTAACGATCTTAGCGGGGGTGTCGTTAAGCTTAGTTGGCTTAGGGAGCATTTCAACAATCTGCCGCCAAATGCATCAGCAGAGATTACAGGGCAGTTTGCACGAGCGTATGCCCTATCTTTGATTGGGTTTATGATGTTCCCCGATCGGACTGGAGCTACAGTTCACCTGCAGTATCTACTCCTATTGGAGAATTGGCGGACCGCAGGAGGCTACGCTTGGGGAGCAGCTGTTCTAGCCTACCTGTACCGTGAGATGGGTAGGTCGGTTCTGCATCTGACGCAGTCCTCCTCCACCGGAGGTGACCTTGGTGGCTGGGTCGCCTTGCTACAGCTCTGGGCGTGGGAGCGATTCCCATTGATAGCACCCCGACATACAGTGACGGATGAGCCTATTACAGCGGACGCATCTCCACGTGGTGCTCGATGGCTTCCGGCCATGACTCCTGGGCAATTCTTGAATCCATCTATACAAGGTCCATAAGCCCAGAATACTCGCTGAAAAATCGAATGACCTGGTTGAGCTGAAGGAACTCTTACCCAATCAATAACTGATGTTGGCATTTTTCTCTTTACCACCCGCAAGAATGTTTGCAAATAATCATAGGATTCTTCCCAATTTCCATGCAACTTCTCCAATGCTCTTTGTTTCCCATACCAAGCCTTCTTATAAGTAACTTGCATATTAAATTTATCTTTCATCTCGGCTTGCACAGTTAGAACACTCAGATTAGGTTGGGCACGTACCAAATGTTTCACGGACTCAGATATAACGTCGACATCAAGATGACGATGATCTGTCGGTTGAGTCGTATTGCTACAAGAATGCACCAACTCGGCCTTCCTCACAGTCCATTCGCTTCCAACGTCTCGACATCCAAACCGCACCATCCAAGGACAATTCTCATCCTTATGCTTCAAGCATCTAACCTTCCAAATTGAAGGTGACGACTCCACCACGCCATACTGAAAGTTGTGTTGTAGTGCGTGGTGTTTAACCGCCACCTGTGCAGCTTGTTTCGAGTGAAATATCTGGCCTTTGTAGAATTCCCCTTCAAAACCAGAAACGATAGGCATTGGAATTACCCCATATGAATCAACATATGATAATTCATCATCTTCTTCAGCAGCCTGCAAGTAAAAATATGGAGGAAAGTTAGGCTGCTCTTCTTCCCCATCTTCCTCCTCCTCTTCCTCCTCCTCCTCCTCCTCCTCCTCCTCGTCCTCATAATCATGGTCAGATGGCACACTCCATGTATCATCTTCACCCTGATCAGCCTGACTAATCTCAGCATGTACCTCAGCACCCAAACAATAAGGATTTTGTGCCATAAAATCGAAAAGCACATTCAAACCATCATCATCCACAATAGGCATCGCATAATGAAATAGAACACCATTCTGCCATTCTGGAAGACGATAAATGAAACCTGTGATCATATCACTATCTTGTACTGCTTCGTCTCTACGCCGTATTCTCGGGATTAGATTCTCACAAAATTGATGATATGTCACCCGACATGGAACTGTCAACTGAAACCTTCTACCACCAACGAAATGAACGCCAGAATTGTCGTCTACTTTCTCCGATTTCCACCAAACAATTAGTTCAAATTTCCTAAAATCACTACATAACAAACAAATGCACTAATTATTAACCAAAAAAAATTATAATAGCATTTTAATAATATAATTATAAAAATAAATGTATCTTACCTAGCCATCTTTTGCAGCAACCAGCAGAGCTCCTCCCTCTCGTTTTTTAGAAGTTTTTGGGTGGTGATACTGAAAGGAAATGGAGAGGGAAATATATGCTGGAGTGGGTACAACACTGTGGGCCGAATCCGCATGAGAGTAATGCGGGTAGGCCGAGCCCATGCGTTTCCGCAGCAGTCCCATGCGGGCCGCAGCACTCACACGCGGGTCCGCACAAATCCAATTTGGATCCGCATTTCATAGTGTTAAAATTGACTCTCCTGCGAGCCCGCATCTCTTTCCCCAAAAAAACACAATATCTGTGTAAATAAATTTAAAACCACCATATTGGTGGTAAATTAAAAAAAAAGGCAATATTTTGGTAAATTTCCCCGAGTTATACACCATATTCCTGATATTTTTGGATTTTGGGCGGTGGATGAGATTGGACTAGTGGCTGAGTGGATAATAATGTGTTTGGGCTTTTAGAGGTGGGTTGTGGAGTGGCTCCTAGGCTGGGTTCTTATTTTAGGTTGGGCTCGGTTATTTTGGTTTAAAATCGGACAGTGATCAGCACTAAGATTTTGACCTCGCCCACCCCGTTCAGTAAATGCTCATGTGTAATTTGTTGCGGGGCTAATGCCATGGGCGTTTTAGCCTTTCTCTTATTAATGGTAGCTAGGCTGAAAATTTGTCTATTCCTATTCGTTCTTGAAGGGTCAAGATATATAACTGATTCGTCTCGTTCTTATTTCCTTATTGATCCTGTCTGACCTTTAAAGATTAGGACGGGAAAAGACGGGCCGGGTCAGTAGGTCGACCCTAATCAACACACAACTTTTTAACAAATTATGTTTTGGTATCCAATTTTTTTTTTACAATTTAGTACCTATTTTTTTTTTACAAATAAGTCCATAAATTTTGATGATAAAATTAAGTTTTGGTACCCAAATTTTTTTATATTTACAAGTTAGTACCTAAAATTTTAAAACTTTACAAAAAGGTCCAATGTGGTGTGAGATATTGTTGTTGCTAAGGGTCACAGGGTCAAAACGTGACTCGTCCCTAAGTTGTCTCTACCCGTCCCGATCGCGACCCTTACAGGGTCAACAAATGACCCGTCTCTAATCTGTCCCTGTAGACAAACTGACTCATCCCGACCCTTAGGGACGGGACGGGTCAGTGGGTTTCTGGGGGCAAGCTTTCACCCCTAATGGTAGTGGCGTATCTAGTGGCGCCCCGGGCCACAACTCAGCCCTCCCCTGGATCCAAATCTAGTATAACATTTGTAATTTTCGATTTTAGATATTCATTTCAATGCTTGTCTGATTACGGCCCAGTCTTCTCTGCGGCTTTTTCAAATGTGGCCCAGTGCTCTACTCTATCATGGATTCGCCGCTAATTAATGGACACGTGTTGCTTGCGATGAAATAAAAGGAGTTAAGAGTAAATGGCAATCTGGCATGCAATAGTCAGGTAGAAGCAAGACTTCCTACGGTAACTTGGGTATAATTTTAAGTTAGGTAACTTGATTAGATCTAAACCATCAAAATAAATTATAATTATTTTGAACCGTTGATTAAAAAGGAAAAAAAAGAAAGAAAAAAAATGAATTAACGGCAACGGGCGGTGCCGGTTACTTTTTGTTAGCGGGAGCATTTGTTTCCTTTTTCTAATATTTTTTTGTCATAACTTTCCTTTTCCAATTTTATGTGTCTTGTTTTTCTTTTTCTTTTTTATTATTTAGTTATTGTAATTAATACTCATTACGCAAAGGTTACGAAATATAGTTATTTCTTACGTAACAGTTAAATTAGAAGCATTACGTAAGGCTTTCGTAATGACTTAGCACTTTACGTAACACGAGGTTAATACTCATTACGTAAAGCGACCTTCCATTACGGAAGGTTTCCGTAATGACATTTTACAACTGTTACGTAAAATACACAACCATTACGTAAAGTTTACGAAACGATAGTTAATTCTTACGTAACAGTTAAATCACAAGCATTACGTAAGGCTTCCGTAATGACTTAGCACTTTACGTAATGCGAGGTTACGCTCATTATGTAAAAAGACCCTCCATTACGTAAAGATTACGGAACATAGTTATTTCTTACGTAATAGTCAAATCGGAAGCGTTACGTAAGGTTTCCGTAATCACTTTACACTTTACGTAATGCAATGTTGGTATTCATTACGTAAAACAACCGTCCATTACGTAAGACTTCCGTAATGACCTTTTACAACTGTTACGTAAGGTTACCATACATTACGTAACCATTACGTAATGCGTATTGTATTTTACGTAATGCTACCTGTGAAACCTGCTATAGCAGGTAAAAAAAATCAAGTTACCTAACTTCAAGTTACCTTAGGAAATCCCATCTTCATATTAATTTGAAAATGGCATAGATTGATAAAAATGGATTTCGGTTGACATCGCTATAATTAAATAGCTGTAATACTATGAATTATCTCCCTCTCGATTGAGCATTGATAAAGAAAGAAATAAAATATATCAAAATGTGATGTAATTGTGAACCGGAGCAATGAAAACAAAACAAAACAAAACAAAAATCGGAATCTCGCTACACCGCGGGAAACCAGTCTTTCACCCTGTAAATGCCAAGTCTCAGACTCAAGTCCGCCGGCAGAGCGGGCGGTAGAAATTAATGGGGGATGACCGGACGCGGGGCGTAACAATCCCCGTAATATTTTTGACACTTGTCACCACAATACTTCTTACCGACCCCACAAAACCCCCACTGGCTGCAGCAATCGTACCCAGGAAGGCTGCACTTTTTGTGTTTTCCCTGGATCCCGCAGTTCGCGCTCTTGCCCGCCGGCGGCGCCGCTATCGGCGCTTTGTACGCCAGACCCACCGATGCCACGTCAGCATGATTGGCATCCGCGCTCCTCAACTGTGCTAACAGCGACATTATTATGATCAATGCCGTCGCCACAGCGCGGCCGATGATTGAATAGTGACGGTAAACCTGCAGGTTGGTCGCCATTTCGATAATAATTATTTACTGCTGGCCGGGCCTTGAAATGTATGCTGTGTGTTTGAGTGTTCTTTGGGATTGTGATTTGTGTTGTGAGAGACCGTTTTGAGATTTTATAGGAGTGGAAATTAAGAGGCCGCTGAGAGTGCTCTTAATCAAAATCTTATCTCGATGCTCTGAATTGGCATTTGCTTCTGTCTTCCCATTTCAAGAAAGACTTGTTGTGAAATGCTCCGATTTGGATTTTCAGCTTAGATGTTTACGGGGTTGTTTATTAGATAGTTTCAATGAGAATTTTGTAATATTCCTCTCTAATTTAATCTCCATGAGGAGGACAGGTGTTATCGTTTAAAAACAAAATTGATATAAATTCAGTTTGTATCTATACTTTTTCGCTTAAATTTCTTTAAGCTACAAACTATATTTGTACATTTAATTTCGCAAAATACACTTTCATACTGTAGGAGTGGGCATTCGGTCGGTTCGGTTCAAACCGAACAGATGATTACTGGTACCCCGATGTCTGTCAAAGGTTAAACCGATTCCGAACCGAATAATATTTCAGTTCGGTTTGGTCGAACCGAAATAGTATCAGTTCAGAACGGAAAACCCGAACATCCGATATTTTCTCTACTCTCTCTATTTCTTCATCTCTCTCACAAAATACAAACCCCCATCAAAGCTAATTTACTTCTCTTCCTCCTCTTCCCAGGGGCGGAGCTACATTGTAGCTAGGGTGGGCCCCGGCCCCCCCGGGATTGATCCCGGCCCCTAGGTTCTTAAAGATATTTCGTACAAATTTTAGAATTAGAACATATTCTGTAAATTATATCATCAAATAGTTATGTGGTCTAATGGTAGCCAAGCTTACTTGTGTATTATAGCACATGGGTTCGATCCACATTGGTTACATAATTTTTTTTAATTATTTTCGGCCCCCCCGGTCTCGAGATCCTGGCTCCGCCCCTGCCTCTTCCTTCTTCCCACTGCCGCCGCAACGTCAGAGAACAGACTCCATCAGTCGCCGACGGATCCTCGACGACAGCGAGTCCCTTCTTCTTTTTGGCGTCGCGTTGTGCTCAGTTCCTTCCGACGCGCCCCGAGGAGATTGCGTTCTGCTCCTTTGTCGCCGGGTCGCCTTCTCCCACCACAGCTCTTCCACTCCCGCCGCTTGCATGTCGTTCTTGCCCTTCTGAAATCAAGCATCGGCAGCAACAGCAACCCCCATGGCTCGATCTGATCTCCTTCCACCGGCGCCGCCATGAAACCCAGCTTCCCCACACCCGACACTGCCTTTGAGAAAAGTCAAAAGGTAAGGTTTGTTTTTGGATTGCATGTCAACTTTAGAGATATGATTTCATCAAAAGGGTTCTCGAGAACTCTATCAAAAGGGTCGGGGTTCTTCAAATTTCTAATTAACCCTCTTTTTGTTATTCCCGATCTTTGATTTTGCAGGGTTGGTGGCTTGGTGCTTTGGTAGCTGGCTAGCTAAGATCTGATAGTGGAGGTGGGAGGCGAGTGCCAGAGAAATGGGTTGGGATTAGGGTTTTGTGGGGATTTGGGTTGTGAGAATGTTTGGGCTTTTAGAGTGGAGAGTGTAGTCTGTGGGGGTTGGGCTGAGTATTATAGCAAATTTTGGTTTCTCGGTCGGAATTCGGGTTCGGTTGGACTACCCTGTTTTCCAAAATAACCATTTTTCTCTTCCGATTTCTGAACCGAACAACATTAATTCGGTTTCGGTTCGATTTGAGTTCGGTTAGGTTCAATTTGATTTGGGTTTACCGAACCGGATGCCCACCCCTATTTCATAGCCACAACTCTCACGTTTTTTTTTTAAATTATAAATGGATGCAGAGCATCTCAGCCTTCATTCATAACCAGACGAGGTTCGGAGAGCCCCAAAGTGTCATACAAAATCCAAGATACAAGGGTAGTGTCCGTGGTAGGAAATATGCTATAGCCCAATGGCATCTGATGACCTCTACTAGCAATATAATCAGCACACTTATTACGTTCGTGACAATTATAGCCAAATAAATCAAAATACACTAAATGTTCAGAAATTTGCATGGTAGTATGACAAATTCAACCAATTCCGTTGGAAACTTTGACGGTATTAGTGACGGTGTCAATTTCTCTAACACTCTGCTGAGTAGGATCTAGATCATCTACCACGTCAGTGCCGTATGAGCAAAATTGTACACGCTGGTGACACATCATATGCAGTGTTGTTGAAGTTGTAAAGAAGGAGACAAGACATATGAATGCTTTATGTAATAGTGTCGAACCTTCTTGCAATTGAGTTCTTGTATCTCTATTTCTTGGCTCCTAGGCTTATGTTAATACAGTAGCCGTAGTTTGTTTTTCCTGATGGCAAAGGGTGTTGCCATAAAAGTAACACTAGTTTTTTTATTATTATCTTATATATAAAAGCTAGCTACACTTTTTTCCTAAAGTTACTATTTCAATTTTTGTCTTTTAGTGAAAATGAAAAAACTTGTCATCTTACCCCATCCCTCACACACTCAAATATATTAAAAAAAATCTTTATCATTTGGTCAAAGATATTGTATGTATAACAAATGGGAAGATTGAATCGTTAAGAGGTTTAAACGGTTCAATTTGATTTCAAGAAAATGAAACCCGAGGCTTAAGCGGTTCAATTTGAATTCAAGAAAATGAAACCCAAGGCTTAATTGAATATTGAGTGTTTGTGTATTGGTTGTGATTTTATTTTTATTGTTTTTAGCTTTTTCAGTTTGACCAAACAAAAAACGCTAAGCACAAAAGGTTTGGGACCAAAACTAAAAAACGATAAGATCACCTTATCTGTTAGTTTAGTTGAAATTCAAGAAATTGAATCCGAACTGATAGTCCTATGTATGGCACACTTTGTCATCTTTCATTTTGGTCTTCAGATTATCCAGAATCTTAATTAATTGATTTTTTCATTGTTGCTATGAGGGAAGTAAACATTGATGATGAATTCATTTTCTTTTTATTACAAATTAGGTCAGGTGTCAACTACTCTCGGGAAAACTCTTTGTGTGGTTGGGTTAAGCCATTGAAAATCAGTAATCGCGAATAGGATACCACAGACAGAGGATATATTCAAGTTCTTTAGGTTTGATAAAAATGTAGTAATGAATTAACTGAACTTTAGTGAGGATGAAAGGGTTTGTCATCTTACCCCATCCCTCACATACACTCAAATATATTAAAAGAAAAAGTCTTTATTATTTGATCAAAGTTGTTGTATGTATGACTAGGATGGGAAATTGATTTGTGAAACTAAATCGAATCGAATACAAAAACCAAAAAATTTGAACAAGTAATATCCTTAAAAATGAACTATTAAGAGGCTTAAACAGTTCAATTTGATTTCAAGAAAATGAAACATGAATGAATTTAATAATGAGGAAAATTCATATGCTAATATATGTTGCTCACTATGCACATCTTACTTTCTTTTTCCGATTTACAACGTGGTCTTATTAGTGGTTGTTGGTCATGAAACTTAGTGCTTTATATTGCTTTGGATTTGGTCAATTTGTTCCTCTGTTCAATTGTTAAGTTTTGCTACATATATAAGTGATTGCTACAATTCTATCATTTTGCTTCCATCTTTACTTGATCGGATTTGTGTATCCAACGAGTTAACTGGTTGATAGAACTTGGATCCAACAAATTATATTATGAATGTTCTTTATTTTATCTTAATAAATTGGACTTGCAAGAGACAACGATTAGTGGTGTCTTAAGTTGTATGGACAATGAGATAACAAGAAAATATAATTTTTTTGTTCCCAGTTTGTTTGGACCTACCAAGGTTCTAATAAAGCATGATGATTGTTTCTTACACTTATGTCATGTAAATGTAGAATAAGCTTTTTATCAATTTTTAATTTGTTTTATGTTGTTTGACATCTATTGTGTACTTCATTGTTTTTCTTTCCTTCGTTAGTTTTAAGGAAAGGAGACCAATAAAATGAACTATGATTAGGGGTCTACATGAATCGGGGTGAGTTAGTTTTTAACCCTCTCAACCATGCAACTCATATGCCTTAGGTCAAGTGATGCACTACCCAAATCGAATTATATGACACATAAATCCATGTGTTTCAGGTGATGCGCCGGTTGAATTGGATTGATACTAGACATGTCTATACATTAACCAAATAGGGTTGAACCTCGGTTCATTTTATGTTAATCAAACCAAATTGGTTGGTTATCCAAAACCGAATTGCTTTTATTTTAGCAATTGTAATTGCTGTTGTTGCGATTACTAGAGAACCGAATATTATGATTTAGTGAGGATGAAAGGGTTTGTCATCTTACCCCATCCCTCACATACACTCAAATATATTAAAAGAAAAAGTCTTTATTATTTGATCAAAGTTTTTGTATGTATGACTAGGATGGGAAATTGATTTGTGAAACTAAATCGAATCGAATACAAAAACCAAAAAATTTGAACAAGTAATATCCTTAAAAATGAACTATTAAGAGGCTTAAACAGTTCAATTTGATTTCAAGAAAATGAAACATGAATGAATTTAATAATGAGGAAAATTCATATGCTAATATATGTTGCTCACTATGCACATCTTACTTTCTTTTTCCGATTTACAACGTGGTCTTATTAGTGGTTGTTGGTCATGAAACTTAGTGCTTTATATTGCTTTGGATTTGGTCAATTTGTTCCTCTGTTCAATTGTTAAGTTTTGCTACATATATAAGTGATTGCTACAATTCTATCATTTTGCTTCCATCTTTACTTGATCGGATTTGTGTATCCAACGAGTTAACTGGTTGATAGAACTTGGATCCAACAAATTATATTATGAATGTTCTTTATTTTATCTTAATAAATTGGACTTGCAAGAGACAACGATTAGTGGTGTCTTAAGTTGTATGGACAATGAGATAACAAGAAAATATAATTTTTTTGTTCCCAGTTTGTTTGGACCTACCAAGGTTCTAATAAAGCATGATGATTGTTTCTTACACTTATGTCATGTAAATGTAGAATAAGCTTTTTATCAATTTTTAATTTGTTTTATGTTGTTTGACATCTATTGTGTACTTCATTGTTTTTCTTTCCTTCGTTAGTTTTAAGGAAAGGAGACCAATAAAATGAACTATGATTAGGGGTCTACATGAATCGGGGTGAGTTAGTTTTTAACCCTCTCAACCATGCAACTCATATGCCTTAGGTCAAGTGATGCACTACCCAAATCGAATTATATGACACATAAATCCATGTGTTTCAGGTGATGCGCCGGTTGAATTGGATTGATACTAGACATGTCTATACATTAACCAAATAGGGTTGAACCTCGGTTCATTTTATGTTAATCAAACCAAATTGGTTGGTTATCCAAAACCGAATTGCTTTTATTTTAACAATTGTAATTGCTGTTGTTGCGATTACTAGAGAACCGAATATTATGATTTTTGGTTATGTTGCGGTTAACTGCGTTCAACCAATTAACCTATTTTGTCATTCTTTTTGGTTTAGGTTACCTAATGGGGTAGGCCATTTGGCTTTGGGGTAGTTTAATTTTGCGATTATATGGGAATTTTGTTTTGCAGTTTGGTGTGCAGTTACACCAAACACCAAAGATTATCTAAAACCAAATCTGCAACTATTCTATTCCTTCATTTTATTGTTCTCGATTAACTATTTATCGTAAAATTCGAATCAGACTTCGGTTAACTTGCATGACCATAACCAAAATTTTCTACCCTATAACCAAATACTCCCTGCGGCGTAGCCGCGGGTATTGATTCTAGTATGAAATAGAAGCTCTAACCAGTAACCATTCATTAAAAAGGGAAATAAAAGAAAAAGAAAGTCGAGCTGTTGTAAACAAGAAAGTTCAAAAACTTATTCACCATGTAAAATACATGTTTTCATCACCTCATTTCATGGAATTTTTCACATTGAGTACTGCATAATTTCTACCATATTGACTTGAATTTTCTTGGTAATCACTCAAAGTAACGATTAGTGGTCTATGGGGATAGTTTTTATAATTTTTATGCCTTTTAAGTAGACCAATTCAGTCAATATATCAAGTCAATATATCTTGCAGGCAAACTTAATGGCGATAACAAATTAAACCAAACACTGAAAAATACATTTATTCCGTGCGTGCAGTGCCCAACTGGGCAACTGCATAAAGCTAGCACGAGTTGCAAATTGTAGGTCTGAGGAACATTAAGGAAAAAAGAAAAGCACAAACACACACAAACTTTTATATCATAATAATTAATCTTACACAACTTCTTCTCTTTGGATTTTAATCTTCCAAGTTAATTATCATTCTTATTATATATTGCGCATCAGCACCCACGGCAGTTTTTGCCGCCGCCGTCCTTGCCGGACTTGGGTTCGTGGTAACCCTCCGAATTTGTGCGAGCTGGTGCTTTAGCGACGGTTAAGGAGTCTTGGCCGCCGCTGTTGGGGGCCGTGAGACGGCAGGTAGCTCCAATGCATTGCTGAGCATAAACGACGGCGGATGGATGCCCTGCAATTGCAACGAGTAGTATGCCGAGAAGAAGCATAATATTGATGACCAACTTCTTCATAGCTGTTTTTGATCTTGTGAGATAATTTCTTGGCTATTTTTGTGTATGTTGTGGTGAGCGAGGGAATGTGGGGTTTATATATACTGGATATGACGGTGCCGTAACGATATGGCTGTTTTGGTTGATGGGCTCGCATAGGCTGACAGCCTGACACAGGTGTCGATTTTGATGAGTTGGTATTTCGGCTCTTTGCGGTTTGGCTCCATGAATTTCCGGATATTCATTGGCAATAGTCACAAACTATGACATCTACCCAAAACAGTCACTTGACTTGCCATTTGTTCGGAATTAAGTTATTAAAATCGTAAGTTTTAAGTTTTAAAGTATGATTTTAACTACATTAGTAATTGTTACGGTAATTGTCGTATGTTTATCTTGTTAATGGGTTGTTTTTCAACTACATTAAATCTGAACACCAATTGAATCTGAAAGCTAAAGCCGAAATCAAGATGAGAAAATTAATTATACTATTGAAGCACATGTTTGTAACGAGTTCATAGCATAAGGATTATATTTAGGATGTGTAATCCAAATTTTGAATATAGGGATGTGTTCGAAATCTATTCATAATAAAGGGGAACATAAAGTTGCACTAACCAAGTCAGGAAAATTATAGGAGATTATTAGTGTAAAAAAAAACCCCAAAAAACTTAGATAGCAAAAGGTTGTTATAAAAAAACATAGGACTTTCCAAAAATCAGCATATACGAAACGTGCTAGGAACTAGGAAGGCCACCAACTCTCTACTAGTGGGTTTGGGATAGGGTTAGTAACCAATGATTACTGACCTATCAGTAAATACACGGGAACCGTAGATCTGGGGATGGAGCAATTGGGTGGTTGGCTGGACGCGGAGGTGGGGAGGGGCATTTTTGTCTGTTTTTGTATTTTTTTTATTTATTCCGCATTTCAATGCTGACTTTTCAATGAAAGAGAAAAAATAACATTTTCTCTGCCACTTTATTTTCTTCTTTTTCTCTTCCTTCTCTCTTCCTTTTTCCAATATCTTTTCAGATCCTTTCTCTATTCCTTCTCTCTTACTTTTTCTCTCACAATCTTCTTTTCAAATCTAGATCTGCTCTCTTCCATCTTTATTTTTTTCTCTAGAATCGACTAATAAAAATTGAAGTCACCCTCTTTAATTGCGTTTCTTCTCTTCATCAACTCGTTGGCTTTAATTTCGATCTTTCTCCTTTTTTGGCGTTTGGTGTTCTTTGGTTGTGGATGAAATGAGATGAGACAGAAGACAAGTTTTTTTTTCTCTCCCTCCTTTTGTTTTTTTCCCTTTCTTTTAGGTAATATATATATATTGGTATTACCACACTATACCATATGGTATTATGTGGTAACGAAATATATATTGGTATTACCACTCTATACCGTATGGTATTACCACACTATACCATATGGTATTGGGTGGTAACGAAATATATATTGATATTACCACACTATACCATATGGTATTGGGTGATAACGAAATCTATATTGGTATTACCACTCTATACCATATGGTATTGGGTGGTAACGAAATATATTACCACACTATACCATATGGTATTGGGTGGTAACGAAATATATATTAATATTACCACTCTATACCATATGGTATTACCACTCTATACCATATGGTATTGGGTGGTAACGAAATATATATTGATATTACCACACTATACCATATGGTATTGGGTGGTAACGAAATATATATTAGTATTACCACTCTATACCATATGGTATTACCACTCTATACCATATGGTATTGGGTGGTAACGAAATATATATTGATATTACCACACTATACCATATGGTATTGGGTGGTAACGAAATATATATTGATATTACCACACTATACCATATGGTAGTAACGAAATATATATTCATGTGGCAAAAAATTTCATACCATATGGTATGCTCTTATTTAATACCAGTCAATACCATATGGTACAGTCAATATCATATGGTATAGACTGGTAATAACTGACAAATTTTTTTGTGTCCAAAAAATATCAAAGTGGATATCATTTTGAAGAGCACAATTAATCTGATCTAACTATGCAAAAAAATTAAATTTCGACTTAAAACGAGTGAGAAATCGTCCGTTAAAGATTAAGGGAAGGAAAATTAAATGTTTTGCGAGGAGAGAGAAGGAGGCGCTGATGTGGTACGGTCAAAAGTCAGCCTCTGCAATAAATAGGAGAAAGTGCAATTTTACTGTACTGCCCTTTTCACATTTAATTTAAATAAAAAAAGTGTATGACACGTGGGGACCATAGAAGGGGTTACTGATGGGTTACTGACCCATCAGTTACTGACCCGATCTGGACCCCTACTAGAGGAAATTCAAATTATACAAATCCTTTCCGAAAGAACTACACTACAAGGCTAGTAGCTACTGCTCGTTGAGCCAGTCGTAACAGCAACACCACTGCTAAATTGCTCGAAACTCAGATTCTCAGCAAATGCCGTCGTGTCTACCCAACACTATATAGACTTTCCTCGCCAATACCCTGCCCATTCTAATTTTCTCAGCCTCTCCGCATAGATAGGAAGGGCCATTTAGTCTTTCTGCATCTCATCTATTGTTTTGTGGGCTTGACCCATATCAACTGAAAGTCATTTTACTAAACGCAACTAAAGTAATCAAATAGCTTATTTTTATCCATTCCAATAATTAAAAGAGGAGTACATTCTTCGTCCAAAATTATATTATTGAAGAACCTGATTATCTTATAGACATATATAGCACGTTAGATAAGGAAAAAAAAATAATTAAGAGATTGTTTCTCTTGGGTGGGAAACCTGGACTAACAATGTTGGACAAAAACTAATTAAGTATCGATTGGTTTCGGTGATAGTTAAATAGATGCATTGTCATCAATCCATGCATAGTAATATATATGTATATATAAAAATTGGTATATTGTAGTATACATCGTTTGGTTTTTGTGATAGTTGTTGTGTTATTTAAATAAGTTTTATTACTTTTTGGTTGAAACGTCACTTTTACTCGTTCTTTTTAATATAAAAATGTAGGCACATAGTTGGAAGAAAAAATAATACAACAATCTCAATCAAACAATCTCAACAATCTCACAAAAAACTTGAGATTTAACTATCACTCATTTTGAGTGATAGTTGGGTCAAATTAAGCAAACAATGCATGTATTGTTTGTGCAGAAAATTAAAAAAAAATGATGCATGGTGGTGTATATTTTAATTATTCAAAATTCCTAGGTTAAATCTCAAAATTATAGTATGAGAATTTAATGTTACTTATAGCATATTGATCGTAACATTGAAAATCCTTTATATGGATTGACTGATATTTTATGGATTATGATAATCATTAGACGCAAATCTTTTGACTAATGCTCAATAGAATGATAAGAAACATCAATCTATATAGGGTGATAACCCTCCACAAGAGGTCTAAACTAAAATCCATCAATAGTATGATCTTACCTTGACTGAGAAATTTTTGACTCAAAAGTATATGTGAAGGAATTATTAAAGCACAAGCAGCCAAAACTTTCCAAAAAACGAAAATCACTGTTCATTACAAAAAAAATCGCCTACACTGTTCACAAGGAGGCTAGGTGATTCTCTGCGGTCGGACTCACGTGAGCTCATGGGTATTTAACTTGGGCGAACCAAGCGTAGCCGTTGATATAAATTTTTGGTCGTCAGATAAATGAGCGCACCAAAAAAACAGCTGCTCTTGATGGGTAACCTTTTTAAAAAAAACTTTGGTGGGGTTCCCGATTCTTCTTTTTTCCCACCTCCCAAAGTCGAACGACTTTCATCACAAACCCTCAAAAAAAAAAAAAAAACCTTCTTCCCTTCTCTCTCCTCTCTCTCCAAGCTCCCTCAGGCTCAACCACGACACGCCGACGAACAACGTCTGCGGAGATCCAGCCTCCTCACTTCTCAGTCTCCCAATTCATTTTCACATCCCAGTCTCAATCTTCAATCCCAAGCTCCATGTCTTCTAAATAACTCTCCAGCGACGAGCACCACTGAACGATGCCCGATTTTCCCCTCTCTCTCACCTCCATGAACCGGCTGAACATCACACTGGCGGGAGACGGTGGCGACTATCCGGCGAAGCGAACGCCGACGATTGCATTAATTAGTGTACTTCTGATGCATTTGTGTGGACCGGGCATGGGCGGGTAGAGCGGGTCTACCTCTTATTATAATATTCTTTCGGTTTATTAGTTTATTGTCGAATTAGTATTCGGATTATTATTCTTATTTAGTCGGTAATTCTAGTAAGCGTAGGACTAGGTTAGGGTTACCATGTTTAAGGAGGATTAGGTTATGGAGACTCTCCTATAAAAATGTACTTAACCTTGCGTTTTATTTATCGAAGAAGAATAAATCTCAGTATTTTCAGTTTCTTTTAGTTTTCGTATTTCTAGTTCCCGACGCGTGAGGCTGTCACGCGTCAATTGGTATCAGAGCCCGGTTTCGACAAAGAACCGAGACCACGATGCCTCCCAAGAAAAACACCGCCGCCTCGCAGGACGTGGGCGATGATGACGGCAGCGGCCAGGCGAGCCGAGAGCTGGCGGAAATAAGGGCAAGAGCGGAGACCCTCGATCGCCGCCTCCGAGCGACCGAGAAGGAACTCGGACTCATCAGGAGCACGACGGGGAATCTGGAGAGGGGCCAGGCGACGCTGCAGGTGGTTGTGGAGGAAATCCGATCGGGATATCAGGCTGGGTATGAAACCCTAGCGAAACGGTAGGCTGAGGCCGATGCGAAGCTCGATCGCATCACCAGCGGTCAGGAAAAGCTCCGAGCGAGCAACGAGAGGATCCAGGCAACGATCGCTCAGCTCGCGGAGATGATTGCAGGGATGGGGAATCGCGAACCAGCTAGACGGACTGTCGATCTGATCCCGACAGTCGATAAACTCAAGGGGACGCTGGCGGTGACCGAAGAGGAGAGGGGAAGCTCATCCCCACTGCCTGTGACCCCGAATACCACGCCACCTCGGGGAGCACAGGGCGGCGAGCTGCTGAAAACTCGGGATCATGCGATCCAGGCCCTGGGCGGCGCATGGGGGAGTTTGGCGATGGACACCGGAGACTACCGGCCACCGTCGGGACTGCCGACGGGTATAGGTGGCGGTCGCAGTGGGAGCGCCGGAGGAACAGGGATGGGGGCGAGCGGCTCGGGCCCCCGCCGACCGGAGCAGGATGGGCAGAGGGAGCTCGGCGGGTTCGCCGCAGGCGCAGCAGGTGGAGGTCGGACCATGGACTGGGGCTCGTCTGAAGTCGGGCCGAACCGCGAGGCCAAGAAGCCCAGGGAAGCTGACCGGGTCGAGCTAAGCTAACCGAACTTGGGGCTGTGGGTCCCGGGCGATCGGAGGCGAGAGGAGAAGCCGCGGCGGCTCTGTTCAAGGGGCGGCAGGCGACTATTGAGTTCCCACGCTTCACGGGTCATGAAGATCCATCCGGTTGGATGTCGAGGGTGGAGAAGTACTTCAAGTACCAGGGAATCTCGGAGGAGCTAAAGGTGGCCCTGGCTTCATTCCATCTAGAAGGTGACGCCAACCAATGGGTTATGTGGTTGGAGGAGGAGTTCGAGCAGAGCGGGAAGGAGATATGGTGGGAGGACTTCCGTGATGAATTCTGGAAACGGTATGGGGCCTCGGAGAAAGCTGCGGGACATGAGGCGCTGGCGAAAATCAAACAGACAGGCACCGTGGAGGACTACCAGCAGACGTTTGAGAAGTTGCTCAATCGCTGCCGTGGGTGGGGAAAGGAGGCGATCATGGGGACCTACATGGGCGGTCTAAAGCCGGAAATTTCGGCCTACATCCGCGCTTTTAACCCGCAAAATACCGGGGATGCATACCGGTTGGCCAAGATTCAAGAAGAAGAGATGCGGGTCGAGAAGGCGGCAATGGGAGCTGTTGCACGGGGAGTGTCAACGGCGCCAAAGGGGAGTTCCGGCCATCCCCCACCACCTGCTGCTACAGCCACGCTAGTGCCGCCCCCGGTGGCGGAACGAGGACCACCCCAGCAAACCCGCCAAGTCATTCGCAACCTGACACCAGAGGAGGCTGCCAGGCGTAGGAGAGATGGGCTCTGCTACAACTGTGACGAACGATTCACCTATGGTCATCGCTGTGCTAATAACCATGTGTACGTCATGATCGGGGACTTCGGATCGGCTGGAGAGGATGGGGTTGAGCTGCAGCCTCGGGACGAGGCTTTCGAAAGGAGGGAGGATTGATGCATTTGTGCTTACCGGGCATGGACGGGTCTACCTCTTATTATAATATTCTTTCGGTTTATTAGTTTATTGTCGGATTAGTATTCGGATTATTATTCTTATTTAGTCGGTAATTCTAGTAAGCGTAGGACTAGGTTAGGGTTACCATGTTTAAGGAGGATTAGGTTATGGAGACTCTCCTATAGATATGTACTTAACCTTGCGTTTTATTTATTGAAGAAGAATAAACCTCAGTATTTTCAGTTTCTTTTAGTTTTCGTATTTCTAGCTAAAGTTAGACCCCATATCCGATTCTGTTTGTTAGATTAGAAAGAACTGCTTACGACGATTCGTTGACCTGTTAAAGAACGAGCAAATTGGCTGGAAACTTTGAACACCAGGGGGTCGTTTGGATCAGAGATTTAGGGGCAGGATTTTTTAAAAATCTCTCATTCTGTAGGATTTTGGCAGAATTATGCGTTTGGGAATATTAGGGATTATGAGCGAAAGAGATTTTAAAATTCCTCATATCCAGGTTTTTGAAATAGCTGATGGACCCCGAGTATTTTAAAATCTCTCATTTCTGTTTTTATTCTTCCAACCTTATCCTTCCCTTCTTCCCCTATTCCCGGTGGCTGTCGTTCCTCCCTAAACTTTTATTCCGCCGCCGACTAATCAATTCACAATAGCCAGCGTTACAAGACGACAGGACTAGCGAGCTTCCCAGTGGCTCATCTGAATCGTACGATGGCCGCGATTCCTTCCTAAGCTGTTACTCCGCCGTCGACCAACCAATTCTCAGGGCTGGTGTTACAGAACGTGCGGCGGCGACGATTACTCTCCAACAGGGCAAAAGCCCACACACCCATCCGGCCGCAGCTTAGCATGATGGCATCGTCGTCGCTCCATCGCTTCATTCTCAGGGCGATTCTTCTTCTCCAGCTCTCTCAAATTATCCCCTGGCAGTAGCTACCTTCCTAGCTTCGGTTCCCCACCGATTTCGCTGCCATCAGTCATCGATTTTGCTACTACCAGTAACAGCAGCAATAGGTTGATGACGATGATGATATATGCGGCGCGGAGGATGATAAATGGGGATTGGGATCTGGATCGACAATTGAGTTTGTGGTTTAAGATTGGGGATGGCCGATTGAAAAGAGTAGAGAGAGGAGAGAAAAAGGGGATTCTTCATCGTTTGACGGCCTGGGGAGAACAACGATGGCGATTAAGGAAGAAGAACAAGTTGCTGATTTTTCAACTTGGAAAACGAAGCATCAGTTCAAATCTGGGTTTTTGGTTGCGATGAAGAAAGAAATTAGGAAGAAGAGGTTTAGGGCAAAATTGCAATTTCGTTTTATCATTGAAAATGCTTAATTATAAACAAACAAGTTATTTGGTTTAAATCTCTCATTTAAATTTCTTGGATTTTTAAATAAGGAATTTGGACACAAATCCCTCATAATCCAAGTTCTTAATCCAAACGACCCCCAGAGGAGAATGGGTGTTTTATTAATCAACGTTATTATTTGAATTGCAGGGGATATGGACATTGATAATGATACTTCCTCAAAATCCGTCATTGGTACCATTGGAAATGCGGACTCTTACCAATTGTTGGATGCCAAAGGTTATAACAGGTTGGTTGATCATCTTTGTTTCTATTTTCCAACTGGAAAAGCTTCATTTAGATTTTTATGGTGGTTTGTCTTCTCATAGGAAAGTGATGTATGTTTTCGTTGAATTCAGTATTAAGTTTGTCCACTTGGTAGGTATCCTTAACCATTTAATCTATATTCTAATATTTCAGCATGTTGAGATTAGGGCTGAAAATTTGTCTGTCCCGTCCCTGTCCCTGTCTGACCCGTATTTGAAGGGTCAAGATGTATAACCGTCCCGTCCCGTCCCTATCTCCTTCTTGACCCTGTCTGACCCTCAAGTGTTGGGACGGGACGGGCCGGGTCAGTGGGTCGACCCTAATCAACACACTACTTTTTTACAAATTACGTTTTGGTACCCAAAATTATTTTTTCTTACAATTTAGTACCTAAAATTTATTTTTTTTACAAATAAGTCCATAAATTTTGATGGTAAAATTACGTTTTGGTACCCAAAATTTTTTATTTTTACAAATTAGTACCTAACTTTTAAAAATTTACAAAAAGGTCCAATGAAGTATGAGATATTTGTTGTTGCTAAGGGTCACAGGGTCAAAACGTGACTCGTCCCTAAGTTGTCCCGACCCGTCCCGACCCTTACAGGGTCAACAAATAACCCGTCTCTAATCTGTCCCTGTAGACAAACTGACCCGTCCCGACCCTTAGGGACGGGACGGGTCGGGACGTGTCAGTGGGTCTTCCGGGACAAGCTTTCACCCCTAGTTGAGATACCTATGAGGTTTCACCAAGTAAGAAAGGCAACATGGGTGTAGAGAGATTCTCTTAACTAGGTAAATGATTCATCGCCCTTCTATATCGTAAACCAGATAATAGGCCTTTGCAATGTCAGGCAATGCGTGCAATATGATTATTGTTAAGCAAAAATTTAGCTGTGTAAGACTAGGACTGGCCTCAGTAGTCATAACCAAACATGCTACTATATGGAAAATAAGCATTGATTGTTCAGTTTTAACATCTAGAAACGGAAGCCATAGTCATGCATGATCTTAGTGTCCCCTGTAGAAGAGGTATTATGTTGCTGATTTGAGATAATACCACCTCTGGTTGTTTAACTCATATTTCTCATGCAAGTTTTCCTTTTAGTTTAAAGCGTTACGAAATCTTGCAGTTATCCCAAGTGAGATTACCGAACTACCTCCTTCCTATATGTCAAATATCCTCTGTTCTGCTTCGTTTATGTTCCAGGAAGCTTTCTTGCACATGATATTAATTCAACAGGGACTGAGCCAAAACTGCACTTCGAGTTGGATTTTTGGATTCAAATCATTCACATGTTTCAAAATTGAACCACTAACTGTTGCGTCATCCTTTCGACCTGCTATGTCTAATGTTTGTCTTTCTATAGGAAATTGTACTTCCAATTCAGAATGCTTTTTTATCTTCTAAATTGATATACACCTTGTTGACAAATCAAGCCAGTCAATAATCTTAAATCAAGAAAAGAGATCGTAGGTGGAGCAGCATTTGGAAAGAAATATGAACAAGGGGAAAGCAGATTTGGAAAATCGGAAGGAGTGATTGAGACAAGGAGTTCCAGGAAAGAATTCAAAAGAAAAGACCTACTATACTTGGAAGACAACGGCTAACCTGCAAGGAGTACAAATACTCAGCTCCAGATCAAGAAGAACACACTTTTCAAGAGATCAAGTTACACAGGAAACGTTAGAGTGATAGCGAGTGTAATTGATAGTGAAAAGGGGGTTCTAGCATTGATTCAGGAGTGAAACAGTGTTAGGGAAAAGAGGTGTTGGAAAACACAGAAGCTGGATAGCTTGGGATTGGGTTCATAGAGAGAAATCGTGGTCATCCATCCAGGATTGGTTTGGGTGATCTCATAGAACGCATAACTGTCAACATATCAAGAGCGACATATCTAGTGGATCGTTGGAAGTCACAAATCGTGATTCTCCAACCGTGGAGTAGTCAGTATTGGGATTCATTTTCTCCCAATACTGGAAACCACGTAAAAACTGAGCTTGTGTCTTTTACTTCAGTATAATATCTCTGTTTGGTTTGCTTCTCTGTTTTGCAGGCACAGGGGAGCTCAAGTCTGCTCTGAAAACTCAGACGCTTGCAAAGGAAGAAGAAGGTCGCGAGTAGAGTAAATTTGAAACGATCCGTTTCACTAATAAGAAGAGTTGGGCAGGCCAACAATTGAGTGGGCCTGTGCATTCGAGCCCAACTAAAAGAGAGTGATCTCTCAGTCTACTAACACTTACACGAATTTGGTTCAACTCTGTTTGCGATTCAGCAACTTTATTTTTCATTCTCATTCGATCTCCCCAAAAGGGAATTTAGGGTTCACAGGAACAAAATCACCAGATCGAGAAGAAGGCGTCTCGCGCTCGACGCTGCTAACAGGTGGTATCAGAGCGCCGTTACCAGTTGAATAAAAGGGTTTCACAGCCTCTGGAAGATCCAAGGATGGCATCTGGGTCCTCAAGCAGCGCGCCACTGTATCTCGCAGATGGGTTTTCACAGAACCGACCTCCAAGGTTCGAAGGGGTAAATTACGGATATTGGAAAAACAGGATGGAGCTATTCGTCGGATCTACAGACCCTAAGTTATGGGCCAGAGTGATCAAGGGTCCTCATGAACTCAAGGATGATCAAGAGAAATGGTCAGAAGAAGATTTCGAGAAGTTTCAACAAAATTGCAAGGCGACGAATCTGATGTACTGTGCATTGGGACCAGAGGAGTATCACAAAGTGGCTGGATGCAAGACGGCCAAGGAAATCTGGGACAAGTTGCAGGTCACCTATGAAGGTACTTCCCAGGTCAAAATTTCTCGTATAAATGCCTTGAAACATCAGTTTGAGCTGTTCAAAATGGAGGATGGTGAGACGATCAGGCAAATGTACGAAAGGTTCACCAACATTGTGAATAGTTTGGAGAATTTAGGAAAAACTTACGAGAGTGGTGATTTGGTGAGGAAGATCTTGTGGTGTCTGCCTGAGAAGTGGACTCCTAAAGTCACAGCAATAGAAGAAGCGAAGAATCTGGAAATATTAGCTGTAGACGAGTTGATAGGGTCACTAGCTACGCACGAAGAAAAATTGGCAAAGGCAGGGCACGAGAAGGAAATCACAGATAAAGGAAAAAGAGGAGTGGCATTTAAGGCAACTAGCCTTATTGATGATCCTGAAGAACTTGAGGAGATGGAGGACGAAGAACTGGCACTATTGAGCAAACAGATAAGCAGGTTACTGAGGATTAGAAGAGAAAAGAAACAAGGTGGATATGGAAACAAGCCCAGAGACTCTGACAAAAATGATGGAGGAATTAAAGGTGCTCAAGGTAGAAACTTCACAAGAATTCGAGGAGAATCAAGTTCAGTAACCAAGGGGGTAAACTCGACAGGTTGTTTCAAGTGTGGCAGAATGGGGCACATCAAAGCTGAGTGTCCTCAACTGAAGAAAGAAAGAGCCTTAGCAGCTACATGGAGCTGTAGTGAAGATGAGGATGAAGAAGATGACGAAGTAACGGTTCACAAATCCTATATGGCGATTGCTGATCAAGTGGAAGAAGAAATTGAAGAACCGGCTTCTCCTGTATCCTTGACTCAGGTAAGATCTGCTCAACTAGATCAAGTATATAATTCTGATGATGAGCTATTAGGTGAAATTATCAATGATATTCAAACAGAATTTGAAAATGTGAAAAACAAATATAGTAAACTGAAGAAGGAAAATCAAGTAAATTTACTCAGATTAACAGAACTTGAATTGGAACTAGTATCGAGTAAAGCAAGAGAAAATACACTCAATGACAACTTAGTAATGATGAAGATAGAAAAGGAAAAATGTCAAACGGAGTGTGCTAAGCTTAAAAGAGAACTATACAAAAAGGAGAGATTGCATAAGTCTGAAAAACGGTTAGACATTAATCAAGGAATGATGGAATGTTACTACTGTCATTCTTTTGGTCACAAAATTAGGGACTGCAGAAAGAGACTTAGATCTGAATCCATGAAACACGGGCATTCACGTTGGTCTCAGGGTTTAACTAAACAAGTCTGGGTAGTTAAATCAGAAGTTGAAAAGAATGGTTCACTCAAATGTGATCAGTATGAACAATGTTATGATTCAAGAAACTCAAATGCACCCAAGAAGATCTGGGTCTGCAAAACAAAATGAATTCTGTGTTTGCAGAGTTGCCTTCAAGTGAGCATGGAGGTGACTAAATGGATTATGGATAGTGGATGCTCACATCATATGACAGGTAATAAACATCTTTTCTCAACTCTTAAATCAGGAAACTATGGTAAAGTTTATTTTGGGGATAACAATTCTGCTGAAATAATTGGTAAAGGTCAAGTAGGAAGTAGTCCTTGTATAAAGAATGTAATGCTAGTGGAAGGCTTGAAACATAATCTAATATCCATTAGTCAGATGTGTGGGAAGGATAATCGGGTCATCTTTGAGTCAAATTGTTGCTATGTGGAAAACATGAAAAACAGACAAATCTTATTTACAGGTAAAAGAAGTGGAAAAATTTATACCATTGATCTAAACGACAAGAGTAGTTTCAATGAAATGTGTTTGGTTAGTATGGAAACCAGTGAACAACAAGACTGGCATAGGAGATTAGGTCATGTTAATGTTGCTGTTTTAGCTAAGCTGGCCAGAATGAATTTAGTTAGGGGATTACCAAAAATCAACGAGAAGAAGGACTTCTTCTGTGATGCTTGTGCTCAGGGAAAACAAACCAAGTCCAGTTTCAAGAGTAAAACAGTCATGTCCACGTCTAGAGTCTTGGAACTGCTTCATCTAGACTTGTTTGGGCCGGCAAATATTGCTAGCTATGGTGGAAAACTATATGCATTTGTCATTGTAGATGACTACTCTAGGTTTACATGGGTAATGTTTCTGGCTAAAAAGGATGAGGCCTTTGAGCAATTTAAAATATTCATTAAAAAGGTTGAAAATGAAAAATTGAGTCAGATTGTAAGCATTAGAAGTGATCACGGTGGGGAATTCTGTTCTGACATGTTTGAGAAACTGTGTAATGACTCAGGAATCTCTCATAATTTCTCTGCACCAAGAACTCCCCAGCAGAATGGTGTGGTGGAACGAAAAAACAGAACTCTAATTAATATTGCTCGTACCATGCTTCATGATTACAATCTACCTAAGTACTTTTGGGCGGAGGCAGTTAATACAGCTTGCTATGTAACCAATCGAGCTTTAATTAGATCAAAATTGAATAAAACCCCCTATGAAATTTGGAAGGGAAGAAGGCCTAACTTAGGATACTTCCATCCTTTTGGATGTAAATGCTTTGCCCTAAACACTAAAGATAATCTAGGAAAATTCGATGCTAGATCCGATGAATCAGTATTTCTAGGGTATTCTAACTCTAGTAAGGCTTACAGAATCTTTAATAAGCGGACCCTCAAGGTTGAGGAGTCCGCCAACGTGATATTTGATGAAGGTGTTATTGAGTGTACAGATGTTTTTGATGACAATGAGGACTTTGGACTTGGGAACAGCATTACTCAAAGTAAAGCACGAGTAGCAGAAGAGACTCAGGACAGTGGCACCAAGCAACCATCTTCGGATGAAAAGGAAGTAACAGCCTCGGATCAGTCTGTTGAAACAGAGGCCAACATGAAAGTTGGATCAGAGGGAACAGTAATACAACCTCCCCCTCATATAGTGAAACGACATCCTCCCAGCCAGATCATTGGGGGAATAGACCAAGGTATGACAACTCGATCAAAAACTCTGCCCTCTTTAGTAGCATTTGTATCATTAATCGAACCTAAAAATATAGAAGAAGCTCTCCAGGATGAATTCTGGACAGCATCAATGTTTGAAGAAATGAACCAGTTTGAACGTGCTAATGTATGGGAGTTAGTGCCTAAACCAGAAAATCGAGTCATAATTGGAACAAAATGGATTTATAAGAACAAGTCTGATGAAATAGGTACTGTGGTTAGAAACAAATCTCGTTTAGTGGCTCAAGGATACTGTCAGGAAGAGGGTATAGACTTTGAGGAGACATTTGCTCCAGTAGCCAGATTAGAAGCAATTCGTATGCTTTGTGCATTTGCTAGTTCAAAAGGATTTAAACTATTTCAGATGGATGTGAAAAGTGCTTTTCTGAATGGAGATCTAAAGGAAGAGGTTTATGTGTCACAACCCCCAGGTTTTGAAAACCACAGTTATCCTAATCATGTATATAAGTTAAAAAAGGCTTTGTATGGGTTAAAACAGGCTCCTAGAGCCTGGTATGATAAATTAAGTTCCTTCTTGTTGGAAAATGGCTTTAGAAGAGGCAAAGTGGACAAAACATTATTTATTAAACATGATGAGGAACACATTCTGCTAGTTCAAGTGTACGTAGATGATATTATTTTCGGGTCATCAAGTGAAAAACTGTGCAAAGAATTTGAAGTAAAAATGAAGAGTGCCTTCGAGATGAGTTTAATGGGGGAATTGAATTTCTTTCTAGGTCTTCAAATAAAACAAACGCCTGCTGGAATTTTCATCTGTCAAACCAAATATATTCAAAACATGTTGAAACGGTTTGATTTAGGTAATTTAAAGTCTGCTGTAACCCCCATGGCAGCAAACACTAAGCTTGATAAGGATGATTCTGGAATTCCAGTTAATGATAGATTATTCAGAGGTATGATAGGGTCCCTGCTGTACCTAACTGCTAGTCGACCTGACATTATGTACAGTGTTTGTGTTTGTGCTAGATTTCAAAGTTCACCTAAACAGAGTCATTTGAGTGCAGTTAAACGAATCTTTAGATACTTGAGTGGTACTTCTGATCTCGGGTTGTGGTACTCTCATGAATCGAGTTTAGAGCTCCTAGGCTACTCTGATGCAGATTATGCGGGGTGTGTGGTAGACAGAAAGAGTACTTCAGGAACCTGTCAGTTCCTAGGTACCTCTTTGGTATCATGGTTCAGTAAGAAGCAAAATTCTGTCGCCTTGTCAACAGCAGAAGCTGAGTACGTTGCAGCAGGCTGCTGCTGTACTCAGATTCTCTGGATGAAGCATCAGCTTCAGGACTATGGTCTGCTCCCTAGTACTGTACCTGTGCTGTGTGACAACACAAGCTCAATCAATATGACCAAAAACCCTGTGCAACATTCTCGAACAAAACATATTGATATTCGCTATCATTTTATTCGAGATCTGGTAGAAGAAGGGCAAATAGGACTAGAATTTGTTCCAACTTCATGTCAATGGGCTGATATATTCACCAAGCCCTTGAGCTCAGAATCCTTCATTCGCATCCGTCGTGAATTAGGGTTATTCACATTACACGATCTAGCTCACCTGTCGACCTTGCACTAGAAAGTATCTAGTTGATCTGAGTTACCTTCTTTGTCTCGATTCCTTAGAGAACTTAGGATCAAGTTTTCCCTAAATCAGTGAACTAATATACCTTCCTCAATAACTCTTCCCACGATTCCTGGAATTCTTCCGGATCAAGTTTCTTTGATTCCTTATTCAGTCTGACCTTCCCTGAATAAACTCACTCTTGCAACTTAAAAGCAGAACAGACTCGCAACCTAGTCCACATCTACTGTCTGCAATCTAAAAGCTCTCATGGCTGCCCCAAACCAACACATAGCCTCTCTTCGCCTAGCTCAAGCCGCCATTTTCAATGGCAAGGGCTTTGAAGATGCAGCGGGATATGCTCGCTATCTTCATCACTTTCAAGATCGTACCCTGCTTCCATCTATCACTCTTGATCCCTCCAGATTCAATAGGTATGGGATGGATGTTCCACGCCTAATCAGCACTATTGGATGGGGGGATATCCTTCCAAATCGCAATTTTGGGTTCCGACCTGAGGCAGTTCGAATGTTTTATGCCAATATGAAGCCGTGTCTTCATATCTCTCCCCCGTGCTTTACAACGATAGTATACAACTATCTGATCACCATCAATGTGGAATTACTATCTCTGCTGCTTGGAATTCCCATTGCGGGAGCTGAAGTCATGAATGAATCAGACTTTCATTCAGTCGATTTCAATGAAGGAGATGCTATGCGATTGTATACTCGCGACACTGGTCGCTACTATCCTTCTGAGTTTCATGCTGGGCGACTCCCAGATGATCTTAAAGTGATGCACTTCTACATAACTCGATGTTTTCTGCCTCGGTCGTTTGGGCTCAACACTATCTATCCCTCTGATCTCTGGATCATGGCTAGTGCCAAAGAAAACCGGGTTATCAGCTATCCCCATCTCATGTTCGATCACATGTTGAACTTCCATGCTGATAACTATGCTGCTGATCTACCCTTTGCACCACAGATTACTCAAATCTTGCTGGCCTTAGGAATAGATCTTCGCTTTAAGGTGGCTCGTGTTGATATTCTTGGATCTCTTCGTGCCCAATTCGTCCTTCGTAAGGTGGATGCCTCTGTTGGTCGTCGTGGCCCCCGAGTCAATGCTCCAGGGGGAGAAGCAGCAACTGCTGGAGTTCTCTCGCGTCAGGACGGACTCAGTTTGTCTGAGCTTGGAGGGGATGAAGCAGCGGAGGAACCTGATACAGACATGGCAGACAGAGTCGTGAGAGACAATGGGAAGCGACCAATGATGGACCCACTGGAGGCTGTTCGAGCTATGTTCAGACAGGAGGAAGCTAGTAGTAGCAATAGGGGACTGATGATTGAGGATGATGATACCATATCAGACTATGTGCCGTCACCTAGGTTCTCGTTTTAGAAGGAATATTGAACTGAGGGGGAGTCAGAAAGCAGGCCGGGTAGTGTGTCTTTCGTAGGTGTCTTAGCGTCAAGGTTGAATAAACGCCCTGCCAGGGCTCATGTCATTGTTATTTTTCAAAGTACGAGTCTAGAGTGTTTTGAGTCTTTGTTTCAACAATTCTGTTTCAACTATCAATAAACTTGTCTCGGCTTGGATTGTCAATTAAGGTGATATACTTAAGCAAAGTCTGTGTTTAGAACAGTCTGCACGTAACCGTGTGTTGAAGTGTGTGCAGGAACTCCATCAGCAGCTCAGAGGATCATTGACTGTCTTAGGGGGAGATTGTTGACAAATCAAGCCAGTCAATAATCTTAAATCAAGAAAAGAGATCGTAGGTGGAGCAGCATTTGGAAAGAAATATGAACAAGGGGAAAGCAGATTTGGAAAATCGGAAGGAGTGATTGAGACAAGGAGTTCCAGGAAAGAATTCAAAAGAAAAGACCTACTATACTTGGAAGACAACGGCTAACCTGCAAGGAGTACAAATACTCAGCTCCAGATCAAGAAGAACACACTTTTCAAGAGATCAAGTTACACAGGAAACGTTAGAGTGATAGCGAGTGTAATTGATAGTGAAAAGGGGGTTCTAGCATTGATTCAGGAGTGAAACAGTGTTAGGGAAAAGAGGTGTTGGAAAACACAGAAGCTGGATAGCTTGGGATTGGGTTCATAGAGAGAAATCGTGGTCATCCATCCAGGATTGGTTTGGGTGATCTCATAGAACGCATAACTGTCAACATATCAAGAGCGACATATCTAGTGGATCGTTGGAAGTCACAAATCGTGATTCTCCAACCGTGGAGTAGTCAGTATTGGGATTCATTTTCTCCCAATACTGGAAACCACGTAAAAACTGAGCTTGTGTCTTTTACTTCAGTATAATATCTCTGTTTGGTTTGCTTCTCTGTTTTGCAGGCACAGGGGAGCTCAAGTCTGCTCTGAAAACTCAGACGCTTGCAAAGGAAGAAGAAGGTCGCGAGTAGAGTAAATTTGAAACGATCCGTTTCACTAATAAGAAGAGTTGGGCAGGCCAACAATTGAGTGGGCCTGTGCATTCGAGCCCAACTAAAAGAGAGTGATCTCTCAGTCTACTAACACTTACACGAATTTGGTTCAACTCTGTTTGCGATTCAGCAACTTTATTTTTCATTCTCATTCGATCTCCCCAAAAGGGAATTTAGGGTTCACAGGAACAAAATCACCAGATCGAGAAGAAGGCGTCTCGCGCTCGACGCTGCTAACACACCTGACGTTCACATGTCTGCATACAATCTGATCAGCTGCATCTGAAGCTTCAGCAAATCATGCACAAACACATACTGCAGAGAGCTTGATAGACCAGGTATATATGAGTGGATAAGATGATCTCTACAAATATATGATGTATGTAAATAACGATCTTTAATTCATAACACAGTGGATGAGATGATTGGACAATTGACACTATCCTAATCCCTTGCAAGAGTTCAAAAGGGTAGAGGTCCAACATCCAAGTTAAACATGTTCACACAGCTGGTGCAGATTGAGAAGTCATTTGGAACCCCAAATACATGCTTTGCTGCTTTCTCTTCTTATTTTTTGCAGGGCCTAAATACGTAAGCCAATTCTTATAGATAAGGGACAAACTCTTAATGTGTGTGCACTTTATTGTAAGGAACATAGTGTGTGGTTTTCTGATTTATATATAATTTGTCAATCGCATATTTTGCTGTCAATTTGGATTTTTGACAAGGCAGGTTCCAGTTTTTGATTTAGTTATAGAAGACCACTTTCTCAATAGCTTTATTCACCCGCAGCGTAGCGAGGGCTTCTATACTAGTGTTTGATATAAAAAATAGTAAATAGACATGTTTGATAAAATTGCACAGAAAAGGGACATATTATACTGATAACCCTAAAAAGGGAGAATAATGAATTCATAAAAGCTCTTTTGTTAACTCTTCAAATTTCAACCCCATAGAGAAATATTTACATACAAAATCATAACACAATCCAACCTGAAGAGCGTCTTGCCCAAACTTAATAGATAGTTTTTAGTAATATGAAGAGGTTAACCACGATTAAATCACAATTTTGACTTTTTCAATACAACCTCGACACGGTTTATCCTTAACCTGCCTGCCCATTATTGCGGTAGTGTCTTTTCCAGTTTCTCTTCATCAAATGAAAATTTGTTATTGTGAGGATTGGAGAATAATTTTTAGCCGGGGAAAAGGGTTAAAACAGTATCTGGATGAAAGTGAAATGGGTGGTTGAAGCAGAAATCCTAATCTGCCTCCGTTACAAAATGGGTTTTTTTAACTCGTTGAATTGTAGAAAGAATGAACCGATTGCCGCCAGAGACTTTCTGGTGGTTGAGAGGCTTCAACTTCTTTGCCGTCCTGGGACTTCGACTTCTTGGTTGAATCAAGAGCCTGCAAATAGGTGTACGATGATGATGTACGGGGATGAGGTGAAGTGCTTGGACTGCTGATTCTGCTAGCTAAAAAGCGTCGGATTAAACCCCTTAGGAAGGGAGCCATTGTGTCTGGCTCGTATTCCAAGTAATACATAATTCCTCCCATGCAAGCGCAAAACAGTGCTACCTGCATTCATTACAAACCCAGTATGTTTTGATCAGCTATAGCAAATTCTGCATTACCAAGATAATCACTTCCATGGGTGAATGAATGTGCAGCTAACAGACCATAAGAAAAATGCAGCAAACTCCTCTCAATGGTTGGCCTCCTTCGTCTCATCTATCTCTCGATTGTAAGGTGAAAGATGACATGTAAGAGAGACCAGTGTTCATGTTCAAACAATTTGATTCAAGTAAACTATTTTTTCTAACTGGATGAAAACACAACACAGGCGAGCTATATCACAATTTCCTCAGCATTCTTTAGCTTAGGAAGTAGGTGGCGGTTAACTAAGATGTACCACAATGAATCTCCAGAACGAGGAAGGACATACAGTGCAAGTTCTGCACGTCTAGACTTTTTCTCAAATAGTACAGAGAGTGCCGATAGTCCACCCGCCACCCAGTACAACAACTTGTGGTCTCTGACGGCAACTTTTCGATGCAGGCATCACACTCTAGCACCATCCAACACAAACTATAACGAGATCATATTTACCATATAGGGGGGAACAACATAAGAAATTTTGAGCACATGCCCACCTGAAAAATTCCAACAAAGCAGACAAGAACGTTGTCGACCGAACAGCATCCCTCAGAGCAAGCCAACATGTCCGTGCAGGCGCATCCATGAACTTCGTCTCCAGAACTCGCGGTGCCTCCGGGAACACCAAGTGGTGTAGGGGGGTTCGAACATGTGACCTCACACTTCTCAAGCCCGAAAGACCACACTCCCGACCAACTCGGCTGTGTTACCTTTGGCAAGAAAATTCATTAAAACAACACAATTTTATGAAAGTAATATATTTATATGCTAATTGCTAAATATAAAATATGTTAAGAAAATAATGATTATTTCTAGATAAATTAAAATACATATGCACGTGTATAATCGAGCGAGTTTGGGTTGGATGGTGAGAAAACCATGTCCACTCATCATCCACAATATTCGGGTTCAAGTTTTACCTGTACCCACTAAAAACCTTTCGGGTTCGGGGTTTAGGTCGGATTCGGACGTATAAACATGATTAAGGATATTTTTGTCATTCCAACAGAAAACTCTATGATGTATGTGTGTTAATTTTTATCTTTTCAACAACTAAATTATTTGGATGCCTTTATCATACCATATAAAAATGTATGTTTGGTTCGAATAATTTTTATCAATAAAATGTAACTATCCAACAGGCGGCCCAAATTTAGTATTATCTGCACAAATAGCCTTTGTTAAAAGTGAAATCGGCTGGGATCAGAATTCCTTGAGGGATTTGACTTTGTCAGTGAAAAAATAATGAAAAAATAAGAAGAATACAATGACATTTTTTGGGAATCAATTCTTTCTTTTGTTTCTTTTTGATGGGCTCAATTATGCTAAGCCCACTGAAGACATAAGCTTGCATAAGTGGCCCAGCGAGAGCAAGCTGAAGAGGGTTTAAACTTTAAAGAGTGCTAGTAAAGAAAGTATGCGATTCGCGACGGCTGGTTAGTTGTAATATGTATCGCATTATATATCAGTAGGCCATAAAAAAAAATGTAAACTAATGAAACAAACAACCCTTGATGCATTATAATGTTAAGCCTATCTTTCTCATTGTTACTTCAACTATAGTTTATGCTAAACCTTACAACTTTGGAGCTTCATTTATCAATAGTATAAATTGAGTGGGCAAACTTCTAATACATGCCATGAGACATCATAAAGTTGAAACCTTTTGTCATGTACAAATCTCAGTACAGTTCTATATGCATAGATACCCTTAATATTATCATAGTTATATAGGGAATAGTACATGCTTGCAAAATGTCAAATACTCCATGTGCATTGATATCATAAAACTTTTTCATTGCATCCCATAAAGCTGGTGGCATAAGTGTGCTATCCCTGGACGCTCGTGTCCTCTTCCTAGCTTGTTCCCAAGCTGTAAAATGCAACATTTCAAAGAGAGAACCAATCAACAAATAAAACCACAAAACATTAAAGAACCATAACAGGTGAATTGAGATCCTAGGAAAAGGCACCAACTATAAGGACTACATTAAGAGCTTCATATTGAAGATCTATGAGATGCAGATTACATTAAAATTTGCAGAGACATGCCATTATTTCTTCTGTTGTCCATTATGCAGCAAGGTTCACCTACATCGAATTAGAGGAGGCATGCAACATGGAACTGGATTGAGACCTGGGCATGACAAAACAATCACAGAAAGAATAAGGAACTGCATGAGAGACTAAAAGAGTAAGTACTGGTGTTAGTTGTGACCAAGTAGTTCAAGGGCGAGCAACCGGTTTTGGGTTATTTGTTGTTAATCGGAAGGACATTAGGTTTACAGTGAAATTGTGATCACTGGTGGTTGGCTCGAACTGGTCCGAAAGTAGGAGAAGTAGGAAGGATCTGATGTTCAGGAAAGTTGGAGTAGGGGAAATCAATTTGCGACTCCGTTGGGCATTTGTATCCTCGCTTTTGCTTCAAGAGCTTACTGTCTCTATCCTCTCGTCCTCCATCCGGAGAATCGTAGAATAAAATCACTTCGTATTCGCCTTCTGACTCCTTCTTCCTTGTTTGTGGAGAGAGAAAGTAGATCCCCACAAATGGAGAAAGAGGAGAGTGGAAGATAGAAATGAAGGGATAAGAATGGAGAGGAAAGAAGAAGTTTGTGTGCCAGGGAAGAGTTAAAGAAACAAAAGCAAACAAAAAATTTAAAAAGACCCCCAAAGTTTTATTTAGTAACGAATGGTCACCTGGTAATCACCCCGACACTCTCGACTGAAAATTCAACAACACCGAGTTTAGTTGGGTTCATTTAACTCTATGAACCAAAACGCATCACCATCGAATTCAACCCAATTTAATCAGATCGATTGTTTTACAATTTAGCAGCGAGTTGGATGGAAAGCAGATCGTCAATTGCATCTCTATTCCGTTCCTATTTGAATTGGATGTGATTTTAGGGTGTGTAAGACGATATATGCGAATTAGGTACAAAACAAGGCCACAAGTGTAGCAAGGGGGAAGAAGACTGGAGATCGTGGCCTAGAAGTAAAGATCATGGACGAGATCTTAGACCGCGAAAACAAGCTGAAGATCACGGCCTAGTAGCCCAACATCCCAACCGCGAATTGGAGGGCTCAGAGCACGAAATTCACTAAGAAGGAGACGAGGAGAAACAGAGGGTTTCCCCAGTCAAAGTCAGTCCGCGATCTCCTCAATCACGAAGGCCAACTCGACCTCCTCTGAAGATCCCGTGGCAATCTCTATTCTTCTGGCCGCGAACTTGTCCGACCTCTGATTGCCTATAAATAGGAGACTCATTTCACCCTTTTAGAGGAGTTGATTTTGAGAGAAGAATTCTGGTTTTAGAGAGAGTGAGAGAAGCTGAAGGTAGGAGAAGAGGAGAAGAAGGAGAAGGAGGTAGAAGAGAGGAGACATCTTCCTCAACCTCAAGTCTTCTTCAATTTCTTCTATCTATCTTCTTCCCTCCTTTATGGAGCAGTCCTCTAAGGTACTAGGGGTTCTAAAACTCAACCCCTAGTTTTGGGGTTTACTATGTATGTATGGGTATTTTAGGGTTTGAATGAATGAATGTGTTTATCTAGTTGATTCTATTGCTATTCTATCTTTGATTGTGTTTGGGTAAGTCGCCCTAATATTCTCTATTAGCCTACTTGATGTTTCTAGGGTATGGAGTTCTAGTGTTAGACGGGTATGCGCCATCAAGCAAATCAAGATAGATGTATGAATAGGGACCTATGGTGGTCGAGACGACCAAACCCCTGCTATAAGTAGCCTTCCTAGATAGAATCTGGTGCTATTATGTGACTAATAATCGGCTTTAACGTATTGAATTCTTGGACTTTATGTGATTATCCGTGGTATGTTTTAGCCAATTGGTGCTATTTTAGGGCTCGCTAACCTGAGAATGGTTGAAAAACCATTACTGTCTAGTGCCATGAGTTTGATGTATTACAGGTGAAGAAAACACGAAAAGAAGTTGCACCGGCAAACAATTCTCGAATGTCGAAGCTGGGCTCAAAGCCCAGCTGGATGGGCTTAATGAAATGGGCCAAAGCCCATTCGACTGGGCTCCTTTTGCTGGCGGTGGACTTTTCTTTGGGAATTCCTTGGGCCAATTTAATTGGACACCTAGGGCGCAGGAGAGAGATTGGACACTTCTCTGTAGAAACGGAATTTGCTTGTGGAGAGGAATAATTGCAAGGAGTTGGGCCATTATTTTGGAGAGAATTGGACACACGTGAGGGAGGAGGAATCTTTTAATGTCTTTCAAGTTGATCATAATCACGATGCATTGGATGACTTTGAAAGTGGAGGTCGAGAAAGGAAAAATTCCTCCTCTTGTGATAGTAGACCACCAGAATAACGATCACATGTCCTATCAGCTTAGATTCTGAAATCAAAGCAAGGGCAGAAATCCTTGCCAGGGCACCTCAAGTATAGATATTTGGGTAAGGATTTCAATCTTCCTGTTATTATTCCTTCTTCACTGACATTGAAACATGAAGAGTACTTGCTTGAGGCGCTGCAATACCACCTACGCCTCACTAAAGGATCCAACATGCCAACTAAGAAGGTCATACCAAATTTTCGCACACCAGGCCCTGCAGAGGTGACTCATATGTTGGATGGAGGTTATGCGTTCTATCATTGCTCGGGAGGGTATGCTGGATACCTTTCCATACCCATTGGTTGAAAGCTCCATAAACGTCAGGCTGGGGACGTTAAACAAGCGCTTCTTGGGAGGCAACCCAAGGTAAGTTTTCTTTTCTTTATTTTTCTTTTTCGTTGTGTCAAACCCGTGCATGTTTAGATTAGGAGTTGAACATTAGGGACAATGTTCCATCCTAAGTGTGGGGTGGTGAGTCTTAGTGTCGTTTGTCCTTGTTGCATGTGGTAAAAAAAACCCCAAAAAAAACTGTCATTAGGTTGAGCACAGCCAAGCAGCATGCAGTTTGCCTGTGCAAAAAGCAAGCTGCCTGTGCAAAGCTAATGGCTAAAAAACACCTAAAAATCAGAAAAATTAAAAACAAAACCTTGTACTCTTGTGGTAACATGATGTAAATGACTGTGATGCGTGTGAAATGAGTTTGTGCTTGAATGAAATCATCGAAATCACCCCACTAGTGTTGAATTGCATAGTTCTTCACAATGAACTTGATGTTTTGACTGACTTGACATGCTTTGAATGAGCAAACTCTTTTAGCAACACTCTATTTTGGGAGGATAGTGTAATGACTTTTGGTGAAGTAGTTAGGTGGAGAACATTGACCATTCGACATGTATGGATACCGTGCTTACTTGCATCAATTGTGAGCTGTCGATTTTGCAACGAGTCTCTTTGTTTTGATGGTTTTATGATGGGGTGAACTGTATCTTTATAAAAGAAAACACTACCTGACAAGTAAAATATAAGAAAGTTGCCATAACAATTAAAGTGTGGGTAAAAATGCCAAAATCGTGTGAGGCAATCACTCATTGCACATGGGGATTAGGAAAGATTCAATTGAGAATCGGTTCGCGACCGTACGATGTTGCTTATCAAGTACGATCCCCAGTTGAGTGAAGTGCCATTAGAGGATGTGCAATGACCCTCCACACGGACCGAGGAAAAGGAGTTGAAAGAAGCCCTTATGCGAGTGCTAAGAAGCAGAAATTGCTCTTGCTCGGTCACCGGTAGTAAGAAACAAATCCCACTTGTACTAAATACGACCACTCGGCAAGCAAAATCAGAAAGAGAGCAAGCCTCTCCTTGTCATAAAAGGTAGTGATGTGCTTAAAGTAAAATCATGTTTGCGAAAGGCTTCCCCCATTAGTTTTTGAGACTCTTGCTTAATTAATTGCTTATGATTGGTGTGAGTAAGCCAGACTGTCCTCACGAGGTATGCACCTCACTGATGTGGTTAGATTCTCCTAATAACTATTGCATCATAAGTTGTTAATCACCCACTACCGACGATCGAAATTGAGTGTTGCTATTTGAGTTTTTGGATGGATTTGAGTCAGTCAATGGTTAAGGGTTGCAAAGACCTTGAGTGTGGGGTGAAAGGTATGACCATGAAAGCACAACTTATCCGTTGAGAAAGAAACTACTGATTACATCAAGAGTACAAGGAAAATTTTGTTTTGTTTGAGTGTTTGATTAGTGAGTCTGTGGTGTGTCATTGTTTTGGATGATTATGTGTTTGTGTTGTTTGAGTCGTTGCTTAGGGACAAGCAACAATTGAGTGTGGGGTTGTGATAATCGGCTTTAACGTATTGAATTCTTGGACTTTATGTGATTATCCGTGGTATGTTTTAGCCAATTGGTGCTATTTTAGGGCTCGCTAACCCGAGAATGGTTGAAAAACCATTACTACCTAGTGCCATGAGTTTGATGTATTATAGGTGAAGAAAACACGAAAAAGAAGTTGCACCGGCAAACAATTCTCGAAGCTGGGCTCAAAGCCCAGCTGGATGGGCTTAATGAAATGGGCCAAAGCCCATTCGACTGGGCTCCTTTTGCTGGCGGTGGACTTTTCTTTGGGAATTCCTTGGGCCAATTTAATTGGACACCTAGGGCGCAGGAGAGAGATTGGACACTTCTCTGTAGAAACGGAATTTGCTTGTGGGGAGGAATAATTGCAAGGAGCTGGGCCATTATTTTGGGGAGAATTGGACACACGTGAGGGAGGAGGAATCTTTTGGGAAAGGAACAGAATTCTTGGACGGGGGAGAAGAAAAGAAAAGCAGCGCGAAGACGAGAGGGAAAAAAGGAATTCTTTGGGGTTCGGTTAGCGTGACTACCCCTAAAGGGGTAGTGATTTTTTACACCCTCCTTTTGATTGGTCAGTTTTATACTTAATTATTAGACAAGTATTAATGGCTGTCTCAAATAAATATGGATAGAGAAATAATTAATTGTCATATTAATTATGCAGAGAGAAGGAAGTAAACAGTGGGTTCCTCCATCCATAATTATTCATTCCCTCTTACCTTTTTTAATTTCACCGTTTCAGTTACCTTTTTTAATTTCACCGTTTCAGTAGGCGGCAGAGGAAATGCACCAATGGACTGGTACGTGTACCAGTGGAGTGGTACATATTCACGGCGTGTCATCGTCATGGAAATATTGTGGTCTCCACCGCTTTTGAAGTTTGGAATTAATTTTATTATTTTTCTTTGTCGTATTATTGGTTAACTTCTTTCAATTTCATGGAAATATCTTTGCCGACGAGTAATGGAATAGAAATGGTCTTCGCACAACTTCAGCGGTAATCATAATACTTCAGTGGTACATATATACTACTGAACTTGTATTATACCACTAGACTGGTATACATATCAATTAACTGGTACTTATACCACTATATTGGTACTTATACCACTGAACTGGTACTAATCAAGACTGTCCTCAATATACCAATACTCATACTTATACCACTGAACTGGTACTAATCAAGACTGTCCTCAATATAGGAACTTTCCATTAGTAGCCAAAAACTGTGTTCACAATTTTTTTTAAGCGTAAACAGAACATATGGTTACTAGTATCACTCCACTGGTACACGTACCACTCCACTGGTACACGTACCACTCCACTGGTACACGTACCAGTCCATTGGTGCCTCCTGCGTTCGGGAGGAGAGTCCGATCACGTCGTCACCCTCATCATTTAATGCCGCACAAGATTCTCCGTTCTTGGCATGCCCAGAATCGTCGCGCGGAATGTTGGATTCGTCTTCCCTCTCGGTGTGGCCTTCATCTGTTTGATCTCCGGCGATAACCTTGCGTCTTGTCCTCCGACGGCGAGCAACCCACTCGGTAGGTCAGAGGCGATCCCAGGACGGCGGCGGCTGGAGATAGGAGGATGGTGATGGGGGAAGACGCCGGAGGAGTACGACGGTTGTAGGGATGGAGGCGGCACAAGTGGAAGGCATGGATGAAGAGGGTGGAGAGGGGTGATGGCGGCGGCGGGAGGAAGAGGAAGATGAAAATGGGGGAGGCTTCTGGTGAAAATGAAATCAAAATGGAAAGGGGTTCCAAATGGAGAGAGAAGGAGACGAAAGAAAGACAAAAAATGGCAATTAATTGCACATTTGGGGGGGGTGCTTTTTCCTGGTTCCCCAAGTTCTTTCCCTTTCCAATGTGGGTGAGAGAACCAAAATTACAAGATTAAAAAAAATAAAAAACAAGTTTAATTAATACTTGCCAGTGATTGGAAATAAAACTGACCAATCAAAAGGAGGGTGTCGAAAATCACTACCCCTTTGGGGGTTAGCATAGTATCCGACCCCAATTCTTTGTGGGAAAGAATTGCAGCAGAGCGATCGCGCGGAGCAAGCAGAGTGGCGATTGGAGCTACGAAGATTAAAGCCTGGATTATGTCTTGATTTGATGGATTGATTCATGATTCTTTTTTTCCAATCTCTATTGCATGAAATTGCTTAATGCTTTGTGTTGACTGGCCACCAATACAATGAATCGTAGTTAATTAGGTTATTAGCGACAGTGAAACCCTAATAACTGAACATATTTCATGTGACATAGTAACTTATCGAAGCGACAGTGGATTAAATAAGGTGCTATGCAGTCTTAAATAGGATATCGGTCTTCAGACTAAATAATTAAGTCAATGAGCTACGACAGTAGGATTTGATTTAATTGTTTAGTACGTAGTAATTCCCGACAGGGATAGCTAGCACAGTAGTGATATCCTGGCTGTAGAGATATGGATTAAATTGATTGGAATGTGTGAATTAATCTGGATAGGATAGGTAGTGAGTCCCGGTGTTTCTCCCAGAGCTTTCTCCGTTGAATTTCTCCCGACAGTTTTTATTTGCTTAATTAGTTTAGTTATTTTGCTAATAGTTAATAATCTCATCAATCAAACCATTTTTCTCTTATAGTTTGCTCATAAATTTGATAGAATATAAGGTTGTACCAGTCCCTGAGAGACGATACTCGGACTTTCCGGTTTACTACGAGATAGGAATTTAAGCATTACGCTTTTGCCCTATCAGTGACTTTATATGGGGTTTAGGGGAGTCGTATACTACGAGATAGGAATTTAAGCATTACGCTTTTGCCCTATCCGGATTACTACGAGATAGGAATTTCCAGGTAATAGAAATTACCTCTTGTGTAGATGTGTTTTTGCTTTTGATTACCTGTTGCACGTCCCAGCTTCTGTTCCGGGACATTGCTGTGTTCACCTGTAACTTGTTGTTTTATTCCCCTGGCTTTATGCATCCTCCCAATAAAAAAAAATATTAGTTATAAAATTAGTGTTTAACAGCTTAATACTGGTTAACCAAGTAAAGTACCGTGAATCACTCATCATACTTATTTTTATTTTTTTTCCAAAATATATCATATATTAAATAAAAAGATAGTTACACCCTAGAAACCAGCCAGGTCTGGAAATCAAAGAAACGACTCATAGTCGGATACAAAGAGAGGGCTTTCCTAGCTACCAAATGAGCTACCCTATTGTTCTTCCGACCTACAAAACGCACACTAAAGCCAGGCTAGTTACAAAAATAATGACAAATCTCTTCCAGAACAACACCCAACCGGCTATCTCTTGTGTCGGCTTGATTAATTTTGTCAATAATCATTTTCGCATCGCCTTCAAATCGGACTTCCGACAAGCCTCATCTTACCGTTTTATAATTCGATTCAGTTCTGACAATATTAATCCTGCGCTAATGAATGAATATAGATATTAAAGTTCTTGCCTCCCACCGAAAAAAAAAAACCTATCCACCCCATTGCCATTGCCATTGCTAACGACAACAACCCAACATCATCATGCTATATGGCCTATACCCATATGACAATTTGCCCCATAAAACCAACGATACAAGGCCGAGTTAGCTGTATTGTGGGCTTGAGCCAATTTAGGTTTGCCAAATGCCATTTCTGACTAGAGAACTTCAAGCCCATCCCAAATTAATAAAACAAGTACAATGAAGCCCAGAGAATACTTCTCCTCGGCTCGCTGGCCTTTTCTCCTCCTAATGGGCTTACCCCAAAGTTAAGGGCTCATCTGTGCATGTGAAAAAGTTACAAGGCGTCAAAGTCCACCTTGACTTAAAAGACCGTTTGGTATCAAATGAATCGAGAATTAATTTCATTGTAAAATGAATCACCGTGTAGAATTCATTGTAAAATGAAAACCCATCTTTGGTATGTTATATTCAAATCTCTAGAATAAAATGAAGTGTCGTGTAGAATTCATTGTCAAATGAATTCTTATGTTTGGTATGTCATGTGTATAAGTAAATTAGTTTATAAAAGAAGGTAATTATGTCGTTAAATTATAATTAATAAATATTTGTGGAATTCATTTGGAAATTCCATCTTAATTCCTCGGAATTGCTATAACTAGTTCCAATTCCGTAGAAATCAAAATTTAGAATTGAAAATGAATTCTTTTTAATACCAAACACAAAAATATGTCATTTCAAAATGAATTCCTCAAAACTTATGGAATTCATTTATACCAAACGATAATTTACTCATTTGATATTCCTTTATGCTTTCGTGTTATGTTAAATTGTTACTTTCAACCTTTACTATAAATATGCATAGCATTATGGAGCATAAGTAAAGTAAGTTATGAGTCAAGCAAATACAAGTTGAACTCTAAGCTAATCTAAGTGTGAGTTAATAAGCTTACATCTTCCCATTGTGCGGGAGATCATCTAAGTAAGCTCAAACTTCTCAAGTCAAGTAAGCAAGTACAAGATTATGTCTTTCTCGTGGGCTCTCGTAGTTATCCACACGCCTTCGAGTATGCCTCCCCTAAACCCATATAAAGTCACCTCCATCTAGGCTATCGTATCTGGGGCATTAAGCTCGTAGCTCATTTCAATGGATACTATCCACCGTCCACACCGAGGTTTTATCCCTGGTTCTATCTAGGAAGGCTACTTATAGCAGGGGTTTGGTCGTCTTGACGACCATAGGTCTCTATTCATACATCTATCTTGATTTGCTTGATGGCGCATACCTGTCTAACCCTAGAACTCCATAACCTAGAAACGTAAAGTAGGCTAATAGAGAAGATTATGGTGACTTACCCAAACACAATTAAAGATAGAATAGCACATTCATAAGAAAAAATTTACTCACTTTAACCCAAATTTCTAGTTAAGTTGGTGTAGTTTTTTTTTTACAAAAGATAATCTTATTGATTAGAAAGAATTCGAACAAATTACATTATGATATACAATTAGGAATGAAAATCAAAAGAGCAACATGTAATTCTTTATATATTTTTAAATTATGAAAGAAAATGCTAAACTGCAGTTCTTTCACGTTAACAAATTAGTTGATTTTGTTGTCACTAGTTAACCAATTGGTTTGATCAATTCATCGCTTTATGTATAAAAACCTTCTACATAAGCATTTCTTGTAACAAGTCATGTAGCCTCCAACACAAATGAGACTAAATCAAAGGTCAATCTCTCCCAAACCCAACACCTAAGAGATATGGGACAATTAAGTATCACATCGAAAATTTTAAGAAAAGTGATCGTATATATTAGGTTCCACCAAACCTAATTAGTAATAGAGTTTTTGGAAAGTATATCCAAAAATATTTTCATGTTGGTTTAGCTTAAAGAATACAATATCGTACTAATGGAGTTACCTGGTTTCAACAAGTGGTTTGACCTCCCCTTGAGACAAGGACCACGAACATCGTGTCCTCCCATCAGCGATTATGTTGACCTGCCTTACGACACGAATTTCCCTTTGATCTCCCAAACATATGCATATCCCCAATTCCAAGGCCACTGAAAGAGGGTCCACCGAACCAACGTCCACCGCCCTGAAACTGGAACACCAAACCAGACTTTGATACCATTTGATGAAACTGGGTAGCTCCATTAGTATGATATTGTCTGCTTTGAGCCAAGTCCGCACATATCTACTTTTGGATATCCTCCTTAAAAAACCTCGTACTAATTGAGCTAGGTGAACACTAATATATAAAGATCTCTTCCTTTGTATTTTCGATATGATACTTGGATTGTACCATAACATAACAATCTTCCACTCAAGACAAGGACCAAAAACTTTGTGTCCTCTCCTAAGATATTATTTTGATCCGCCAGACACCTTGGATCGCAAACTTTGCTTGACACAATGATTTTCCAAATGCATATCTCCTTGATCAACCAAACAGACCCAATCGCCCTTGATCTTCCAAACAAACGCATATCTCAAAGTTCGAGGCCACAAAATGAGGGTCCAAAAAACATACGTCAAGCGCCCCCAAATCCAAACTTGGTAAAACAAGCTCTTATACCACTTGGTAAAACCGGATAGTTCTATTAGTACGATATCTTCCGTTTTGAGCCAACCCTGCACGAATTTATTTTTGGATATCCTCCTCAAAAGCCATGTATTAATTGCCTTTATTTTTTTATGATTGTAGCATAATGCAATTCTCACTTGATCGATAATTGTATTACGGTCGGGTTGGATCAGGAACTTCTGTGTCCACAACCCCAAACCCACAGCCATATCTATAATAGGCCTGGTTTCAGAAAACAAGATCCTCGCCATCCGATATTGTACTGGTCGTCGATAAAGATGGGTCAGGCCAAGTGTGATACTGTACATGGGATGGGATACAGTAGGGGTTTATGAGATTCACAACCCACTTTCTAGCCATTGGATATGCTCTCTCTCTCTTGTCTTTTTCTTCTCTTTTTAAAATTGTGGTTAAGACTAAACTAAGATTATTTTTGGAAAGGAAAAATATTACTACACTCAATCATTCTGCCTCCCATATAAATAATAAAAAAACCTAACTCGTCCATCTCTTCCTCCATCCTCTCTCCAGCAGACGGCACCGCCACCGCCTCCCTCCACCGCCACCGTCCTGTAACCCTTCGCCGCCCTCCACCGCCGCCGCCTCCGCAATCCTCCACCTCTCTCTACCCACTACCGTTGCCAGCTCTCTGCCTCCGGCCTCCTCTGTCACCACCGTCGTCGCCTCCTCTGCTCGCATCTTCCGGTGTGGGTTCCTCTACCACTACTCTTCCTCTCCTCCCCTTCTTTTTTCAAATCTGTGATTTCTGGATTTTCATATCTAGTTTTTTTTTCTCTAGTGGTAGTAATTTTTATCTGGTACCAGATGGAGTGGTGCGCTACCACTATCATAGATGATAGTGGTAGCGCACCACTCCATCTGGTACCACTACCATCTGTCATCTGGTAGCTGCTAGTGGTAGCGTACCACTCAAAAAATTACTACCACTAGACTAATGGACTGATACATTTTTTAACGCAGTGGTACTTTTTTCAGGTTGTAGGAGGGAGTCTGCCGGAGAGATTTCGTCGGAGTAAGTCTGCCGGAAGGATTTCAACGGAGAAAAATCTGTCGCTCGGAGCGGGGTGGCTGCTGAAAAGGAAGAGAGAGATATAAATGTATTTATTGTAGAATTTAAATTTTTAGAATATATGTATTTAATATGGGTTTTTAATTTTCAACGTGTAATCAATATATTATTTTTTTCATATACAAAATATCCTTGATTGATAGTGAATCTCACAACTCTTTTAGAGGAAGTGAGCATAGCCCGCCCCTACAGTATATACATATGTCCGATTTTGGGCGATCTATTGGATCAGCAATGGGCGCTAAACATAAACTACTGTTTTAGAGGAAATGCAATGATAATGGCTATGGCGTGACTTGTGAAATAGGAGAGATCGATATCGATATCAATATGACATCACAGTGGTCACCATGACCCATGGCTGAGATTACGAGGAGGACAACCAATGCGGCACCAATAAAATAGCTTGTAGTAAGATTTATTTCTCATATATTTTTTTTGTTGGATAAAACTTAAAGCTAACTTTCTACCCAAAATAGAAACAGAACTTAAAGCTAACTTAATTTCCATAAAATATCAGAGGTGATGTTAATGGGGATTGGATATTATGGGCAAAATGATTCTTTTTTTTATTAAAAGAGAAAATAAAGTAGAAATGCGGACAAGAAATGTGAGAGTCATGTTAACATCCGGGTTGATGCGCTCCAATCGTCATCCCTTTGGATTTTAGTTAACCCAATAAGGTTATCCAATCAAGTAGGAATGATTGATAGAGATAGCAAAACCATACATACAAACTACATACGTGTATCTCTTAAACCCTAGAAACTTGTATTTGTGATGATGATGCCATATTCCTAGTCCCTTCCTTAATACGTGGTGAGGTGTTCTTCCCCAATAAAAATATGCGGATGGATATTATTTAAACTCGTGCAACAATTTGGATTGCAAAAATTTATTGAATTTTGATATGATATCGGAATATTTTTTATAAATGATATTAGAGCATCTTCAATTCAAAGATTTTTGTCCAAAATCTTATCACTTAATATTATAGATGGTTTAATTATGTAATATAATTAATTTGTGCGAACTTCAAGTTTATATTTTGATTGATTTTTCATTGAGGAGTTTGAGATCCGACCATTCATTTAACTCCTAGGTTGTGGCATCGTGAGATGAAGGAGGCCTTATGCAGAGAGGTGCTGGTGCTACAACATTTTTCCACTCTAAGAAATTAGTTGGTTTCTAGATTAAATTTGTTTTTGGATTAATAAATTGTGGCATACTTTAATGGGTACTTATTAATTTATGTGTTATTGGCTAAGTCTGGAGTGTAATGTTAGTATAGAAATCCATTGTTGCATCCTTTAACAATGGATGAAGATTAAAAAAAATTTTTAGCTATTTTGGTGAAGTGTCATAAAATTATATAAATGCTTGTGCAATTCAAATGGTTTTCCCTTACAAAATTATATCTATTTGAAGAAGCTATATATGATAGAACTAATCCAAACTAGGCAACCTTTAACAAAACATCGGATGACTATCCCACTCCTAGTATAACATTCTTTCAAAATAAAACTAATTAATAATTGCGTTTTTAAGCATGAGAAGGAAAAGAAAAGGATGATTTAGATTATGAGAAAGAAAATAAATTTTTAATTTTGATTATTTAGCCACAAATTACAATAACACCCAACTTTTCTTTAAGAAATGCAAAGAATAATTACCTTCTGAAGATTAACTAAACAAGACAGACATTTTTCAAAGAGTCATAAAAGAATCAACATAGAACATCTAGATAAGACAAACTAATACTATAGTTCTAGGAAAACAAAAAAATTTCATACAATATCATAAGAGAAACTCGGACGTCACAAGCAGTGACCATCCACGGGAGCAGGAAGAAAATGGGAGGAGACAAACTGCAACATAATGAAAATAAAGCATGTCAATCAAACAACGAACCAGAAAAAACACAAAATAAACATAAGAAAACTCAAAGAAATGTTCCAAAGTTATCCAAGGAACAAGATCCAGCCCCCGAGTAGACCTCAAGTCCTCAACAGCCACACCCCACAACAAATAGAACGACCAAGCACACCAGTACGAACCATGACCACAACCACAAGGGAACACTGTTGCATAATAATAGGCCCAACACTAGCTAAAAACTTCCACGAGCACAACGCAAAGACAATTGTAGCCATTAACTTGACCATTGAATGTTTTGACCCTCTCCACTTTCATGTGTGCCACTATCCATTATTATATACCTGGAAATCTTCCAAACAATAATCACTGATAAGAGACTGACATATTGAAAATACGTAGATTTCTTTCTAACCACATGTACGAGAATGTTGCATGAAGGTCACAATGTTGAGCCACATTGATACATCTAGTCGAGTAGGCACTAGGCAGGCCAGCATTGGATCAGATTCGAGATATCTCCAACAAGAAGCTTTAACCTACTGCAAGCACTATGGACTTTGCTCAACATGTTTCGAACATAGACAATTCTTTTGCCCTTTATTTGCATCAGAACTTCCCAAGGAAGATATTTTCATCTTTTGAATATTTTTATTGGAATGGGACAATGCCCTGGTTGGCCTAGAACTAGCTGGTAAAAATGCAGTAGCCCAGGAAGAAGGTTCGTTTGGAGCTTGTTTGTAAGCCTAGCATGGCATGAAAGATGTAAGAGATATTATGGGTGGCAATTGGCATCATCTCACCTGCATATATGTTTGAATATAAAGGATTTTCCATCCTCCTCCTGTTGCCCACATGTGCCTATTTGGTAACCACTCAGCTGCAAAGTGTCTCAAAAGCTTGTGATAGCATACACCCCAACTACCCTGAAATTGTATATGGTTGTATTAAACTCTTCTTCTGTGAAGGCATATGCAACCCTTTTCCAAGATGTCATGATCTGATCCACCATCGATTTTGATGCATTTATCCCACAATGGGCCGTCCTATGCATCTCCATCAGACATCTAGCTCTCGCATTTTTGTCAATGTGCCAAAGACATAGTATATGAGTCGATGGAAGCATTACCCTGACAGTCTCAACCAAACCTGCTTCCTTGTCACTAACAATCACATCTAGCTAGATGGGCCAAAGAGATGTTGCAAATGCCTCAAAAGTCAAGGGTATGTCTCCTTCGTCTTGTTATACACTAACCAATTGCAATAACAAAGTTCAATACATTGATGTCATGCCGGCAATCTCAACCCATGACAACTCATACTAATTGGTCTTGTATGTTGCATCTATCACAATGACATGGTGCCAAACTCAAAGCAATACTAGTGACTTAGTGTGGGTTATGAAGAAGTGTGTAAGCACGTTAGGATCGTCGAGGTACTGCATGTATTAACCCTTACCCTCAGCATCGTGGAAAGTGTATTGGAAAGCTGTCATTTGACCAAGATATGTGTTCCTTTTCTTCGCCAACTTGTTATAAATATGTTTTCTGTTGTGCTTTCCATCGACCCTCTTCTCGCATTCACTGCCTTGTGGATATTTCATGGTTGAACACCGGTCAATCTCAACTGTCGAATGTATTGCTTATCATCTATAGTCAAAGCATTCCTATGGCTGAACCCTCTGGAAGTAGCTCCAACAGATGATTGTGGAAACCCAAATTTAGCACTAGGATTCTTTAAATATGCCACCCCTAGAATCAACCAACCTCAGTCATCTAATAGTTCAACCTTGTTTTGAAATTGGCACCCCAACTTTCCAGAAACAGTAAGAGGCCTCTTTTTCTTTGTCGAATCATAATATGGAACCTTCGACCTTTTCTTCTTACCATGAGCACGCTTCAAGTAATATCGCCGTCTATCTTCATTTATTTATGGTCTCACCAAACAAGTAATGTATTTCATGTCATCGATGAAGGACGAGGTGTAATATTCCACGTTGCTCGTAGTTACCAACAATACCTACAATATTTTATCAAATAATATAATGATACTACAATAAAATCCTATTTATAATTTAATTTAACATAACTATATCTAATTTTAATATTCTCTCAATATTTTATCAAATAATGTAACAAACATCCTAATGTCACATGCAAAATTCATCATTTACATACTACATCTAATCTTAAATTCATATGCAAAATCCTTCATTTAGACAAATAATTTTAAAATTATATAAATAAAAAACTAACAAATGATCTTATGCACCGACCATAAATCAAAGCAAAAGCATAGCAAAAAATAAAATTCCCAAAAAATGCCTAAAAGAAGGTAAATTTTGTTTGCCCCATGGGGCAAACATAACCCAATTTTCATTTGTCACACGGTGCCATCGAAATTTGCTACTTTTACGGATTTTTTGGATTTTGTTTAAGTTAGATTGACAATTACCTTTTTAGAGTCCCTATTTATGATTCAGATATACTCCCGATGATTGCGGCTCCAAAATATCAACCATGAAGTTGAGAGTGAGAAGGATAAATGATTTTTTAATTTCCTTAGTCAAAGTAGTGTTTGTTTGTTAAATGAAAGCTAAAAATGACAAAAGTTTAAAGCGTACCTTTAGTTTTTTATTAGGTTGATAGTTAGTAATTTTTTTGGATAACCTTTATCAATTCTCATAATCTTTCGCTAAAAAGCTATGTTCTAATATTCCTTAGTTTAAGATATATACAACTGTCTAATTCAGCATTCCTAAACAAAATAATTGTCAACTAATCCTGATTTTATCTTTTTCCTTGAAACCTACATCAAATATTTATTTTCCCCACTTGAATATAAAAGTATTCACCATCGAATAAGAAAGTATCATTTGGGGGAAGTAAGCAAGTTTTCTAGTTGGGATAGTTAGTGTTGCCTAGAAGGATGCCTCCTCTTCGTGTTTGGGTTTGTAAGGACAACTCAAAATAGGAGAAGTCCAAGATTGACTCTCATTCATGAGTGTAGATAAAAAAGACAGAAGGCTGGAAAGAATGCGGAAAAGAGAAGACAATCACTTGGCTTTATGTCGTCTATAGCTAGTTTCTACTAATTGGATAACTCATGCATGCACTTTACTTTAGTCTTACATATGTGGTTCAAAGAAATACTAATTAAAAAATGGGTTAATATATTATTCTAGCCCGAACTATACTCAAATAATCAACTTTGATCCGTTGTTTTAGAAATTACTATATTTGGAGATTTTTCCAATAATAGCACCTTTAAAAAAAAAAATTACAAAACTAGCACCCTGTCAAAAATATTTACAAAACTAGCACCCTTTTATATTGACCGCACCCTCCAGGTGCGATTTACACATAAACCGCAACCCCCAGGTGCGTTTTACACATAAATCGCACCTTGAGAGTGCGATCTAATTTGGTGGGCCTAAATCGCACCTTGCCCATGCGTTTTCATGTCTGGCCTACTTGAAACGCATGGCCGAGGTGCGGTTTAGGCCTGACCTACCTAAACCGCACCTTGGCGATGCGATTTATTTCTCCAAACATGAACCGCATCCGCAAGGTGCGATTTCACCAGGTAGATCGCACCCCCCAGGTGCGGTTTACGTGTCAATTATTTACCGACACCATGCAGAGAATTATGTACGTAGGGTTGCCACCAATCGGCCATTTTTTCGGCGTAATTCGGACAGAGCTTCGGCTCGGCTCGACGGGTTTTTGAGGAAAAAACCTAAGAAATATTTTCTGATGGCAGATCGGACTTAGCCGCAACCAACAGACTTTTATTTCCTAGGCTTTTGGGAGGGGAGGGTTTAGAGAGATTATATCTAGAGAGAAGGAGAATGGGTTGTGTGGAGTGAAGAAATGAGAGGGGGAGGGGGGGTATTTATACCCAACAGATCGCACCCCTCGGGGGCGGTAGGGTAATTTTACCCCGTAGAAATCGCATCTCCCCGGTGCGATACCCACGCCAAATCGCATTCCCCAGATGCGATCCCCGCGTCCCGATGCGTTGAACGCGCAGAAAACTGACGCTCCAATTCTCCAGGCGAGAAATCGCACCTCACAAGTGCGATCCACACTCAGTCGCGCGGATTGCTGACGTGGCTATGCTGCAGCCCGTCAGATCGCATCTTAATCGTGCGATCCAGAAGGTCGCTGGCGACCAAACTTTGAACGCATCTTGGGGATGCGTTTTACCATAGAAATCGCATCTTAGGGGTGCGATTTATGAAGGAAACGCATTCTAAGGCTGCGTTTCATTTATAAATCGCACCTCTAAGGTGCGATTCATTAAAATAGGTGCTAGTTTTGGAGTTTTTTCCAGAAATAGCACCTTTAAAAAAAAAAATTACAAAACTAGCACTCTTCCAAAACTAATTACAAAACTAGGAGATTTTGTAATTAGTTTTGGAAGAGTGCTAGTTTTGTAATTTTTTTTTTAAAGGTGCTATTTCTGGAAAAAACTCCTATATTTGCCTCAACTATACACTGTGTAAAGTGTAGACTCAATTAGACGAATCCATATTTTGACCGGCAATTTGAACAGCTCCAACTCACTCCCACGTCAGCATCAAATAAATAAAAAATGCAAACTCCAAATTATCTCCACATTTCATTTATTTATCTAATAATAAAATAAACAACAATGAATAAAATAAACCACAAAAAAATAATTCTCTCTCTCATTCACCAAAGCTCTCGATTTGTCACTCTCTCATCCACCAAAGAACCGTCGTGGATGCTCTACTGATGTTTTTCCCACCTCCTCCTGCTCTCTCTTTCCTCCATCATCTCCTCTCCAAGCACATCCCCGCAGCCGTCATTGCCTCGCCTCCATCTTCCTCAACCGGCGGCCATTCTTCCCTGCCGACTCCTTCGCACCCGCCAGAGGCCATCGACACAGTGATTTCAATGTCCCAACTCCTCATGATTTCATCGACACAGTGTACATATATATCATGCCAGAAGATGAAATTTGCGTCCTTGCTAAACATGCGACATTATATAATTGAATTTCCTTATTTTTGTAACGAGAATTTTTGGATTTGGTAATTGGATGACATACTTTTGGAAGCTAACACGTACACGCTCCATTGAATTACATACCTAACCTAGTATACATGAATGAGTCAAGGTTCGATGCATGTACCCTTATTGCCTTACAAGCATAACACTTTCCTAGCAAAGTAGCTATTAATTACTAGAATCGATGGTATGTAGGTATAGCTCAACTATAATGAAGCTGAGAAAACCCTAATTCAGATGAAGGCAATAAGGAAGGCGCAGAGAAGTATCGTAGCACTCCTCCAAACATTCCCCTTGTTTAAATATATATAATTATAGTTAAGGTTAAATTAATTATTAAAATAACTAACGAAGAAAATACTGGAAATTTGCTGCGAAATGAGATTAAAAATACATTATTGTGTGCGCATGCTATGTGGTACATAATTGGAGGTGGAGGGGGTGAAAAGATAGAAAAGAGTGTAAGATCCAAGTCAGCATTGGGGGTGATAAGATTGATAGGATTGCGAAAATGTCAACACGTGGAATCGGGATTTGGTTAAGGTCCCCCACGGCTCAAGATAGGGTGCATAACCATGGGTTATGCACCCATCAATAACCAAATCTGGACCATTCATTTAGAAAATCCAGATCTAAGGATGGAGAATTAAAGACTATTTTTATTTTCACTAGCTTTCTTAATTGACTCATATCTTTTTCGTTTTAACTCGGATTTTTTTTTTTTTTTTTGCACAGATGGAACAAGTTCACCGTGCTCTACAAAATGAGATCTATTTTCAATATTTTTTTAGGAAAAAAAAATTCTGGCCTCTCGGTACCAACTGCATACCATATGGTATCTTCTTCATTTTTAATTCGTTTTTGAAAATGTTTGCACAGTAGGGATGAGTTCATCATGATCTACTGGATCTACAAATTTCTGGGTGAACAAATTACAGGACCAAAAAATACCACACAATACCATACAATACCACCATGGTACGGGGTGGTATTGTATGATATCTTCTTCGTTTTTAATTCGTTTTTGAAAACGTTTGCACAGAAGGGACGAGTTCATCATGATCTATTGGATCTACAAATTTCTGGGTGAACAAATTACAGGACCAAAAAATACCACACAATACCATACAATACCACCCTGGTACGAGGTGGTATTGTGTGGTATACAATGTTAAAAGTCGTAAATTACAATTAATATACTTCTACTATCATGTATTCAACCATCCTACAGTATTGGTTTGTTCATATCACCATGGTACGTTTTTCAAAACATAGGTATGCTTTTATTTCAATACCAGTCAATACCATATGGTATAGACTGGTAAAAAATGGCTCAATTTTTTTTGTTCGAAAAATATAGTAAAGTGGATATCATTTTGAAGAGCACAATTAATCTGATCTAACTGTGCAAAAAAAATTAAATTTCGACTTAAAATGAGCGAGAAATCGTCCGTCAAAGATTAAAGAGGGAAAAATTAAAGGCTTTCCATGAGAGAGAGGATGCTGATATCATGCTGATGTGGATGGGTTACTCATGGTTACTCACCATAAGGTTACTGACCTGATCCATTCCCGGTCCCCCACCTCCCAATCATCATTGTAATTCCCGAACAAAACTTAGTTCTACATACTATAATAATAATATCATAATAACATCACAACAACGTACGAGTCATCAATATCCTAAATTCCTAATTGAAGTATCATTCGCATATTAATTACTTAATAATAAGGACTGTCATACAATTGGTTTTAGGTAATTAACATATGTTTATTTCTATTGTTACGTGATTTACTCACCTGTTTATTAACGAGTTGATACAATCATATGACCTGCTATCCACCCACATGCTTCATCGGGTTCGGTTGAGTGGGCGGTGGGTGGGTGTGGTTAGTTGGTGAGTTAACACGCAAAAATAATTCTTCAACTAGACATTAGGTAAATTATCTAACAATTATAATAAATTTATTAAAAAATAGGAAGACACTAGCAATTTAGACACAATTTCCACTTTTTCTCATATAGATCTGTCTAATACTAAATGTAAAATATTTTAGTACTCATACCAACTTTAATATTCCACCGCCAAGGAAAACCTTCCAGATACCTAATTAGAAAAATCATCCATTCTCCTCTTTGGCCCCTTTAAATGAAATATTCGTTGATAAAAATCTATAATTCTCCCCTTCATTTGGCTCCTTTACTGGCCAAATATTCCCAAGGCTATGACTCTTTACTTATGTAAATTTACTTCTTTGACAAATGTATCAAATCTTTCAATACTAGCTTCATCAACAAGTTGCGTAGAGAAAACTGAAACTGTTTATGACGTTGATATAATTAACAGTTTATAAATTGCATTTCAGTATCTAATGGCCATTATACAACATATTAACCAGTAATAGCATTTCAAAAATATTATTTATTTTATGTCTTTAGAAATTGATAATCAGTGTGTGGTGCCAGTTAGAAAATATGATGGTTATTCAACGTCATAAACAGTTTCAGTTTCTCTATGCAACTTGTTGATGGAGCTAGTATTGAAAGATTTGATACACTTGTCAAAGAAGTAAAATTTACATAAGTAAAGAGTATCTATTGGCCATTACGCAACATATTAACCAGTAATAGCATTTCAAAAATATTATTTATTTTATGTCTCTAGAAGTTGATAGTCAGTGTGTGGTGCGGTTAGAAAATATGATGGTTATTCAATACAATAAATAAATATAAAAAATTTATTATGTGAAAGCGAAGTGTCGACCCACAACCCACCCAAATAAGTGTGGATCGAAAATTTTGATTCATGTTTCACACCCATCAATCATCCACCCAGTGCTGTTTGAGGTTATTTATGTGTGGATCGATATTAAATCATTGTTCAAGCACCCACATGTCCACCCCTATGTGTACTTAAAATCTTTTTAGTTTATTGTTGTGTGAACTTTTGTTTCTAACTTTTTATGAAATTTTCGTTTCTATAAACTTATGATTCTGTGAAATTGTGATTTACGTTTCTTTTTTTAAGGGTTAGTTAAATTATTAATTATTTCAACATAAGTACAAAGCTTCTACAAAATTATTACTTCTACTAAAAAGTTTATATTTTCGTTTCAAACGACCTCAACATGTTAGGTGTTAAACATGGTCTCAAGTTCCAACGTCTACCTTACTTTGGCGCCTTCTTGAATCTTGATAACACACCCCGACATTTCAATGCATACAGTATACTCCACGTAAATAGTCCGACAACAGATTAACAAATTTTGGAAATGGATTGATAATCATTAAGAAACGTTTTAGATTTGAAACCTATCAAGATCGTACTTGGTCGTTAACGACATTTTAGCTTCTCGTATGTGGCTGGTTTCAATACCATATGTTTTTCTAATATGTCTACACAAAATATAGAGATCAACTAAGCGGCATTAGAAGAAATATACTGTCATTTTCATATATAGTATATTAGTCTAAAGATTTGAATATAATATGGATTAGACACTTTCCTTCTCATTATCAAAAAGTCAACTGTTAGTTGGATTTCGCAAGGGATGACTGACCGATGAGACAACTTGAACATATATGTTATATATTTCAAGCAAATTCACCTACAATTCACGTTGTACATGAGTCGTAACCAATAATAACACAAATTAAGTTTCCTGCTTTAAGTGTTTTTTCAGGGCACAGCCACTAACCAAGTGAGCTACAAAATGAGTAAATGACGTGCTCTCTCGACTGGAAAGTGGAAACCGACCTTAACGTAGAAGAAGATGAGTAAATATAGAGACAATAGTTAAGTGTCGATAATATATTTGAACCCTAAACCTCATCAATATAGTCAAAATCCTACTAACAAACTGCAACTAAATAATTTGCAGTTGGGCGGAGAGTGGGAAAACAAAAAGGAAAGAAGCCAAGTTGGAACCGTAGTTAGTGTGTGAGATCCATAATTTTCAATTGGTCGGCGCCCACTGCATGAATCTACAACTAATTACTTTATAATTGTTGTTCAAGAAAATGAAGAATTAATAACAGTTCGGTATACGTCAATGCTTGCTGCTGCTGCTGGTGGTTATGAAGCAGATGCCAACATCGTCTTCGCATCTCGCCGCCTCAGCTCGATTCGAAGCAGTAGAACAAATAATGTCCCACCGACCACCATGTTAGCAAATTAATTTGTTACCAATTTTTCAGCAGAATTGAAGGAATCATATGAATAAAATTGGTTTTCATTTCAACTTCACATTCTTTGATATACGAATTTAAAAAAAAAAATTACGTGGCTTTGGTTATTTATTTTCATTTTATCTGCAATTTCTCGATAATTAATTCGAGCTGTTTATTGGGAAACTTCGTTTTAGTAAATGACGAGCTAAAACACCCCCCTCCCTGAAATTTAGCACTTTTTTTAAGCCCTCTAACTAGGAATGGCAATGGATTAGGTTCGGGGCGGGTATCTCGATACCCATACCTGCCCCGTGACAGATCGGGTCCAGGTCGGGTAATTTATCACGGGACGCGGGTGGGGGCAGGTCGACCAAATGGGTATGTAATTTATATGGAAAGCATTAGAAATATTAGTTATTTTCACTATAAGACCAAGGAAAAATCATAATATGATAAAATATAGTTAAATTATTGGAGAAATTGATATTTTAACATATTTACAACTTACAACAGCTAAAATATGATGTAATAAAAAGAAAATCCTAAGTAATTTGACTAAAATTACATGTAATTTAGTCAAGAACGGATCAAGAATAGGGCGGCTCAGGACATGTCAGGTCGATGAGAATATCAATGCCCGCCCCGCCTCACCTACGGAATGAGTTGGACCCGCCCTAAAACAGGTCAAACATGTCGAATAAAACGGATCAAATCGAAATTGCCATCCCTACCCGGCCTACCATGCCAGGATCGAAAAGACCATAAGGTGATTCACACCATCAAACTACAAACCAAATAGATGGAAAAGACAACCTTCTGATTGTTTAATTGTGTACAGTTTGCGCGTTTGTTATTTGTTCTTCTTTTAATAAATTGCTCACCATTATAAAAAAGAAAAAAAAAATCTTCTTTCCCTTTGCCAAAATTCCTCATCCTTCATCAAGAAGTTTATAAGGTCTTTTCTTAATCGGGACAGCCAATGGGAATCATATGTACTTTGAAATTAAATTACATTGGAAATCTGCCTTCAATACAAAATTACATGGGAATCAGATAGGAATTAAGAATGAAGATTAGAATAAAATAAATGGACTTATTGGCTGAGTTTCTTATGTAAATTCATTGACGGAGACTTTTAAGTGATTAAATACCTATTAATTAATGAGTTCCGAGATTATACATATATATATACCAAATTTATGTAATTTGCTTCGGATAAATAAATAATTGGCTTCAAGGTTGATTTGTTCCAAGTACACAGAGGACTTCAACGCACATATGATTAGTCATGTTTCATGCCTATCTATATATATATGTGTATGTAGAGGATTCTAAATTGTATTTCATTCAGATAACAAACTTCATGGTTAAAAACTTAAAATGATGAATCAGAATCGAAAATTTTCGTGATTCGAATTCAATAATTTTCTACGAAGACTCTCTTTGAATATTGAATCATAAGAAAAATGAGTGGTGTATCTAAACCGATGATCTTGCATATTAATTCATATTTTATGGTTACACGTAAAGATAAAAGGTGAAAGTCTAAATGTACCAAAAAAACCTGAAACATTATTTGCAGAATCTTGAGATTCTTGATAATTATTACATAGTATAACACACGGAATGGCAAAATATGATGCATAGTTGCACAATGCACGCCATCAATTAATGTACAGAAGAAATAAAGATAAAAGAAGATGAATTCAAAATAAATTCGCATAATTCAGAAAAATCTCTTTTAATTGTGCAGATTTTGTCATAATAACTATTTAATCGCATGACCCAAGTAAACCAAATAGAAGGCCCAGCTTTGAGAATTTTTTTCCTTTAGATATATATATATTTTTTTTTTTATAAGAAGGCGTTGGGATTTTTTCCTTTAGATATTGAAGCGAGACCAGTAACATCCGAAACTTTTACCCACAAGATATTATTCATTTAGTTTTGGATTTGGGGTGCATGGCTTCTCATAAGGTCATTCTTGTTTGTAGTGCTTCAAGCTGAGCACTTTTAACTTCGAAGTTCCCAAAAGAACTCTTTCATTTCACCGCAAAATGCGTCTTATTAGTTTAGGCCGGTTTTTTACTTATAAACTATGGATCTCTCGCGTACTTTGTCAATGCGAGATTCGTGCCTAAGGTGTTATACGTACCAATACCTTTTGAAAATAATGAAAAGTGGTTTTATAACGTAAGAAAACAAAACTCACAAACAAGTGTCTGATCTAAGTTTAATTGAATCTAGAGGTCTCAGGTTTGAATTTCTTCGGTAGCACCTAATTGTAAAAATCAACCTATATCATCCTGATTAAAAAAAAACATAAAAGTAGAAACACCAATTTGGAGCTTATGTGAAAAGCTTTTTGAAAATATGATATTATTTTACCATTTTGTTCAGAAAACACAGTTTTCTTTCATTTATGTCCCCTTCGAATAAAAGCTAACTCAAGGCTTGATACTTGTACAAGTCTGACATACCATGTACTTGAATATTCAACTATTAATATTGGGATTGTGAGTGTTAGTGTATGGTACAAGAACCATAATTGAATCTTTCTCAACAACTCAAGTTGTTGGAACCAACTGGCTTTCTATACGATATCAAAGTTTTTTGTGAGCGAAAGGTCTTCTCCTCGAGTTTCACTGACCCCATTTGTTAAGCACATGATATTCCGATGTCCTATTCAAAACTGAAGCCCATATATGGTGGCTTTCATTTGAGCGGGTGTGTAATTAGTAAATGGTATAAGATTCATAATTGAACTCCTCCCAACACCAACTGGTTCTTGATAGTGAGGACTTGCATACAAGCCCCATTGTCAAACCAGCTCCGATATCATCAAGAAACCAACTAGTCTCAATAACCCTAATTTTTATAACCCAAGTTATATATTGAGAGAGGCTGATGTATACGACATGTTTACACACACCCTTTTATCTAAGATAAATCTTGCAAATTATCAATAATTTACCATCAATAATAATGATACATTGTATGCACCCGAAAATTGGAAATATATGGTAAACATATACATAGCTACGAAAGTTTTACAAAAATGGAGAAGATAAACATTACCCACATAGCATAATTGAGAAGAAACTTCTTTGAAATTTCTCTAGCTTGTAACCTTTCTTGACTTTCTTATCATCATAATCTCAATCAAGACCTTGTCTCTGTACAGATTCCTCTCATTTGGACCCCTCAACCCTAACTAGTGTTATTAGCTTTTGCATATTTAGTGGGAAACTATACGCAATCACCACCTCAGCAGCTCCCTGTTTCCATTACAAGCAACACATTCCCTTCCACACAACACACAATAAACTATGACCCCATAGAGCAAAGCAAACGAGAAAAAGAATATCAAACGTTTATCCTAATCCTTGAAAACCCAATAATTAACCACTCTAATCCAGCTTGATATGACCATAAGCTGACTGAGCCAAGAAGAAATTAAGATCGCCATTCAAGTCGAGTCGAGCCGAGTCGAGTCAAATCCATTGCATTGGGATAATTTAGAATATGTGACAGGTAGGTATCTTTTAGGAAAGAAAGAAAGAAAAATTGACAGGTGGATTCATCCACTCCTCTCCTAGGCCTGAATCCTAACTTGAATGCCAAAGCTAACCTTTCAGCCGCTTTTTGTGGGAAAGAGAAAGAAACTATTCCAAGTATTTTTTTTAGAACCAATGAATGGTTCAAACTACTCTTCTTCAGTTCTTCGGACTTTTTTTTTTCTTGCCAACTAAGGATGCTTGTTTATATTGATGATATAAGAAGAAGGAAAAATAAAAAGAATTCTCTACCTATCACACCAAAATAAATTGGTCTAATACTTCATTTAAGAGAGAAAATACATCGTCCAAATAACATTAAACTCGAATTTTTTTCGCTCTATAAAAAGCTTGACAAGAACATTTAGTGGGTCTTTTGCTTTATAGATTTCAAGCATGAATTTGGGTCTCAATTCATGATCCTAGTGGATTTGGTACAAAATCTATGTTTGCTTGATAATTTTCGATACAGTAAATTCTCAAAGTTCAAATCTGTAGGCTCCACGGATTTGCAAAAAGCCAAAAACCTGCTATATATGTGAGATTTGGACCAAATTCATGAATAGCGTAAAATGTTATATACCCGCAATTTAGTTCGATCAAATCTATCATCAAATCCAACAAGCAAACAACAATTTTGTTTTTCAAATCCATTACGGACCAATTCTATCACAAAACTCAAGTTTTTCATATTTTAGGTTATGACCAAAATCTTAATGTTTACCAAAAAAAAAAATTCTTAATTTTTCAAATCCAACAAACAAACGAGTGCTTATCACAATCCTCTATGAAATGATCCATAATGAATCAATTCCATCACAAAACTTATGAAACTGCATATTATGATCACAACTTTCGTGTTTCAAATTTAACTTAGTAAATGGAACGTAGATGTAATATTCGTAAAGTATGAAACAAAAAAAAAAAAACATTTACCTCTATGCACTACTGTTAGTTTGCTAGCTGTCGATTCTACCACTCATTTTTTTTGTTTTCCTTTTATAAGGTGCTACGAAGGTTGTAAAAAGGATAAAAGAGGCAGACAGAGCCCACATGGAATCAGAATTCTGAAAAAGGTTAGGTCTTTTTAGCAGATAATAAAAGGGACCTTTTTTTCTTTTTGCTTCTCCCACCCTAGCTCCCTCTATCACCTATAGATACGGCTATAAATGAGTCGAGTCGAGCCGAGTCGAGTAGAGCCGAGTCGAGTCGAGTTTTACCCCAATTTGAGCTTGGCTTGTTTTTTACTAAAATTTTGACTTTTATTTGATACTTCATTTTGTATATCATGATAATATGATTTATTTTGTTAGCTAATCTCATATTATACTTTGTTGGTATCATATATCATTTAGTTAATAATTTTTAACTACTCCAAATCATATTAATTCACAGTATCGAAGCAATCTATGATACATAATTTCTTTTTAAATAGAAAATAAGATATATTTGATCACATACTCAACGTGCTAAACTTTATATATGACGAGATATATAATTTAACAACCATATGAATTAAAAATCATAAGATATAGATTGATTCGTCCATAAGTCTGTAATCGGGTTGACTCTCTAGCCACATGTTGAGACATATCATGAGCTCTAAACGAACCAACTCACGAGTTTAGATGAACAAGCTACCAAGTCGAACTAGCTCGCAACCCTGGCTATACGGTCTATATACTAAATATGGCGATCTATTAAACAATCGAAGAGAATGATTCTTTTCAAACGTGAAACGCGTCCGTTAGAAATTATATGCCTCCACCTCCATCCAGCAGCGTATACGATTGCACCCAAAACAAGAAAAGAGAAGGAAAAGAAGAATACATACGTCATTAAAAAGGCCTACCACTTTTCTAGCTCGCTGAACTCTTTTTACCATTCCTCTCATTTTCACATCTGTTTTTCAAAAGACAATTGTACTCACACTCTCTTGTTTTCAAATTGGTAGATACCCAGCTCAGGAAAAAAAATGGTGATATGTTGCCGTGTTATAATTCTACTTATTGTAGCACGTACAATATTATGAATCTTGGCTAAAAACATTTTCTCATAATAATTAACTGGGGGAATTATTATAAATTACATCATTTGAACAAAAAACACTAATCAGGGCTTCCTGTTTGTTTGAAATGACCTCTCCTAATTAAAACTTACCTTAATGGGCAAATGGATTTAATGAATTAAAAGAAGAAGGAAAAAAAAATGAAAAGGAAAATCGAAAAAACTAAAAATCTCCAATCAAATGAATCAATCACACACAGCTTCTCTTTTGCCTAGAGCTATGTGTCTCTCTCTCAGTGGCTTCTCCAGGACTTCACACCTCGAACTTACTTGCTCTCCACGGATCTCTTCCCCTCTCAAACAAAAAAACAAAACAACATTTCTCCTTTTTCTAATTAAATTTCTTCAACAAGCTCCTCTATTTAAGCTCTCTTTCAGCCTTTCCTTCAACTTTCTTTAACTGTTTCTTTCTTCAACAATTCCCCCCTCCTCCTTTCCCCCTCCTCCTTTTCCGCGAGCTTGAAAAAAACAGGTTCTTATCATTCATCTCTAGCTAGTTTGAATTTGAATTTGAATTTGAATACATGGAAGAGCCGACCGTGCTGAACAACGTCAGAGGCGGCGAGGAAATGCTGGATTTGCCGCCGGGGTTCCGTTTCCACCCCACCGACGAGGAAATCATCACTCATTACCTCACCCCCAAGGTCAAGGACGACACCTTCGCCGCCGTCGCCGTCGGAGAAGCCGATCTCAACAAGTCCGAGCCCTGGGACCTCCCCAGTAAGTCAACTCTCCTTCTCCTTCCTCTCCTCCTCCTCCTCTCTACGAAAAAAAAATTATTCTCAATTTTTTTTTTCTCTCCACTGGCTGGCTGTTTAGGCAAGGCGAAGATGGGGGAGAAAGAGTGGTACTTCTTCTGCCAGAGGGACAAGAAGTACCCTACGGGGATGAGGACGAATCGCGCGACGGAGGCTGGATACTGGAAGGCCACCGGAAAAGACAAGGAGATTTTCCGGGGAAGAGGCTGCCTCGTCGGGATGAAGAAGACGCTGGTGTTCTATCGCGGCAGAGCTCCCAAGGGAGAGAAAACCAATTGGGTCATGCACGAATACCGCCTCGACGGCAACTTCTCCTACTACTCCTTCCCCAAAGCTTCAAAGGTAAAATCCCCAAATTCATTTTCATTTTTTGTTGGGTAGCCCATTCCTTTCATGACGACTTTTTTTTTTTACCGTGTTTTTCGGGACTATATAATTGTGCTATTCAGCGGACGCGAAATCGGCGATTAATTCGAGCTGAATTTTTTTTTTTTTTGTTTGGGCGCAGGACGAATGGGTTGTATGTAGAGTGTTCCACAAGAATCCGGCGGCGGGGGCGGTGGGCGGCGGCGGCGGAGGAGGAGTGTTGATGAAGAGAGCTTCTCCGATGGAAGATTTCCTGGCGAGGGCGAATTCCTTCGGCAACGGCGACGATTTCCTGTTGGACGCTTCCTTGTCGCTGCCGCCCTTGATGGATCTCCCGTACGGCGGCACCGAGTTCGCTAAACCGACGTCCTCTGGAGTGGTGGGGGAAGGCAGTTCCAATTCCAATTACGGCGGCTTCCCCAATTCCTTTATTAACGTCAACAATTACCGTCAGTACACTTTCCCCAACCCGGCGGCCACGACGGGTTATAATTTGCACGGCTACGGAAGGGACGACGGCGGGCGGCAGTGCAAGGCGGAGCAGTCGATGGTGAGCCTTTCGCAGGAGACGGGGCTGAGCACGGACAACATGAGCGGCGCGGCGCCGGAGATATCGTCGAGCGTCGGAGGGAAGGGGTACGATGGGTTGGAGGATCCGACGTCGTCCGGTATGGCTGGATTGGACTGTTTCTGGGATAATTACTGATCCATCCTCATTGTTTGATTAATAATTCGTCATCAAGGGTAATTATAATTAGGATTTAAGAGATCGGGAGGAAAAGGGACAGTGATTAATTCTCCCTCCTTTTTTTTCTTTCTTTCTACTTACAACATTTGATTAGGTAGAAATTGGTGGGGGTTTTTATTTTTTTTAAATTTCTCTGTACAGATTGTGGTGTTGTTGTTAATTACCTCATCGCTAGTGTTGTTAAGAGCTCTAACCTCGTGCTGCAGAGGTACAAATCTGCAAATTTTATTAACAGCTATACATACCAGAAAAAAAGAGAGAGAGCTGTATTATATATATATATATACCATTGTAAAACATTCATATGAAATGGTAATTTATCTGATGGTATTTTTATTTATTATGGTATCATAAGATAACTACATATATATTTCAAATGCTAATACTTCAAATACACTTATGAAGTAATGGATTTCTGATGGTATTTTTATTTATTTATAGAATGGTAATTTATCTGATGGTACTTTTAGGTCTTCATGCGCTGTATTGTTTGACGAAATTGGTACACAGTACCTTTCATTTGGGTAGGGGGGAAAATGGAGGACGTACAGTGCTATGATTCGAGGCTACTTTGATTCTTTGGTGACCAATTCCAGTCTCGGACCATTTACCCACGTGGGGGGGAAGAGGTTAATATCATAACAACCATGAAATGAAAGCTAAAACTATATATTCTCAATTGTGCCACTAGAATGAAAGAAGATAACTCCAAAACAAAATCTCTGCAAGTGTGGAATGTGCCCGAAGACGTTAAGAGACTACTTGCCTCCAAGACGCCCAACCATGATTGGTAATGAGCACCCCCAAGATTAATGGACTAGCTAGTTTTTATTTTTTATTTTTACAAGGGACTTGTAATATTATAAGTGAATTCCACGTCCACAAAGTACGGAAGAGATAAATGATTTATAGGAAAGAAATCGACATTAACTGACAAGGCGCGTTTTGAGGTGAAATGCAGGATTTCTTGTGAGAACACCGAAATTAAACGTGCTCAGCATGAAGCACTGCAAGGATGGGTGATCTTATGGAGCACAACCCATATAGGATACATATTAAATTACTCGATCGGTCGAATATATATTATTGGCTCTCGATGATCACTAGGCAAAGTAGAAATTAAATAAGAAGTTTTCTTAATCGATTTTGAAATTCGGAGGATTGTAGAATAGTAATATTGATGAGTTAGGTTAGCAATATATATATCTATATATATGGTGAGGTATTCAGCACACCCACTTTTTTGGGTGCACTCAGTACACCCGCCTCATAATCATCATTCTGAGCATGCAATTTATGTCAAAACGGTATCAATTATTGCTTATGATAGTATGAACAAGAAGCACATCAATTTGAAAAAAAAAATCATTTAAGATTTACTTTAATTTGAAGGATTTAAGATTTAGGAGTTTAGGGTTACGGTTTAGGTTTACAGTTTGGGATTTTGCATTAAGATTCAAAATTGAAGGTTAAGGGGTTAGAGTAATAGATTGATTTGTTATGATACTATGCCATATCATCATATTAGATTGAGAGTATTAATTAAAGTTCAAAATTTGATGTATTATGGACACTTTTAGAGATGAGTGCACCCAAAAAAGTGATTGCACCGAAGTAGCCACCATATATATATATGAGTAAGTTTATCTTTTTTTGTTATTCCTTTCAGGTGAGCCACTTTTACGGGAGTGGTATGACCTCCATATAATCTGATTTCTTTCTTATACAAAAACGGAAAAGTAATGAACCATATTTATTAAAATAAATATTTCGGAGATAATTCGGGTTCATTATCTCCACGAAAGACGAAATATTCTGGTGGGTGACTCGCTAAAATACAACTTCTAACAATAACCAAGTGTAACCAATGAAAGGGGTTGCAGTATGGTGACAAAAGTACTAAATATCGAATCCACGAGTCTCTAGAGTTACTAGTACTCAGCTTCAGGTCATTATCTAGCAAACCAGATTAAGATAAAAGAACTATAACTACTCTAGCAAACTACAGTTAAAGTTAATCAAATTAAAGGTTGGGAACTCACTTAGGTATGATTCCCCCTAACCAGCTAGCCAGATTAATGATTGATGATTTCTAACTTGTTAAACTTTCATTCACAATGGTGAGAGTCCTTGATTAGACCTCGAATCTCGACTAAAGAAGTCGAGGCCCTCTTGAGTGAATTTCCTAGTGGGACGTATCCTTCTCAAGAACAACTTATTAAGGAGTTCTGAACTAGATTCCCTCTATCGAATGAGGTTCTTAATAAATATAAAGCATTGAATCGACTCTCGACTAAAGCAATCGATCCAATACTATCAATCTATGATGCTCTATTGATCTAATCATGTATTCGCTCTCATAGGATAAAAGCATAATCAATAATCTAGACTAAAGCATAATTGAAACATGAAAACATTCATAGATTGAATATGAACTCAAGATTATCAAGTATGAGTACTCATACAATCATCCAATCAAACAAAGATAGCTAGGGTTCCTCAAAACCTAAGTGAAGAGAAGTTACTCCATAGAGAAGAGAGAGACTCCAGTAAGAATCTTCAGATGATTAGTCTTCAAGTCTGGGCTTATTCCTCGTGCTTTGGATGCTCCAAAATCGCCCTCTAATCGCCCTCTCTCTCTCTTTGGTTTGCCCCTTGGGTGATCGTGGAATTGACCAAAACCCAGCTCCACATAGACGAAACCTTGTGGAAGATGATATTCTTGTTGGTTCCAAATTGTTAACACTGGAATAACAAGCGTATGGGTGCTCTCTAACTTTTATGAAGGTGCTAAATGTTACTATGATACACGTCTTCAAACATTTTTCGAACGAGGGTATTTGGTGCATACAAAAGAACCAACGTTACTATGATCCTACTCCTATAGAGATTTCTTGAGAGTTCTGTGACTACAACTAACACTATAGCTATGGAGGATCCTTCATGGAGGGGAGCTCCACACATTACAAAGAAAAAGTAAAAAAAAGGACAATTGAGACAATTTTCATGTGTGTTGGATTGTGATCGTCCCCTTCCTCCAAAAGCTTGCTTTAACTTTTGTTGGAAAAGAGTCGTTCAACTATTCTCTCACTCTTCTTCTCGAAAAGTAGTTTCGTAGTATCTAAGCTAGTCACTTTCATTCACTTGTAGTCAATGGAAGCCTCTGGATACATGACCATGTCACAACAACTATCTACCTACGGGTTGGATGATATCCATGATATGAGATGGACAACATTCACTTTGGGATTTGATGGTATATCAATGGAGCTGAACAGATGGTGACCAAATACTGGATTGTCACCTTTCAGCTAACTACTATACATCAAAAGTACGGCCCACCCAAACAATCTGGTATACATAGGTCAAATTAGGGTGGCTATACGGTCTGGTCCGGTTAAATTGGCCCGAATTGATTCGGTCCCGGTTCATTCTTTTCGAGAATATAAGGACCAAAGATTGGATTGGATACATTCCGGTCTTGAACCGGTCCGGTCCCAATTTGGTTTTGATTTTAGATTGAGCTTGTGGGGATTTGAGTGGCCTGAGGGGATATTTGAGTGGCCTAAGGCCTTAAAAGGCGAGGAGGTTAAATTTTGGGTGTTGGGCTCTCTTATCTGGTTTTATACGGTTTTCAGTCCAGTCCCAAATGATTTTTTTACCTCAAATCTAGGCCCGAAAATTGGATTGAATTTTTTGCTATCCGGTCCCGATCCAGGTTATACGGTCCGGTTTCAGATAAAACCAAAAAGCCCGGACCAAATAGCCAGCCCTAGGTCAAATTGCTTAAATCGGGCCAATTTTCCAAAATAGCCTAGGAGGTATTTTAAGTAAAAAAAATACATTTTTGTGTAAATACCGCTAATTAATCAAGGGATTGAATTAGAGAATTGAGAAATAGTTTTACGTCCCCATTTCCGCTTGCACTTAACGTGATTATCCTGACAAATTAAACTGACATACATAATGACAACACATATTGGAGTTGGCCTGAACTGGAAAAGCTGCTAGGCAAGATCCAATTAATTGAACAATTATAATTATAATATATATCTATATAAAACCCAGTGGATGGATTATATCAACATAACTAAGTCCATATAATTGGACGAACAGCAATTAATTAATTAAATTGCATAAATCATCCTCTGCTCTAACCTAAAAGCAATAAAATAAAATAAGGCAGCGCGCGGGATGGCAAGAATCACGTCCCTGAATCTAAGGCTAAGCAACCAGCAGATGCCTCTCACCAATGGATGATTAGCAGCATCATTCTTTTCGCAATTATTTGGACCTCCTCCTATAATAATAATAATAATAATAATAATAATAATAATAATAATAATAATAATAATAATAATAATAATAATAATAATGTGTTTCTACTGGAAGGTTTCTTGAGCAGAAACATACCTATTGAAACCATCAACACCCCCTATCGTACGAAACCCGGCCTAGCTAGTTGTTAACTAGCATATATATATATATATATGGTTTACAAAGGTGAGATAGTCTAACGGTAAAACTCCGACGACAGTGAAGGGTTGTTAGCTAGTTAGTGTTCTCGTAGGTACAAGGCTGTTGCGGACGAAGTCCTATTGGCGTCAAATTAAATGCAGATGGCCCCCAAATTTAGTAGGCCTCACAACTGTAACAAAGTGACACGTGCGACTGAGGTTACTGGGTAATTAAAAAAAATGGGTCCCACTTAAAAAAAAATCAAGATGGGTCGTTTTTCTCTCACGGTGCCAAGATTCTTCGATTCATCATACGACAGCCGCCTTCATATTAATTATTGAAGGAAAATAATTAATCCAAAATAATTATATTCGTTAAAAAGAAATTGGATCCAGGCCAGCTGCTTTGATTAGTGATGAGTGGGTGTGGTGGGGGCAATAGATAAGGAGATGACAAGAGGAATGGGGAGACAGGGGATTTGTTAGCCAAAAGGCGAAACAAGCAGCTAGCTCTTGATGATAATACAACCTGAATAGGCTTATTGGAGATATGAATGCATATGCTGATTTTGTTCTTGTGTTCAGTTTCCAGACAAAGAGAATACCAGCTGCCACCCACATGTGTTTGTTCTTCCACCCTTTAATTTCCTCGTACTACCTAGATCATGATCACTAGATCAGATCTATATGTGCCTCGACACAAGTTTTCTCTCTTATCAGAGGTGGCGGTTTTCCATCCGTTTTCTCAAAGGGGGTGATCAAGAAGAACCGTAACCCCACTCGCTCGTTCAATCCGACCCTGCACATTCGTATTTACTGTTCAAAGTAACGTTTTAAAAGTTGGGTGGAAGGTTTTCTATCCCGTTTGAGGTGGTTGTGAGTTTCTGAAAGGGTCCTATATATCTCCTATGCATGTACAATGATGATAAACGTTGGCTCTAACAATTCATATGAGACTGGAAACGTTGTTATAGGGCCGGGGTATGTTAGTTCCGATTAGTGGCGGTCTCATGATTTTTTGATAGGTGTGTCAATCGATAATTTTAAAGTAAAGTAGATAAATAAATATAATAATAATATTTTTTTTTAAAAGAGTACACAATTTTATTTTTTTCATAATGAGATGCAATGAATTATTAAAATTCTGAAAGATTTGTGAAAAATATTATTAATTTTGCAACTTGAATCTCTTTTAGTACATACAACCAAACATTCATTGATAAGTTGGTCACTAATATGATTTCGAAAATCGTTCTTCACTAACTTCATAGTATAAAAAAATTATTTCACAACTTGCACATATAGATTTCAGAGGTGTGTCAGAGATTTGGATTTCAAATTTTTGTACTGACGAACGTAGATTTTTCATCAAAATTTCGTAATTCGAATACAATAGGCCGGGTTCTATATTATTCTTAGGTGAATCTAGTGTATTGACCACTTTGTTTTGGGGTTTTGTTGGCAACTTTGCTTACTTTTGGTGTGTTAGGCTATAGTTCCAAATTCCAATCCACATGCGTGATGTTCATCTATATGTTCAGTGCACTAGGCTAATTTTGCTTTATTAGCTACAGGCTTACTTCAATAACTTAACTTGTTTGGACCGATAGCAAAGTTTATATACGTATCGTGTCAGAAATCTATTCATTAAAGAGGTTTTATGTTAGGATCTTTTATTTTTGATGATGTTGACTCTAAAAAATTGAATTAGGATTAATCGTGTGTTCAGTGTTTTCATTAATCCAACCATGTTCATTGTTCAAAGTTCTCTTGTCTTTTTAACATTCAAATACGATTTCCCTGCAATCACTTAACTATCGTTATGATGTCAAATTTTAAAAAAAACATTTTGAATTTCAATACACTATAAAAGTCATGACGAATCTTATCAAGTCACATATAAAAATTTGTAATCACGTTTAATACTCGAGATACCACGAAAAGTCATGACCATAGCTAGGTAGTTTCCCAGGCCAGCTTTAGGGTATGAAAATCTGACCTCACCATGACCAATCAACCCACTACACTATTTGTTTATACTTTTAACGAATCAATCAAATGAACTCTCTAGCCAAAGAGGTTGGTTACCATCCAGAAACTAGACCATCCCATCCCATGAATTAAACTTAACTTTAACTGTTAACTGTCCATTCCATTCAAAGCAAAGATTTGTGACTGAGAGAGAGAGAGAGAGAGAGAGAGAGAGAGAAATAAAACAGACTTTCAGGGGAGTTAACCGGCCACTACTCTCTCTCTAGAAGGTGACTTGGCTTCTTGTTTGTATTGTATGCTTCCAGCAGCCATTTGCTTGCCACTCTGGCCGTCCTTATGATCCATTTAATTTACACTAGGGATGGCAATTTCGACCTGACCCGTTTTATCCGACTTGTTTGACCTGTTTTGGGGCGGGTCCGACCCGCCCCGTAGGCGGGGCGGGGCGAGCATGGGTAGTGTCATCGACCCGACCTGCCCTGACCCGCCCCATTCTCGACCCGTTCTTGTCTAAATTACATGAAATCTTAGTCAAATTACTTTGAATTTTACTTTTATCGCATCATATTTAAGCTATGATAAAGTTGTAAATTAGTGAAAACCTCAATTTCTTCAATAATTTAATTACAATTATCATAATATTGTTTATTTTCTTAGTTTTATAATAAAAATAACGAATATTTTTAATGTTTTTCAAATAAATTGCATACCCATTGAGTCGACCTGCCTCGACCCGCGACCCGTGATCAATTACCCGACCTGGACCCACCCTGCCACGGGGCAGATCTGGGTACCAAGAAACCCGCCCGGACCTGCCCCATTGCCATTCCTAATTTACACCACTAGCTATTGCTACTTCTTTATACGTGAAGTTTTTTTTTTTTTTTTTTTGGAAGTGAAGTTAAATAATGGCGAAGGAGGAATCGGCGATGGAGGTTTATTTATTCCCCAAGTCATTCTTGTGGAAGCAAACGCCACATTAAAAAGAAAGGAAAGAAACAACCAACACGAATAAAGAGAAAAAAGAAGGCGCCTTATTTGTTGCATGAAAACATGGGACAGATTTTGGAGAGACAAGAGGAAGAAATGATTAGTTGGAGACAGCAAATTAAGGATGTAGTAGTGTAGAATAGCATTCATCCAATATCATTCCTCAAGTTATTTATTTATTTATCACAAAATGATTACTTTCATTGGACAATTTTTTTTTTTACAGATATGGTTGAACGTATCATTTCTTTCACAATGAAAAACTCTGGCTTGTTATTGTAAAAATGAAAATTCGAAAGGTTGGCTCAATGTTTTAACTTTGTTAATATATACGTATTTTTTTTCCTTTTACCAAATACAACGTAACATTACCAGTCACGATCGTTAGATTTTCGCAATCACGAACATCTGTATATGCAGTGTAGAATAATATTCTCATAGCGTATAATTCATACTAAATTAAAACCTTTTTTAACAGTTCGAGTATTGTAAGGATATTATAGTCCAAAATACTTTTTTATCTAAAACTTTTGCGGGTTAAATTCTTAATATTCAGAATATGTCAAATATATATATTGATGCCAGCTTGCTTGCAAGCTAGCGGAGACTTTCTACAACTTAGTGATTAATTTTTGTATGGATAAGTTAATGAGTAATCAAGCTTTTTGTAACACACAACAACTTGAAACGATTGCACGTGTATTCCTAATTTAATAATGGAGAGGGGGTTTGGTGATTGCATTTTTTGCGTAGCTCTCCTTAATCCTCTTTGGTTTCGATGAGCTAGGATTATATAAATGATTGCATTAGTTGACAATTTGACCTTTTCTTCTTGTGATTAATATATACATGCAAGTCGGCATCATATATAAATATATGTAATATTTAAAATTAATCGCCTCCCAACTTGCTAGAGCCTATATGCTACATATATAGATTGGAACCTTATATATTAAAGTCGATTAATTAGTAGGTTCGGTACCACACATCCCGAAACCAAACCAAACCAAAGCTTTTAGTTAGTGCAACAACTGCAACCAACTAGAAAAAAGTCACAATACTAATCGTCGTCCCCTCCATATATTGCATATTAATGATGGGTTTAACTTCAATTTGGTCCAGTCCACTCAAAATAATGCAAATATTGGTTATAAAAAAAGATGCAAATATTACTACTACCACAAGATACATTTTCGTCAGTAGAAAAGAATGGACAAAAGAAATAATATATTCGCCTCACGGTGTGACCTTCATATTTGGTTATTTTCTTTTAGAATCATATGTCTATGGTGACATGCATGTCATCGTAACTTACATTTTAGGTCGATCTTATATAGGATTAGGTCGATCTAATATGCATTTTTAGGTCGACCTTATATAGGATTAGGTCGACCTAATATGACGTTTCAGTTTTGTGAGGTTCAACGACGCGGTTGACCTTTTATAGCAAATGGTCAACCTCTTGGGAAGCGCATGCATGGCATGTACGACTTTGAAACACGAATTTGCAGCACAGGATTAATAGCGATATGAATAACACTCGTGTAATGCACATGTACCTCAATATGTTTCGCCCTATTATGCATCACAGGATTAATAGCGACATGAATAACACTCGTGTTATCGCCATAGATCCTCATAGGACGACGACATACCATACCAATGCAATCTCACCAAGCAACCGATGTAACCACTCCATTTCTAACCTCACCTTAGACATAGACCAATATTCTGCCTCTGTGGACGACTTTGAAACACGATTTTGTTTAGGATACCTACAAAGGATTGTTCGACCCGTATGCATCGGCTAGAAGTCGACCTCCTGGTATCTTTACATCCTGTGTAATAAGCATCAGCAAAGGCTTCGCATAATGGCTCTCCTTTAGCCGGAAAGAACATCCCAATGTCTTGAGTTTCCTTCAAATATCGCTACAGCCAATAAACTACATCCATGTGCATAGTTCATGTCATTCGCATGTATTGGCTCACCACTTAAACTGCATGAGATATATCAGGACGAGTAAGTGTTAGATGAATCAAACTGCCAACTAAGCTGTGATATGCAGACTGATCTCCTAACAGATCACTACTCTCTCGATGCAGCTGCAAGTTTTGTTCCATAGATGTTGAACTGGGAGTGCACAAACTATGTTGTGCTGCCTCTAACAACTCGGATAAATACTTCCTTTGTGAAACAAACAAGCGTTGTGGTGAACACTGAACCTGTAATCCAAGAAGATATTCAGCATCACCCAACTCTTTTAGATTAAAAGAGCGATGAAGTGATGCCTTCAACTTCTGGATTCCCTGTGTATCACTCCCCGTAACCACCATGTCATCCACATAAATTAGCAAAATCAACAAACCATCCATTGTACTTCGTATAAACAACGAGGGATCATTCTGACTTTGTACTAAACTCCCCCGAACTATAATACCATGGAATTTCTCGAACCATGCCCGAGGTGCCTATTTGAGTCCATATAGTGATCTATTAAGCTTGCAAACCATACCTGAATCTCCCTTCTTGTACCCTGGGGGACGTTCCATATATGTGGACTCTTTCAAATTCCCTTGAAGAAATGCATTCTTCACATCCATCTGAATCAAAGGCTAACCTCTCATAGCTGCCACGACAAAGAGACACCTTGCAGTTTGCATTTTAACCACTGGAGCAAACATCTCTTCATAGTCAATCTCATACTCCTAGTGACAGCCCTGTGCGACCACACGAGCTTTAAAGCTTTCAAGTGAACCGTCTGAATGTGTCTAGATTGTATAAACCCATCTACTTCCAATAACCAGAAACTCCGGGTGCAAGGCACAAGATCCCATGTATTATTAGCCTCAAGTGCATCTACTTTGTCATCCATTGCTCCTTCCCACCTCGGATCACCCTTGGCCTCGTCATAACTAGAAGGAATTACAATTGGTTCTGTAGAGAAAATCCTATGTAATACTGCATGCGAACAGGAGGCAGACTGAGAGTAACCCGATTCCCTAACTGATTCTACCAAACCCTTACAAGCCAAATAACCATGAAAATATCCTCTTCCTCTTTCTCTACTGTAGAACAAGACCCACAATTATTCACGCCCAGCCTGGTACCATCTCTATCTGAGACATCATGGCAGCAACTTGAATGAGTTGACTGTTTGACAAGCGTTGCCCCCAACTTGTCCAACACAAAGACGCGACCCTACTTACTTCCATTCCCGAGCACCCTCCCCGTCATCTGATCCTGCACAAGGCAATCGCTAAAATTTAAAGGGACCTCACATCCATCCTCCGCTAACTGACCAATAGAAACAAGGTAGGCATTAATCGAGGAACATATAGCATATTAGGAAGAGTGACTAAGCTAGTCAAAGAAGTGCCTTGACCATGAATGGGAAACTGAGCCCCATTGTCCACTTGTACCCGGGGAAGGACGAACATAAGCAAATGTAGAAGGAGCAGGATTCATATTATTAAATGGCGTTGAATCAATAAGCCAACGTAAAGACTTAACTGAGGCAGCACCAGTGGCAAAAGCTGAGTTTAAAGCCATAGGAAGGACGTCATGAAGAGCTTCTTACACAAGCCGCCGAATCAATGCAGGAAAAAAAGCTAGCTGACGTGCCCAAACTCCCCTTAGACTGCTCACTGCCCTGCGACCCACCACCATAACTAGCAGCCAAATCTCCCACAGAGTAGGCAGTCGAAAGAGAGGAATAACCATTCTCAGACTAAGGATGTAGCTTGTCCAACGGCTCAGTGTGGGGCAATCAAGAACAATATGGCCCGATTTCTTATAGTAATTACATAAATTGTGCTTCTTACAATGGATTTGAAAATGACTAGCTTCACGACAAAAGGGACAATGAATATCACCAAATTCGGACGGGCGATTGAATTGTGAACGTGACGATGAACCGGGGCGACCAACAACAAAAACAAATTCATACGCACTGCTCGAGAGACTGACTTTTGAGCCTAGTCTCCTCCCTAATGAGTCCTCCCAAAATGTCTTGAATGGATGTAATCTTGCGGTGTATCAGAGTTGCCCATATAGGTTCAAACTCCAGACGAATTTTGGATAAGAACTACATTACTCGAGTGCGACTGCGCTCCTAAAGAACAACTGTCGAATCAGCCCTCGAGACTTGAGAAGCAAATAACGCTTCAGCTTCAGTCCATAGATGTAAGATTTCTAGATAATACTTACGTATATCGCAATCTCCTTGATCCAAATGACCAATCTCTAACTCAAGTTCATACTACCGGGAGAAACTCTTCTTTGAGTGTGTACTAAAGATATGCTGCCACATATCAGCTGCATGGGTGTATCTTTTTGTAATTTCACAGGACAGTAAGCTTGACTATTACAAGTCTGAGTATGTGAATGGGCCACTGAGAATTCCGGGCGAAGTAGTGGAGGCGGGAGCAAAGCGATGGGTCAACAGTTTGGTAGGCCAGTTCATCTAGAAATTACCATCCCTGTCATCGACTAGGTAATGGGCAAAATGGATGGGGTAAAGCTAGCGAGATTCGGGTCTCTCAATTGGGGGAAAAGCTAGTTTTATTAAAATTTCTCTTGGTAGAGATTAGTCAATGGGTCTTCAAGGGAGGCCATGGCATCATCGAGATAACCTAGTATTCCTTCGACATTGGGAGCCAGGTATTTCCCTTTGACGATTGATAATTTTGCTTTGTCTGTATGGATCCCAATTTCAAAATTTCCTACTGAATTAGCTTTGAAAGAGGATTTGATAAGGATTTATAATTCCTTGGGGACACCGATAGGGGTGGGCAACGGGAAACGGGTATTTGGGTATACCCGTACCCGTCCCGTTTTTTAAGGATTACGGGTACCCATATTACCCATAATATTATAAACGGATGGGACTTGGGATTGTACATTCCTAATATGGGTACCCGCGGGTTACCCGCGAATACCCGTTTGGGTAATATGGGTACCCGTTATACCCATTCAATACAAAAACATAAATTTAATTCAGCCCAACCCAATTCAAAACCCATTGGCCATTTCGGCCCTTACCCTTTCAATTTCAATTCCATTTGGGCCCTTACCCTTTCACTCTTTCACTGACATGTTTGATGAATTAGTAGAGAGAGTTGGTATGTGTTTGAAATGAGGCAACGAGTGTCCATTTACAGCTTGGGATCATTGTGTACTTAATTAAGGAACTTGGATCATCCCAATATGGCTCCTAATTATTCTTCTTTGTAGGACAGCAGCAGGTGAAGGACACTTGCAGCCGAAGAAGGGAGAATGGCAGCAGCAGCCTGCAGAAGGGAGAACGACATCAACAATAGCAGCCTGGAGAAGGCAGAACTGCAGCAGCAGCTTGCAGAAAGTAGCAACATGCCTCCCATTTGGTTGTGTTGAATGAAACTTCTTTTTTGATAATTTTGTGCTTTGAATGATTTATTTCTATGTGTTATGATTGTTCATGAATGTGTAATTTGCAAACCAAGTATTTGTGATTGGGATGTATTTTGTGTCTTGTGATTGTTAAGCAAATACAAGTTAAGTTTAAACTTTTGTTAAAATTTTAGTGGTTTAAACTTTGGGTATTTATGGGTAGTATGGGTACCCGTTATCCGTCCCGTACGGGTAATGGGTACCCGTTTCCCATATGGATTTGGGATATGGAATGGACTTTGGTCTCCAAATGGGACTGGGTACCCATTTAAAACGGGACGGGTATCCCGTCCCGTCCCGTTGCCCACCCCTAGACACCGATGTGTATGGATATTCCAACTAGGAAAGGGTTGTGCCTAGGTGAAGCGAAGATTTGTGTTGAAGTTAAGGTTGCAGGAATAGAATCGATAAAATCAGTGTTACTCTGGATGGGCTTCCAAAGATGTTCACGGGGACAAACTATTGTCATCTACTAAAGGTTTGTGAGAAGCGTGATGTATTTGGACATGAATGCTCACTACCTGATGGGCCTACAAAGAGAGTGTGGGTGACAAAAAAATTAGTGATAGAGGAGTTACCTATGCAGCAAGTAGATGTAATGGAGTATATGAAGGAATAAACTTCAAGAAAGGGTAAAGAAGTTGTTCAAAGCTTAGAGGCAGAGCTCCCTATGGGTACTTTAGTAAGGTAGGATATGATTGTCACTCCTCCACATGTGGGGGTAGTGGATGAAGAGGGATTTACTCTAGTGGTCAACAAAAAACAATGTACCAAACTGACAATGACTAGTACTAGTAACATATTAGGAGCTCAAGCTGTTGTAAGGCAAATACTTCTGGAGGAAAAGAATTATCCTAGTTTGTCTTGATTGTAGGTTGGAAATAAGAATGTTGCTCATTCACTTCTGTCCCCACCAAAGGGTCGAGTCAGGGGAAGGAAAAGAGTTAAATGAGGATTCTCAGTTGGAAAATCAGGGGGATTTAATTTCTCTGACAATCACTCACTTGTGTTAGCACAGTTAAGGAGGTATAAGGTTGATCTGATTGGTTTGTTGGAAATTAGGGTAATTGTAGAAAATAGTAAATCTACCATTTCTAATACATTTGCAACTTGGGTCATATAGAGAATTACAATATGTCTAAAGACAGTCGTGTGTAGATATTATGGAGGCCGGATCTAAGTGTCACAAGAATTGAAGATGGTGAGCATTTTATGAAGGTGAAAGTGGTTGGGAAGGAGACTTTACATGCTATATTTGTCTACTCCCCTAACAAAGATAATGATAGAGCAAGGTTATATCAAGAAATGCTATTGATAAAGGATACTCATACACCATGTTCTATTTTATGGGACTTTAATGGCATCTCTAAGTTAAATGGAGCTTCAAATTCCATTGTGCTAAATCAAAGTATGCAGGATTTCGGCGTGTGGATTGGACCTATAAAGTCAATTGATCATAAGGTTGCAGTTTCATGGTTTACTTGGTGAAATAAGCAACATAAAAATTCTATTGCAAGAAGGATTGATAGATTATTTGTCAACGAAGCTTGGTTGGGAGTGTTTAAGGTGAGTTCTGCTTTTACTTTTCTCCATGAGTGATAACTGATCATTATGGGATCTTGTTAGAAACTTCCCCACCTCTGAAGCATTTGCCTAAACCGTTTAAGCATAAGTTTCTGGAAATATCATCCATCATATCTTTCAATAATCACTTATATTTGGAATACTGAGATCACAAGGTATCCTCATTACATTTATTATGTGGAACTGACTAAATTAAATGAAGGGTTAAAGAAGCTTAACAAGGAAGAGTTCTCTGAGATTTCTGAACGAGCAAGGGTACTGGAGAAAGAACTGGAGGTCCTACAAATTGAATTGCTTATAAATTCAAATCAAGAGTTAATTGAGAAGGATAAAAATATGGGAATAGAGTGTTTAAAAGCTATAAGAGCCGAGGAATCAATCTATAAGCAAAAATCTCGAACAAAGTGGATTCAGGAAGAGGATGCAAATAAAACCTTTTTCCATAAGTTGGTTAAAATTAGAAATAAAAAACAGTAAATCAGTCGTATACTGGATAGTCAAGGGAGGGTTAATACTAATGTTAAAGGTGCTGGAGATGTAGCAGTTGCATTCTACACATATCTTATAGGCATAGTGGATAAAGATGTAGTAGGGCGGCAACAAAATTACTATGATTCCTTTATTCAACATAGACTTGACTCATTGGACTGGGAAATGTTGATGAGAATTAAGAGGTGTTTCTATACTGGAAATCAAACAAATATTGAAAGACATGGGGAAGGACAAAGCGCCTGGCTCAGATGGATTTCCAGTGAATATCTTCCTTGATCACTGGAATATCAGTGACATAGAGGTTGAAGAGGTAATTCTTAAATTCTTAGTTACTGAATTTATGCCTCAAATTGTAAACTCAACAATCCTTACCTTGATTTCAAAGTTGCCTAGTTTAGAAAGCATGAATGATTATCACTCCATCTTGTTGCAAAGTAATTTACAAGGGGATTTCAAAACTCTTGGCTAATAGGATTGCTCTTGTTCTCCCTAAAGTGATAAGTAGATCTCAGACAACATATATTGAGGGACGTTTCATAAGTGATAATATACTCTTGGTTTTAGAGATTGTTAGAGATTATCATAAGGCTATTGTTTCTCCCAGATGTGTGGTTAAAATTGATATCATGAAGGATTTTGACTCGGGCTTGTTTGCTTGATGGATTTGAGTTTATGATGGACTTTGTCCACGATCCATTGTTTGCTTCAAGTATTTAGAGGTACCAAATCCGTGGGACCCATTGATTCTAAGGGTCCAAATCCATGGGGCCCACAGACTTGAAAATCCCATCTCTTTAGGTGAGAATTGATCATGGACTTTGAAGTCCATCATTTTTTACAAACCTACCCCTCATATTTTCCTTCTCTTCTTATATCATTGAGGGCAATAAAGGTAAAGTTCACTTCATACATACAAATTTAATTAACAAAAACCATAATGAAATCCATGAAACAAACAATGGTCTTTTTCAAATCCATAATGAACCCAAAACCCTCATATATCCATGGTTTATCAAAATCCAAATTATACAAAAATCTTCGGCCCTGTTCACTTTCATTTTCGTTTCCTGTTTTCTGTTTTCATGTCATAAATTTGGCAACCGAAATGAGAAAACTTGTTTACTTTTCATTCCGTTTTCTATTCGTTTCCAACTATGAAAACAGAAAGTGGCAACTTCCTGCTGTTTTTGGAAACGAAAAAATGTTGTTTTCACCTGTTTTCAACATCTGTTTTCTCAAAAACAGGAAACAGAAATGAAAGTAAACAGGCCCTTCATTTTTCAAATCCACGAAGCAAACGAGCCACAAATGGAGAGTTTTTGTTTGCTGTAATGAAGGCTATGGATTTTCCAGAGATATCTGTAGCTTTAGTTAGAGCAAGTATCACCACTCTTGTCATCAATGTTGGCATTAATGGGGGCCATTGTGGTAAAATTTTAGCAAAAATGGGGTTAAGGCAAGGGGACCCATTTTCACCTTACCTATTCAGTATATGTTTGATTGTTTGATAAAAAAGCAGTGAACGAGTGTGAAATTTCTTATCATCCAAGATGTAAACCATTATGGATTACCAGCCTTTGTTTTGTTGACGATTTAATGGTTTTCACAAATGGTTCACTCCATGGGATAACTGGTATTAAAAGACTGTTGGAAGAGTTTTATCAAATCTCAGGTTTGAGCAATCCTGCCAAGAGTCGGTTATTTTGTGCGAGCTTAAAGAGAGGTGAAATGGAAATAATTTCTTCATATTTTGGATTTCTTTTAGGTATATTACCTGTCAAATACCTTGGAGTCCAGTTAATAATAGACAAAATTACTAGAAAAGACTGTCAAGTATTGATTGATAAGAATACCAAGAGATTAAGAAGTTGGAGAATTAATCTTAGCTATGCGGGGAAGATTCAATTGGTAAACACAAAAATCTCTTGTACACTTCAGTGTTGGGTGAATCTCTTTCTTCTACCCAAGTATGTGATTAAAGAAGTTTAGAGATTATGTAGTGCCTTCTTATGGAATCCTGTTGAGGTAGGGGTAGAACAAGAGCAGTTATGGTTGGGACCAGTTGGCAAAGCCAAATAGAGAAGGTGGCCTTGGGGTGGAAAATTTTAAGATCTGGAATATGGCATGTGTTCATAGAAATTTATGGGAAATTCTTGCTGAAGGGGGATCAATATGGGTAGCATGAGTTTGTAGGTATAGGATCAAGCGTCATATTGTTTGGTCTTTACCTGTCAAAACTGTTGGGAACTAAATTTGGAAGAGGCTTTTAAAATGTCAAAGTACAGTGCAACAACACTTCTCTAGCTCAGGGAATGATCTTGCATGTGATTTCTTAATAATGAAGAAGTATTAAGCGAAGAGGGTATGAGATTCAATAAGGATAAAGGAAGAGGAGGTTAAATGGCACCCTCTGGTATGGGGATATCACTAGCAATGGTTCATCAGGTGGACCAATTATGAAAGCGGTGGACCGCTTGGGGAAAGAGGTAGACCACTTCAAGGAAGTGGTAAACCATTTTTTTGTATGTGGACGACCTTTTATTGAACGAGGTCAACCGTTTATTGAACATAGCAAAATAGAATATAGTATATCTGGTCGACCATTCCAACAATGAGGTCGACCATTTTGTCCAAATAGGTCGACCATATCAGTGAAGAGGTCGACCGTTTTTTCCAAGTCACGGTGACTAGTCCTAAAAGTTAACAAACTCTATGTGACTCCTTTAATTAGAATTATTATTTTTCACACATAAAATCATATTAATTATCTCTTACAAAATAACATCCACTATATGATTTTACTTATCTTCCACCACTATATATCCTAGTGTTAAATGTACGTTGGTGGCACAAAATATTATAGCATGCATGATGTTAAATTGTTAATATATGCCATGGTGTAGAGATATCAGGTTTGCAGAAATATACCATAGTGTAAAATGGTGATAGGAATATGTTAACGACCATTTACCATCGTCTACATCTATGATATAGGGTTGCATAATTGGATTGAAATTTTTTCCTTGAAATATATTGAGGTTGGATACTATATAGTAGTTCACGATAAACAAGTTCTTTATGTGCAAAAAATTCCAAAATATAAGTTAAAACAAAGGAGGTAAAAGGATGGTAATCGGTTACCCAAAAAGCTTTCTCTCCAAATATATATATAAAAAAATGAATATTCTTTTGAAGACCATAATGACCTCGTTCTTTCTATACAAAAAATTAAAAAACCTGAGTTGAAACAAATGAGATACTAGTTCATTACAAGAAGTTGAGTATGAGATGAAAAGTTATTTAATCTCACCCATAAAATCTTACGCTATTCAAATCACGGAACCATATTTGATTATGGAAAAATGCATAACGATGCTTATACACCCAACCTTAGTCCCAATTATCTATTTATGACACATTTTGACTGATATAACTTGCCTGATAGTAAGAAAGTGGAATATTTTGACATGTAGAAATATGAGAGTTTTGTTTTGTTTTTTATATAATTTTAATAGAAAAAGGGGTTAATGGCATTTTATAACCATATACTTGCAATTTAACAAACATACTCCTTTACTATATTTTTGTATAAATGTACAATTATATTATTGAATAAACGTAAAAACATACCCTTCCGTCCAAAGTTATGTTAGTTGACCGTTAAAAGAAGGCCGAAGATGACGTAATTGCCCTTCACTTATTACATAAATATAAGTTTTTTTGTGTAAAATAAAAGTATTTAATTTAAAGCATGCATTTTTTCTCATATTTTTTTATTATGTTTGAAAAATTATTAATAATTGAGCGGCAATTTGGTCATTTTTTGTCTCCTTTAATATTTAGTTAACGGAATGTTGGATGGAATGGTAAGTTTGTTGCATTTTGAAAATATAGGGATACGTTTGTGCAAAAATATAGTAAAGGAGTATGTTTGTTAACTTACAATAATAGAGTGGTATAAATTGCTATTAACCACCCAAAAAAAAACTCCATTCAAATAACGTTTTTGAGTTGCCATCAACAATGTGTTTTCATGCACATACACAACCTATCGCTAGCCTAACGGAACCAATTGATTTGTGCATTGAATTTCAAATTCAGAGAAACCATGGCTATCATATAAAATCACGAAAAAAAATCAAAACGAAAGCTTTCCTATAGATGTTGTCTTCATGCTCGTTCCAAATACAAATCATAGTATTCGTTTTTATGAAAATAGAAATGAAAATGAAAAGTAAGAGATCTTTTTCTCTAGATATGGATCAATGGAAATTTAACTCCTAAAGAAGCACTTCATGAAGCTTCCCGGAATTTGATTAATTGATTTATTCCTTTTCTACATGCGGAAAAGGAGAGCTTACATTTGTATAAAAATATATAGGATTATTGAATTTTCATACTAAATTTCCCCAAACTAAGAAAAAATTAATAATAAATAGTATAAAATTGATTTTAATTGACCCATCAAAATTGATTGGACGACTGTCATAGTGTTGAGAATTTACTTTACCCTCCACAAAAGACCCCATAAAATAAAGTATAGGTTTGGTTAGTCTTTTAATAGTAAATAAATGAGTATATGGCTTATAATGAACGAAGTAACCTAATTTTTTCATCTTGTCAATAATGTTCTATATATGTATATATTGATTACACCTTATCATTAATGTTAGAATTCATAAATTTTCTGTGGGAACTAAGGAAGCTCGTGTAATTTTGAATACAAAATCATGCATACATCATCACCTTATTCTAGAAACAATGCGTTCATATTATCAGTAAAACTACTCGTTACATAAATATAATTTATGTCAATATACATATGTATAAGTTATTTGACAAATGAGACATGCCTAAAACTAGACTTAAAGCACACGATTTTGTCAAGAAGGTGATGAGATTAGGTTTTGAGATTGCATCTAAAAGTCAATTATTCCATGTATGTTACTAGAAATTTCCCACCTTTGTATTTATATACTTGACACTGACTAATATAAGTCTTAAAGAAATAACCCACCACTTTTTTTTGTTGTTGTATGATTAACATATTAATTAATCATATGATGACATATTCATCATGACTTACGGGAGATGTGAGTCAGTCCAAAAAGCCCACCTGCCTGGAGAAATCTCCCTATTCTCTACATTCTCCGTTGATATGATTGCTCCAGACATGTCTGTATAAGTATAGGTAGAGAGAGGATAAAGCCAATTACATGAGACACAATACCCAATTATGTTATTCTCTCATACTATATACTATTGTTGTGAATCAATTACATTATATTTTGTACTTCTGAGTTCTGTCTCTGATTCTAACAATTTCACAACACTATTTATTCAATTATTGAACAAAATGCAGTATTAATGTACCTTTAATGGGCTATTGGCCTTGTCTTCATAGAATACGATGGTAGTATTTCCATTTGCAGACAAAATAGTGATATTTTGAATATTTTAAATATTAAAGTAAGAGATATAAAATTAATTATATAATTCATATTTTAAGGATTTATAGTATTGTATATTATATATAGTTAAAAGTATGATTTTATATTGGTATTATTAGTTTATAATAATAATGGTTGTCAAATCGAAATCACAATTGTATAAACAAACTATCTACCAACCAAATTTCAACATATCCAGTCCATTATGGAAATCCCGATCCACTGACACTCTACATCGAACTGTACTTTGAACTTCACACGACATAGAACTTCTAGAGATTTTGCATTTATCTTCCAATGTCATCCTCCCTTGGAGCTTCGGAAAAGATCATAACCGATAAAAGGAAAGAACAAGGTTCTCAAGAAATTAGAAGGGGACACCATGAGGTGACAATTTAGGCACCGAGTAAAGCCATCAAGAGTGAGTTGACAATTGTGTCGAATCAAATAGATGTTGATCCGAGTGTAGCTCAAGAGGTAGCACTTATGTACCTTTCCTTCCATGAGTAAAGGCTCTAAAATTTCCGAATACACCGAGCGCATTGAGCACTTAGTGTATACTAAATGGAAATTCGACAAACCCCGAATTACAGAAATTGGCCTACATATATACCTTGTTTTTACTCGACATGAGACTCTAGTTAAAAGGGACGACCATGCCTATTTTTTATACCATGCTCCATTCGAGGAGTCATAATAAAAGATTTCATAGTCAATCTCTTCAGCGACCTTAGTATGATGAGTCTCAAGTTATATAAGGAATTGAGATTGCAAGAGCTAAGGCCAACGAATATGGCAATGCAATTGGCTGATCGAACCATAGTCTACCCTATGGAAATTATCAAAAACCTCATGGTGAGAGTTGGATCTTTCACATACCCGGTGAATATCATGGTAGTAGACATCGAAGAAGAAGAGACAACCTACATCCTTCTCGAGAAGACTTTTCTAGCAAATCTCTAGTGCGGTGATCGAAGTCTCAAAAAGAAGGGTCATCATGGAATTTGGTGATGAACAGTTATTTATCACCCTCTCTATTGATGGACAAGGATTTTCTCCAACACTCGCACCCTATGCGAGGACATCGCCATAGGAAATTCGAGTTTCTATAGGTGTACCCTCTCTTGATGTGGGCCCTTTACCAATCAAGCATGCACGTAGTGAGACATCCAAAAAAGGGAGCAAGATGTCCAAGCTAGATCTAAAGGGAGCATTTAACGAGGTTACAACTACCCTTTCTTAAGTAAAATCATCTATGAGCACTTCCAAGGAGTACAACAATGTAAGAAGATTACCCTTCAACCCATCGAAGGAGGAAGGTAGCGGAAGACTGCATGATCTACACCTCGGACTCCACCACAAGAGTGCGTATATATGATGACACCGACGACAAACTTGGAGGCACTACCACCTAGTCAACCACCTTGGATAGTACGACAATAAGGCCTTAAAGACGCACTTGTTGGGAGGTATGCCAACGTTTTGATTTGATTTTATATCCTTTCTCTTTTCATATATATATCTCTCGTAGAATCCCCAGTTAGTATAGGAAGTTTTATACCCTTATGCATGTAAATTCTTGGAAGTTTAGATTCACGGCAGTCAAAGATCGCGATTGTGGTTGTCAAGTTTGCGGCTACGATCTAGCGGTGCTAGCCCGCAATCTTGACCATTCATGGGTTTTAAATACCCAGCCTTGACTAGCTTGTGCATTCTTCATTTTCCCTACCTTCCATCTCTTATGTATGCATAGCATCCCAAACCTTGACATGCCGCCCAAGGGAACGATTTATGCATTAGAATATCACTTCAAGCGGATTTCACTTTCACTTCATTTCATTTGAGGTTAGCAAGCTCATCCCAACTTCGAGGGAGAGAGTGAGAACTCTTGAAATCTCCTTTACCATGATTTGAATATGCTTCCTTGTTATGTATATTGCTTGGCTTAAATTCTTCTAATACTTGGTTTGGTAGTTTATTGTGATTGGGGATGTGTATGAGAGGTAAATTTAATCCCCATTCCAATATTAATTCCACATTTTAATTTCAAGCTCTCGTGGTGTTCGATGAAATGCTCAAGTGAACCAAATGCCTACATTGCATGTCCTTAAATCCACCTCTCAATAGCAATTGCGGTTTACATGCTCTCTTCATCCTTGCCATCCTTCTAAGTTGGTTAAAAATCTTGTATGAGCAGGGGCGGAGCTACTTAGAGGGTAGGGTGGGCCCCAGCCCACCCGGGAATAGTCTCGGCCCCTAGGACCGTAAGGATATTTAGATAAAATTTGAATAAGTAGTACTCGGCCTATATATAGTGTCATGAATAGTCATGTGGTCTACTGGTAGCTAAGCTAATTTTTAGCTTGAAGTAAACAAGTTCGATCCATAACAACCGTACACCCACTCCTTTTCATTTTTTTTTTTTACTTTAATCCAACTACAAATGAAAAATTCAACATCTACCTAGTTCACTTGGGAATTTTAGCTCTTTATAGAGACTATATGATATTTATTTTTTTATCTATGTCGGGATCAATAGAAATATGATTGTCCAAGGAATTCTATTTTGTAGATAGGTTGATTTGTCTTCTTCAAACTCTTCCAGTTTTTCACTACTACATGTGATTGTGCATATTTTCAGGTATAAAGATAGCGAAGAATAGATTGCTACATGTGATTGTGCATAGATTGGTCACGAACGAGAGATGCCTATTTGCAAAATTGCTAATGTTTGGTGCCAAGTTCGGTAATGTTTAAAAAGGATATTCAAAATTTGACTTCTACATTGAAAAGAAAGAATAAAGATAACCTTCAAAGAGTCCATTGTTTTTGACAGCCCCCGGCGCATACCTTGAATGTCTAAACATATTTATTTGGCATGGCCGTCATCTAGGAGTTTGTGTTTTCACAGTAAGATGGGTCTAACGTTCACTTGACCCAGACTATTCGAACTAGTGCAATGAAGAACTATAGTGCATACCATCAATGCAGTCAAAATCGGGATTTTGATCGTAAAATCGTAGGATTTTAGGATTTTACTTAGGGATTCCGATCCTGATTTTACTATAAAATCGGTGGACCTTAAAATCGTTCAAAATCGGGATTAAAATCGTTAAAATCGTAGAATCGTACCAAAATCGGGATTTTGATCCTATCTGAACTAAATAGGGAGCTTGAGCCAATTCAAAAGAAGCAGAACTGTTTCGGTGGAAAGGGCAATGACGGGGATCTTCTCATATATTTTTCCTATTAAAAGAACATTTGAAAAGAAGAAGAAAAACTAATTAGGGTTCGGTCAACCCCTTTCCCTTCTCCTTGTTTAACTCATCGATAAAACAATTGTCAGAATATTGTAAGTGCATAAGAATTAACATCATTATTAACAAATTATTTAATTAATGAATATATTTGTACCAAACCAATGACATTAATTATTTTATTGGATTTCAGTTATTCTTAGATTTAAATCATGCTTAGTAGATGATGTCGGAATACTACTTTGAGTTAAACTGCCTAGACACAACATGAAAAACAAGAGTAAAATCCCATGATATCTATCCCTTCCTCATAAATTATTTTGAGTTACGCATTATATAACAATTAAAATGATGATTTTGGAACATTAATCTTGAAAATTATCACTTTAAATGTTATAAGTCTTTGTGTTATTAATTATTTACCTTATTAATATTATTATATATTAATTTCTATATGGTACTTAAAATCCTACGATTCTAAGATTCGATTTTACGATTCCGATTTTACCCCAGTTTTCGATTTTAGGTAAAATCCCGATTTTAACTGCTTTGCATACCATATTAATTGTTTACCAAGTTTTACTAGTTCGAGTAGGTTTGCTTGGAGACAAGCAAGCACCTAAGTGTGGGGGAAATGATAACACCCAAAATTGTGTTATTTAACCCTCATATTTAAGGTTGTTTTGAGTCATTTCGTGCTCTCTTTGGTTGACATGTCATCAAACACATCCCTAACTCGAAGAGAATATTGTCCAATTGATCTGACACTTTACACCTATTTCTGATCATTTTAGAACATCTTTATTGAGTCGAACATTGGTAAAAAAATTAAGCATTTCTAGTTACTAGTGACCCTTCTCCTAAAAACAAATCGAGGGGAGAGGTTAGGGAGACTTAAGTGTTGGGGAATGTGTTTTCATGCCATATTGAGTGTATTGATTTATTTAATTCTTCGTTCTTAGAATTGTTTTCCTTCATCATATCCATGATCTTTTAAGTAGCATCGGGGAATACAAACTATTTTGGCAAAGAAAGAGGATTCACGTGTAGGAATAAAAGGGTAAAAAGAGGCAAAACATAAGTTCATAGCCAAGGAGCATCAGATCACGACCGAGATTCCTTCGGCCGCGAACAGATAACGAGCCACACACAAGATCGCTAAGTCGTGATCTCAAGGAGGCCACGCACAATAAGAAACAGAAGGAGTCGTGGTCCATTTCGTGGTCCTTCGCACTCGAGCCCGCGATAAAGTTCACAGTCGTGACTTTTAGTTCGTGATCGTGATCTGGAAGCCGGGAACTTAGCTCCAGCACAACAACAACAACAACAACAAAAAATTGTTTGTAGATCGTGTATTGGGAAGGAAGATCGCGACTGTGATCTCACAACATGAGGCCGCGATCATGTCCATGTTTCTGGTCGCCTATAAATTTGAAGATACCCTAATTCCTATAGGAAAGCAGCCTTATAGTGTGAAAATATGGTTTTTGGGCAGTTTTAGTGAGAGACACGACCTTGGTGGAGTTTAATAAGGAAGAATTCATTCAACAAACAAGGATAAAAGTACAATCAAAGGAGAAAAAGATGATCTAAAGTTCTTCATCTCTTTCTAGTTTCAGTAGTTTGCATATTCTTCATCTCTCTATGACAAGTATATATAGTACTTCTCCAAACTGTATAATCTTAAATTCCTAATCTAATTTGGTAAAGAATAAAATTATATAAACCAAACCTAGAGCAGAAATCCAATACGTGTATTAGTCTATATACTGTGGGAACCTTGCTCACCGAGCCCCCTAACCGAGCTCTTCGCTCTAGGCCCTGACTCGCTGACTGGTGAGTGAGTCCCTGTAACTTCCAAATGACGATAAATAATCCGATTGGCATAAAAGGCCCTCTCATCGGGAGTTCGACTATTGGTCGACTCTCACGTTTTTTATTTTCTCTGTATGTCTGATTTTATAACAACTGACTTTGCGGGGGGGAAAAACCGATTCTAACTCATATGAGCATTTTTCACGAAGAATTGAGCACGATTACGAGAGTCAAAAAATTAGATCGATAGATTACACGTTCAGCGAACAGTTGGTCAATATCTATGGAGCGGTTTTTGTACTCGCTACTCACAAACGCAGCATCCTCCAACCTTGGCGCCATCACGCAACAAACTCACTCTCTGCTGCTTACAACCGGCCACTTAATCCGTTCAATCCGCCTTTTCAACACTCTGCTTCGATCTTACTCCCTCGGTGGCTCCCCGCAGAAAGCTTTCTCCCTCTACAACCAACTCCAGTCGCTGTACTGCTTCCATTCCTCCTCCTCATCGTCTCTACAGCTTCCTTCATTCGACAGCTTCTCATACACTTTCCTCATTAACGCCGCCACTCACGCTTCTTCTCTCCCCATCGGAACCCAGTTCCAGGGTCGCGGAATTAAAGCCGGGTTTCATTCTCACGTCTACGTCCAGACCGCGGCGTTGAACATGTATGCGGCTGCAGGTGTTTGGTCTGATGCGCTGCAGGTGTTCGATGAAATGCCTGACAGAAATTCGGTTAGTTGGAATGTTTTGATAACGGGATTGGTGAGGTGGGGTGAGCTGGAATATGCTCGGTCTCTGTTTGATGAGATGCCGGAGAAGAATGTTGTGACGTGGACCGGGATGATTGATGGGCATGTGCGTATCGGGAGGTTTGGAGAAGGTTTGAGTTTGTTTCAGAGGATGGTTTGTTGCGAGAATATGAAGCCAAGTGAGATTACCATTCTTGCCTTAATGCCGGCTGTTTCAGGTTTGAAAGACATGAGGGTTTGCAGGTTGGTTCATTGTTATGCGGAGAAAAGAGGGTTGATTGCGTTTGACATACGGGTTGCTAACTCGGTCATAGATACTTACGCGAAATGTGGGTGCATAGAGAGTGCTTCCAGGTTTTTTGAGGACTTGATGGAGAGGAAGAATTTGGTATCATGGACAACGATTATAACTGGGCTGGCAATGCACGGGTTCGGGGAGGAAGCTGTGGAAAGATTTGATAGAATGGAGAAAGCGGGTTGGAAACCTAATCGGGTGACATTCTTGAGTGTTTTTAATGCGTGCAGTCATGGAGGACTAGTGGATCAGGGACTCAAGTTCTTAGAAAAGATGGTAAATGAGTATCAAATTTTGCCTGATATCAAGCATTATGGATGTTTAGTAGACATGCTGGCTAGGCTGGGCAGATTAGAAGAAGCAGAAAATTTGGCACTGGGGATACCGACAGAGATTGCAAATGTCGTGGTTTGGAGAACGCTTCTAGGAGCTTGTAGCTTTCATGATAATGTTGAGATGGCTGAAAGGGTAACAAGGAAGATAATGGAGATGGAGAGAGGATATGGAGGTGACTACGTGCTGATGCATAACATATTTGTGGGTGCTGGGAGGTTTGGTGATGCTGAAAAGTTTAGAAAATTGATGCACCAGAGAAATGCCATAAAACTTCCTGGCCAGAGTGCGATATGATCCATTGGACATGCAGATCGATTGATCTAGACAGGTTTGATTTTAGTGACTTCAACCCCCAGGTTGGTTGGAATTTTTTATCTGTCATTACATCTTGATCAATTCCTGAGGGTTGAAATTTAATGCTGTATTTGGTGCCTGATTTATGCCTACTGCTAAATAAATACTAATGTGCAACAGGTAAAGAATTAACATGGTGGGTGACCACTGAAGCAAACATCAGAGTTTTGCGAGTCAAACCGTTTTTTTTTTTTTTTTTTTGTTGGGTTGAAAAGTCAAACCTTCTATGTTAAAGAAGAGAGGTGCAAATATTCCATCCACCTAGTAGAGGAATTCTGTTCTTTTGCTGGATTGCTGAATGGATTCAATGATACTGGGAACTCGCAAGAATCATTACCATGACCAAATTCTTCTGTGATGCAGCAGCAAATTCTTCAGCTTGGTCTCCAGGAGAAATTGATCTGTTGAAAAGTAGCCTGCCAGGGTTTCCTTAACTGTGCACACCAGCAAAAACTACTACACTTGCATGTCCATTTCCCATCTCAGGTACTGATGAGTTTTAGAAGTAAAGCTAGCTCCTTTTTTCAGTATTTGATTTCCCTAATATCAGGTCCAAAGTATCAAGGGAAGTTAAGAGCATAACCTATTAAAGAGCAGAGAAGGCAAATCCTTGAACAGGAGGTAGAGCAGAAGGATTGACAGAAAGAAAGAGCTAGATGGGATCACTGTTCGATGCAGCCACATTATTATTCCGTGCAAGTCCCACGACAGCAACATGACCAGTGGAACAGCACCACCTAACAAAACCGCCTTTCGAGCTTCGGAAACGGTTTTCCTAGCAATCTTACATATCACATGAAACCTTAAAAGTGAGCACCGTCGGAAGCACAGCAGGCAAAAATGCAGAAATACTCCAGGACAGTCGGGCAAAGGTCCCACCAAAGCACCAATATAGCGTCCTAATGCTCGTTGCAAAGCCAGTAAAGCTCACCTCCGAAACTCCATTCTATTACATTGCATCAAAGCTTGGCTAAGCTACGAGAATGATGGAGGAGATTACATTACAGCTAGCACATGTTTGTCCTTTTTTTTTATGAAGAAAGAAAATGGCGATTGTTGGGCGTTCTGCACCAGCTTTCATAGTTGCAGCAGGTAATCCCAGCATGCCTGGGCCTACTGTTGTGCCGATGACTAAAGTTACAGCTCCTGAGAAGTTCTTCTCCCAATGTGGGAGATCTTCAGACATTTCAACTACTCAAGTTATTGAGATGTATTGATTGTCGACAGTTTTGTGAAGGAGAGTCGGCGTCTATTGCATGCCCATAATAAGTCAAATAAGCATCGTCCCAGCTTAACTCCCCGTGCACATGTAATTGAGTTAGACTTAGAAGCTCCCTTGGGCCTTTCTTGTGCCTAATCGTCATTGTATTTCCCAGAAGCCATAACTCCATCAGCAATAATTTTAGGCAAATGCCCACCCCAACATGCCTATCATCCATTCCTGGAAGCTGTTCCTACGAGCTCCATCAACCCACGCCCAACTTCCCCAATTCGCGCTGGCGGCAATAAAGGAAGCTTCCATGATCGGATGATCCTCGTCATCTGTCCTCAACGACTGATTCTCGTCACCTATAGCACAACATCCTGTGCATCAAACACTGAGAAAGAGAAGTCCTTGACAACCAACCTTTTCATTGCTGATGCGGTGATATCCTGAGCTTTGACAGTTGGTAGATAACCATAATCATATTCTGTTTGGCCCTTTCACTCTCGACTACTCAACCTGTTGGGATCACGTTCTTGAGTTTAGAAAATGGACCGTAGGGACTAAGATGGTCCCAGAGTTGAGGTTCCCCCTGAGTGTTAGAAACCAATTTCTGTAGGGTTTCTCTATTATTTATTATGCTTATTATTAGGATAATTCTGATTATGGTTAGTAGTTTTCTAGTAGGATTAGGTTTATTGTTAGGGTTTTCTATTATTTCCCTATATATATGTACTTTGGGTCATTCGTCAGATTAGGCAGAAATTAAATAAGAAAAGTCATCTCCCCAAATCCCTAATCTTCTCTCAACCTCGTCTATCTTTCTCTCTAAAGGTTTAGGCCGATTCTCTTCTATTCTTCCCCAAATTCTCCTCAAATCCCTAAATCCCCAATTCTATTCTATAAACCCTAAATTCTCAATCTCTAGATCTGATCTAGAGACCCGTTAGAAACTTTGTTTCTAACATTTGGTATCAGAGCTCGGTTCGAGAATTGAGTTCACCACAACTCTCAACCGGGGACGGTTTCTACAACTGGTTCGACGATGAGCTCTTCAAAGCTCTCGAACCTATCGTGGGCAGAGCTGCGGGACCGGGCTCGCCGCATCGGACGCCGTTGGAGCTCCGAAGAGTCGCCGACCGTGCAAGCAGAGACGGTGACCCGAATCTTCGACGGTGAGCGACCACCAACGTCCGCCGAGGCCGACGAAGCGGTGGAAGTCATCTCGGAGGGAGCGACACGGAACCGGCGATGAAGGAGAAAGGCGGCGACATCGCCTCTTCTCGTGCTATTCAGGAACCCACCTGGGGGATCCGGGCGCCGACCACGAAGGGAGAATGGGCGCCGCGGTCGCCTGCAGTTCAAGTCGAGGCGGAGAAGGCCATGAAGGCAGAGCTGGGAACCGACGTGACGAGGATGGGCATGAAGCTGCCGGCGGCGTCGGGTCTCGCGTCAAACGGCGAGGAGAAGATGCCGCCTGATGTCGGACCATCGCCGAAGAAGATGACGGAGCTAAAGGCGCCGTCGGAGTCGGATCGGCCACCTGGCCATCGGTGGAATGGCGGCGCGCCGGGGAAGAGGAAGACGAAGGAGGGAGCTGGCGGCGGCTTCCTTCCTCCCGCAAAACCTAGGTTGGCCGCACAGGTCGTTTGGGCCGCGGGCTCGGATGGAGCTGAGGGCCTTGTTGGGCCAAGGAGAGTGGACTGTGTGCTGGAGAAAGAAGTTAACATTTTCGGTCATGGACTAGGAAGGAAGGGAGATACCGTTTTGCTCTCTATGGGCCGAAAAGAGCAGCTTAGCGGGCTGAAGGTTGGGGGAAAATGGGCCAAGCATGTCTATGGGCTGAGTGTGCTAGAACAGATTGGGCTCAAAGTTAGTTACCAATTGAAGAGAATGGGTTTGGAGGGAAAGAATGGTGGGCTAAAGGAGTTGCCAGGTGGGCTTTTAATAGAACAGAGCCTAAAAACAATTGGAGAAATAATACATGGGCTAGCTCCAAGGAAAGTGTATGAAAGCCTTGATGAGATGGTATTTAAGGATGAGTTCTTGAACAAGAACGAACCATTGGGTTTCTCGAGTTGCTGGATTGTTATGTCAACAAAAGCGGGGCGGTTGAAGTTTGAAATTGTCAAGGAAGCAAATAGTGGGCCCATAGAAGTGAAGGTTGAAGATTTAAATCAACACAAGAAGGTTGGTGCGAGAAGCCCAATATCGAAGTTAGAGCATGATTGGAAGAAACGGAAGCGCAAGAAATGGAGGAGTCAACGTGCGGATTGCGCGAGAAGGAAGGAAGAGTGGATCAAGTCGGTCAACCTTGAGGGCAAGGTTGGTCTGAAGGGGGAGGAGATGTTAGAAACCAATTTCTGTAGGGTTTCTCTATTATTTATTATGCTTATTATTAGGATAATTCTGATTATGGTTAGTAGTTTTCTAGTAGGATTAGGTTTATTGTTAGGGTTTTCTATTATTTCCCTATATATATGTACTTTGGGTCATTCGTCAGATTAGGCAGAAATTAAATAAGAAAAGTCATCTCCCCAAATCCCTAATCTTCTCTCAACCTCGTCTATCTTTCTCTCTAAAGGTTTAGGCCGATTCTCTTCTATTCTTCCCCAAATTCTCCTCAAATCCCTAAATCCCCAATTCTATTCTATAAACCCTAAATTCTCAATCTTTAGATCTGATCTAGAGACCCGTTAGAAACTTTGTTTCTAACATTGAGTTCTTTGTTTGTAAAACGAAATAGCAGAAAAAAAAGTCTAGATGAGGGAAAGCAGTAGGAAAAGGCTGCATAGACAAGCTCCCCTAGAGTTTTGTCACGGCCTTACTTTTGGTCGTGCGGCCCTAGCTCTCAATTTCGTTAGAGATGCTAGGCAGCCTTCTCACAAGCTCTCAAACTCACTCAACTCACAAGAACAAGACACAAGAAGATGGGAGAAACTCTATAGTTGTATTGCTCACAAAAATGATGGATGATTTACAAGTGAGGGAGATGACTCCTTATATAGGCCTCTCCTCATACAAGGCATCAATACCCCTCATAATGGTCCCTCCCCATTACTACACCCTATTAAGTTTCTCCCATAATGCACACCATTATACCACCTCATAATGTGGCTCTTTATGTGCACCATTAAGCTCATATTCAAGATGGGGAATCCTAGGAGCATCCTATGCTACTAGGTATTCCTTAATGCCACACGTGCTTGACTTGGTCATGATCCGCCACATCATTTGCCATGTCGCCCGCCACGCGTGACATCCTCCCCCACCTATTCTCGCGATGCCCTCATCGCGTCCTTGCTACGAAATGCCTCCATCGACCTCGAGCAGCCTCTCTCGACTCTTGAGCCTCGTTGGTGACATTCTCCTCCACTCAATCCACGACACCCTCGTCGTGACTCTTTGGCAGACGCCTCCCTTGCCTTAGCTTCATTGCTTACAAGGTCTCGTTGCACCTTCCTCCAAACTAAGGATGGCCCTGGCTCGCTCTCGAGCCTTGTGCTCCCATGATGTTGCGCACTCCTCCGCGGTCTTCTCCGTCGCGTCTTCGAGTGTCCCGCCTTCTCGATCATGGTGGCCTTCCCTTGCTTCTCCTGAAATTCGAAGATGATCCATACTCGTCTCTCATGGCTCCACGATGTTGTGTACTCCTCCTTCTCGTCCTTCTCCAACGAGTCTTCGAGTGAGCCGCTGCCTCCACCATCGTTGCCACTTCTCGTTGCTCATGCCTTGCCAAACACCTCTTGTTTGACTCGAGTTGCTCTCTTGTCATGGGGACCGATCTTGCTCCGCCATTGACGCAGAATCTATTGGCGTATGGGATCGGGAAAGCTTTCTCCCGCACCATGAACTCCATGCCGATGATGACCTGATAATCATCCAATGACACCACCTCATAGTCTGCCACCCCGGTCCATCCTCCTAGCTTGAGTGGCACCTGGCGCGCTACTCCATGAGTTCTTGTGGCCCTTGAGTTGGTATCCTTCATCCACCCTCTTCGCTTCTTCTCGTACGTGATGCCCAGCCTCCGCGCTTCATCTACGTCGAGAAGGTTGCAGCTTGCCCCCGGTATCAACCAAGGCTTTTGTCTTCCTTTGGTTGAGCTTTGCCTCTACGAAGCATTGACCGTGTTGCTCGGGATGGGGAGGCTCTTCCGTCCGCTTGATGGCTGATAAAGCACCAGGGCGGTGCTTTTGATCAAAGTAACGCAGCAAACACACTCTCGAACAATAATGATGGAAAAGATAGAATTTCGCCACAATCAAGGTGATTACTTGATTGATAAGAAAACTCGTAAACCGATTCTGGAATCCTCAAAGAAAAGATTAACAAGGGTTCTCGAATTAGCAATGGAATCCTCACAAAACTAACTCAAGGATTTGATTCTTGAGAACTCTCAAAGAACACAATTCTCACAAAGGAGCAATTTTCATTCAACTCAACTCTGCTTTACAACGTGAATTGGAAAGGTATTGAAAGACAATACAACCCTACATGAACAAGGAAACTAATTAGAACAGGAATAAGCTACAGTATTCGAGTAAAACAAGGTAACTTGCTGGCCAAGAAACTGACTTAAAACACAAGCAAGTCTGCCTAGGAAAACAGGCTTCATAGCATCTTTGAGCCCTTCGAAAATGGTCTTCTAGGTTGCTCCGAACTCAACCAATTCCTTTCCTTTGTAGAAGAAAACTTCATATTTCACCTCCAACTTGAATCAGCCTGAGATCTTGCTCCAAACTCCAGATATAGGCCTTCAAAGTTGGTATCTCAACACAGTTTTCTGCCTTAGCCATTTTCTGGCAGTTTTCCAGTTTTGAGGTAGCAACTTTGAGGCCTTGGAAAACAACCTTAATGACATCATATGTGTTGGGCCTCGGCCCACCAAGCGCCTCGTCAAACTGGGTCACAACCCACTCAATCAAGACCAAAGAAGTCCACAGCCCAAAAGAAGACCATTCTGACGAGAAGCGTCTTCGCCATTCATCCCAAAATCCCTAAAAACTGTCAAAGCCTCGAGGAAGAACATCTCCCCTATCATTCTGCATCAAAATCCAATTTTCCCGAAGACTCTGTCCAACGGTCGCATCATTCATGAAGAGAGAGATAGGATCACAAGTCCATGCCGAGAAATTCTATAAAAGGCGCAACTCATGGAGACGAAAGGCAACGGTTTCCTCTATCGGAAGAACGGGTTAGTTCTTGGGATAGCTGGTTAGGGTTCGTGTGTTCTGTGTCTGGATTCGTAGAGTTGGGGCTGTTGCCAGGGACTCTACGTGATCTGGGCATAGCTCATAGGTTGCCTTGCTTGGTCTTTTCTGTTATTTCGTTTTCTTCTTATTGCATTAAGCTGGAACTCTGCTTAATCAACATACATGAATCAATTCGCTGCTTCTGAATAATACATTTCAATTTTCTAAATTGAAATGAGTTGAGACCTGGTATTAACAAGTGGTATCAGAGTCTGGTTCGGCGGATCCGGGGCGGTGGACGTCAGTTCGGTGGACTCTCGTTTGGTGACCTCGGGATTTGAGATTCGCATCTGGTTTGGTGGATCCAGGAGAGAACCACGTTTGGGCTTGGCGGATCAAAGGGAGGTCCGCGTCTGGAAAGCAGATCAAAGAGAGTTCTGCATATGGAAAAATCCTTGTAACGAGAAGCCCATCGATACAAGGTGTCTGGCGGATCAAGATAATCGCTGAGGTGACGACACGAAGTTCGTGGTCCTTGTCTTGAGGGGAGGATTGTTATGGGACAATCCAAGTACCACATCGGTAATACAAGGGAAGGAACCCTTGTATATTAGTGTCCACTAAGCTCATTAGTACGAGGCCTTCTGGGGAGGACACCCAAGAGTAAAACCGTGCGGGCTTGGCCCAAAGCGGACAATATCGTACTAATTGAGCAGCCCGGTTATGACAAGTTGTCCGAAATGGACCAATTGACATGAAAGAGGACGATGAGGAGGATTGGTCAAAAGATCAAATGAAAAGTGCTCAATTAGATTCTAGGGCAATGCACATTTTACTTTCTGCTATTTCAGATGATGAAGGAGAAAGAGTCAATAAGTGTGAAACAGCTAAAGAAATCTGGGAAATCTTAGAAACTACCCATGAAGGGACTTCAGAAGTAAAAGAAACCAGAATTGACCTTCTTCTTAAGGAATATGAAACCTTTGATATGTTATCAGGAGAATCAATCTCTGAGATGGACAAAAGATTCACTACATTAGTTAATCGACTAAAGGGTCTAGGAAAAACCTTCTCTAGTAAAGAACTAGTTAGAAAGGTACTAAGGTCTCTTCCTCTTGAATGGATGGCTAAGAGAATAGCTATAGAGGAGGCTAAAGATCTAAACACTCTATCTCTGGAAAACTTGATTGGATCCCTGCTAAGTCATGAAGAAGTGCTAAAACAAATGACTTCTCTTCATGACAAGAAAAATAAAAATATAGCCTTCAATTCTATATGTAACAATGAAGGAGAAAAACTGGATGAGGAGTTCGAAAATGAACTTGCCCTCACCAGCAAGAAACTCCAAAGAATGATGAAATACAAACATGATCAGAATGCTAGAAGGAATAGTCAAAACAATGGATATTCCTTTAGGCCCTCTGGAAACATGACTCTTCACAACTCTAGATCCCATGGACATAGCTCTGGAAATTCAAATGAAAAAAACTCATTTGGATTAAACATACATGAAAACAGTCCTAAAGAAATAAAAAATTCTGCTGACTCTACTATATGTTTTAAATGTGGCAAAACAGGTCACATAAGAGCAAACTGCCCTCTGAACAGAAAAAGGGAAAAAGCCATGGTGACCACTTGGAGTGATTACAGCTCAGAGGAGGAAACTGAAAACCTGGCTCTCATGGGAATCAACTCAAACGTCGAAGATGAGATCCCTACTGATCAGGTTTGGTCAGAAACTTCTTCTGAATTTGGTCTTGAAAATCAAAATGAAGATTTCTTTCTAAATGCTCTTTCTAACCTACAAGATGAATGCAATAGATTGAAAAGCAAATACTGTCTTGTTGTTGCTCAATTAAATGATAGAGATACTGAAATAAAAAGACTAAAAGACCTCATAGAAACACAGCAGCATGCTCAATTCACTCAAGACACTCAGGTTGCCAACTTAACTAATGAAAATAAAATACTAAAAAGACAACTAGGAAACCTCTCGAGAACCCTACCTGTGCACTCATGGATGCCTTCTATATCCTACAATACTGGTTGGAATAGCCATAATTCTGATTTTTATAAACCCAAAAGACTACATAATTTCAGAAATTACTATTCCACCTGCTCATACTGTAGAAAACCAGGACATGACTTTGAACACTGCTATTCCAGAAGACAAAAACCCAAACTTGTTTGGGTGGTTAAAAACTCTAATTAAAATCACTTTCCTTTCAGAATAAGATTGGTGCAAACATCTGGTATTTAGATTCTGGATGCTCTCACCACATGACGGGTAATAAAGCTCTTTTTTCATTTCTGAATCCTAAAAAGGGAGGTAAGGTTTACTATGGTAACCATTAACTGTGCTTCTGTGGTAGGTAAAGGTACTATTAGTAGCAACACTTCTCTAGTCATTGAAGATGTACTTTATGTCGAAGGATTAAAACATAATCTGTTGTCTATAAGTCAAATATGTGGTTCAACTTATCGAGTCATTTTTTATCCTTCGTGCTGCATAATAGAAAGAATATCAGACAATGCTGTGATATTCAAGGGAAAGAAAATAAACAATGTGTACACTGTTGACTTATCATCACTTGATCTGTCTGAAGAAATTTGTTTGAGTACTATGACTGAGTCAGCTGTAATGTGGCACAGGAAACTAGGCCACATGAGTTTCTCTAGATTAAGCAAACTGTCTAAACTCAATCTAGTTAAAGGATTACCTAAGATAAAATCCCCTGATAATCTTTCCTGTGAAGCCTGTATACTAGGAAAACACTGCAAAAAGTCATTTAAAAGTAAACAAGATGTGACCACCTCTGCTGTGTTTGAATTGCTGCATATGGACCTATTTGGACCCACAAATGTCCTTAGCCTAGGGGGAAAATCATACGTTCTGGTCATTGTAGATGACTTCTCAAGATTTACCTGGATCTACTTTCTCTCATCAAAGGATGAAGCCTTCTCCAAGTTTAAATCCTTTGTTGCTCTTATGAAAAATCAACTTGCCTGCACCATTAAAGCAATTAGAAGTGACAATGGTGGTGAATTCATCTATGAAAATTTCTGTTTGTTCTGTGATTATCATGGTATTCTGCATACACTCTCTGCTCCTAGAACACCACAACAAAATGGTGTTGTGGAAAGAAAAAATAGATCTCTAATTGAGACTGCTAGGACCATGCTTCTTGAATTTGACTGTCCTAAGTTCCTATGGGCAGAAGCTGTGAACACTGCGTGCTATGTAATTAATCGAACCACCATTAGAAAATCAATAAATAAAACTCCATATGAAATACTCAAGGGAAAATCACCCAAGATTTCTTACTTCCACCCATTTGGTTCAAAATGCTATATTCTTAACACTAAGGATCAAATTAGAAAATTTGATGCCAAATCAGATATAGCCACCTTTCTTGGATATTCCAGTAAAGGGAAAGCATACAGAGTGTATAACAGAAGGTCTAGGAAAGTTGAGGAGTCTGTTCACATCAAATTCGACTCATCAGACTCACCACTGTCACTTCCTTCTGATCTAAGTAACTTTGATTTTCTTCCTATTAGTCCTTTACTTGAGACAGGTAACAGCTCCTATTCTAACAAAACTGATGAAGCCACTCAAACTCCTAAAGACAATCAATCCGAAACTGACTCTCCAAATCAGCCTGAAGCCCCTGCTCACATCAGAAGGAGACATCCTCCCTCTCAAGTCATAGGTAACTTGTCTGATCCCATCCAGACCAGAGGTAAGTACATTCCAGGCCAATATGCCTTTGTGTCATTACTGGAACCTAGAAACTTCAAAGAAGCACTTCTTGATGAAGAATGGCTAGTTGCAATGCAAGAGGAATTATCACACTTTGTTAGACTTAAAGTATGGGAACTTGTCCCTAGGCCTGTAAACTTGACTGTTATTGGAACTAAATGGATATTCAGGAATAAATCTGATGAATTAGGATTCATAATTAAAAACAAAGCAAGACTTGTTGCTCAAGGATATAATCAAGAGGAGGGAATTGATTATGATGAGACCTTTGCTCCTGTAGCTAGGATTGAATCAATCAGATTACTCTGTGCCTATGCAAGTTTAATGAATTTCAAACTCTATCAGATGGATGTAAAAACTGCTTTTCTAAATGGTGAAATAAAAGAAGATGTCTATGTAGAACAACCTCCTGGCTTCATAGACTTTGAATACCCTGACATGTCTATAAACTTTCTAAAGCCCTCTATGGTCTCAAACAAGCTCCCAGAGCTTGGTATGAGAAGTTAACCTGCTTTTTGATATCTCAAGAGTTCTGTCAAGGGGGAGTTGACAAAACTCTCTTTATTAAGAGGCAGAACGATCATACTCTTATAGTTCAAGTTTATGTAGACGACATTGTGTTTGGAAGCACTAACCCTAGCATGTGTGATGAGTTTTGCTCTGTCATGAAAGAACAGTTTGAGATGAGTCTCATGGGGGAACTAACCTACTTCCTTGGCCTACAAATTCAACAAACAAATTCTGGAATCTTCATTCACCAAACTAAATACTTGAACTCAATGCTGACTAAATTCGATTTGATGAATGTAAAACCTAGCAAAACTCCCATAGCCTCAAACCTGCATTTAGATTATGACTTAAAAGGTCAAGCTGTCTGTGAGAAAAAATATAGGGGAATGATAGGGTCACTACTATACCTAACTGCTAGCAGACCTGACATTCAGTTTTGTGTATACCTATGTGCTAGATTTCAAAATCAGCCTAAAGAAAGTCACCTTGTAGCTGTTAAAAGAATATTTAGATACTTGAAAGGTACTCAGGATATTGGATTATGGTATCCAAAATCATCAGAGTTGTCTCTCACAGGCTACTCTGACTCAGATTTTGCTGGTAGTATGACTGATAGAAAAAGCACTAGTGGAACCTGTCAGTTCTTTGGAGGGTGCTTAGTATCCTGGTCAAGCAAAAAACAAGGGCCAGTGGCCCTTTCAACTGCTGAAGCTGAATATGTAGCAGCTGGCAGTTGTTGCACTCAAATCCTCTGGCTTAGGTCCCAACTTGCTGATTATGGTATTAACTTTAACAATGTGCCCATCCTATGTGACAACACAAGTGCCATTTGCATGTCAAAAAATCCAGTGCATCATAGTAGAACTAAACATATTGAGGTTAAGCACCATTTTATTAGGGACTTAATTCAGGATGGTCTGATTGAACTAAAATTCATATCTACTGAATTTCAATTAGCTGATATTTTTACAAAAGCTCTCTCCTCTGAAAGGTTTATTAGACTATGTGATGACCTTGGTCTCAGATCCCTTCACTCGATTCAAAGTGGGCATTAATCAGGTTCTGTACTCTCTGTCATACTCTTTAATTTGCGCACTTATCATATTTATAATTCCTATGCTGCTTGATTGAGCTTTCATATACTATATGTTCTGAATTCCAATACTTAGATTAAATCAAAATTGTTTGACTGCTTGTTCTCTGCGGACTTTGCTCTTTATTGCTGTAGCTCTTGGTCTTCCCTCTTGTGTAGTATAAGTATCCGCTCCATGATCTTCATTCAAACCACTCCTCAAACTCCTCTGCTTGCTACCCTAAAACATGACCGAGCTATTCACTTCCTCTAGCATCCCTGGTGCCATTGTCACCTATGTGGGGAAAACCTATCCTGAACCTATTGAATTCAATCATCATAGGTTCAAAGAATACTTTGCTTCTAGACGCCTCTCTGAACCTATTACCCTTGATCTCTATGAATTCAAAGCTCTAGGGATAGACATAGCTCCATTCATTCGAAATCTTGGCTGGGAATTCCTTCTTCACTATCCTTCTCTTCCTGCATGCCCCCTGCCAGTCAAAAACTTCTATGCCAATCTTGACTGTCAAGGCATTATCACCAGAAAGCTCACTACTCTTGTAAATGGATACTTCATATCACTCTCGGCTGAGGCAATTGGGATTCTGCTCAATCTTCCTACAGAAGGACCTCTTCCTCTAGCACACGAGGATGAGTTCCTCTTCTATGACTTCGACTATGAAATAGAATACTCACGTGTAACTCAGCGTCGAGTCTCCATCAATGAAGTCATCACCACTGCTGATCTTAACCCCACTCTTCGCACCCTGCATTATGTCATAACTCGCCTATTTCTGCCCCGTACTCATGGTCTCGACATAGTCACAAAAATCGATCTCTGGGTGCTCTAATGCACTGAATGGGAGAAAAATTGACTACACTCAGCTTCTGTTTGGGTCCATAGTTCGCAATGCTGATGCTCATCTTGATGGTAGGCTTCCTTATGGGGGATTAATCACTCTTCTTCTAGCCAATCTCGGGCTATCTCTAGATGGCTATTCCTCTATTGACACTTCTGTCTATGTCCCTGCCACCACCGTTCTCCTCCATCTTCGTATCGAGCCCCAGCATTCGGAAGGGGGAGGATCCCTGGACCCAGCAAATGCTAGGCCAGTTAAAAACAAGTCCAAAACTCTGAATCCTGAAAAGTCTGACTCGACCATTAGAAAGAACCTAATAATCAACTTTGAAGAGGAAGAAGCTGAACTCGAACCAGAAACAGTATCAGAGAAGGACATCAGACTGTTTGCTGCTGAACTGGAAAAAGAAATGATGGAAGGAGCTGATGGACTAATGGAAGAGGCCACTGAAGCTCAGGAAGACAATATGATGGAAGATATGGCTGGAGCTCAGGGGGAGCCAAACAATGGTCCTGCCCCCGATGCATGCTAAACCATGGCTCCTCAAATAAATGACTTGCTGAATATGTCTTTTGGTGAATAAGACCATAATGGTCTAAGTATGTTGAGTAATCGAGTCCATGTTTTATCTAAGTTTGCTGAATGTGTCTCTTGGTGAATAAGACCATAATGGTCTAAGTATGTTGAGTGATCGAGTCCTTGTTTCAGTTTATTTCAATTCGACCATAATGGTCTAAATATGCTTCCTGTCCTTTTCATTCAAAGCTACTCTTCATATATAAAAGGAATAACTTGATCATAAGGGCGATGTCTAGTTTGTGTGACCCATCTTACTGATACAAGTTTCTCACTCACTGACTCTCTGCATTTTTGGATCAAATACTCGATGCTTTGATATCATATTTTGATGAGTACAGGAATGGAATGAAAGCTCGAACGCAGGGGGAGATTGTTGGGCCTCGGCCCACCAAGCGCCTCGTCAAACTGGGTCACAACCCACTCAATCAAGACCAAAGAAGTCCACAGCCCAAAAGAAGACCATTCTGACGAGAACCGTCTTCGCCATTCATCCCAAAATCCCTAAAAACTGTCAAAGCCTCGAGGAAGAACATCTCCCCTGTCATTCTGCATCAAAATCCAATTTTCCCGAAGACTCTGTCCAACGGTCGCATCATTCATGAAGAGAGAGATAGGATCACAAGTCCATGCCGAGAAATTCTATAAAAGGCGCAACTCATGGAGACGAAATGAAACGGTTTCCTCTATCGAAAGAACGGGTTAGTTCTTGGGATAGCTGGTTAGGGTTCGTGTGTTCTGTGTCTGGATTCGTAGAGTTGGGGCTGTTGCCAGGGACTCTACGTGATCTGGGCATAGCTCATAGGTTGCCTTGCTTGGTCTTTTCTGTTATTTCGTTTTCTTCTTATTGCATTAAGCTGGAACTCTGCTTAATCAACATACATGAATCAATTCGCTGCTTCTGAATAATACATTGCAATTCTCTAAATTGAAATGAGTTGAGACCTGGTATTAACAATATGGATCCACAAAGCATATCATTGGAAACATGGAAACTTTATCTACAAAACAAACCCTTAACCTTGAATTTCCACCAAGCCAATTGAGAGAACCATTCCTCCAAAGTATGTACCCTGAATACGGATTTTGACTTGGCCAAATTCTGCCCTTCTTCCCAACTTCAATAGCTTCTTTGTCAAGTAATTGTGACGTAAATGGTTGGAAATTTGGGATCATATCAGGCCCTCCCTCTTGAAAAAGTGTTGCCCTCAACACTTTAGCCTTTCATTGCTCAAACCGTTCACAGAATTGATCCCAAATTGGATTGAAAGTGGGCTCCTCGATCATCTTTTTTGACGCAAGTTTGCCAGCTTCAAATTCACCTTCGATCTGTTCCAACGCCTTCGTATTTTTCCAAGAATCACCTGTCACACAAAAATTGACAAAACTTTGACCCAAAATCGGATTGGGAAAACGTACGAATTCCGGCCAAACATTTCCAGTTTCCGGCGCTGGCAAGGACTCCGACGAGTTCTTGGAGATTGGGGATTTCTTCTGGGGGCCAACTTGATCAGATTCGTTGCTCCCAATCGATTCTCCTTGATGACATGACTCGATTACAACCATTCCTGCTGTTGAATTAGCTCCAGTCGTTCCCAATCAACATCCAAGCACTTTCCGCCACTGGGAATTTCGAAATTTCCAGTTTCCGGCAATGAATTCCCAGAAACCGGCGAACTACTCTGACAATTGGGTATTTTTGATTCTCGCCTCTCCTTGACCAATTCTCGACTCCTACAGCTTCCTTGTAACTCCAGAAACTTGCCCAAGGCCTCCAAAGCAGTCAAAATCGGGATTTTACCTAAAATCGAAAACTGGGGTAAAATCGAAATCGTAAAATCGAATCGTGAAATCGTAGGATTTTAAGTTCCATATAGAAACTAACATATAATCATATTAATAAGGTAAACCATTACCATTACCAACACAAAGACACATAACATTGAAAATGATAGTTCTCAAGATTAATGTTCCAAGATCATCATTTTAATTGTTATTTAATGCGTAACTAAAATAATTCACGAGGAAATGATAGAGCTCATGGAGCTTGGCTCTTGTTTTTCATGTTGTGTTTAGGTAGTTTAACTCAAAGTAGTACTCCGGTCAGGTTAATTTCAACATGTCTGTTAATCATGATTTGAAACTAATAATATAAGAACTCCAATTGAATAATTAATGCTAGTGGCTTGGCAAAAATGTATTCATTAATCAATTAATGATTTAAAAATGATATTAATTCTTCCGCAAGTACAATATTAGGAAGGCTCTTTTGCATTTGAGTTCAACGGGACGAAGGGAAAGAGAATGACAGAACCATAATTTGGTTATTTTTTTTTTCTTTTCAAATGTTTTTTAATAGGAAAAATATTTGAGAAGATCCTCATCATTGTCCTTTCTTCCAAATCTGTTCTGCTTTTTTAAAATTTGCTCAAACAACCTATTTTGTTCTCATACGATTTTAATCCCGATTTTGGTAGGATTTTACGATTTTAACGATTTTAATCCCGATTTTAAACGATTTTAAGGTCCACCGATTTTATAGTAAAATCAGGATCGGAATCCCTAAGTAAAATCCTAAAATCCTACGATTTTATGATCAAAATCCCGATTTTGACTGCTTTGAAGGCCTCCGTTTCGATCGATTCGAGCCCAATCGCTCCAACTGATTCACCCATCTTTGCCTCGTTTGTCTTCGCGGTTTGGAACAAATTTGGTGAATTGGGCGTTTTTGATTCGCCTCGTTTCGTCCCAAATTGATCATCACTACACGTTCCCGGGGTCTCACCGAACGGATTGAAGTCCCTATCTCGACCAGGGTTAGCTCCATCTTCTCCAACCGATTCAGTCTCTCTCCTCCCCTGCGTCGGCGTCGAAAAACAGGGGAGCTCGGACTGGATTGCAGCCGTCGTTTCAGGTCGAATCGAGCAATTCCCTTCCATCAGCGCCAATCCTGGGGTTTCGAAAAACATTTCAGATGTACTGCGCTCGCCCAAATCTTCCCCCACGCTTCTGGCCGATTCTTTTTTCTCCTTGCCCTGTACTGCCGTCGACGAATTCAGCTGTGTTCGACGTCATTGCTGGAGCAACCTTCCACGGCCACGGCTTCGCTATCAAGGCCATCTAATACTCCTCCTGGAGTCTTCGTACCTCCTTCAAATCGTTGGCAGCTTGTTCCTGCGACAAAGGAATCAAAACAAACGTTTTGTTTTGTTTCCGAAGTCGGAATTTTCTGCTTCTTCTGCTAACAAATTCAACCTCTCTATTTCGAAACCAAGGCTGCCCCAACACAATATGGCTGGGCAGATTGTAAACCACGTCGCAAAGAATCTGGTCTTCGTAGTGGCCAATCGAGAATTTTACATCCACCTGCGAAATCACAAAACTTGGGTATTTCTCGTACGGTAATTGAACGGTGTAGGGAGCTGGATGTAAACGTGATTGAAGCCCTAACTTGCTCACGACCGTGGAGGAAATCAAATTCCTTTCTTGGCCTCCATCGACGAGAATCAAACACATTTTATCTTGAATCGAATAGCGCGTGAAGATCATTGTTTGGGATAGCTCTGTTGCCGAAATCATCTATGTTTTCTTCTCTGTTTTTGCGGCTTAACTTTCGTACGAAACTCAGCCTCCAAAACTCCTTCTCCACTGACTTGAACCTAAGGCTCTGATGCCACTTGATAAAGCACCAGGGGGGTGCTTTTGATCAAAGTAACGCAGCAAACACACTCTCGAACGATAATGATGGAAAAGGTAGAATTTCGCCACAATCAAGGTGATTACTTGATTGATAAGAAAACTCGTAAACCGATTCCGGAATCCTCACAGAAAAGATTAACAAGGGTTCTCGAATTAGCAATGGAATCCTCACAAAACTAACTCAAGGATTTGATTCTTGAGAACTCTCAAAGAACACAATTCTCACAAAGGAGCAATTTTCATTCAACTCAACTCTGCTTTACAACGTGAATTGGAAAGGTATTTAAAGACAATAAACCCTAATACAACCCTGCATGAACAAGGAAACTAATTAGAACAGGAATAAGCTAAAGAATTCGAGTAAAACAAGGTAACTTGCTGGCCAAGAAACTGACTTAAAACACAAGCAAGTCTGCCTAGGAAAACAGGCTTCATAACATCTTTGAGCCCTTCGAAAATGGTCTTCTAGGTTGCTCCGAACTCAACCAATTCCTTTCCTTTGTAGAAGAAAACTTCCTATTTCACCTCCAACTTAAATCAGCCTGAGATCTTGCTCCAAACTCCAGATATAGGCCTTCAAAGTTGGTATCTCAACACAGTTTTCTGCCTTAGCCATTTTCTGGCAGTTTTTCAGTTTTGAGGTAGCAACTTTGAGGCCTTGGAAAACAACCTTAATGACATCATATGGATCCACAAAGCATATCATTGGAAACATGGAAACTTTATCTACAAAACAAACCCTTAACCTTGAATTTCCACCAAGCCAATTGAGAGAACCATGCCTCCAAAGTATGTACCCTGAATACGGATTTTGACTTAGCCAAATTCTGCCCTTCTTCTTCCCAACTTCAATAGCTTCTTTGTCAAGTAATTGTGACGTAAATCGTTGGCAATTTGGGATCATATCAATGGCGCTCAATCTCTTCATGCAACCAATCTTCCCGACATGAGGTCCACTCTTGGAGTCGCCTCCGCTTCCTCTTCCGAGCTCAAGCATTCTGCTAGTACAACCTTCATTGCCGACAACTTGTGCTTTCTTGGGCAATCTCTCACACGATGCGGACCATCACAAAGGAAGCAAGTAAGTGGTTTCTCAACCTTATGACTACCTCCTTGGTCCAGTCTACCACGCCTTTGTGTGTCTCTGTCATAGTCGCGTCCACCTCCATTGCCTCCGAACTCCACACGTTCCTCCGGCTCATGGTACTCGACTAGGGACTCGGCAATCGCCATTGCCTCAGCAAGACTTTACACGCCTCGCCGTTGTAGCTCCAACTTCGCCCATGGTTGGAGGCCGTCAAGGAAGGTGAACATGGCCTCCTTGTCAGTATAGTCGGGGATCTCGAGCAACAATTCAGAAAAATCCTTTACATACCCTCGAATCTCTCCTTCGTGAGCAAGCCTCCTTAGTCTCGACCGAGCTTCAAACTCAACATTCTCTGGGTAGAATTGCCTCTTGATCTCCCTCTTGAAGTCATCCCATGACTCCATCACGCACGTCCCTTTGTTGATATCGCCTTGGGTCCTTCTCCACCACAGCATAGCAACATCACTCAAGTAAAGAGGTGCAGTTTTTACCTTGGTATTCTCATCTCGAGTACCCGAAGCTTCGAAGTATTGCTCCAAGCTCCATAGGAAGTTCTCTAACTCCCTTGCATTCCTAGACCCTTGAAAGCTCTTTGGTCTTGGAATCTCCATGGTTGAGGCAGGTTGTGCGATGGCATGTCCGTTAGCCATGGCCCTCTTCACAAGCTTCACCTCGCTTTTGAGCTCCGCAACCTCCTCCTTCAAGACGGTCACCTCAGCAGCAACCGCCTCCTTCATTACCTCAATGGCATCGTTCATGGAGGTGGAGATGGTGTCATTGATGAGGGCCATGAACTCATCTCGAAGCCCTTCATTGCCAACCTCCAAACTCGTCACTCTAGCCGCCACACTTTGAACATCGCCTTGGATTTGGGTGAAGTTAGCTCCCAAATCCTCCATGACGGTGACATCTTCGGAAAGCTTCACCTCCATCCTCGAGACTCGCCTCTCTAGAGACTTGAGAGGATCACGAGTGCTCGACGTACCTTTTGACCTTGCGCCCGGAGTGGGATCTCTTCCACGTTGCTTCTCCGCATCGTCATGGACTTCTGATCCAGCCATCTTTGGTGAGGTTCTCGCTCTTTCTTATCCTCCTTCTTGGGGAGTGAGGACACCGGTTCTTCTTTCAGAACCAGGCTCTGATACCAACTGTCACGGACTTACTTTTGGTCGTGCGGCCCTAGCTCTCAATTCCGTTAGAGATGCTAGGCAGCCTTCTCACAAGCTCTCAAACTCACTCAACTCACAAGAACAAGACACAAGAAGATGGGAGAAACTCTATAGTTGTATTGCTCACAAAAATGATGGATGATTTACAAGTGAGGGAGATGGCTCCTTATATAGGCCTCTCCTCATACAAGGCATCAATGCCCCTCATAATGGTCCATCCCCATTACTACACCCTATTAAGTTTCCCCCATAATGCACACCATTATACCACCTCATAATGTGGCTCTTTATGTGCACCATTTAGGACCATCCTATGCTACTAGGTCTTCCTTAATGCCACACGTGCTTGACTTGGTCATGATCCGCCACATCATTCGCCATGTCGCCCGCCACGCGTGACATCCTCCCCCACCTATTCTCGCGATGCCCTCATCGCGTCTTTGCTACGAAATGCCTCCATCGACCTCGAGCAGCCTCTCTCGACTCTTGAGCCTCGTTGGAGACAGTTTCCTTAGACTCGCTCTAGAACGATAAACGACATGTATTTGTGAGGATCGACATGGATTTCCCCACTCAATATGCTTCTATATTGTACCATCTGTCGTGGATTCCTCCTTTGGATATGATTAGAGAGACACGTGGGTGAGCTAACTAATCATATATGTTATGTTACCTGTCATAGCTTGCTCTCAGACGTTTATTGCATTTGATGCACAAAATCATAAGGACTTCCTTATTATCTACCCAATATAATTAGCAAATACATAATATGCAATAAACATAGAAAGGTGAATACTCAAAAATCAATCAATCAATATATATATATAATCTACTATTACATTATCTAAGAAACCTTTATGGTTCGTCAACCTACACAACTAATGAACTACCTGTTGAGAAAAAAAGGGGTTTCCCTTTCTGTGTCCAAATACAGAAAAGGATCCCACCAATCTCGATTACTAGTCATTGTTGGAAATCTGTGATTGTAGGGAAGATCATCGAATCAAAGGAAGATCAAGAGGAGGTCGTTACCTTTAAAGGCTACATAAATAGGAGGAAGCATCGAGACATACTTACGGAAGGTGGCAAAGTAATCTTACACAAAGCAAGATCAAATACTTTGTTATTAGTAATAGGTGTAAGAAGTGATAGGTGATCATTCTTTGTATTGCTTGACTGATTGTGAGCTAGTGTAGTTTCTCTCTTTCGCGTGACCGCTTCTGAGGAAGAGAGAAAGAGTATATTGCTATATTCTGGTTAATGGTTTTAGTTCCACCCACAGGAACTCAACTTGGAGTTAGATGGAGGCCTAAGGTAATTGATATTGAAGAATCAAAGTATCTAATTAAAGTTGAATTAAGTGAGCTAGTAGGTTCATTTACAGCTCACAAATATGTCTTTAGGATTGAGGATAATAAGCACCCTCTGAAGAAGAATGATTTAGCTCTATAATGTCATATTTTATATAGTGAAGAACATATAGAAGGGCGGATTGTGCTCCTAACCAAACAATTAGATTATCTAAGATTCAAAAGAAACCAAAAAACTTATCCTAACATATCGAAAAACGACAAGAAATATAATAGAAAAATAGACAACTCTCATATGAATATTGGAAGGAATGAATCGGATAAAGGGGTTGTGAATGTCAAGAAAGCTTCTTTTTTGCATGTTTTAAGTGTTGCAGACAAGGACATTGCATAGTAGATTATCCTGACATAAAACTAAATAGAGAAAGGGCAATGGCTGCGACTTGGAGTTGTAACGAAGATAATTCAGATTACTCTGAGTCGAAAAAAGAGCACATGAGATATATGGCGCTCATTGACCAAGAAAATTTGAGACTTATGGAAAAAGAAACACCAGAAATTCAGGTATTACTTGAATCCCTGAGTGTATGTGTTGATAATGACTCATATGAGTCCCAGGACAAACTGACTCGCTACGACACAACACCAAACTACGACCAAGTGTAATCGTAGAATGGAAATGCTATATAGTGGGAAAAGTAATAAAAGGCAACCCTGGGCCTAGATGTACTGCCTACTCCATGATTATCTATTATCTAGCGGGAAAGATTGACTGTAGGTGAATTTAAACTAAAGTAGAAAGAAAGCAGTAAGTTGTTCGGTTCTCTAAAGCAAGAGAAGAGTCGCTCGGGAATGAGTCGCCCTAGCTCCCCAGTTAGGTTCAAGTTGTAATTTTTTTTGATTTTTTTTACTATTGATTAGATTGTGGAAGATCCGAAAATAACTTGGAATCTCTTAAGCTAACCAAGCCCTCTTAGACAGAATACCCGACAGGCGACTAGCCTTCACCAGGATAGACGGCTAAGGAAATTCACACAGATCCCCTCTACTTGGAACAAATTCCAGTACAAAGCAGTGAATTGATTGAATCTCGTAGAATCAATTCACTATTATCAATTGAAGAAGCTCTTATAACCTAATCAGATTCTATCTATCACAAGTTAAAGCAGAAGTCAAGAGAACTTGATCAGGATTAAATTGACTCAATAAACATGCCTCAATGATTAAAATCATCAAGAATGACATCCCAAAAGTCATTACAATCAAGATTCCTAACACATAGAACTAAGGTTCTTCATACACAAGTGAGAGAAAGGTTTACTCCATAAAGAGAGAGGGGAACATAAATAAATGCAATCATACTCATAAAGATGGGAATAATCTGCTCTGGGATGTCAATCTTCACTCCTAGAGACGCAATTTGGCTTCAATGGTGAGAAATCCACTCCAAATAGCTCGTAGGAGTTGTTCTTCGTCCTTTCTCTCTCTAGAACTCTGTTTTTGCTCCAAAAAGTCGAATCCTCTTCCAAAGACCCGAAATTGGGTTAAAACCTAGCTCTGCTCGATTTCAAGGCCAACACACGATCGTACAGAATTCCGTGTCTGCCTGTGTAACTACAAAATTTCGTGTTCCACTTATTGGTAAAGGGAATCACACGTCCATCACAAGACCGTGTAGAATTGAGCCCAGCCCGTGCAGAAGTTCTGGAAATCCCGCACGGGGTGTGACCGCCCTCTCATGGCTAGTGCGGCCCATGACTGCTTGATATCAGTTGCACGGCCACAACGCACGGCCGTGTAGAAACACATACAGGTCGTACGAATTCCTCAGCTTCTCGGCAAACATCCTAACTTCGTCCAATCGTCCTCGAACTCGTTCACAAACCTTTATTCACGTAATAGGACCTGAAATGTCACAAACCAGAACAACCTAGCGTGAAATCGGCTTACAACACGAGAATTTAGCCTCAAATAGTGTAAGCATGGTGGGCAAAACATATGTAAATATCGAGTTATCAAATTCTCACACACTTAACCGTTTGCTTGTCCCCAAGCAAACCTGACTCAAACCAATGCAAATCTCCAGACCTTTACAGCAACATGGAAACCCGATCGTTAGTAGAGGACTTCCTAAGTCATTTAGCAACTCACGAGGTCAACCAGTTTTCTAAGACAAGCCATATTTCTCTCAATGCGAGTACTAGACTCAAGGCAGGATCATGCGAAGTAGTGGACCTAGGATAGAAAATTAATGGACAAAGAGACTCACACAACACAACAACCAAGGACTCTTCGTATCGGGTGTTTTCCCCACTTCATTCGTTGGAACCACTTTTCCTTATGGTTTCCTTTTTTTCCTTATTTTTTTCACACTTTGCCGGGATTCCAAATTGCGCTTTTCATGCGCGGTAGACCCTTATTGGTTGGGCAGAAGCAATTTTTGTACATCTATCGCTCGCCAGAGTACTTCTTTTAACTCCTTATCCTCAACTTGTCTGAAGGGTCAATGAAATTAAGGGGGTCGGAAGCTCTATCCATGCCCTTAAAAACACATCCTTGACTAGGCAAACCGTTCGACGTGTGGAAATTTTACTTGTACAAGAGACGGTTTAGCTTCACCTTGTAGGCCTACTCCACTAAGGATCACTAGAATCTCTTCCAAAACCTGATTCTCTGCAATGAACGATGCCACACACATTGGGCTTACCCCATGTTTCAAATTTTCCGACATGGAGGACCAAATGATTCTAATTACACTCACCTGAGCACCCTTTTACAAAACACGAGTCCACACCACAATACAAGAGGAGTCATCGATACCACATGAATCAAATGTCCTAAAGCCACTAGTTCACACAATTAACCGGCATAGCAAAGAGAAATATAGGACATATCTTATACTTCAGCATCCTCCGTAGTGCTACAACTACCTCCCTAGGTTGCATGATACTATAAATTCAAAGCATATTGAGCAGGTGATTGCGAGAAACACGTACTTGGAGCCCTCAAATTGACAAGTTGCACGGCCAGGACGGGAAAGTGCACGGCCGTGCATGGTGGCCTTTGTGGCCGTGCAGGATTTACCGAGAAGCTGCATGGGTTTTGTACTCCTTGTGGACTAAGTAACTTCTTGAAGAAGGCTTCTAGAAGCTTAGAGCATGAACGGCGGTTGGACCTGTCGTTATTTTTCTTCGTGGGCTGGGCTCCTTAGCCTATGGAAAATTCTTCTCATCATTTGACGCGTCTTGACCAAGTCTCCTCCAGCAGCGGTTGGACCAGATGTTGGGCTGCCACTGTTTTCTTCTTCGGCTTAGTCTGAGTTTTCTTCTATTGGGCTTGTCTTGCGCTCACATAGTGGTTTCTAGTAGACTTCTCTATCATTGGAACTTGTCTTTATCATTAAAGCTCCCTTTTCTTCTCTTTATAGCTCCTTTGGTCCTCCAAAGTTCTTCAATACTTGATCCAAGTGTCCTTAGTAGCTTTGTACCTTTTTTTTGGTGATAGTAGCTTTGTACCTTGAAAGCAAAAAAAATATACCAAGAAGGCATAAAAGAGTACACAAACACATCCTAGGTCAATTAAAGGCTCATTGATCAAATAGTTATGATTTTGATAAGAAATACAAGAGTGAGAGTGATAAACACTATAAATTAAAGTTTTCATCAATTGACAATCTAGGATGCCATTTATGGACTTGCTTGTTTCAAGTTCTTTCGCTTAAGGGTTTTTGTAAAGTAATTGTTGAAAATTGAAACTTGATGTGGTTTTACGTATGATTTCTATTAAGTAAAATGTCTTAAGTTACATTGACCTTTTCAATTTTCACGTTTTAGTTTCATTTTACGCTTTCACTTCCTTCAAGCATTTAAAGTTCATTTATTATCAAAGGTATTTTGATAAATTTAGTGCTTAGTCAGGCTAGGATGTTACAATTATCCTCTTAGTCACGTGTTTTATCCTTATTATTTTTTTT